>WNGS01109635.1:10695586-10730568 GCA_020271785.1 Procambarus virginalis | reverse complement strand
TGTGTGTGTGTATATATATATATATGTATGTAAATGTATATATGTTTCATTGAATATGACTGCATATTCTGTATTGATTATTTTTTTGTCGAGGGCTTCTATCCATCTGACTAGTGTTCTAGCATCTTGGTTCATCTTAAGAACTCCTCTTTCAGTCAAACCAAGATGCTGGAACACTACTCAGAGGGATAGAAGCCCTAAACAAGAAAATAATCAATACAGAATATTCAGTCATATTCAAAGAAGCATGTATAAATGGAAACCTGCTGTCAGTATAATATATATATATATATATATATATATATATATATATATATATATATATATATATATATATATATATATATATATGTATAATAAAATAAAATATTTTTTTGTGAGGGTACCACCACAGGTGCAGTAGTCTATTAGCCTTAGCCCTGGACCACACATGTGTACCATATCCTTTCCTGATGTACCACACATGTGTACCATATCCTTTCCTGATGTACCACACATGTGTACCATCCTTAACCCCCTCTATAAACACATATGTACCCTCCTTAACCCTTATACCCTCCATGCTACATACATGTACCATCTTTTCAACCTGTACCTCACAGATGCACTATGTGTACCTCTGTACCACACATGTATCATCCTTATCCCTTGTACCATTCAGATGTACCATCCTTACATCTGTAACCAACACACAGGTGTACCAACTTTTACCATTGTACCACACAAAGGCATTATCCTTACCTCAGTGTACCTCCCAGCTGCACCCTCGTTACCTTTGTACCGCACATATGTACCGTTCTTACCTGTGGGGAATGGTCTCTCATTTCCCACAGCTGACTTCAAGCGGCTCATTGCAGAGCAACTGCAAATGCACTAAAGTCAAGACATTATTTACCCTTCGTGTGAGTGAGGTCTAGCTCCCTTATTATTAGACAAAATAATCTTAGCTTGTTTTGGTCTCTAATGAGAGCCTATAATGCTAGCAGCATAATGATGATGATGATACCACGAGAGCAGTTGTGGGGTTAGTCAATGCGGTGCAAAAAATAAAGCATTTCCAATGTTTGAAGTCAGGATGTCAGGCATGATTGATGTATTGAAAGGTTACTGACGGAAGACCCACATCTACCATATCGGGATCTATGCCTACCACAACTGGAGCCCACAACTGGAGCCCACAACTGGAACCCACAACTGGAGCCCACAACTGGACCCCACTTCTTTCCCCCCCCCCCCCCATCTCACCAGCAAGCTAACGGGGTCATTTATTTTTGTATGTACTTGTTTTTCTTTAAAAACTGCCCAGTCATTCTTCATTAGTCGAAGCCTTTGTGTGTGTGTGTGTGTGTGTGTGTGTGTGTGTGTGTGTGTGTGTGTGTGTGTGTGTGTGTGTGTGTGTGTGTGTGTGTGTGTTTGTGTACTCACCTCGGTGTGCTTTATAGGGTCGAGCTAGGCTCCTAGCCCCGCCTTCCGAAAGTTCATAAGTTAATGCAATGACTCATTTCTCACGTTTTTATCATATTTACATTTAACAATTGTAATCAAATTAGCTACATCTTCTATTCTATCCCACTTATTGACAGCTTTAACACTGAAAAAGTTCTTCTGCGTGTCTGTCTCTAGCGTTCATCTCTGACGCCTTGTTCTGCTTGTTCATAGCTTTGAACAATGCTGATTTGTCTACTTCGTCGATTTCCCCTTCAAACCTTATATGTTATTGTGGGTGAGTGTGTGTAAATGAGTCCTTCAACACCAATTACATCTTCAACACCGCGCATACAACGCTCCCCTCACCTTTTCCTCATTCCACGAACCCCACACCCCGCCCACACCCCGCCCACACCCCGCCCACACCCCGCCCACACCCCGCCCACCATACTCACTGCCGAAGGATTGTTTGTGCTGGGGATGTTGAAGTACTGGCTGCAGACAGCCTCGGAGAGCTGCAGGTGGAGGAGCGTCATCCACGCCCCCGCCCACACCGCCCTCACACGCCCACTCACCGCCTGCCTTGCCCACGACAACATCCTGTTGAAAAACTATCAATTTTATTAAGAGAGTTGATGGAGGGGAGAGGATGGTGGACGGGTTAGACATGCCATGGGACGCATGACGGGTTAGACATGCCATGGGACGCGTGACGGGTTAGACATGCCATGGGACGCATGACGGGTTAGACATGCCATGGGACGCATGACGGGTTAGACATGCCATGGGACGCATGACGGGTTAGACATGCCATGGGACGCGTGACGGGTTAGACATGCCATGGGACGCGTGACATGTTAGAGTTGCCATGGGACGCGTGACGGGTTAGACATGCCATGGGACGCGTGACATGTTAGACATGCCATGGGACGCGTGACGGGTTAGACATGCCATGGGACGCGTGACATGTTAGACATGCCATGGGACGCGTGACGGGTTAGACATGCCATGGGACGCGTGACATGTTAGACATGCCATGGGACGCGTGACGGGTTAGACATGCCATGGGACGCGTGACGGGTTAGACATGCCATGGGATTCGAAAGACATGTCATGCACGAGAGCACAGAGAAAGCGTGACAAGAGACGCATGGCAGGGTAGACATGACAGTGGACAGGGGACAGTGTATATATACCCAGGTAAGACACAGGAAAGATTGACAGGAGATACAGAACAGGGCACAAGAGACGGTGGACAGGATACGAAGGAAATGAAATGGCAGACAGGAGATGACGGAGAGGAGACGGCCTACAAATGTCTGTATAGTGACCCAGGAGTACACAGAGGCCACAGACGGGATACACTACAGTCACCATCACCTCACACTGTACCTCTACACTACAGTCACCATCACCTCACACTGTAACACACTCAGGTCTCCCCAGTGGCTACAGCAGGCCAGGGACGGCCTCGCACCCGGGCGCTGTGATACAGGGTGGCGACTCCACTGCCGTAACCCAAGGTGGAGTTGGGTTTCCGTCGTCAGGAACAGCATTCATCAGGCCTTTACGCAACCACTTGCGAAACCTATGCATCTTTCCTCATCACGGCGGATTTCTATATATTTATTAAAATGCTTTTGAGCTTAGAAGCACCGAGAAGGTGCTTATAACAGTGAAAACTGTGAGGCGTACCACACGGGGTGCTGGAGCTTGTCCTCCACCCAGGCTGGAGCTTGTCCTCCACCCAGGCTGGAGCTTGTCCTCCACCCAGGCTGGAGCTTGTCCTCCACCCAGGCTGGAGCTTGTCCTCCACCCAGGCTGGAGCTTGTCCTCCACCCAGGCTGGAGCTTGTCCTCCACCCAGACTGGAGCTTGTCCTCCAGCATGTACCACACGGACCACCATCTTCCCGTCATCTCACACTCCGTACAAAATAAAATAATTATTTTTGCCAAACCTGAAACCTTCACACCCAAGCAACCCACCTAACCTGTTGACGCTCATGTGTGAGAGAACGTTAATATTATGGTGCTTTAATGTTTCAATAAAGACATCCTGGCTTATCGGTTTCTCCTGATAGTAACGTTACCTAATCTATAGTAATGATCATTATCTATACAAGTAATGACTGCTATCTATATAAGTAATGACTGCTATCTATACAAGTAATGCCTGCTATCTACACAAGTAATGACTGTTATCTATACATGTAATGACTGCTATCTACACAAGTAACAACTGTTATCTACACAAGTAATGACTGCTATCTACACAAGTAACGACTGTTATCTACACAAGTAATGACTGGTATCTACACAAGTAATGACTGCTATGTATACAAGTAATGACTGCTATGTATACAAGTAATGACTGCTATGTATACAAGTAATGACTGCTATGTATACAAGTAATGACTGCTATGTATACAAGTAATGACTGCTATGTATACAAGTAATGACTGCTATGTATACAAGTAATGACTGCTATGTATACAAGTAATGACTGCTATGTATACAAGTATTGACTGGTATCTACACATAGCAAGAACTGGTACTGAGAGGAAGCAAAGCTATACAAAGGAACGTATGACTGGCATTTTAATAGTGCCACAACACTCAAGGTGATCTGTACACCTCATTAACAGAACACCCGAGGCTCTGTATACTGTACTTTAATTGCTGTTGGCACTAGTCTCCGTCATGCCTCTGATTGGTACTGGCACTTGGTTCCTGTGGTGCCTCTGATTGGTACTGGCACTCGGTCCCTGTGGTGCCTCTGATTGGTACTGGCACTCGGTCCCTGTGGTGCCTCTGATTGGTACTGGCACCAGTTTCCTGTGGTGCCTCTGATTGATGGCACTAGTTCCCTGTGATGCCTCTGATTGGTACTGGCACCAGTTCCCGTGATGCCTGTGCGTGCGGAAGACATAATAAGAGCTTACGTGGTACTCTCAAGTATATCCTGAGGCAGTTCAGGAAACATTGTTCCCGCAGTCTACAGTCTACCCAGGTGAACCATGACATGCACTTTACACCATCCTGTGAGAACGAAACAAGTATTCAGGGTTTGCCTACTTGCGGCACTGCCAACAAAAACAGGTTAGTCCCTCACGGAGCGCATATCCGGTTTTTGTGACGCTATATCTGAAGGATGCGAGAGTTGCCGGAGGCTGGACCAGAGGATGTGGTGTCATGAGCGGATGGCCTTGGATGCTGGGACTTCTCTCGACCTGTTGCAGGAAGGGATGGGAAGGAGGAGGGGGAGAGGAATGTGCATTGTTGCATGCTGGGTGTTTAATTTGTGGTTGTTGCTAAGTTAATAGAATAGGATTAACTTGGTTAATACTTGTTNTGCCCGTGCCACCTTTTGAGTGGCTTAATCTTCATCAATCGGGCGTCGTACACGGGAGACATCTCCCGTCACGCAGGGTGCAGTCGCACCTCCACAGATCTCCAGTATCAGCTCTTGATACTGGTAATGGCTCAAAAGGGCCACCACTTACGGGCTATTCGTACCCGTGCCACCTTTTGGGTGGCTTAATCTTCATCATCATCGGGCGTCGTTCGTAGAAAAAGAAAAAAAAGGGGCGTCGTTTTTACGGGCTATTCATGTCCGTTCCACCTCTTGTGTGTGGTTTAATCTTTATCAATCGGACGTCGTTTTGTATAAAAAATAATTTATATTTACAAGCTGAGTTTTATGGATAGACCATTTCTATCTGCAGAGAATTTGTGATTGGCAGCCAGACTTGTCAGCATAGCCAGGTACAAGCACTCGTATACCTCCTTAAACTCAAGCTAAGTCAGTTAAAGCAAACTCCCAACAGATGATAACTGAGAATGATATATATATATGTAAGTTTATGTCTAAACCGTCGAAGAAAACGAAAAATCGACACTTTCTGTTCAGTATAGAAAACATATAGCGTAGACTAAAACAATTTTATTTACAGCCTTGAGTTCAAAGTATTGTGTTACACTCCTACGCTTCTGAAAGCGTCCACGAATTCTTCTTATTACAACTATTATTATTCCTTTCGTTAAGAAAGTTTCAGCAGTTTTAGTTAGTCAGTTTAACTAATTTAATTAAAAAATCAGGGGTTCAGTATTTGAACCCCTAAAATGTGTCATTGTAACCAGTCGACCACCTCTCACCGGAGGGATCTGGGCTGCATAATTAATGAACTAAACTAAATTAATAACATTTTTAGTGATAGTGATCTAAATAGGATCTTTGGGTTGCGAAGTACACCATGTATTGTGTGGTAGGATACCTTTGTTGGTAGGTCCTCTTTTTCATATTAAAACGACTAGCATAAATCTATTGACAATTGCTTCATAATTTCAGTGGTTTATATAAAGAGATATGATATTTCAGTTTTATATAAAGAGATATGATATTAGAACCGAGAACCGAGCACAAAACATTCCACTGAATAATGTGACGTTGTTATTGCTAGAACTTAGGCTGGGATATCGATAGCTATCACTGATGGCTGCAGGTAATGAATCCCCCAGTAATGAACACTGCAGTTGTTAACTATGTGAACAAGAGCTGAGACACACACTCCAACACTATGCAGGCGATGAGTCACAATAACGTGGCTAAAGTATGTTGACCAAACCACACACTAGAAGGTGAAGGGACGACGACGTTTCAGTCCGTCCTGGACCATTCTCAAATCGATAATTTCTCATTCTCAAGTCGCAAATACTTTGATTGACTTGAGAATGGTCCAGGACGGACCGAAACGTCGTCGTCCCTTCACCTTCCAGTGTGTGGTCTGGTCTCCAACACTATATTTGTGAGTGCTCCTCTTATCAATACTTCACCGGGTATAGGTGTCATGAATACAAATGAGCATCGGATCCTGATGTTATAAACCTAATCTTAATTGACCTTAATCCTACACATACCTTAATTAATCCTAACACAGACGAAATGGTATGAGATACTTTGAGCTCTGTAACTACTTCAGACACTCACGAATAATGGCAAATGTTCTTGTGCTCTACCCAGAGTTTGCTAGTGTCGACTAGATCTTCATCTCATGTTTTCTCCTGATTCCATGCACGACTTGCCATCCTGTGAGACGGGGATACTAGATGAAATCATAGCTTATGATCTATACTCTGTAATCCTTAATATAGAATAATGTAGCAGCAGACTGCAGTGTGTACCTAAGCTTATTAATAAAATTCCAGTGTGTTGTAAAATGGGAGAATGTTTATGTTATCTGAAGTGGTCTATTATGATGATCCCTATATCAGCATTCCACTGTGATGATTCCTTCATCACTAAACCACTATACTGCTCCTTACATCAGCAGGTAAATGTGATGATCCCTACAGCAGCAGACTGCTGTGATAACCCCTACATCAACAGGTTACTGCTAGGATGACCCTTACTGTTAGGATTGAAGACTGATTAATGAAGATCAAGCTACCCACGAGGTAGCACGGGCATGAATAGCCCGTAAGTGGTAGGGGACTTTTTGTTTTGTTCTATTAAGTACTCCTTGGGTGCATAATGATACGAGCAGATGCTCTTTTATTTTTTAACTATTGCAAATACTAGATTCACGGAACCGATACCGGTGAGGCATCAATGTCTGTTTTGAAAATAAAACGCCATGCTGTACATACCTGTGTTTCCCTCCTTGTCTAACATAACAGATACATCAACGGGGTGCTGCTACGATCCCTACAACAGCATGTGATGATGATGATATCTATATCAATAGGTCACACTCATATTCCCCCTGCCTAGTAAGTTACAGTGGCTCGACCGCCCGACGGGTGACAGAGTGCCACTCAAGACGGGTGAGAGAATGCCACTCGACCTTATCTGACGCTCGAGGTCAGAGGTCATATGAGATAGCGGCCATATATGGACAAGGAGCTCTCTTATCCCGCCCAGCACCTGGCGGCCAGTAAACAAAGCGATATACTCCGTCTCTCCCTCTCTCTCCACTCCGAGTCATCTCCTGAAGCATGGCGGACGCATCAGCAGAAGGCGGCGGCCTGCGCCTGGAGGTGAGGCCCCGGGTGTGCGTTCATGACGTGCCCACCACCATCCGTGTCTCAGGGCTGCCGCCAGGGGCTCCCGTCACCCTCAGGGCTGACACACACGACGACGATGGCAGGAAGGTCAGGCTTTATTCTTACTGAATTTTTAGGGAAGGTGAAGCTTTACCCCAGTAATAATATCTCAGTCCACATATTCAATATATATATACTGCAAATGCTAATATTGATTCAATATAAAACAAAACAGTGCAAATTTAAATTAATAAAATAAAAATTATATATTTATTATTTCATTCTAAGATGCTCTGATGAAGGTGAATTGAGCCGAAAACGCGTTTAGCATTCTTTATTTTTCACATGTGGTTTTTCCACACATATATGTATATATATGTGTATATATATAAATAAATATATATATATATATATATATATATATATATATATATATATATATATATATATATATATATATATATATATATATATATATATATATATATATACATATGCGAACAAGCCTGAATGGTCCCCAGGACTATATGCGAAATAGTCCTGGGGACTATTTTGTCACGACCTTTTGTCTGGTCGTGATGGTCAAGTGGTTTAAGGCGTCCCTGTGCATACCAGTTGCGTTGGTCCTGTGAAGTATGGGTGTCGAGTCACTTCTGGGGCTGTGAGTTTTCATTCATATATATACATATATATATATATATATATAATATATATATATATATATATATATATATAATATATATATAATATTATATATTTATATATATTAATATATATATATATATATATATAAATATATATATATATATATAAGGGGTAACATCTCTGGGCAAGTGTAGAGACCCATAGCCTTGGAGAAGAAAATAAAGAGTACTCAGAGAAGACCTTGTGGATCCTCACTGAACACTTTGATATTTTCTTCTCCTACAACCCCTATTTTTTTAGTGTGTGCGTATATATATCTAATTATATTTAAAATTTAATTACACAAAAAGAGTTACAACATTGGTTACATGTAGGGTGCAAGGCTACTTGTCACAAGTGTAGAGGCTCCTCAGTTCTCAGATGGCGGGCAGAACCATGGATGCATGAGCATTTCCTCTGTCGCCACACTAAGACACTGAAAGAGAAAACTGGCGGCTCTAGGGTCTCTAGTTGTTTCAATTAGCTTGGAACCCAGCTCCTTAAAAACTAGCAGCACTTTTACCTCAGGCACCAAGTGTCTCTGAGGCAATGAGGACAAAATTGCAATGGTGATCAAGGTCTCTATATTTACGTGACTTGGCTGCTTCCGGTGAGTTGGCAGCACCCCTGCCTCGCAGCACTGAAGTCACATAGGTTTGGCTAAAGTTGAAACGCAAGTGTAGTCCCACACCACTGTCTACCATTCTTCCAGGGGTTCACTGTGATCCGTCTGGGCGACCGAACAGGCTCATCCGAGTTGCGGGGCATTAGCTAACGGGACTCTCTCTCCTGGACAACCGGCCGTGGTAAGGCTTCTCTTGATAATGTCGTTAACCTCGCCGTGTCTTGCATGCCATCCTCCTGTCCTTTGGCAGAGAAGGCCATGCCGTCCGTACCTGTCGGCCTCTGCCTCGCCGCAAATACACCTGTATTCGGTGTGATTGAGGCAGCGAGGCGGAGAGCCACGGCCATTCGGAGGCCTGCGGTGTGAGACGAGTACCGGTTGCTGACACTTGGGTTGCTAATAGGAAGTCCCCTGCATGGGGAGCAGCGCTACAGCTCTAAGTCGGGCAGTATCATGTGGTATTGTCGCAGCTTCTAGTAATGACTCAGCTGCTTGGTCGCCAATATATATATATATATATATAATATATATATATCAGGTCAGCCGGTCCTCCTTAACATTCCCAACATCATTAAACTGTTGTTCTAAAGTTCCTGAACCTGACCAACCAGAGGATCCAAAACAGAAAACTTAACATTATGTCAATTTCGCGAACCACTATCATTTTTTTTGTAGCATCAGTTTCTGAACTTTGGTAAAGTATGCGTCTTAGAGAAAGTTATGAAAACACTTTGTAGTGAAAATGTGGGCCTCCGTCACCGGAACATTGCCGTGTGCCCCACTTTAATAAGTTAAAAAAAAGTTATGTGTCTCCCACTCAACTTAAGGAAAATGATAAGTATAACCTTGGAGATACATGAGAAAGTGATATGATGTATCAGATAAGATAGGGAGATAAACCAATTATCTGGACCATTTTGTGTTTCACGATTGACTGCTGAAGTGGACACCAACTCGTCCTCTTATAAATTACGTCGCTTTTCGCTCGTATGCACACTCAGGCTAAAAATCGACGTAATTCAAAATGAAACCGGCTCACGAGAGTGACGTACTGTCCCGTTTTCTGTTTTGGGTCCTCTGGCTTAGGCTGTTAGGTTAGGAAATGAAACTTTCTATTAACGGTTTTTATGACATTTTGAAACCTTAGAAAAATGTCCTGCCCTCCTAACCGATCAGAGGACCCTAAACTTGCTCTTTTGGAAAAAATATCCAAAATTTATTGGGAAAATTTATTTCCATTTCGAATTACGTCAATATTTGGCCGGAAAGGTGAAGATAAGAACGAACACAAACCTGGAAAGAAAACGCACACCACACTAGAAAAGAAGGAAAATAATAACAGAAATGCTTAAGTAGACAACATTATTCCAACAAAGAAAATGGGATTCAAACAGTAAGATTGAAGAAAACCGAGCGAAAGCTAAAGCGATTATAGCAGACCTGAAGAAATGAAACTGGAACATTTTCAGAAATCAACATCAGTTCCAATTTTTGCATGTTCCAACAAAGGACAGTCCTGCCAATGGCCTGTCAAGAGGAGTGACGTTGGAATAATTTATGCAAGTCAATTTGTAGTATCATAGTCCATGGAGGCTAATTAGTGGTCGGTAGCAAGATTAGAATCCCCCCCCCCCCCAAGGTCTTATGACACAGTTCATATCTTCCATCGAGGAGCCAGATAAGACCAAGATCATAGAGTGTACTCACTTCTCTCTTCACGAGAAAATGTCCCAAAATTTACCAAACTCATATTTCTCTTTTTCTTTTACTTGGGATGGACGGTAGAGCGACGGTCTCCTTTCATGTAGGTCGGCGTTCAATCCCCGACCGTCCAAGTGGTTGGGCACCATTCCTTTTCCCTCCGTCCCAGCCCAAATCCTTATCCCGATTGATTGATTGATGACGAATAAGCCACCCAAAAGGGGGCACGGGCATGAATAGCCGTAAGTGGTGGCCCTTTTGAGCCATTAATAGTATCAATAGATGATACTGGAGATCTGTGCAACTGCACCCTGCGTGACGGGAGATGTCTCCCGGGCTTATCCCGACCCCTTCCCAGTGCTATATAGTTGTAATGGCTTGGCGCTTTCCCTTGATAATTCCCTCTGTCCTTCCCATCCCAGCTCGTTGCCTGCATGTCTCTTTAAAGTGCTACTTAGTCGTACTGGCTTAGAGCTTTCTCCCTGATTATTACCTTGCCTGCATCCCGCAACAGTTCAGGTCGAACGCTCACTACAGGAGCGATGCCAGAGGGTGTGTGGACGTGGCTCGCAGCGAGGCGCTGGGCGGGTCCTTCACCGGGGTGTTCCCGGCGGGGCTCTTCACCACCCTGCGGGGTCGAGGCTCCGACCTGCACACTAGACTCTTTAAGACTGACTGTACTACTCCATGGAAGGTACGGGCTGCTGTAATGTATTATTCCTGAATTCCATAAATGTACGTAATGCTGTAATGTCTTATTTCTTAACCACATGAAGGTTCGTGAAGCTGTACTATCCTATTCGTGTTGCCCCCCCCCTCCCCAGTGAATTATCAAGCGTTATACATTGTTATTCTGAATCTTGAGTGTATATAATATTCATTTGAGCACATTCTCGTAATAGGTAATAACATGCTGTGGGATCCGTTGTATGTGAGCAGGTGACGGTGACCGCATACAAGGGTCACCTGGACCTGGAGGAGGAAGGTGACGGAGGTGTGCGCCAGATACTTGAGCGGCATCTCATGGGTCCTGGGGTCCGCCGCCTGCCTGTCCGCCACGGCAAGGTCCGCGGGGCCCTCTACCTGCCCTCGGGGCCCGGCCCTTTTCCTGGGGTAGTCGACTTCTTAGGAGGGATTGGTGGCCTTCGAGAGTACAGAGCAGGTTGGGACTCAATAATATTTCGTAATTATTCCTTCCAGAAAATACAGTTAAGTATATATGGGTATTTGCTCTAAAGGACGGGGTTTGCCCATGTTGGCACAATGGAGGGATTTCCTGTTATACACAGAACTTCGAGAAAAAAATCCTAGTATGTTTTATACATTACGTACAGAACGTACGTAATGTATAAAATGATGTACATATATAACATCAATGATGTTATATATGTACAGACAGATGTTACATATATAACATCAATGCAGCATGGTGTATGACCACGCAAGGTCATATAGAAAGTGGAGAGACATCAGGCCGGAGAAAAATAAGCAGTACTGTCAAAGACGTGATCTGCCTGTCCTCAGGCTGGGCCCGTCCAGGCGGCAACCGAAACCAAAAAGAGGCATTCATCCATTTTAACTTATTGCGTATTCAAAGTCTGTATTTTTCTCATATATTAGGTAATATGGTTTATACTAGTGTGTTGAATAGTCAGTCGAATGCTCTAAGTCCCGTACTTTACTGAAGGTCTTCTCACATACTTCCCATAAGCCTGATAGGGGGCATACGCCTTTATTTCCATGTTCGTTCTTGTTATGTCTCAACTCGTTTATGGCCTCCATGCCTGTTCCTCGGCCTCTCTCTCTCAACCCTTCATCGTCTTCATCTGTCATGTAAATTTGTTTGTTATTCTGTATTTGACTTTCTCTGCTCTTCTCTAGTGAACTGATTTGCCATGTCACAGATGTTCCTGATCTATATAGTTGCTTCGACCAACCCGTCCTCGCAAATTCGTATAGTCAATATTGACTTATTAAATATGTGAATAGGTGACATACTTAACATAATAGTTTCCCTTGAAAAGCTTCATAGAAAACACCGACCTTACCTAACCTACTTAGTATGTTAAGATAAGCATCTTATTGCTTCGTAATTACAATTATTACCTAACCCATACCTATAATAGGTTAAGTAACAATTGTAATTACGAAGCTATTAGATGCTTATTTTAAAATACTAAGTAGGTTAGTCAATTCGGTGTTTTCTATGAAGCTTTTCAAGGGAAACTATTATGTTTAGTATGTCACCTATGCACGGAACTAATAAGTCAATATTGACTATACGAATTTGCGAGGACGGGTTGCTTCGACATGTTATTACGGGTTGGCAAACGTCAAGATTGAAGTGGTTTTTGCCTAACCAGAAGAGTAAGAACTTGAGCAATCCCACCTAATTTACCAAGGCTGATGTTCCTTAGTCTCCTGGAGCATGAATATTACCGAGTTTTTAATTTCAGTAAAGCATCGGAATTTTGAACGCTCTGGTTACTAGAGTTAAAACTACGTTGAATTAAGTGTGATGACATTTAATGTTATTTAGCATTGAGAGTTTCACCTCTACTCCGTCTTATTCTCATCACAGAACACCACAGAGTAGAGAAGTGTTGACGGGCCTTGGAGTGCGTTGCCAAGATTTAAATTTGGATGTTTTTAGTAGTAGAAAACACTGATTAAATATTTGAAAGTACGAACTGTGAGTTATAGTTCGTACTTTTAAATATTTTATAGTTATGTCATCACAGTCAATTATGTCTGTGAGGCTGAGTCAGTTGTCACTCCTCGACACCACTATAGTTTTTATGAACATTATTCATTGCTTCACTATAACAGTTATATTTATTAATTACAATTTTTTACATTTCGGGCTAAACAGAAGATGCCATTTTCTGTTATTTTTTCTTGAATTTGTTCTGTAAATATTATATTGAATTCGCTGAAGTTTAGCTGAGACATGTTTACTTAGATGCTCGAAAGCCTTCCCGAGTCACCTTAAGACCAGGACTGTTGAGAAAGGGTTAAATAATATGTGTATTTTACTTCTTTCTTCTGAATATAGTACATGGTTTGAAATATTGTATTACATTGGTTGTGTCAAGTGCATATATTAAGCAGTTTGTTGTGATTTTGTATCGTTACAAATGCCAGATTGCAATAAAGACAACAAAATTACATGAACAAAATTATAGATTTCGTATATTGTTCAGTATTACTAACATTTTAAGAGTTAACATTGCTTTCTAGTCAGAGGAAGTAACACATTTATTTTAAGCCGGTTTTACACAGGATTTAACTGAAATCCTCCCAAAAGTCTTTGAAAATATATAGATGGCCTTAATCTCCATGGCAACTGCTGCGTGATTAACATATTTCATAATATTAACATATTATTTTAACATATTAACATATTTATGTTAGTTAACATAAATATATATTTTATTGAATATTCTTTTGTGATTTTTATCTTCACACAGCAATGCTCGCGTCCAGAGGGTTTGCTACGCTGGCTTTGGCCTACTTTAACTATGATGACTTGCCGAAGACTATGGATAATCTCGACCTGGAATACTTTGAAGAAGCAACAGAGTTCCTTCTGTCTCAGACCGAAGTCATCCCGGACCGTTGTGCCGTCCTCAGCTCCAGTAAAGGGGCAGACATTGGCCTAGCTATGGGAATCTACCTGGATCAGGTCACGGCAGTCATTACCATCGGCGGCATACTGACGGGCTCAAAGACCACCCTGACATACCGAGGCCAGCAGGTCTTGAAAGCCGGCGACGAGTGGTTTGTCGACATTAATCTAAGCGACGATAACATGACTAATTTGGAGAATACCTTTCGGAAACTATACCGGCACGACAGTCCGCAGATGCCTCCGTGTGAGGCTGCCCCCGAAGATACTTTCTTCTTGCAAGTGACTGGTGATGAAGACACTTGCTGCACCAAGTTTGCGGCTGAGGCTCTCGTTCAGCGCATGAAGCTGCACGGACGGGAGGACAACTGCCGCACCATAGTCTACCCTGGAGTTGGCCACATTATCGAAACACCGTATAATGCCCACGGAAAATACAGCAGTTTGAAATTACCCAGCAAGAGTAATGGTGCTGGCGAAGAACGGAACACCATAATCAGCTGGGGTGGGACTGCCAAAGGAACCTGCGTGGGGACTGAGGACTTTTGGCGCGAACTGCAGGTCTTCTTCGCCCACCACGTACGAGACCTGAGCCCCTGGTACCAGAAACTCCTGGAGCAGAAGTAAATGAAAGACTACATGGTTTAATTCCAGGGTACTGTGGAAAGGTTTCAAACCACATTGTGTTTAGTGTAAGTGGTGAATGTATTCTGTGTAGGTGGCGATTGTGTTCAGTGTAGGTGGTGGGTTTGTTTAGTGTAGGTAGATGTGTGTTTAATGTATATGAGGTTGGGTATGAGTAGTAGAATCAACGATGTAGACCATCTGTTTATGAGTTTTCGCTGGATGAAACTGGATATAGATGTTGTAGGCTTTCCACAAAAACGAATGAGCTGGGGATAGACCATTCATTTTCGGATTTTAGGTGGATGGAACCGGATATATAGATGTTTAGGTTCCCGCAAAAAAATGAATAGACTGGGCATAGGCAGTCCATATTGGTGAGGACATTAGATAATACTTGAGGCGTATAAGATTTTAACATAGCATTAGTTGTCTAAATCTCGGCTCTGTTCCAGGATCGGGATGGTCGATCGCTTGATGGATTCAATGTAGGGGAAATAAAATTACTAAATTTCCTAAGAATATAGTTTGACATTATACCTTGACCTAGTTATTATAGAAGATTCGGGTCGGCTGAGCTTGGTATTATATTTACTAATAAAGACTCGCAAAGCTACAAGACCCTGATGTGAAAAAACACACATCTAAATAAACCTTAATATTATAAAGGGTGTTGAATTTATTACGAATGTTAGAATATCTTTGCAAGCAAGAATACCTATAGAATAAAAGTTAAAGCACTAGCTACATTTTTGTTTTTATTTGAAGTGTATTTGCCTTCTGGAAGTCTATGTAAGACCCGTTCCCCGACCTTAGCTTTAAGGTTCCAGAGATTATTGCCGTTTCTTGCGGAGCCAACCTGTATAGAATTAGTTTTTAAGGTATATGACCAAAAATCACAACAACTAATTTAAAGTTGAGGGAAAACTTTATAATGCAGTGGATGATGAAGATGAGGAAATGCTATAGTCTTGGACTGCAAACTTCACTCTCGGCCAGTACTACTACTGACGTTCAGATGATTACTGATGAAACGGGTACTGCCGGTACTATTGAAATGGGTACTGCTGGTACTATTGAAATGGGTACTGCTGGTACTATTGAAATGGGTACTGCTGGTACTATTGAAATGGGTACTGCCGGTACTATTGAAATGGGTACTGCCGGTACTATTGAAATGGGTACTGCCGGTACTATTGAAATGGGTACTGCTGGTACTATTGAAATGGGTACTGCCGGTACTATTGAAATGGGTACTGCTGGTACTATTGAAATGGGTACTGCCGGTACTATTGAAATGGGTACTGCTGGTACTATTGAAATGGGTACTGCCGGTACTATTGAAATTGGTACTGCTGGTACTATTGAAATGGGTACTGCTGGTACTATTGAAATGGGTACTGCTCGTATTATTGAAACTGCTGGAACTACTGTTGTAGGGAAGGGAACTATCAGGGGGAAAGCACCAAGTCATTACGACTATATAGCACTGGGAAGGGGGTCAGGATAAGGATTTGGGATGGGACGGAGGGAAGGAATGGTGCCCCAACCACTTGGACGGTCGGCGATGTTGAAGCGGTTGCTGCTACTGTTCAAATGGCCGCTGCTACTACTACCGCAGATGAAACACCTGATGCCACCCAAATGGCTACAACGTATTATGAAATAGGTCAGGTTGTGTGTTCTGTTAGTTGGGGGGGAACCCTATTAGTTAACATGGATTGGGGGGCATATACAAAGCATTGTTTCAATAGGGTACGAGCTAAACAAAGAAATGTAAATTCTATACTCGAGATTATTTACAATATTTTAAACTAACGAGTTAACTTGTGTTGTGATGGGAGATGACTCGCTTGAATAAGGATTGGGGCGATATTCAGTACGAGGGAGATGATTAATACAAAAATATATAATTTCAAGAGTATATAATGTGATGAAACTTAATAATGCAACTATGTTATTTTATATTAAATTTATGAGAATATCGATACGTATTGATTATCTGACTACTCATCTGTTTATTCTATTTAGAAATAATATTACAAGTTATATATTGAATACAAAGGTTAGTTGAATATACCAATGTAAAATAGGTGACGTGATCAACAAAATAATGGTATATATTGGTTACGCAATTGAAAGGATTACTTTTAAGAGTAATCTTTTCTTTAAGAGTATACCTTTGAAGATATATACACTACCAAAACAGTGACTATGTCTTAGGTTAAGTTAGGAAGGTTATACCTTCAGAGCCATCTATTGGCAGACCCCCTAGTGTGTATGAGGGAGATGAGCTACGACGAGGGTCTATGGGAACTAAACCTCACGTCTCTGGAAGACAGGTGAGTTAAGGGAGACATGATTACCACACACATGATTCTCAGAAGGCAAGATAGGGTAGATAAGGACAGTTTAATTAACGCAGGTGGTACACAAACAAGGGGGACACAAGTGGAAATTGCGTACCCAAATAAGTCATAGAAACATTGGAAAGAACTTATATAGTGTCAGGGGTAGTTAACAGATGAAATGCATTAGGCAGTGATGTGGCGGAGGCTGATTCCATACAGTTTCAAATGTAGATAGGATAGAGCCCAGTAGGCTCAGGAATCTGTATATCTGTACATCAGTGTGTATGTGTGTGTGTGTGTGTGTGTGTGTGTGTGTGTGTGTGTGTGTGTGTGTGTGTGTGTGTGTGTGTGTGTGTGTGTGTGTGTGTGTACGCTTATACTTGCGATGTGTATTTCTTGAATTTTGTTCCGTAACATCCTAATGGTACCAACAACGATCACAGTAACTGCGTGAGGAGTCTCTTATGGACAAAAAAAGAGACGTGTCCTATGGAAGGCCGTTTCCGTCAGGCGAGTCGATTATATTCCAGGTCCGCGTCTGAGGGGCGGCTGGCTGGATGCCGGCGAAGAAGCCGATGTCTCCGTCGGCGATCCTGGTGGTGAGGACGGAAGGTGCTGGGTTGGTAGCGAGGAGCTCGCAGCCCTCCTGCTTC
Organism: Procambarus virginalis; assembly: GCA_020271785.1. NCBI lineage: Eukaryota > Metazoa > Arthropoda > Malacostraca > Decapoda > Cambaridae > Procambarus > Procambarus virginalis. The sequence continues at coordinate 10,712,831 of WNGS01109635.1, read as the reverse complement.
ACCAGGGTTATGTCCTGGCTGGTCTTTGGGACCCGGAAGTAGTCCAACACGGCCGGCACCTCCTCCACGGGGTTGGTGGGCATCCTCCTGCAAGGACGCGATGGCACCGTCACTTTAATGACGTCACACACACACACACACACACACACACACACACACACACACACACACACACACACACACACACACACACACTCGCGCGCGCACACGCACACAAATACACAGAGTTTGAGTGACGGAGCTAAATCTCGGGCTTTAAAAATGTGTCGGGCAAGTTAACTCACCTGGCCAGAATGGTGATGGCAGGCACGGGAACCAGAAAGATCGGGTTACACTGCACCAGCAGGAGCTTGTCGTCCAGCACCCCAACCTTCACCGGCCCGCCCGTCAGCAACCCTGGCGGTACATCGCACATTGTAAACAACACCAAGAAGTGCACACGACCATGTGCTGTAGTTGCCCCTAACCCATCAACAACAACATTTCAAGACCTTCACTGATTGAATCATCTTATGTAGAGAATTACTGCTGTTTGGACGTATGACATATTCGTTTAATAAAGTCACAACAAAGGCATTGATAGTAAAGAGAAGAATAAGTATAATGAAATAACTAGGTATGACTCTATGTTGCCTTTTTCTTATAATGACTGAGGAATGAGAAATTATGACTAAACATGATCCACTATTCCAAGATTATCAACAAATAATCTATTATTGAGGGCCCACCCCCCGGGTGCTGGTGAGCCCACGGGTGCTGGAGGGCCCCTTGGTGCTGGTGAGGGCCCCTTGGTGCTCATGTAAGTCTAACTAGAAACGCCGTTAGCAGCCTGAGGGTTAAGAAAGGAAACCTGCCATTATAAAGTGTATGTGTTTTGGGTTCCCTGACTGGGTGCAATTTTGAAAAAAAAGTGATTTCCTTAAAACATTTTGAAGGCCTAGAGTCAACCGTATCAGCAAGAGGGTCATAGTTAGGGTATAGAACAAAACTGATGATCAAACCAATCATGGAAGCTATGCTTCAAGGGTACAGGGGCTGTGTGACATAGAAAATACATGCGTCATATTAATTGCCTTTGAGTCTCAGTAAGAATTCAAATCGCTTTACAGATTATAGTAATTAATACGTATATATATATATATATATATATATATATATATATATATATATATATATATATATATATTGAATCTGCGTATTAGCGTATTTTATCATACGGTAATATAAGGAGAAATAAAGCCTGCCTACAGTTACAGTTTCTGGAATACATTTATCAGGTCAATAACTAACTCTTCTGAAATAATGCAGATCATGTGGGAGACAGTTGAGGACGCTACAGTAGGGATACAGATGAGACAGGTACAGTAAAGGAAGAGATGAGACAGGGTACAGTGAGGAATGCAGGATACAAACGCGAGTTCATCGGCTCACCGTCAATGCCATACTGGGTGACAGAGAGTTGCCCGTCCCGGACAGTGACAGTACTAGTGACGTTGTAGTCCCAGACCTGCGCCATGACGCCTGTCTGCCGCCACCACTCCTCCACACGTACAGACTGCACCAGGTAGTCCAGTTGTATTATTATGAAATGATTATTATGTAATAAACCTATTACAGGGGACATGGTCAAGTCGAACACAAGACGATTCGAAAAAGCTTATTTTTTCTCTTTGGTAAAACTGTACATATAATTAGGTTAGGATATATTTGTTTAGGTTGAGAGTTAGGTTAGGTTAGGTTAGGCTTGGTTGGGTTGGGTTAGGTTAGATTGGGTTAGGTTAGGTTAGGTTAGGTTAGGTTAGGTTAGGTTAGGTTAGGATTTTTTTATTTTTTAGTCGCATAATAGATTCAATAATAATTGTTAGAATATTCTTATCTTAAAGAGAGTCTTTCTGCAACATTGAAAGATGATATTATTAAATTTTAAAAGACCAGATTTAATGAAAATAAGTTATGTTTCTCATGACCTTGAATGGAAATCAGTTTGAGAACTTTCGTTGATCAAGTACGCTGTTATTGTCAGATCATCAGATCAATGTAAATCAATATCGGTAGAGTAGGAGAAGTTTGATTCATTTTTTTAATCAATTGAATATTTAGACACATACTCAAATATTCAATTTACCACATTTTTCAAACCTCTTCATTCACTAATAATATCAAGTGTGCAGCCAGTTACATTTTTTTATATTGCCTATCGTAAAGTCAATGTTTTTCTGCATTATTTCAACTAATGCCACTGCAATTCTATTACAACTACCACCATGCTACTACAATTCTATTACAACTACCACCATGCCATTAGAATTATATTACAACTACCACTATCCTACTATAATTCTATTACACCCACCACTACCACCACTACTCACAATATATAGAACCACTCCCAAGTGACAAAGCGTCAAGACCTTCACCATTCCCACCTGAGGTGGCCATAAGGCACAGACGAGGCTGCACCACAGGAGGATGAACATACTCACGGTATCTGTCTGGAGGAACCCCTGAAGGCTGTGGCAGGGCATGAGCCTCCTGTGCTGGCCAGAGTCACCCACCGCCCCTCCAGCTGCCGGGGGGACACCACCGTCACTCTCACTCACTCACCACAATGCATCAATTATACAATGGGATGGGATGTAACTATATANGACAATGTGTGACAAGTAGCCTTGTACAAAGCATGTAGCAAGCGTTGTAACCTTTTGTGTAATGACATTTTAAATAAATAAAATGATAAAATACAAAAATATAGGGGTTGGTGGGAGGAGACATATGTGAGTGTACGCGGGTGCTTCACAACGCTCCCCAGATGCTGCATATCTTCTTCTTCAAGGTCGAGGGTCCCTACAAACGCAACCAGAAGTGATACCCCCCATATAATATATAATATATATATATATATATATATATATATATATATATATATATATATATATATATATATAATATATATATATATACGATACTGACTAGGGTTAGTGGTCCCGTCATGGTGGCTTGGTTTAGTGAACCAACACTGACGAGTAGTAGCAAGAGGGGAATCCAATTTGTGACCACAATGCCCCTGAGATTACTTCATACCACACCCGATACCTCCACTGCCACCCACAGTCACTTACACCGCCACTCTCCTCACCCTACCTTCACCATTTCCACACTACCACCACACTGACCATCACCATCATCACTTCCATCACCGGTACTTCCACCTCCACCATCACCACCTCCACAGCACTCGCCTCCTCCCACTGACAGCAAGAGAAACAAAGAGGAAGCTAATGATGAACCTCTTATACTGGGTGATTTTAATCACCCGGGAGCCAGACTGCGCAAGTGAGTGTTCTCGGTGGGAGTGTGGAGTGAATAAGGTGATTACTTGGTGAGTAAGTCTTGGTGATTATCCAAGATGAGGCAGATGATGGGAAGGCGGAGTGTGAGCGCAGCTGGGAGCCAGCCACCACATGGGTGACGCTGAAGGAGAGGTGTGAGGGCCGTGAGAGCTGTGGAATGGGGGTCATTACCGAGGAGGTGAGCCTCAGGAGGGAAACAGCCTACCTGCATGAATTTCATTACGGGTCGGAATTAAAGGGGGAAGACGATGAATGAAATAATGGAATTTCATTTCCCGGAAGCGAGTATATGTCCACAAAATATATCCTTACTTTAATACGCGATGCAAAGACGAAAAGGAGACGACCAATAAAGGATAACAATAATATAGAGAACTCAGCAAAGTGGTGAATAGAGAGTAAAGAAAGCCAGAAATGCGAGCACGAGTCAGGAGAGCAGCAGAAAGGCAATTTAACAAACGTCAGCGTCGGTACGGCCCTCCGGCTATAAACTCACGTAGCAAAGGTCAACACCTCAAAAGATGTATAGCTTGTAGGGGTAAAGGCACTACGGGCTCACCATACCCCGTGCTACTTGGAACTTCTTGTTCCAGGTAGCGAATCTTTAACTACAACAATTTGTAGGGGTGTGTCAGACGAAAATAAAATTCACTCTCTCTCCTACCTGGGTCTTCGAGTCTAACCTGCACCACAAGGTGTATCTGTTGTTGTTGTATGGTGTATCTGGTGTATAACAACAGGTGTATCTGTTGTTGATTCAGCTACTCGGAACAAAATGTTCCGAGTAGCACCGGCTATGGTGAGCCCGTAGTGAATTTAGGTGTATATGTATCACTGGCCTTGACCCGTACTGCCCAAACACTGAAACAAGCTCGCATCAAACCAGCTAAGAAAGTTGCCCCCTTGTAGTACCTGTTGATAGCACCTCCCCCCCCCCCCAGGGTGTGTACGATTTAGTGTCAACCTGTTTTCAAGTGTAAAACACACACACACATACACACACAACACACACACACACACACACACAACACACACACACACACACACACACACACACACACACACACACACACACACACACACACACACACATACAGGTGCTATGAAGTTTTGTTTTAGCGTGAGAGTACTCGAAAAATGGAATGCACTTAAGGAGCAGGTTGTAGAAGCAAATTCTACTCATATTTTTAAAACTAGGTATGATAGGGAAATAGGACTGGAGTCATTGCTGTAAACAACCGATGGCTCGAAAGGCGAGATCCATGAGTCATGCTCGATCCTGCAGACACAAATAGGTGAATACAAATAGGTGAGTACACACACTTGTATAACCTGTCTGGCCACAATCTTTGTCAATGACAATAAAGGCGTTTTTCCACTGTCTCTTCAGTCAGCTTCCGCTCTTATCTCTCGCTTAAATGGTAGAAAACTCGGCTATTACACTACCCGCCAGACCTCTAAACCAGTTCCGTAGAGGCACATGAAGATGCAATGACAGTCTCGTAAAATATGCATCTCATATTTACAAAATAACATTCACACATATTAATCAGTGACAAGACTACAGCCGTCACTTCAGCCGTTGCCACCACCACCCACACCATCACCAACACTACCACCACTAATACTGCCATCACCATTACCAACTCCACCACAACCACCACCAACGCCACCACCACCACCACCACCATACCTGCCACCACCACCACCACCAACACTGCCACCATCACCACCACCACCACCAACACTGCCACCAGCACCACCACCATACTACCACTACCACTACCACCACCACTATACCTACCACCACCACCACCACCACCATACCTACCACCACCACCACCACCACCACCATACCTACCACCACCACCACCACCACCACCACCATACCATACCTACCACCACCACACCACCATACCTACCACCACCACCACCACCACCACCATACCTACCACCACCACCACCACCACCACCACCATACCTACCACCACCACCACCACCACCACCATACCTACCACCACCACCACCACCACCACCACCATACCTACCACCACCACCACCACCACCACCACCACCACCATACCTGCTCCGGCTTACACAACATATTCCAAAAATATTCACGACTCATCCTCCCAACCAATTTAGGTCAGATTTAGCAGCAGGAGATAAGCCTAAAGTTGAAGGAGGTCGACAGCTTCCAGAAGAAGTTAACTGAGGAAGGTCAGGTAGGTTGCTGAGGAAGGTCAGGAGAGGTGCTGAGGAAGGTCTAAGAAAGTAAACTGTATACACATGAGTGAGCGTGTACAGCAGTAAGTGCTGGACACAATGTCAGTAATCCTGGAGTCTTAAGACTCATTTCTAAAAGTAATATTTCCACTCCAATATTTGCCGTATGTTAAGAGAGGAGGACAATACATGTTTGCGAGGCGCTGTGCCTGCAGGCCGGGTCAATACTGGTGTAGGGAGCGGTGGCACCCGGTGGTGGGGGGGGTCATCACCTGGCACCACCTGGGCAGGGTGCCAACACCCGAGGCTCCTCTACAGAGCACTACATGCGCCAATCTTTCTGGATAGATGTGAACGATCCTCCATGGTTGGTGGAGCAACAGCCTCACTTCGTGCAAAACGAAAAGGTGTTGGTTCGCTTCCTGGTCTTCCCTCCGTCCTCATGTTTCAGTTCTCTCATATCCCTTCCATGTGTTGTATAGTGACACTGGCTTAGCGCTCGCTCTTGGTGATTACCTTACCTTCCGGGGGAGACAGATTTCTCATTCATGTATGCAAATGTCTTAAAGCATTCTATAATATTAATACATTCTATAGTAATCCACATCTTTCTTCACCCAGAAATTACGAAAATGAGTTTTGGAGAACTCCTGTTTCAGCTAAGCCCTGATGCTAAGAAAATAGTTAGAGGGATAGAAGCCCTAAATCAGAAGATAGTAAATACAGAATATGCGGTCATATTCAATGAGACATATATATATATATATATATATAATATATTAATATATATATATATATATATATATATATATATATGTATATATATATATATATATATATATATATATATATATATATATATATATATATATATGAAGTTTCAAGTTTCACTGAGGAAAAATCTGAGCTACTACCGTGAGATTGTTCTCAGAGTTACGGATATAGTTCATGTTCACAACATGAAAAGTATCTGAGGAAAACGCCACGTGACTTCAAAGTTTCATTAAGTGAACTTGAGAGGTTGGAAGGCCGTCACGCAGAGGAAATTCTCAAGTAATCTTTAACCTTCAACTGTGGCCGCTACCTTTTTCATGCACGGTCGTATTACTTGTATATATGTTACATTGGAGTCCAGGAGCTGGAGCCTTAGTTCTGGACTCACGCATGATCAAACTCCTATCTAGAAATGACATCACAATTATTGTTACGAGGCAAAGGATAAAATGGAAATATTCTCTTGCTCTCCTCACACCTGCATTTTACACTCGTAAAACACATGGCAATAAATGAGAAATTACACTAATGGACACATCTATAACCAACTCCGGGAATATATATGTTCACCTAGAAGGCTTACTCCGCTTCTCGCTAAACTGAGACTTTAACTTTAGATCTGGTCTACGAACAGAGCTCAGGCATTCAACCTGATGGGCTGTCAGCTCTTGTTTGGTGCCCTTAATAACCCTCATGTGGTTCATTGGTATAAAAAAACAAACAAACAAAGCAGTTAACATGCTAATCCTTTTGCCAGTTCACTGTGCTGTTTAATTCGGACATACACAATGACAATGAGGCACTGAACACAAACAAGTCCACGGTTATATGGACCATCAGATTCACTGATCACTAAACGCATTATCACGCTAAACGTACCTCTGTTTTTATGCTACCAACAAAAGCATACACATTGAATAGCTCTGGTCTGAATTAATTGGAAACGTCGGTTTTTCCCGCACCACTGCACACCGGCCTCAGTAAGATAGGTGTATGAGTGTATGTTTATACAATTATAGTAGGATCATACCACGCAATACAGACAGGCGTTATAGCGTGGAGCGACTGGATCACGCAGTTGTGTTGTAACTGTGGAGCCAGCGTCACTGTGTCACGTAACATGACCATACCACTCAGCATGGTCACCACTCAGGATGGGCACCACTCAGCATGGTCACCACTCAGCATGGTCACCACTCAGCATGGTCACCACTCAGCATGGTCACCACTCAGCATGGTCACCACTCACACTGAGAGGGGTGTCGACGAAATACATGCAGACTTTGTTATGCAAGCCCTTGGGAATCTCTGCCAGCAGACTTTAAGATTATGGTTCTTGAAGGAAAAAAGAACCAGACAAATCCTCATCTGCTACGTAACATTGCACAGATGCGTATACATTGCACAGATGCATAGAAGCAAACTTGGCACCTGACAGCTTCTCTTACTTCACAGATGGATCAGTTGACCAGCAGGGATATATAACCGGAGGTGCAGTTAAAGCAGGAAACTCTGTAAATAGTTGGAGACTCTCAAATGGATGTTCGACTTTACAAACAGAGGTGCTAGCTGTTCAAAAGGCTTTGGAACATGCTCTTACTGAACACCGACAACATGTTATCATACATGCAGATTCGAGAACAGCTATTGAAACCTTGCAACGAGAACACATACGTGATAACATCCATCTGATCACAAATGTCATATCATTAATGCAAACACTTAAACGACAAGGCCGTCCGGTACTTATCAACTGGGTGCCAAGTCATTTAGGAAAAATAGGAAATGACATTGCAGACAAAGCTGCAAATCTTGCAACTAAGAGAAGAAATATAGACATTTACATACCACAGAGTCTATCACAGATTAAGAAAGTAATTAGAAACAGAGCAAAGAAAAAGATGTACAGTGATCACAACACAGCAGTTGCAACATCAGGATCTGCGGGTTGGTACAAGAATTCAACCAACTACGAACCACTTATGTTGATGAAAGGGGGCAATAGAACAACAGAAGTACACTTACATTGCATCAGGTTTGTATACCCATGTGCATGGGAAATAGGCTTACAGGTTCCGGAAGATGAGAGGAAATGTCAACACTGTGGAGAAATGCCCGACAGACCACTGGAACATTATCTAACACAGTGCACAGTTACAAACCCATTAAGATTTCAACTTTGATTCAACAGAGCAGAAGATGTTGTTAAACACGTGGGGAAAAACCTTACTGAAGCGCTCATACGAGTCATAAATATTCATTCTCCGCCCAAGTAAAACAGAAACAAGCAACACTTAGAGGGTCAGCCAGAGGCTTAGGGCCCGCGCAGGAATATCCCTGCAAAAAAAAATCAATAATATCACATGATTAGTCACTAGGTAAAACACACAGACACACACACACACACACACACACACACACACACACACACACACACACACACACACGCGCGCGCGCGCGCGCGCGCGCGCAAGGCTCCACAGTTTCAAAATATTAGATTTTGCGAGTCATCACTTTTAGAACTCTCTCAGGCAATATCTGGTGATGGCAAGGTTAGTGCCATCGGATCCACGTGTCGTCGGATCCACGTGTCGTCGGATCCACGTGTCGTCGGATCCACGTGTCACCGTCGCCCTGAAACAAACAGAAACAATTTCCGATGATTTGATGCTAGATCGCGAGCCCTGAAATCTTGTGTTGCCGGCATCACGGAGACAGCAGTGATGGGTGGAAGTACAAAGGCGTGTCATCATGACAGCGACCGTATAGGCTGTTTTTGTCAGTCCATCAAGACAAGGAAGGCGCGGGTAGGGGGGTTGTGTGGGGTTAGCAGTGCTCGCCTCCGCTATAAGATGAAGGAGAGAGAGAGAGGTGAGACGGAACACAGCAGCAGAGGCAACTGTGCTTGGTAGACCTGTTGCATGTGTAAAGCAACAGTTTAAAATGCTGCCCCCAGTCGACTGTGTTGCATAGCAGGAAGAGGGTGGATGGGGGTGCCGGATTCAGTGTGGTTCAAGATGGTTCGTTGGCCCTCTGCTTTATTGGCACTTGATAGACACTAGGAGAACCACTAACTACACCCTCGCCTAAAACCTGAATTTGCACGAAACAACTTGTGCTTCAACGACATAGTGACGCAAGGCAAGTTTATGAAGGATTGCTATTGGCACTGTGTGTAGTGAGGCTTCACAGCTCTCCAGGCCAGGCTTACGCTCGGGGAGTCCAGTCACAGCTCACTTCGGACACCATGATCGTGTCACAAGGGCCTGGTGAGGCATATTTTGTTACGTCCTGTAACAAGCTCCTCAGGCCCATATTACCTTGTTTTGAAAATGAAAATAATTTGGCAATGAAATTCCTGCAATATGCCGTGAAAGGCATTTAGGCTATATGATATCTTCAAAGAGGACACATATTAGGCTCTCTGACGCCATAATTGTAGTGAAGTAAGGTATTTTGAGTGAATTTGGGAACCTGATATAAAGTGAAAGTATTTAATATTAAAGCGTTGTCCTGCGCTGGATGTGAATTATTAACAAAGATTAACAGGGAGCTGCACATTCACGGCAACTTGTTGGTTGGTTTAACGTACACAACTACGCTGGAACCGATGATTTACAACCATATAATTTTCTTTCTTCATAATGATCGAACTCAAACGTTGCAAAATATAGACTCTCCACATTTGCATATCCAAAACATCCTTCTGAAATGGTAGTACTAATCGTAACCATTTGGTAGAAAGTACTAATATGTAGAGATGACCCGCCGGAGAAGCACTTTTTGTTCATTGTCATAGTCTGGAAAAACCAAGCTAAAAAAATATATATATATTCCTACCCCTAAGGGAGCCGGTCGGCCGAGCGGACAGCACGCTGGACTTGTGATCCTGTGGTCCTGGGTTCGATCCCAGGCGCCGGCGAGAAACAATGGGCAGAGTTTCTTTCACCCTATGCCCCTGTTACCTAGCAGTAAAATAGGTACCTGGGTGTTAGTCAGCTGTCATGGGCTGCTTCCTGGGGGTGGAGGCCTGGTCGAGGACCGGCCCGTGGGAACACTAAAAAAATCCCCGGAATCATCTCAAGACAACCTCAAGATAACCCCTAGTAGAGCACATATATGTATTATATTAGGCCTGAGATAGCAAGTATTTGGCCTAGGATTACTTGGAGAGCTTAGGTGTAGTTAAGTCTTGTATATATATTGCAGATCAAAAATTTCTGGTTTGTCCAAATTCTATAATATAAAAGTAAAATTTCTTGTGGTCCATCACTACATATTGATACTAACAACAAGTAGTTTCTATAAGTACTTTCAATTTTACCAGTAAGGGCTGAATCATCACAGGTCATAAATTTTGCATGAAAAATGTACATATAATTATCAGTAAACTCATGAAACTGACGAACTTGCAGGGCAGAAATCTGAATTACTGTTACATGGAGATTTATTACAACAAGTACTAAAGTATCCTGCATGTCTATCACCTCACGTCAGGCACACTGACCGTCTCCTCACACAGTGTCATGTCACGAAATAACCGGATATATTTTTCGAGTACCTGAGATAATCATGGTTAATATACATGCCCCCAGTACTGATTGCTTTAATCTCTAGAATTTGGCTAATATTATCATCTGGCTTCTATATTCTCATTATTCTCAATGATTTGTAATATCATTATGTTACAAATCACCTTAAAGCTTCGCTTCTCCTTATACTCCATGACTCACTCGGGTAAACATGCGGTTTAACTCTAATGTCATGAGCTCATTCACTAATTGGTGCAATCTCAACCATATGTCTGTCAATTTGTAGTACAACCGATGAGAATACATCTTCCACAATTAATTATTGGAACGTAAGAAGACGGGAAACTTCTGAATACCTGTTGGGCTCCATATGAGGCAGCTCCTATTTACATCCATCCATTTACATCCACGTAGTGTTGAGTACGTCCAGTGTTGAGTACGTCCGATGTGGAGTGCGTTCAGTGTTGAGTACGTCCAAGTACGTCCAGTGTTGAGTACGTCCAAGTACGTCCAGTGTTGAGTACATCCTAGTACGTCCAGTGTTGAGTACTAGGTGCACCGTGCCTCTACCTCACTCTCTGAGTAGAGTCTAAGACTGAGGAAAGTACGTACTCATGTGCTTCATCGCTGTTCTTTAAAAAAAAAAACGTACCCATACCCCGTCTGTGTACCAGAACCACCTTTGGCCCGCCCGTGTACCAGAACAACCTATGGCCCGCCCGTGTACCAGAACCACCTTTGGCCCGCCCGTGTACCAGAACCACCTTTGGCCCGCCCGTGTACCAGAACCACCTTTGGCCCGCCCGTGTACCAGAACAACCTATGGCCCGCCCGTGTACCAGAACCACCTTTGGCCCGCCCGTGAACCAGAACCACCTTTGGCCCGCCCGTGTACCAGAACCACCTTTGGCCCGCCCGTGTACCAGAACCACCTTTGGCCCGCCCGTGTACCAGAACCACCTTTGGCCCGCCCGTGTACCGGAATCACCTTTGGCCCGCCCGTGAACCAAGACCGCTCTGGTCCACTACCACCACCAGCCTCCCCAGCTAACGAGAATGGGTCTGTATATAGCGGGTTCCTGACAGTAATTAATCTGCCCCGCCAGCTGTTGCCACGGCCCCTCACGCTCACGCGGGCGCTTCTGTGACTCTCGGCCGGCAGTGATTAGTGTAAGAGGCTGAGGGAACGAGAGAAGGGAAACGCGAGATGAGAGAGAGAGAGAGGAAAAAGGGGAAGAGTTTGGGGGACATCACAGGGAAGATGAGACATCCTCCTGGAAAGGGGCCATTTTGGATTGTGAAGGGATGCTGGAAATAGAAAATATTTTCAAGCGGTCAAGGAGTATCTTCTCTTGCGTTCTGATTGGTGAGACGAAGCAAGAAAGGGAGCAGTTAACACGAGGAATCGGAGCAGTAAAAGTCAAGAATCAAGTCAGTAAAACTGGAAGGTGTGTGGCAAGAACACGACAAGAAGGGTGTCGTGTTCTGTTGTGTAAAGAACGGGACTCTGAAGGAAAGATCTTGAGAGCTCAAGTCGCTCACTCGCAATCTTCAGATTCTTGTACCATGACGCTTCGATCGACAATGAATGACTGGTGAAGGGCGGGTATTGTAGTGAGTGTGAAGAGGAGAGGAGTGCGTGTGTGTGTGTGTGTGCGTGGGTGCGTTCGTGCGTGCGTGCGTGCATTTATGTGACTGTGTGTTTGAAAGAGAGAGAGAGAGAGAGGAAGCGGTTATATTACTGCTAAAATATGCCGACTTACTCCTAAGTAACGTCTCCATGATTCACTCTCTTGTCCTAATGATTCAGCTCAGTTACTGGGCCGAATCCACTGGTGTTATAATATTGTGTTGGCTACTTGTGCTGCGCCCCGAGTCCCTGTAACCACACTGCGCTGCGCCCCAAGTCCCTGTAACCACACTGCGCTGCGCCCCGAGTCCCTGTAACCACACTGCGCTGCGCCCCGAGTCCTGTAACCACACTGCGCTGCGCCCCGAGTCCCTGTAACCACACTGCGCTGCGCCTCGAGTGCCTGTAACCACACTGCGCTGCGCCCCGAGTCCCTGTAACCACACTGCGCTGCGCCCGAGTGCCTGTAACCACACTGTGCTGCGCCCCGAGTCCCTGTAACCACACTGCGCTGCGCCCCGAGTGCCTGTAACCACACTGCGCTGCGCCCGGAGGGTCTGTAACCACACTGCGCCCGGAGGGTCTGTAACCACACTGCGCTGCGCCCCGAGTCCCTGTAACCACACTGTGCTGCGCCCCGAGTCCCTGTAACCACACTGCGCTGCGCCCCGAGTCCCTGTAACCACACTGCGCTGCGCCTCGAGGGTCAGTAACCACACTGCGCTGCGCCTCGAGTGCCTGTAACCACACTGCGCTGCGCCCCGAGTCCCTGTAACCACACTGCGCTGCGCCCCGAGTCCCTGTAACCACACTGCGCTGCGCCTCGAGGGTCAGTAACCACACTGCGCTGCGCCTCGAGTGCCTGTAACCACACTGCGCTGCGCCTCGAGGGTCTGTAACCACACTGCGCTGCGCCCCGAGGGTCTGTAACCACACTGCGCTGCGCCTCGAGGGTCAGTAACCACACTGCGCTGCGCCAGCCCACCGTCAACCTCCCCAACTCTCCTCCTCAGTTACATAAATTCTCGTTAACCATTCTCGCACATCATCGTCCCCCTGCCCCCCTCCTTCCCCCCATGCATTATGTACCATCTCTTCCTCTTCCGCCTTCCCTCCGGGCCTCCCCGTCACTCTCCTTCCCTCCACGCCCTTCCTGTCAGCCCCATCCCTTCCATGTCCTCCTCATCAAACCTTTCTCTCCCGTCTATAGCCCTGTCTCGCCACCTATCAACAGCTGGGCACATGGTGTATCCCAGCTGTGAATGCCTTACCAGGCTACCTTCAGACCAGACTACCTTCAGACCAGGCTACCTTCAGACCAGACTACCTTCAGACCAGGCTACCTTCAGACCAGACTACCTTCAGACCAGGCTACCTTCAGACCAGACTACCTTCAGACCAGACTACCTTCAGACCAGGCCACCTTCAGACCAGGCACCTTCAGACCAGACCACCTTCAGACCAGACCACCTTCAGACCAGGCTACCTTTAGACCAGGCTACCTTCAGACCAGACTACCTTCAGACCAGACTACCTTCAGACCAGGCTACCTTCAGACCAGGCCACCTTCAGACCAGACTACCTTCAGACCAGGCCACCTTCAGACCAGGCTACCTTCAGACCAGACCACCTTCAGACCAGACCACCTTCAGACCAGACCACCTTAAGGTCAGTCTGGATCATTTGTGGACTATTCTCACCCTACACTAAGGCCAGCCTGAAGCATTAGTTGACAATTCTCTCATTTCCCTAAAGTTAGCCTGTATCATTGGGGAAGCATTCCCACCCTTAACTAAGGTCAGTCTGGAGCATTGGTGGAGAATTCTCACTCTTCAGTAAGGTCAGACTGGAGCATTGGACTGCATTCTCTCTCTTTAATAAATGTAATTAAAGTCAGGTTTAGGTCCAGAAGTTCGTGTAGTCAAGCATACAAAATATATTACACAACATTTTGACATAAATTTGCAACACCAAACCCATAAACCAACACACACATTCATCTGACCCTCGCACCCCCCCCCCTGTCGGCTGAAAATGTAACCAATAGGCAGGAAGCATTGATCACGCTCCCTCCCCAACCCCCCCCCTCCAGCCCCTCCCCCCCCCCTGCAATGCTCATTCAGTCACGCATTACCAACACAGTTCTGTGTACTGTCGCGGCGTCCACGTGCCCTGGGAGCGGATTGGTGCGTATACGCCTCCCTTGGCTCGGCAATGATTGGTATTATACTAAATACCGATCACTGGCGACCGGGATTAAATGCTGATTGTTTCTGGTGGACAACAAATTCTCATACGCAGATTTAGTATTTTACTCTTGAAAGTTTTATGTGTTTTGTTGTGAATATTTTGACAACAGAGAATTGGCATCGTTCTCGTTCAGGCGGAGGAATGTTAATATGTTGATAATCTCCGGGTTAAACTTAGCAGCAAGTTGATCTTTCACTTATGTTTGATTCAGGTTCGTCCCAGTTGATCTATCAGGCTTGTCTATTTGGGTAGCAAGTCATCCAGAGTCTATATTACTGTCGTCATGTCCCGTGCTTGTTACTGTACCAAAGGATGCCCAGGGCGGAGAATTTGTAGTTCACCCTTTCCGTTTTCGTTAGAGTATGAGGATATCCTCTACAACACTAGAGTGGGTCAATTTTTAAACAATGATGTAACTCTGCGGACATTTCATGCCACATTTAACTATCTCCTGTCCATCCATTCAAGCTTTTCCGGAATCACTAGACTGATAAACACTGATGCGAAGGGTTAACAAAATCGAGTTTTAGAGCCCAGAGAAAAGAGTAATAATTTCACATATTAAAAGTCACAGGGTGTTCCAAACTTACAATGCTACAGAGAACAAATAGTTCCTGACATCATTTGAAATATCAAGTGAATTACTGTCGAGAATAAGATCACCAAACTGTAAAGTCCCATATAAAGACGAATAAGCTATTACAAATAATATGGAAATTATATATATATATATATATATATATATATATATATATATATATATATATATATATATATATATATATATATATATATGTCTCATTGAATATGACCGCATATTCTGTATTTACTATCTTCTGATTTAGGGCTTCTATCCCTCTAACTATTTTCTTAGCATCAGGGCTTAGCTGAAATAGGAGTTCTCCAAAACTCATTTTCGTAATTTCCGGGTGAAGAAAAGATGTGAATTACTATAGAATGTATTACACTTATTTAAACAATTTGCACAACGTTTCGAACCTCCATGGTTCATTCTCAAGTGAATGAATTTTACAATGTGATTTGATTTTATACCCGCACTGGGTCAGGTGATAAGATAATAAATGTGAAAACAAAAGGGGATACAAAGGGGATATAAGTGGGGTCACACATATGAACATAAAAATAGAGGTAACCGCAGAAGGCCTATTGGCCCATACGAGGAAGCTGGCATCTACATACAAAGATTAATCCAATGTAATTGGCCTGTTATGTTGAACATTGTCTTCTGTGTTGGCATCGTTATGTTCTGGTCTTGTCCTTACTCTCATTGTGGGAAGAGTAAATAGTTCCGTGATTTGGGTGTTCATGGTAGGTTGTTCTGTTCTTATGTGAATTGCTTCAAGAATTTGTAATCTTCTTGCATCTTGGGTTCTGTCTATTATGCATGTATTCTTGTTCAACATTTCTCTTGTTAGGGTGATGTCATGGGCTTGTCTCATGTGATTCCTAGGGGCACCGGATTGAAGATGGCATGTCAAACGCCTCGTCAGCTTGGTCGACTGTTCTTGAACCTCGACCATGACTTTTGACAGTTCTTGAACCTCGACCATGACCTTCGACAGTTCTTAAACCTCGACCATGACCTTCGACAGAACTCGACCATACGGCGAAAATGACTTTTGTCACATTTCTTCCATTACTTGTGACAGATTTCAGCCATGACCAGGAGAGCTCTCATCATTGAACTCTCATAGATCAAAAGATTTCAGAAATTGCCCAGACTTCCCTTGGGCACGTTAGTCACCAGTTTAGAGGAAGTTAATGATTGCCCGAGCAAGCTGAGATGACTCTGTTCAGACCATCTCTCGTACATTTTGTGAATGTAAAGAATTCATTGATTGTTCGGGGATTATATATGTTACATAAATTAAGCTAGTTGAGGTATTGCTGCAGTTTGATGAGGCTAAATAAATATTGATTATGTAAATTGGAGATTGAGTTTATTTAGACGTTATGTGAAGTTTTGGCCTAAAACTGCAAGTGAGGTGATTAATTTCTACCTGGGTTTTATTTTTACGAGCTAATCTAAGGTGCTGGGTTAAACGAAGGTGATTGTCTTTCATAAGCAGATGATGAGACACAGTAACGTGGCTCAAGATATATTAACCAAACCACATTCTTGGGGATATGTGTGTGTGTGTGTGTGTGTGTGTGTGTGTGTGTGTGTGTGTGTGTGTGTGTGTGTGTGTGTGGTGTGTGTGTGTGTGTGTGTGTTAGAGAGAAATATATGTAGTAGACTTATTAGAGGAGAAAATATTGGTTAGAAAGGCGGGGTCCAAGAGCTAATATAGCTCGATTCTGCAGATATAATAGTAAATACAAATAGTAAATACACCCACTTACACACACGCACACACACACACACACACACACACACACACACACACACACACACACACACACACACACACACACACACACACACACAATCATTTTAGGGTGAGATATATAACCATCCAACC
>WNGS01109635.1:10621259-10644374 GCA_020271785.1 Procambarus virginalis | reverse complement strand
TAACCTCACCCAATTTTGCAGGAGGAATGATGTGGGGTATGGGATGGACATACGATGGTCAGGGGTGGCCAGAAATGAAAAGTAAACAGCGTGCCAGGGTCACATTCTGCAGCCTGTCCACTTACAATTTACGTCGCTTTTCGCTCTTATGCACACTCAGGCTAAAAGAAAAAGGACGTAATTGAAAATTGAATCGGGTCGCGTAAGTGACGTACTTTCCCGTTTTCTGTTTTGGGTCCTCTGGCTTAGGCTGTTAGATTAAGAGAGGAAATTTTTAATTAGTAGTTTTCATGGCGATTTAAAACCTTAGGAGAACTGCCTACCCTCCTAATTACCAGAGAACTCTCGCTGTTTTGGAAAAATAATGTTTTTTCAATTATTTATATTTTCAAATTACGGCTTTTTTTGGCCGTGGCATCAAAAATAGGTGGAGATATAAGAGGAGAAGAAAGAAGAAGGGTTAGAGAAGAGGATGAGAGTGGGAGGGATATTGGGAGAGAGAGGGTGGTGAGCAGCAACACGTGTGAGAAGGGGAGAGAGGAGAGAGATTGGGGAGGAGGGGTAGAGGTGGTGAGGGAGGAGAATGGGAGAGAAGAAATGATTCGGGGTAAAAGGAGAGGATAATAGGTAAGAGTGGAGAAAGTTGCAGAACAGGAGAGATCAGGAGAGAGAGGGGGAGGCTGGAAGACAAGAGGTAATTGGGAAAATAGAGGGGGTAGAGAGAGACCCGGGCACAGCCGACAACCCACTATTTATTACATAAGCGTTTGTAATAAATAAACAATATTTATTGTTGTATGGACAACAATATTTATTGTTGTATGGACAACAATATTTATTGATGTATGGACAACAATATTTATTGTTGTATGGACAGCAGGGTGACAAGTCAAGTATGGACAATAAATTGTCCATACTTGACTGCCAGCACGGTGCCAGTGTTCATATTTCTCTGTAAAAGCAAGACATTTGTGCAAACTTCTCTGCCAATACCATAGCATTGTCCATATTTCCCTGCCAACAAAGAATTTGTCTCTTGCCAACAGAGAATTTATTTTTTGCCAACAAAGAATTAGTTTCTTGTCAATACTGCGAAATATTGCATTGTTTCTTGTCAATACTGAGAAATATTGCATTGTTTTCTTGTCAAAACTGAGAAATATTGCATTGTTTCTTGTCAATACTGAGAAATATTGCATTCTTTCCAACCCACACTATGCGGCATACGATAGCAGTGTCCTCACAGCCCACATGACCGCAGTTCAATTGCTGAGCAGGGCGAGACAGCTGAGCACACTCCTTATCATGTAATACCTCTGTTCACCCACCATTAACGAGGCAGCAGAGGGTTAGATAGTCTCCCCTGCCAACAAACGACATTTTCAACTACCCAACACCCATCACAAAATATTTTCATAGTACCTTGTCCATACAGGACAAATTAGTGTGGTGAAGAAGAGTAGGGGAGGGTAGTGATGGAGTGTATGGGAGGGTTGTGATGGAGTGTACGGCAGGGATGGTGATGGAGTAAGTAAAAGTGGAAGAATATAACAGTAAAAAGACAGAACATAAGACCAATTTAACTGCGTTAAGCCTTTTGGCAGTTCCTATTTATATTCAACTAAACTCATTCATATTTATGTGTAGCTTTCGTTGGTGACATTGCAGCCGTCGCTAACAGGCAGGCGCTCGGTCCTGCAGGTAAAAATAGTATGCACTTCACTTGCTTCTGTTGCCCACTCGCACTTCAATTCACCTAATACGCTGTATTTTTTCCCCTCTTCGAAATAACCACGTTTTAATGTAACTTCATTTAAATCCAATACATGTTAACTTTTCTAGTATGTCTTTAGTTAACTTTTTATTGAGGCGCAGTATCAAAGGTCATGGCGCGCTCAGGGTGCAGAATTCAACAGTCCTTTCCGCTGTCAAATGCTTGAATTAAGCTTGCAATGAATGCGTGGGAATTTGTTAAACATGAGCAGCCCCTTGGTAAAAGCATTACGAGGGATTACAGAATATTATAAACAACAAAAATCTAGCATGTTAACAACATTGTTTGCTTATAAGTTGCGGATTTTAGAAATGTTTGTTAACGTTAAGATATTTATACTCTATTGCATTCCATTATATCTCATGGAAAGCTGCTAGTTGTTTGTTTGTTTGTTTTGCAAAATGAAAAACAGAATTAGAATTAACTTGATCGAGTCTTTTTGATAATCGTAAACACTTGTATTATGTTCAATTATGTTGTATTATGTATCAATTATGTTCCTGTTCTTCCTAGACTATATATATTTTTTTTAAATTTGAATAGGTTTTATATATATTTTTAAGTCTTTTTCCTCACTAACGCTTGGCACTACTCTAGTTTCAGTTTAATATATTTTCCTCAAACGCGCAGATCAAACTGAATGCAACGCTCAATAAGAGGAGACACCAGTAAATTGCATAAAGTTAGGACGATCGCACCCTATCGTAATTCATCCTTTATTAATCCACTTTTTGCAAGATTGAAGCGCATGGCTTTTGCGATAATTGATTGAGGGCCATTTTTTCCTCTAAATCGTGTTCGGTTCAATGACCAATTTCTTGATGAATGTGACTGATCTTCCGTTTTAACAATTCTATAAGAACCTCTGATGCTTGAAATTGGTTTGCAGTAGCAAAACTCATCGTACGTATTATCTTCATATATCTAGCTCTATAAATAAACATATGGAGCTAATACGTACGATGAGAATATATAGAATATATATATATATATATATATATATATATATATATATATATATATATATATATATATATATATATATCACGTGTTTAATTTCGTGATATACATATATATTATATATATATATATATATATATATATATATATATATATATATATATATATATATATATATATATATATATATATATATATATATATATATATATATATATATATATATATATATATAATATTTGCTATATTCGGAATCAGGGGAGGGGTTGGGGGTAACCAACATAAAGTATACGGGAATTGCAACTCACATTTCACTAACAATATTTACTCAAGGTAAACTCACTTGTATAATATTTGAAATATATATGACGCACTCATAGCTCGTACTGAAGCGGCCTCGCTCATAGTTATTACTGTAAACGAAATGCATTTACAACTTGCTCGTTTATTAAAAGAAATACCGGTAATATTTTCTTTGGCTGATTGCTTGACAAAAGTTTTAATCTATATGCATTAATATGTAAACATCTAATTTAGGATTTTATACCATCAGTGAGTAGGACAGAATAGAAAAAATAATTGTGTTATGCCGTGTTTTGAGACCAAAAATGAAATTATTGGAATCATGATAGATAGAGTTTATTGAGATCTCAGTTGACCCTTCTTTTGACATCTCAGAATGAAAATTTAGTAACCACTGAAAGCACGGACTAAAGAGGTGCTTTCCATAATACCCGATGGTTTCATATATAAACAAGTAGATGTCACCTTAGTATACCTCCCTTGTCGTCCTATTTGCAAATTTTAATATGGGCACAATTGAATAATATTGTCCGTTTTTGACATTGATCGAAATCCTGATGTGAACTTTTGGTACTTGATGACATACGCTTGTAGACCCTTACACTGAAAGCTCGCTAATGCTTATGGAAGCATTCCTGCAAAGCGTCGTACTAAGTTTCACTCACCAAATTGAGAATGAAGGTTAGCTGTATTTTCTAACTGTAACAGTCAAGGATAGGAATTAGTAGCTTACGTGCTACAAGCTACACTTATAACATTTACATAATAATGTTCCTTAATGCTAGCAGTGAGTGCCATGACTGGTACAAGGGAAGCGTTGCCGACGTCAACTTTGCGGTCACACTCAGCTGCGGTTGGAAGAAGGTTGATCAGGAACTTGGTAGAGTAAGGCAGATGGTAGTATGATTGACACTCCCATGCATGTATCCAAGATTTGTTAA
Organism: Procambarus virginalis; assembly: GCA_020271785.1. NCBI lineage: Eukaryota > Metazoa > Arthropoda > Malacostraca > Decapoda > Cambaridae > Procambarus > Procambarus virginalis. The sequence goes on along the minus strand of WNGS01109635.1, from coordinate 10,640,396 downwards.
AAGGGAAACTGTCAATATTACCGTATCTGTCCCATATGTTAATCGATTTAACCGAAACTTCTATTCCAAAACTCACATAACGGATGAAAGAGTTCTGAAAGATATTACAAATAAAAAATACCCTCCACTGACATCTTGCTTAATTAAGACTCTCCCAACACAAAATGAATGCCTATAAGTGATTAATGTCACTGTGCCTTCACAGGCCACTTGGGAACTCAGCCTCCAGCCCACATATACAANTACATTTAAACTTCAACCTGAGGACGAGGACCAGCTTAACCTGTTTCATACACGATAAGCTGAAACTTTTCATGTTCTCTTTGCAGCTGTCAAAACCATAATAATGAACGAAAAACGAATTACATGTGTATTTGGTTGCAAGAAAACTTTACATCATAGGTAAAATAGACAGGTCTATTCTGACTATCATATAAAGATCTGTCAACAGAAGATAATGTTTATATAGAAAGATAATGATATACAGAAAGTATTTAGAGAGTATTTAGAGAAAGAGAGTGCATAATTAGATGGTATAAGTATACCACTTAAACGCCACTAAGATAATTCAAAATACATATGAAACTGTGAATTTACTTGAATGATAAAAAAAATTAAATGCTCAGAATTTTGTAAACACAAAATAACCTAAAAATAGATACGTGGTTTGATTAAAATATATCAATTATATATTATAAAGATGCTAATCATTGATTATTTAAATATTCCGAACGTAAATTGGAGAGTTTAAATACTTAGCTTTTATGAAAAACAAGAACTTGAACCACTTAGGACGTGTTAAGGAAATTGACAATAATACCAAGATCAAGATAACCTCAAGATAACCATATGATATAAAAAAATTAAAAGTAAGTTTCTAACAAAATTCCCTTCGTTCCTTCGAGTCATGTTCCTCTCGATACAAGTCTTCCGTGAATCTGATTCGATTGATATCTCCAGAATTATGTCATTCTGACATGTTGTGTGATACTTGGGATGTATTAAACATTCTGCGACACTGTACCACACACTATGTCGTAATTCTGGCATAGCGTCATCACTCCCTTACCTTACAGTGCTACGCAGCCTTCAGAAGGAACATGCTTCTTTCTTACTATAACTACTTAAGTCACAAATAAATCTCATATCAATTGCAAACTGCTGAGAGGAAAATATTGTCAGAAGCGTCGAGACAATTGCAACAAGAGATTGATTCGAAGTTTTTGACGCTAACATCGACAACAGGAACATGGAATGTATTTTAATAATAACAATGTTAGCTGCCTAAAAGAACAATATCCTAAATAAATTAATATGGATTAGTGAAAAACATAAAACAAATAGTATAAAATACGAGGATTAAAGCAAACTACACAAGGCAATGGAGCCAGTTTTATACAAAAAAATATATATTTCGCGTAACAAAGGAAAACTAAACAAAAGAATAAATAAAAATAAAAAAGCAGTTTTAATAAATCTGTAAAGACGAAAAACATGACAGTTCGACAAATTTATCCACGCGAGATTCACGTGGATGCGACTCACATTAACAAAGGGTGTGGGAGAGGGGGTGTAATTGAGTGTCGATAATAACGTTGTTACTTAAAAGTCAGTGCAGCCCGGAGCACCAACAAAACTGAAGAAGCACATGCCATCATGAGGTGAAGACACCGTGAGGTGCACTATACCAACCATCACAGCGCAAGCGGTCATTAAATAAAAAGATTATTATTCAGGCCGGAGTGAACGAACGCTGCGCAACCGCTGTGATTATATAATTAAGGCATATATATATATATATATATATATATCTGAAAACTCACACCCCAGAAGTGACTCGAACCCATACTCCCAGGAGCAACGCAACTGGTAACTACAGGGCGCCTTAATCCGCTTGACCATCACGACCGGACATAAGGAAGTGATAGCCTGAGCTATATGAACCACTTCCCCGCCGGCACCTGGATGGTTATCTTGGGCATAGCATTTTATCAAATCACCTCATTTTTTGGGGCAACACGTGAGGAACACAAATGCAAACAAGCCTGAATGGTCCCCAGGACTAGATACAACTGAAAACTCACACCCCAGAAGTGACTCGAACCCATACTCCCAGGAGCAACGCAACTGGTAACTACAGGGCGCCTTAATCCGCTTGACCATCACGACCGGACATAAGGAAGTGATAGCCTGAGCTATATGAACCACTTCCCCGCCGGCACCTGGATGGTTATCTTGGGCATAGCATTTTATCAAATCACCTCATTTTTTGGGGCAACACGTGAGGAACACAAATGCAAACAAGCCTGAATGGTCCCCAGGACTAGATACAACTGAAAACTCACACCCCAGAAGTGACTCGAACCCATACTCCCAGGAGCAACGCAACTGGTAACTACAGGGCGCCTTAATCCGCTTGACCATCACGACCGGACATAAGGAAGTGATAGCCTGAGCTATATGAACCACTTCCCCGCCGGCACCTGGATGGTTATCTTGGGCATAGCATTTTATCAAATCACCTCATTTTTTGGGGCAACACGTGAGGAACACAAATGCAAACAAGCCTGAATGGTCCCCAGGACTAGATACAACTGAAAACTCACACCCCAGAAGTGACTCGAACCCATACTCCCAGGAGCAACGCAACTGGTAACTACAGGGCGCCTTAATCCGCTTGACCATCACGACCGGACATAAGGAAGTGATAGCCTGAGCTATATGAACCACTTCCCCGCCGGCACCTGGATGGTTATCTTGGGCATAGCATTTTATCAAATCACCTCATTTTTTGGGGCAACACGTGAGGAACACAAATGCAAACAAGCCTGAATGGTCCCCAGGACTAGATACAACTGAAAACTCACACCCCAGAAGTGACTCGAACCCATACTCCCAGGAGCAACGCAACTGGTAACTACAGGGCGCCTTAATCCGCTTGACCATCACGACCGGACATAAGGAAGTGATAGCCTGAGCTATATGAACCACTTCCCCGCCGGCACCTGGATGGTTATCTTGGGCATAGCATTTTATCAAATCACCTCATTTTTTGGGGCAACACGTGAGGAACAACNTATATATATATATATATATATATATGTATGTATATATATAATATGCCATTCAACCTCTAAAGAATATAGAATCAACCAACACAACACTTGTACCTCCTATTAGATTGTTTTACATGAACTTCTTTTCTACGGCTTATAAAACGGAGGATAGTCATGAAAATACTACTAATAGGCGTTATCCCCACAGGACCACCAAAAAAGATACAATTAACAATTTACTACAAAAAAAAGAAGACCGCAAAACTTGCTAATGAAGAACTCTCAGACACCAATCAAAACGCTTTAAGAGAGTCTAACGTCGTCTGTGCCTTCACATGCCCACTTGGGGACTGTCAGCCCCAAAGATCTCAGTATATAGGCATGACAACAACGTCTCTCTCTCTATATATAGATGTTTTTGCTAATGCACAACAACAGGGCGCCATCAAGGAACATATAGTCTGCACACACAAACAGATCATCACCAGAGACATCTTGAAAAGCAACACTGAAATAGCGACACAAGCATCGACAGGAATAGCGACAAAAGAAGACTGGACATCACCGAGGCACTACATATCAAGAAGTTAGGATAAGCACTCAACAACCAGCTAAAACTTAATTACATTCTACTCACTTCAAGACCCCGAGCCAACGCAGAGACAGGATCCAATGACCCTGCCTTAGGAACATAAGCTGCCCTGTTGATACATTTGATACCCAATTAATATCCGATATGTTATGCCATTCATCCACGTGTTCTTTACCATCTCATCCAAAGAGAGTATAATCCGGTGCTAAACACAGTAAACTTGTCTTTGAGAATGTAAGGAGTACCTTGCGAAACTCATCCCTTGGCGTCAGACCATAATAAAGTGTGAAAATAAACTTTGGAGAATTAATTCTTTCCTCTACAATGAAGAAAAACATAAGAAGTATTGAGAAGATTCGTGTTAGAATCATTAATCTTACCCTTTCGGTCATATTCAACAACATATGTTTACAAGAAAGACTTTACAAGAAAGACTTTACAAGAAAGACTTTACAAGAAAGACTTTACAAGAAAGACGTTACAAGAAAGACTTTACAAGAAAGACTTTACAAGAAAGACTTTACAAGAAAGACTTTACAAGAAAGACTTTACAAGAAAGACTTTACAAGAAAGACTTTACAAGAAAGACATCACGGTAACCACATGAACCACGTGAACCACGTGACCTCACCGTTACTCATTGTTGCCATATATAAACACTGCTCTATTTGTATTACAATTGAAATAGCAGACGCCAATATAACAGTAAATTATCATGATGAAGGGAGGTGAACCAAATATAGCGAGGCTAATTATGCTCAGGTATTGGGGGGTTGACTCTACATATAGATCCTCAATAATGTGTCTGTAATTGTCTCATAAATACATTTTCAAAACTTCAACTATATAGCCATTTCTGTAGGTTTTCAGTTGAGAAAGTAAATGATGTAGTCTAAGTAAAAGCATGTGAAGCCTAGGTTGCCAGTTGACGTCTCCTGTGTAGTGAGTTGGTGTCACCTATGTAGCGTTGACATCAACTCGCTATATCGTATATAGTAAAATAAGAAATTTCAAGCGTTCGATCCCCTCAGTGACTCACCGGTCATGACTGAGGTTTGAGGAATATTCTAATATATATTTTTAAACCAACTAGATAAAGAGTCACAAAGAAATTGCGTGCAAGTTATAGCCACGAATCGGGTCCGCCAAGCAACGTTACACAGACACTATGTCACACGAGCTCAGCTTAGACAATGCTATTAGCTGGTCGGCTGCGGCGGGACTTGAAGTGATGTTTATAGCTGTTTGGTGTTGTGGGTTTGGGTGCGTGCTGGAAGCCTTCACCAACGGCTCTTTATTGTCAAGATGAGAGAGCTTGATGCTGAGAGGAGAGTCCTGTGGGTGAGAGGGAGCTGTAATGCTGAGGGAGAGTGACGTTATTCAAATTTTCTGAATACAAATGTCATCAGTTTGCTAAGGCTAAAGTATGTTGAGTCGATTTTTTATTATTTTTGGGAAATCAGTGGTTAATTGCTATTTTTTATGACAGACCTAAGTCAGAACCATGATTGGGATCTCTGTGGGACGGTGCCACGTTGTACTCGTAACAAAGTGAAGTCCCCGACCCACTCATAATGGGCACTTACCCCCATAGCAATCACCATGCAAGCACAGACATAAATTTTGTTAATAACTATAGATTATGGCTTTAACCATTTCAGTTATAATACCATTATGAGTTTTATCTGTTCTTCATATGATAATGAGAATTGTAAGCTTTTCTTCAAGAATTCTGGGTGGTTCATTGAAGGTATTCAGTGCTCTCCTTTTCATCTTGGTCCGTATTATGCTTCTGTTGTTTGTATAGACGGCGATAAATCTTCTCTGTCTAAGAATAAGCTCCGTGTTTCTTATTGCGACTCCGTCTTCCTCTCTCATTGCAGTAACTCTTCATTTTCATTGTCACGAATTTCCGCCTCACTCTTTTTGATTCACACCTTCGTTAAAATTCTTTTTCTAGTCAGAAGATAGATGAATGGCTGCATGTCTTCCATAATATTTGTTTCTGCTACTTTGTTGAGCATCTCGTGGACTGACCTCATTTTGTTTTTATTTATTTTATTCATTTGGATTTTTAAATATTTCTCATATTTTACAGTCTGTCTTGTTTTTTGTCCTCCTTGGAATTGCGTACATTGTTAGTTTTCCAAAATCCTTGAATGTATCTTGCAAGTTATTCATGACCTGTGTGTTGGTTTCATCTGTTAATACAGTAAATTTGTTTTCCTGTTCAATTTAAATTGGGGACACGTTATTTTTAGCTTTGCTTGCTAAATTGAAGGTGAGTTCTTTGAAAGTTTTACTCGTTTTCTCGCTATAAAGGAATATCTAATTTTTCCTCTGCCTGGCGCCAATTTACCATTGCTGATGGTTCCGAGCAGGATTCATCGCTGATAACTAATTTGGGCTTTCTGTCGTGCAGAATAATACCAGTTTCATTTCTGATTCATTTAAAATTGTTATAACTCCATTTTCGAGACGCACTTGGTTTGAATAATTGAGTTATAATAGCAGAATTCTATTGATCTATGCACTTTACAGATCAAGGAGGAATTTGATTGATTTCGCTCACCAAATTCCGCAACATTTAATCATTTATAATACTGAAATGGAATCTGTTCCGTTGGTGTTCGTGAAGTCTACGTTTACCTACCAGTAGTTGGCAGCCAGAGTGGAGCCTACCAGTAGTTGGCAGCCAGAGTGAAGCCCAGTAACAGTTGGCAGCGAGAACAAAGACTTCTGACAAAAGCTGATCAACCAGCAGAAATTTTTTTACCTCTCTGGTGTTCGAGGTTCCTATAGCATCCAGGTGAATGAAATATATATCATATACGGGTAATACTGAATATATGTTTCATGTACGTGGTCCCAAGTGCACTGAAGAATACATTATTTCTTTACATTTTGTAAAATTATACGCTTGTAGTGTTCAGTTAGCACACTGCTCTGAAAACACAATGTTTTGGAAGATGCCTTGGCGAGTTTCTGAGCAAGTAGGCCTACTGTAGGCTCACCTATGGTACAAAGTAGACATGTACTAGGCTTAGACTGCAACGTAGACAAACGTAGGAATGTAACAGTCACACAGTAAGCACACACTATCATCCCATTTCATCATGACGGTCACAGTAGTGCCCAAACGCTTCACAAGACTGGGTGTAGAATATTATTATCGCCATTTACTGAGTTGCCCACATCATGAGCCGTCATAATATTATTCACACTATAGCCTGTTGGGTCTAAAAAAAGTTGATATTGAGTGGGACTTTATCACTGAGGTTGGAGTTATCGACAAGAAGAGCCCGTTCAGGTCGTCCACTTTAGAAGAGTTTTTACAAGTGATTGGCACTCAGCAGTAAAGTCAGACGAGGCCTTAACAGTGTCAAAGGCTTAAAGCAGAATCGGGAGAGCAGAATCCAGAAATGACCTGGAAGAAGCGTGGAGTATTGACCATGAGGATCAAGACACATGGGCCTCTGAGTTGGACTGATCAACAACTTGTGTCGGGTAAGGAGAAAATGTCAAGTAACACTAGTAGAGGCATTGAGACCAAGAGAGAAGCCAGCAGGACAACAGGATCCAAAGCTGTACGTCGTGTATAGATGCAGCTGCGCCAGAGAACTATAGATTTTTTTTTGTTTTTATTAATTCATTAGGTACATCTGCATTAGTGCAGCTACCCTAGACTATATGAAGTGGAGTACAGTGTGTCAAAAAAAAAACTAACTAGTTGATGCTAGAAAATCCCCATCACACAGGATGGTTAGTCATACAGAGGCATGTGATAAGCAGTCTGCACTGGCAGATTCCGGATGCATTTTGAGGATATCATCAACACAAGATTGAATAAGGTAGCAGTGGTAATAAAGGTCCCCATCTCGCAGGATGGTTAGTCATACAGGGCCATATGTTTAGTAGCCTGCACTGGCAAATTTTGGGTACATTGTGAGGATATCTTCAAGAATACGAGAGTGAATAAAGTAATTGCAAAGCTCCAGAACTATAGAAGTCACTAAAAGGTGGATAAACTCTAGGGACTTTGTGTACCATTTTTAAGTAACAGTGATAAAGTTTGAATCTGGTCGAGTGATGTATATAGGTGGACGGTGGAGTTGCAGCGTGAACTATCTAGAAGTCTCAATGACTATAGAATCAATGGATTCCATTAATGGGGGTTTCAGAGGATATGAAACTGTAAATGAGCGAGAAATGCCGTAATAATTCCTGATACAAGTCGCAAATCCCAGGCTTCTTTTCACTCAACATTTAGAGTTAGAGTTTGGTTCAGCATCAGTTGAAATTCACTTGTAAGAGTATTAACGTGTGATATCCGGTCATGGCTGATTTGTGGAATTTAATTGCCGTAATGAGAATATTTGCAATTATCTTGTACGATTGATTTGCAAGTGGTAAATTTACGTGCGCTATCTGTCCGTTACTTCTGTTTTGTTATCATTACTGAAGATCCGAGCAAGTCTTCTAGTCCATCTTGCTGCTACGGGTTACCAATGTAAATTCCTCGGTATTGTGAAGCCTGACTCATTATAATTAACAAGGAATATCCACAAGCCACTTATACACACTCCTTTTACAGAAGGATTTTTTTCAGTGTCAGAGAAGTTAACAAATGGACTGTATTAAACAGTAATGTGATAGAGGCTGACTCCATACACAGCTTCAAATGCAGATATGATAGAGACCAGTAGGCTCAAGAATCTGTACACCAGTTGATTGACGGTTGAGAGGCGGGGCCAAAGAACCAGACCTCAACACCTCGTCAAGCACAACTAGGTGAGTAAAACTAGGTGAGTGTACAGTGTATGTGACTCGTTCTCTCCCGGGTCTTCTGTCTTCCCTCTCGATTACATTCGCGCCATCACGCAACTCTATGTTCGAAGTCGAATTCACTTGAATGTTGATTACTGGTGCCAGCTCCCGAATGTACACGGACTCAAGTATACGAAAACCTCATGCGATCGTTGGAGGCACTGAATACCGGAGGCCGTATTCATTCGGGAGTTGGTACCAGAAATCAGCATTAGAGTGAATTCGTGTTCGAGCATTCAGTTGATTGATAGCCCATCCATGGAGGACATGGATAGCACTTGATGGATCTTGCAGATAGCAGACCCAGGAGACAACTAACAGGTGGGGTTAAGCATCACCTCAGCCTAGTCTTTCGCTCTCTACGATTAAGGAGGCTTTACCCTTCAAGATGGTGCAAGGTCTGCACGTAGAAGGAAAAATTACGAATGTTCGTAATACTGTTGTGTTTAATAACACGTGTAATAGAGAAACCCTGCTTCTAAATATATTGAATAAATATAAATATTACATGGGTAAGTGCCCACACTGGAAAAAGTGAAACGAACATTTCCGTGTTTCAGAACATTATGAACGAATACATAAGGAGAAGACATTGGGTTTGGGATTATACACTACCCTGTATTGGGGAGCCGGTGGCTGAGCGGACAGAACACTGGACGCGTGAGTTATATATATATATATATATATATATATATATATATATAATATATATATATATATATATATTATATATATATATATATATATATATATATTATATATATATATATTATATATATTTTATTATATATATATATATATATATATATATATTATATATATACCTTTATTTATATATATATATATATATATATATACTATACCTTTATTTTATATATATATATATATATATATATATGTATATATATATATATATATATATATATATATTATATATATATTGTAGCATATAGATTTCCAGGTGAGAGAGCACATATGCTCATATATTGCCCAACATGTGTGTCGTTAGGCTACACACACTCACGGCCTAAACCAGATATGTGATATTTCTTTACATAACTCAATTTGTTAAAATACACATTGAAAGGCTTTGATGATTTTTTTTTAATTATAATTAAACAAGAAGAGCCATCATTACCTTCTAAAATATGTACACTCTTTGCCACAAGATTAGCACTGTTTACTTACAAAATCAGAACCAGTAACTCAACTAATTCTTAAAATATTTGTTTTAGTTAACAAAATTAATCGGGTGAATGTGAAAGGGAATTAAGAGACACATCAAAGAGAGTTGAAACACATCAACTATTTCACGGGTTTACTTAATTACGAAAGGATAAATTCGCTATGGATAAACAAAATCTCTATTAAAGCATAACTGACTCATAAGAAATATCTTATTTGAACGGAAATGAGGATTTATTTAATTTAGAAAAGTAATTGATATTTTTTTGGGGGGGAACAGCAACATTTGGGCAACAACTAGTTTCCAGTAAATCAATAAAATTCTCTCCATTGTTAGATTATTAATAATTGAAAAAATTATGTGAATTAATGTCCAAGATTAAGATAAACAAGAGAAATGGACTCAATGCTTTTTTTCCCCTTCACCAAATTACAGCTTACCTCTGCAACGCTAAAGGAAGACAGAAAGACGTAGAGACACCACGCCTGCTGCATACTTGAAGCAGCATGACACATGTAGCCACACCACACCCGAGCCACACCACCCCCGAGCCACACCACCCCCGAGCCACACCACACCCGAGCCACACCACACCCGAGCCAAACCACACCCGAGGCACACCACACCCGAGCCACACCACACCAGCAACCACGCTACACTTGAGATCATACAAGCAGTAGATCGTTATTTATGGTCATAAAATAATTGTAACGTATCCAGTTGTGAATATTCAATAACTCAAGGGGACGTTAATGAGGCAATATTTCAGAGCAGCGGTTAAATTATGGCTTCATGCGTGGTATCCTCTGGAGAGTGTTTGTACCGCGGTGCTGTACCCTTCCACCGTCCCGTGAACAACACCACTAACAAGGTCATTCTATAACAACTGGTTGTGTCGTCTCGGCTGCTCTGGGTTATCCTGTGTTGTGGTGCTGGTGTGGACCAGAGACGGGCGGAGGCTGCTATTGTTATTAGCCTCCAGCATTGTTCTTCTCCTTGTCCCTCACTGATTGCCTGTAGCTCCAGCATGGCCACATGTTGATGTTATATGTCGTGTTTGTCGTGTTTGGTGATGTGTAATTTTGTTGAAATACACACACACACGCGCATATATATATATATATGACAGTGTCAGACCGTGGAGGAAGAATTGAAACCGGAATTCCCTTAAGTACTTTCGTATATTAATAGATCTTCAGACGGAATGATTTACAACTCAAGTATTGGACATATATATAGGCAGGAGAGAGAGAGAGGTGAAGTGAAGTGAGGTACAATGAAAAATGAATGGGAATTAGGTGGATATATATAAGAGCCGCATGAGAACTGCAGAAGGCCTATTGGCCCATATGAGGCACCTCCTATTTATACCCACTAATGGTTTATGGGCAAATAAAATAAGAGCTGCATCAATAGGTGCATACATGGATAATAATATCATAATATAGCTAATATTAACAATGAATTAGTGAGATAAATGTGTATCAATGATCCTACTCCAATCGCCCTTTAATTGATCAATCAAAAATATATCTAAATTATATTAACCACTGCTAATGTTCAAATTACATTCTTTTGTAATCTGTATTAAAGCAGATTCAATTATGTTCCTGTTGAAAGTGCTTTTACAATTCGTTTATTGATGAAGCCATCTCCCAAACAATTGGTGAGAATTTCTGACAATGAAGAAACAAAGCATTAGACAATTGGCCATGTCTTACAGAGTACTTATGTTGCGAATTCTACATTTCAAATCTTTAGATGTTTGCCCAACATAGAACCTATTTACAGTCTTTACAAGGTATTTTATAAATGACACAATTATCACTACGAGGGCTGTTTCTAACTAATAGTTTACCAACAGTATTTCGTAATTAAACAATACATGTATATCAAAATGTTTCAAGGCCTTGACCATATTTTCAACACAGAAAAACTAGTAGTTTTCTAATAGTTTAAAAAAAAACTGTTAGCCTCGACAGGCTAACAGTTATTATATATAGATATATATATTATATATATATTATATATCTATATATATAGATATATATATATATATATATATATATATATATATATATAATATGTACCCAATCGCTTCGGTCACTCCCAGGATCAAACCGGGCTCCTCGATGCGAACCGAGGACGTAGACTATTGTGCTAAATAAACACCGTGGAAAAATAAATCGTTATAACCCCAGGGATGAAGAAGAGCGAGTACGCGGACACTGAGAGCACTCCTCTTCTGGTCGCTACTCTGAAGCAATAGAGCAGGATATTGGTCACTCTATAGCCTCTAGGGTCCCCTCCCCTAGCTAATTTATCATTACATTTCCTTCAGGAACTTCAGAGCGCATTTTCAAGACGATAAAAAGCGAAAGGTTATATATTGGATTATTTCACGCGATTGTCCCTCTGAAGCTATAAAAACTCATCACTCACTTCTTCAGATCTATATTCAATACCTGTCAATACCGTCTGTTATATCCGTCCACCAATGAGTCCCCATCTGGCTGCCTCCCATTGCCCCTACTTGTTAGTTAGTAATCCCCCCTTTGTTGTGGAGACTGATTTGTTTGTAAGCATTCCTGTTTTGTATCCACCTCTTAAATACATCTATGACGTGTGTGGCTGGCTGGCCTCTGGCATAATATTATATGTGAGGATTAATGATCAACGCAACTGTCGAGTCTAGCTTCATTGATGGAAGACATTGAACCATTATTAAATCAAATAAATATTCCCCTTCTAGTTCATCCCAGTGGGATGAACTAGAGGCTGCTATTGCAGCCTCTAGTTCAGCCACAGCTTTCTGTGTCTTGAAGCACTGTGATCTTCAGAGTAAGCTGGTCTGAGTGGAGAGGAAACCTGAGCATTATACTCTCTGGGGATTTTTTTTAACAGACGCTGGATCGCAAACACAGAGACGCTTCTGAGGGCAACAGACCTCTACCACGATGATTATTTGCTTTCAGTATGATTGTCTGAGGAAGAACTGGTGTGGCTGTGACAGACTGGTGACACTGAGGGTGAGCTGGTGAGTCTGAGGACAGATTGGTGAGACTGAGGACAGATTGGTGAGTCTGAGGACAGATGGTGAGTCTGAGGACAGACTGATGTGTCTGAGGACAGATTGGTGGGTCTGAGGACAGATTGGTGGGTCTGAGGACAGACTGATGTGTCTGAGGACAGATTGGTGGGTCTGAGGACAGACTGGTGTGTCTGAGGACAGAGTGGTGAGTCTGAGGACAGACTGATGTGTCTGAGGACAGATTGGTGGGGTCTGAGGACAAAGTGGTGAGTCTGTGGACAAAGTGGTGGTCTGAGGACAGACAGGTGAGTGTGAGGACAGACTGGTGAGTCTCGAGTGTCGGGTATAGTGCGTGACTGTGAACTGAGTGTATATGACTCATATAACTGGGAACGGACTGGTAGGCCTTGGGACTAACTGGTGCTTCTGGTGCCTGTCCAATATATCCTAATGATGTATAATTAATCTGAGGACAGAGTAATGTGCCAGGAGACAAGGTGTTGACGGCAGGGTGTTGCCATTTATAGTGAATTAGGCGGCGCCTGTGTCTACGAAACGATGCTTAATGTGATGCTGGAACGAGACGAGAGAGAGAGAGAGAGAGCTAGAGAGAGAGAGAGAGAGAGGCAGACAATGGCCAACGTCACATCCAGTCTTGCAACGGCGTGGTATCTGTCGCTCTGTCTGGGATTGATTGACGTAACTGGAACACTGAAATGAAGGTTTAGTGGTGATTAGCCCTGAGCGCAGCCACTCTCTGCACAGTATTTTCTGTCGCTGTTGGCACAGTGCCGAGGAGAACTGATGTAATGAGATGAGAAGCTTACCACTCTCTACATGAGGGGGGCAAGTTGATGCTGTGTCAAGAGTGGTTAGGGACAATGTTAATGAGTGCAAGAATGGTGATTGGCAAGCCACGTAATTACTGAACCAGTTGGAGGTGCAGTGACAGGCACGCAGGTGTTTTCTTAACATAAACTTATACTTCAGTCTAGCGAAGAAAAGTATTACATAAGAAAGTGGAGGATATTACTGTTGACTGATGCGATGTTCATTTCATCTAGTGAGTGCACTCAGCTCCCACCAGACCTTGCTCAGCTCCCACCAGACCTTGCTCAGCTGCCACCAGACCTTGCTCAGCTCCCACCAGGCCTGCTCAGCTCCCACCAGCCCTGCTCAGCTCCCACCAGACCTTGCTCAGCTCCCACCGAGAATCCTGGGTCACCCACCAGACATTCCTCATCCTCGACCCAACTTTTCTCAGCCTTCTCACTAGACCGTCCTCAGTTTCCAATCTGACTTTCCTCAGCGTCCCACCTAACCTTTCTCAGCCTCCATAAGACCTCGGTGATGGTTGCTCCGAAATTGGTGGGGCTACAAGAGGTTGTTGGCCAGCTTCATCTGGCCTCTTATGTCCTGCTTCTAAATTTGACCTAAATTGGCTGGAAAGATTACCTTTGCATGTTTTGTGTGTGGGAGAGTTAGTGGTGGTAGTGGTGGTGGTAGTGGTAGAGGTTATGGTGGTAGTGATGGTGGTGGTGGTGATAGTGGTGGGTGGTAGTGGTGGTAGTGGTAGTGGTGGTGGTGGTTGAGGTAGTGGTGGTTGTAGTTATGGTTGCGGTGGTAAAGGGTAAACCATTTAGACACTGTGCAAAAGGTAGGTGGTGCACAGGTAAGCCAAAGACGCCGGGCATAACGTCACGGATGCACAGGTAAACCATAGAAACTGTGCACAAAATATAAGGGTTGCACAGGTAAATCAAAGACACTGTGCACAAGGTAGAGGGTGCACACGTGAACGCCGTATAGAAGTGTAATTACCACAGTTACGTGACATTCAGGTGACACAGCAAGACTATATGGTATACTGCTGAGGTGTTAGACGGTATACTTGGGTGTTAGAAGGTATACTTGGGTGTTAGACAAGAGAGAAAGTGAAGGGAAAAAGACCTACTTGTCAGCACCCCAGTCCAACGGGTCAGGGCCTCTTAACTGAAAATCAGAAGGCTCTCCCAATCCTCTGTGACCTCTGACCTCCACTGCCCGGGCCAATCAGTTAACGAAGCAAGTGTGAATAACGATATTGTCACGGCGGCAACTGATGATGCAACTCGATCGTGTGTTAAAATGTAAATGCTGTAAATATTTAAAAGCTGTAAATTCTGTAAATATTTATTTAAATGTTTAAAATAAATTGAGGCATCAAATTTAACAAGTTTTTTTTTTTTAGACTTAGCGGTTCAAGTTCACAAGAAAAGCTTAATCTTTCGTTAGATGTAGACAGAAGGCCTTGGTAAACGCTTCACAATAGCGAGTTAAGGCATATATACAAAAATTTGGCGAAATTATATTGTGCCAAATCCTGTATGAAGTCCACATTAAAACCCCACCAAAATTGTTAACTATCGAATCCATATTCATATAAAAATTGCAATTAGCATAACAATACAATCATGGGCATGATTTAATGGCTGCCCGCTGAATCACTCCAAATAGATACAAAATATATTATGAAATATCAGAAATATGCAGTGAGCGGAATTTATAATCTGGTATTTTTATTTCCCAGCCTCAGAGGTCACTCTCTACCAGCTCTGGATAAAGGCCTCTCTCGTTCTGGATACAGGTCACACTTGCGTAATTTTGGATAAAGTTCAATCTTTACTCTGGATGAAGGTCACTCTACTAAATTTTGGATAAAAATCATACACTACGCTTTCTGGATAAATATCATTCTTTACTCACTTTCGATGAATTTAATTCTTTCTCACTCTGGATAAAGTTCACTCTCTGCTCACTCTTGATAAAATTCACGCTCTACCAAGTATGGATAAATGACACACTCCACGAATTATGGATAATGTTGAGTCATTAACTTGTTGGGAACTGCAGTTTTTCAAATGATTCAAGAGCCAGCCTCTAGAAATATTGATATCCTAGATATAATTAAATCTGTAATAGAGGAATGAGACCCAAATATACTGGTTATTGATGAATTAAGTTGTAGTGATTCTCTTCAAGTTACTTTCAAAATAATAGTTGACTCCAAAACAAATGATTGTGAATTGTACCAGATTTTAAAAAATACAAATATTGCCACAATGCATTACGTGTTGTACAAACATTTTAGACATTAGACAAACTTTAAAATATGACTCAAGGTCATCCAGGAGGTGTTTATGTGACATGGTGGTGTACATAATATATAGTACACATGTAGGTACACGTGCATGTACATAGATTTTTTTATTAAGATTTTTTTTAGATTAAGATTTTTTATTAAGTAAACAAGTACTGGTAAACTCAGTCTCATAGAAGCTAATAATTGCTAGCTTGGTTGGTACCTGGAATGAGTTTTTTTTCTTTTTTTTGAGATATATACAAGAGTTGTTACATTCTTGTACAGCCACTAGTACGCGTAGCGTTTCGGGCAGGTCCCTGGAATACGATACCCGCCGCGAAGAATCGTAAATCGAAACTCTTCGTCTGTTTAATGTAAATTATAAATCCATGGTGTGTGTGTGTGTCTAACTTACATTAAATATGTATCTTGTAAAAGAAAACAAATAAGCAATATGACAGCATGATATTACGAGAAAATCTGTTAAGAAAATAGAATCTGCCAAATATGATCTGCTAATTACTATTGGAAATTTAAGGCACTGTTATAAACAAAATATGTTTGTATTACTTTATGTTTTGCTGCTAAATGCACTTCCCTCTAAAACATTTTTTTTTAATTATTTCAGATCTTATAGGCCAGCAAATGAAATAATTAGTTTCAAATTAAATACTGAAGACTAAGTAAATGAATTCTAAGTAAGAAAAACTATAACCCAACTTTTGATATGTTTGTCATATCACTGTACTGTATTTAACTTGAAATAATTATGCAGAAGAAATGTGTAAATATAAAATATTAAGTAATAAGGACAAAATCCTTACTTAACTTCATATAGACCATTATGGATATTGAAATACAGATTTTAATGGGTCCAACACCTTCCTGTAATTATTCAGTCTATATTTTTGTTAATTTAACGTAAAACCTAATGATCATATAGGAAGTATATGGCTAGCTGGGTACTCTATGGACGTTTATGGAACTCTCATCTTCCTAATGCTATATATCTTAACATTTTTCAAATTCAAATTCAAATTCAAATGTTTATTCAGGTAAAGTACATACATACAAGAGGTTATACAAAAATTGATGAATTTATAGATAGAGCTAGTACATACAATGCCTAAAGCCACTATTACGCAAAGCGTTTCGGACAGGATGTATTTTTTCATAAAATTCGGTCACAATAATTATATTTATTTACCAAACATGTCTCCTTTATGGAACATCGTTATTAAATTTAAAGATCATACAAAAATTTAAGGTATTTAATAATATAAATTTAGGACAGTACCTTTATCACTGGTAAAGGTACATTATTATAACTTTTAATGTTATAGTAATCTATAACATAGATTATTGAAGAACACTTTATTACAAGAGAGTGTGCGTTCTCTTATACTGTATCTATTAATGTCATTACAACTGTAACATTTCCTGTAACATTTCCTGTAACATTTCCTGTAACATTTCCTGTAACATTTCCTGTAACATTTTCTGTAACATTAGCTGTTTATTTTAATTGAGTATATATGTCGTGCAATCAGCAGTGGCATTTTTTTATATAATACATAGTTATAATAAATGTTATAGCTTATTAAAGTAGTTTCCCTTTAATAATTAGGAATTTACTTTATTTCGTAAAGGAAGTAAGTCATAAAGGTACAAACATTTTTTAATAAAGTTATAGAATGATTGACTAAGTAAAGTTAGTTTATTTATTAAAATATAATTTAAAATTAGTACTTTCTAATATGTGATTTGCTTATAAATAATATATTTTATAGTTTTAAATTTTCTAGACTAACTTGACTAATGACTACTCAGTGGGGTCCATTTTTGTTCATCAAAGTTGCACAGGAAATGGATAAATAACTGAACATTGCACATATATACTTCCCTTTGTCTTCTCTTGTCTTCACTTCCCTTATCTTCTCTTGTCTTCACTTCCCTTATCTTCTCTTGTCTTCACTTACCTTATCTTCTCTTGAAGCCTCTAAATAATCCTATATTACACCACCAATAATTCCATCTAGTTTTGTTTGGGGTTGAGCTTAAATCTTATCAAATTCGCTATGGTTCTTTAGGCCGTGGTAGTAGCTCATTTACCAAGTATATTTTATGTACACTAGCAAGTGTATTTCATTCCTGAATAAAGTATATGCGGAGTATATGCATCGATACATGGGGAGTATACATTCCGATGTATATTTTATATTCAGACACATGACCACTAGTCTCTCAACGCGATGCTTTCTCTGCCTAACAATATTTCAATAACGGGAGAGAGATATAAGGCATACACATATGTTTGCTGGCTAACTGGCAAATATACTTTACTCCTGAACATATTTTAGGGCTACAAAACATCTGTCTATATACCGGTTACACCGAGAACCGGATGTAAGTGTAAAAATAAGCCTCTAGGTGTATATGTGAACTCATTGAGTTGACATTCATCAGCTGATATAAAAGGTATCTAATTGGTCAGTTGTCCAGCTAAGCCGGCTACGTGATTCGCTGAAAGGAAAGAGGAGCAGTGTTACCTTCACTCTGATTCGTCAAGTGGAAAGTAGCAGTGACCTCTGTCGAGAAGTGGGTGAACCAAATCCCAAATAACTGGGCAAGGACACCTTGGTGAATCTTGCGTGTGGGTCTTCTTACTCAGAAGCCCCTAAGAACCGGCGTGACACAGCCATTAAGAAGGGATGCACGACTTTTAGTGAATGAAGAAGGGGTGCAGGTGATGAAGGGTTCATTATTCACTCTGAGAGGAGAGTGTAAGCTGGTTGCTCACTCTGATGCTTACTGACGCCTTGGCCCTTCCTCTTCATGGACAGATATTCTTCACTGTTTCTCATTTACCCTACGTTCTTCTTCCCTCTTTCTCACTCACTCTTAACTGCTTCACACTTTTCCCTCACGTCTTTCCATCTTTCTCCCTTAACATCAATCCTCTTCTCTCTCTCTCTCTCTCTCTCTCTCCTCTCCTCCTCTCTCTCTCCTCTCTCTCTCTCGCTCTCCTCTCTCTCCTCTCTCTCTCCTCTCTCTCTCCTCTCTCTCTCTCAATTTATAAATACATTATCGCTCCCTCTGTATTATCACCCACTCTTTCTCCTTATCTCCTCGCTCCTCTCCGTCCCCACTCTCTCCCTCCCCAATCATTCTCTCCCCATTCTCTCCCTCCCGTCATTCCCCCCTCCTCCTCCTCCTCCTCTTCTCTCCCTCAGGTCAAGTCAAGGAAATAGAGTGGCAGCTCCCAAGGGCCACTTGTCACTTACATGAGGTCTCGATGAAATTACATTTAAACTTCAACCTGAG
>WNGS01109635.1:10580280-10590804 GCA_020271785.1 Procambarus virginalis | reverse complement strand
TCAGGGCGTGCTACTGGGAGTACCAAGTTTGCAGGTTCGAATCTCTTTTAGCGATTTTCATGTCATAATAATAATAATAATAATAATAATAATAATAATAATTATATATTATTATTATTATTATTATTATTATTATTTCATATTTATCATAATTTTTAAATTTATTGCGACGCAGAAATATGTGGATTTACAAAATTTGTCAAATGAAAAAGTTTACAGTGTCGTCGGATTGTGTATTATTTTAGCTGCAGGTCGAAAAATCTAATTAGCGAAGTGGTCACACAGCTTCACGCTCGGTGACGTCATTGAGGTGACAGAATCAACACTGGTTGAGGTGAGAAAAGCAACACTGGTGAAGGACAGAACAACACAAGCTGAAGTGGACACGATTTATTTCCTCCCCATTACGGTAGTCAAATAATATGACACAGAGCATCATAGCTCAGAGCTATGACGATAACTCACCAGATAACACATCTACCCACGCTGTGTCTCATCGCTTTACGGTTATCTCATGGTTTTACCATTTGTAATCTTTCCCCTTTCTTACTCATCCTCTTATTCCTTTTCTCCCCTCTCTGTGCTTCCCCCTTCTCTGTCTTCCCTTTCTGTTCTTCCCCCAATCTCTGTCTCCCCTCTCTGTTCTTCCCTTCTCTGTCTCCCCTCTCTATGCTTCCTCTCCTCCCTTCGACAACGACGACTCCAGGCACAAGGGGAGACCCGCACAGTCCACAGGTCGTCTCAGTGTGTGTGTAGTCGTCAATAAACACAGGGAACGCTGTCATCCCAGCAGAGAGACAGTCGACGGTCGAGTCATTACTGGAATGCTTTTCTGGTGGAGATGAAAGGACCAGGTTCCTCTTGGATGGTGTTGTATACCTTATGGTCAGTTATGGATGGTTATTATGAACGGTGTTGACAGACTGTTTTAAGGCAGGACTGACCTTGGCTCATGCTTGTTAATGGAATTTAGAAATAATGAGGAAAATTCGCAGTAAAGTATCATAGGATGGCAAGTGACGAAGATGACCATTATTGAGGCTGGGGACACTATTCTCCTGTGTAATGTGTTCAAAAGGGGATTTCTTTATTGTATTACACGACAGGATATTCTTTTTTACCCTCCACCGGTCCGTCTTAAGATTCGTCCTCACCCTTGTGAGGTATTCCACTACGTAGTCCCTCAGATTGGCACCGACCCTATTTGAGAAGCAGAATAATTAGTGTGCGAGGAAATTTAATATTTTCATACTCAACTGGTTTTGGTTCTGAGATTCTTATGGAACAATCTGGAAAGTGAAGACGCAAGCTGGCACCCGGAGGTACAAGGATGATGTCACTGATAGCCAATAGGAAGAAATCGAGACGGGAGGGGGGACGGGGGGGTGTGGCTTAAGGCTGAGGCTAGTGATTGGCTGGGACACCACTTGAGTGTGCAGCACCTAGGTGGGAGGACGCATCCCAGTGCGCGTCGGCTTTTGGTAATGAAAGTCTACCTGTAACGGCCCGGAAGAGGCCCATGAATCGTGACAAGAGAGGAGAATTGCTGGAGGAAAGCGAGGGTGGACATTCTACCCTCATGTACCCTTCAGGGTGGCGTGCGGCTGGAGGAAAGTTGATGCAATCCACAAGAGGTCTACGCCACTCACCAAGGAGGAGCTTGTAAGGTGTGTCAGTGAGAGAGACATCTGTGATTAACACCCACACGTCAAGCTGGCGTTGATGGCTGAAGCTGTCGTCATTGTAGCGCCCTACACTCAAGTCAAGTTCCAGCCAATGACAGACCGTCACCTCCTTTCACGTCACTTTTGTTGTGACGTCCTGGCCACGGTGAGGTCCGCCACTTTCCTTCTTGAACGGTTCGTCGCCATGTTCCCAAAATTCACATTTAGTCTTGTACCATAAACGCCTCAAACCTGATCTCTTCTCCCCAACCAACGTGCAGTTTTATCTGTATGACACCTCGTGTGCAGGCCAGAGTGTCTGAGATGCGGAGAATAACTCTCACAGTAGGAGAGGACTGATGTTATACCTAGACTGAGAATCATAGCGCCTCCTCACTATAACTATCTACTCTATACACGACTCTCATCACTGCAACCACATTTCACTACACAATTAGGCTCATCACTGAAAACTAGCTTCACTACGCACTTTTCTCATCACTATAACCATCTTCACTTTAAACTAAAGTGTAGTAAACTTTAAATCGTGTAGTCAAAATAATATATTGGGGTGCATCATAGTGAGGGAGGCTGACTCTGGAAATTAGCAAGGATAGAAGCTCGTCCTAAAGGGAGTTTATAGTAGTCAACCTCACCTCTCCTATGACCATCCCCCTCACATCCACTAGTCACTGCAAAGTTTATAGTTTCCCCCCAAGTATCTGGTCTCCTATCGCAAACAAGCTAACTTTCCCTTATATTGGTACAGATGTTAAAAATATTAATAATTTTTGAAATGTAATTGTTTTCAATAAAACCTGGTGAAGTAATGGAGAGTAACGCACCTTAAATAAAATATCAAAGTGATAAATATAGTCGCTCAAAAGTTTTGAATTACAATGTTCCGTCTAAATTTATGAAAAAGCGAATTTTTCATAAGGAATATGCAATATTTGTCAACAATCATTTAGATAATATTTACATATGAACTTTAGAAAATAGCCTGACTTAGACGAGCGTATGTAAAAAATCTTTGATATTCTGGCATTGCTACATCCGCCAAGCAGTTGAGTGGGACCCAAAAGCGTATAATGCGCCAGAAAGTATATTGGGATAGACATATTTTCAAATATATAATTTCAGGAGCCATGAACGTCAATAATGCACGGTAGAAAGACTTCAGATAATTCTAGTACAAATGTTATAGTACAGTTAAAACTATCTGTTTGAATGATAGGAGGATAAATACGAAAGTAATGAAGGAAGTTAAATATTGCCATCCACACTTCTGTGGAAATAAACTTTCCTTATTAAGATCACTCATAGCCCAGTCGATAGAGCTTCAGGCTCTCCCCATAGTTCGAGACTCTAGAGTACAGGTGAATTTAATACTTAAGGAAGTTCATGTTTCATTCCTTCCTTCGTGGCCAGACATTATTATTTATAAATACACACACACACACACACACACACATACACACACACACACACACACACCACACCACACACACACACACAACACACACGCACACAGACACACACACACACACACATATATATTATATAATATATATATATATACTATATATATATATATATATATTCTAGATATATAATATTATATATGCGAACAAGCCTGAAATGGTCTCCAGGACTATATGCGAATATAGGCCTGGAATATAGAATATATATATTCTGGGGTTGTGAGTTTTCATCCTATATATATATATATATATAATATATTATATATATATATATATATATATATAATATATATATATATAATAGATAAAAAATTTATAGTATCTTCACTACACACCCACGACATTGCAGACATGTTCCATGCAACATACATGCCAGAATCTGTCAGACGCGTTGCAATGTTCAGGGTTTCTCTCATTATCCATATCACGCCGATCAGATGACCAATTTGTGGAGCGAACACATTGTGTTGTCAACTACATTACCCACAGAGCCTTAGTAGTACGCCGGAGCCTTTGTTCTCTCCTTTAATATACTCAGATTATTCGGTTGTCTGCTTTATAAAATATAACAATTCCTCAGCATTAACAGCTATTGTGGTAAAATGCGTTAATTAGTCCATTTTATTTTGCACAGCAACTGGTGTTTGGGCCTCGCGACACGAGCTTCATAAAGGTAATATAATTACACCTGGAATTCATATCCCGTCGACAGCCCAATGGTGACAGCCTTTCCCTGCTAGTACAAAACAGCAATTACTTCCTCTGTCATTTGGCTAAAGTTTCAACATATATTGCTTTAAAAATAAAGAGACCTTTTCATGAATTTGTTGGTTTTAATGAAGGTAATTTATGCGGATAAAATAACAAATACGAAGAACTACTACTATGTCGCGAGCTTGTTGAGTTTTTTTTGTTTATTAATACAAGAGGTACATCTGCATTAGTGCAGCTGCCCTAGACTATAGAAGTGGAGTACAGTGTGTCAAAAGAGCTAACTAGGTGATGCTAAAATATCCCCATCACACAGGATGGTTAGTCATACAGAGGCAATGTGATGGGCAGTCTGCACTGGCAGCACTCCAGACTCTGGAGTCAGCTTGTTGAGGTCTGGCGTCATAGGAGGTAGAGTCTACGGACGTCACCCTCCACATTTAACTATGTTTCCAGACTCCAACGTCAATACGTGTTCGTCACACTTCATATTTTCCAAATATACCTGGCGCTTTGGTTTGACCAATATGCGCACCCACGCGCATCCCAGGAACGAAGCTGTAACATTCTTGACAACATTCGTCCTTCCTTTACTCTAAAATCTGGTACAACGGGAACGCTGAGTGCGCAGATGTTAGAGTCTCAGCCAAATGTTATGGGCGTGCTTTCTCCTCAACATTATCTGAAGTTAGATGAATGTTGACACATCTTGGGGGGAAAGGTAATGAGCGGGAGGAAGCACTAAGCCCATATGACTATACAGCAGTACGAAAGATATGAAGACATGAATTTCGGACATGAGGATGGGGTGAAGGAACGGGTGTCCCAGTACTAGCACCATCTTGAATCGAACGCCAACCCAATAAGATACAAAAACGTTGCTGTACTGACCAAATGATTGGACGGGCTGGGGAGGACTATAAGGGCAAAGCGACAAGGCAGTACGACCATATAGCACTTGGAAGGGAGGATCAGGATAAGGATTTGGAGATGGGACGGGAGAGAAAGGAATGGTGCCCAACCATTTGGACGGTCGGGGATTAAAGGCCGACCTACATGAAGCGAGACCGTCGCTCTATCCGTCCAGTCCAAGTAGTGGACGGGCGGGGAACATCGTGAAAAACGATCTAGGTTATGGTTGTAGTTGTAAGCATCCGTCAGTCTCAAGAGACTATGGAGTTTCGCTTGGTGTGTCGGTGTGAAGTGGCCCTTCTCCAGGGCGCAAAGTCAAGGGTAGGTTGATACTGGAAAGAAGCTGTCACCCATGCAGCAAGTCCCCCTCTCTACGGCGCCGAAGTCTCCAATGGAAAGACAAACAGTCATCGATTGTTCCAGCGTCGTCGCAGGAACTGTCAGAACGATGTTGAAGGCACTTTCCCGATGAAAGTTTCGCTTCGAGACACAGTTAACTGATGTCATGAAAGTTGCTGAATATATGCAGAGAAACTTAGCTTTCTGCAAATAAGCAGTTATAATCTGAGTTTTAAGGCTGAACCTCTGTCAAATGTAGTGCTTTATGACTGGATATTTACTGAAGAAAAAAGCATTATTACATAATATGAACAGAAAACTTAGAAATATAAGCAAAAATATTAAATTGGATATGATATTAATCTGAACATTATGATCATGGAACTAAAAAAAGAAATATTATAGCTAAACATTCGCTTAAATGTTAACATAATCATGGCTGATATGCGACAATGTCTACCAATGGATCTAAACGTTTTTCTTGAGCGTGTTCTGAAGGTTTATTACTCAGACTGAATGCTTCATATTAGCTTAAGAGGGTTATTGTATGCTACTGGTAAGATTATTGAAACTGAGCATCGGTCGAGTGACGGTCTCGCTTCATGCAGGTCGACGTTCAATCCCCGACCGTCCGAATGGTGGGCACCATTCCTTCCTCCCCGTCCCATCCCAAAACCTTATTGCGATCCCGTTCAAGTGCTATATAATTCGTAAATATTTTCCCTACCCTTCACCACCTTCCCTACCCTTCATCAAATTTCCCTTTCCACTGTTACTATCTTTACGCCACATTAGCTTTATGAACAAAGTACGTTAGACAAACTAACAACTAATCATGAAGAAAATAATATTCTAGAGGAATTTGATATTTGAGTGAGGATGAACTCCGGTACATGTCGAGATTTTAAAACTGAATTATGTGCCATTTCATGCAATGAGGAGAATATGGCGGCGACACCGACTAGCCTATAACACCCCCTGGCCAGCCACCAGTCACACTGTAAAGTCTGGAGCGGCTAGCCCCGAGTGTCTGCAGACCTCGTGTCGACCAGAAATCAGACAGACATTCTCTTTTATGGAAATAGAAGATGGGACATGACAGGAAAGGACATTTCCCAGAACGGGACATTTGGGCTCACTCGAATGTCATCAATTCTCGGGAATTTACATATTGATGATACAGCATTTGAATGTCCCGATGACCTAAAACCCACAGCGATAGCCGAATGCACCGAAAAAGTCGGAGAGTTGATTAAATTGTTAAAAAAAAGTTTGTTTGATAGGTGAGATTGGGGAGGAGGTGAGTGTGAGAGGTGAGAGCGAGGGGCAGGGGGGTAGGGGAGACGAGTAGGTGTGAGAGGGAGAGAAGGGAACTATTTGGAGAAAGCACCAAGCCATTACGACTATAACATATAGTCGTAATGGGGGTCAGAATAGCACTGGGAAGGGGTCAGGATATGGATTTGGGAAGAGACGGTGGGGGGGAAGGAACGGTGCCCAACCACTTGGACGATCGAGGATTGAACACTGACCTGCATAAAGCGAGAAAGTCGCTCTTCCGTCCAGGCCAAGTGGTTGTGACAGGAGGAGGAGTGTGAGTTGTGAGAGTGAAGCTCCACCGTCAACACAACAGCTGAGAGCACCTAAGTCTGTCATCGTTGGTGGTGGATCTTGCCACGTCTGAGGTCCTCCTTCAGCCACTCCTCCTCGAGTCGTCGGATCTCCAAGGCGCGCTGACATCTCTCAATGCACCATCTTTAATCACCTGTCTGAAAGGCTTATAAAAGATGAATGTAATGTTAAATTTTAAAACACATTCCTGCGTCCAGACTTGCGGGTCCTACATTCTGTTGACTGAATGGTGGAGGTGTTGTCTCGGAGCCGTGAGATGAGTCTGATGCCCCGCCTCCAAGTGATGAGTCTACTGCCCCGCTGTAATGTGATGAGTCTGCTGCCCCGCTGTAATGTGATGAGGCTGCTGCCCCGCCGCCATGTGATGAGGCGGCTGCCCCGCCGCCATGTGATGAGGCGGCTGCCCCGCCGCCATGTGATGAGGCGGCTGCCCCGCCGCCATGTGATGAGGCGGCTGCCCCGCCGCCATGTGATGAGGCGGCTGCCCCGCCGCCATGTGATGAGGCGGCTGCCCCGCCGCCATGTGATGAGGCGGCTGCCCCGCCGCCATGTGATGAAACCACCACTTTACGGCAACGTCTCCTCTCTCTCACGCAGGTGGCGGGTGCGTGCCAGGGTGGAGAGGTCAGGAGACGTTCCGTGTCCACGAGACTCAGGAAGTAGGCCATGCCACCGTCCCTGCGCCTCACTAGAATATTCCCGCCCTCTAAATCCTTGGCGCTTACCGCCCCACGCCCGGCGGGACACCTCTTGAGAGGAGCTTCTACAACGAGTCTCAGAAAGTAGGAAATTCCACCCTTTCTGCGCCGAACGTCTCTAACGCGAACCTTGACTACACGTAACTTGGTGCGAAATCGTTTCTGGCAGATATCATCTGGGGAAGACTTCCTCTCAGCTTGTCCGGAAACTAGCGCCGGCCCAGCATCCTCAACGACAGGCGATGTTGGAAGATATTCCGGAAGCTGACCACCTTAGACCTGTCGTGGTTGCTCAAGATGATCATCATCTTCCGTATTCTAATGGTATTCAGCAGGTCGGCATTCCTATGCACGATCTAACCTGTTATTAATCTCTTCCTCGGCGTCGTGAATTTTCTGTGATATCCTTTCCTCAAGTAACCCAAGTTCCATGATAATCTGAGTGTTTAGCTTGAGTTGGAGTGCGTCATTTTGTTAACACACTTCGCTGCGTATACCATCTAAGGCTGTAATCAGTTATTCTGCATACGTCTCTTGCTTAGCCGACAGAAATGCAATATAACCGATGCAGAAGAGCATGGATATCCCTAGTAGGAAATTCAACAGATACAAGCTTTTGATAACTTGTGAGTGTTCTTAAATAATACTTGGGTCTATATCCTCGTGTATGTCTAGGGCGTATATCTGCGCCCACAGTCCCTATAACACCAGCGCTGTGCACGTCATATAATTTTTCATAACGACGGTTCGTATTTTCATAACATCTTGACACCAGCGTGGCCATGACAGCATCCGAAAATATACTGGAAAACAAATTTAGACAGGATGGAAAGCCGAAAGTTTTGAATTTTTAAAAAGCACTTATGTGCATAGTAGTGGTTGATGGTGGTGGTGTTGGAGTAGTGATGGTGGTGGTGGAGAACAGGTAGAGATGGTGGTGGTGGAGAACAGGTAGAGATGGTGGTGGTGGTGGTGGTGGAGAACAGATAGTCGTTGTGTTGATGGTGGTGGTGGAGAACACGTAGTGATGTTGGTGGTGGTGGAGAAGAGGTAGTACTTGGTGGAGGACAGATAATTCTGGTG
Organism: Procambarus virginalis; assembly: GCA_020271785.1. NCBI lineage: Eukaryota > Metazoa > Arthropoda > Malacostraca > Decapoda > Cambaridae > Procambarus > Procambarus virginalis. Next base: position 10,582,281 of record WNGS01109635.1, on the reverse strand, counting down.
GACAGGTCGTACTTATGGAGACCAACGATTGCGTCATGACTGTGGTGGACCTCGAACGATTATCTCAAGAATCTGACGATGACCTTACGATTACGGCATGAATCTTGCAGTAGTTGGGAGAACGGAGTAGTTAACGTCTCCTGGTCGTGTCTGCACAGTACTTGTGCAGGTACTGTGCACAATTAGAGTACTTATGCAGCTAGTGCACACTAGCCTCTTGCAATGTTGCTTGTGGTCAATGGTCTCAAACACATTGCAGTGACACTAGTCCTTCACCCCCCCCCCCCCGCGCTCTACCATTCTTCACGCTGTTCTCTCACTGCTGCAATTATTCGTGTTTCTCCTCGTGCAATCAAAAGCTTTGAAAAGCTCTGCAATTTTTTCCTCCCTTCCAAGTGCTATATAGACGTCACGGCTTGGCTCTTTTTCCTGATTGTTCTCTCTCTCTCTCTCTCTCTCTCTCTCTCTCTCTCTCTCTCTCTCTCTCTCTCTCTCTCTCTTTCGGAAATTTTTCATTATTCAACTTGCAATTAGAACTACGAGAACGATTATTATACATTTTTTTTGGGGTGGTGTAGTTTTCCTCTGATGGTTTGGAAACCATTTCACATCTCATTGCACAACTAATTGCCTATTCAGATGAAAATTATTTTCGTACTTTTTAATGTTGGCAGAAGCCACCTGCTTTTCTATTTTAATATATATTTATACCAACAATTGAGTGTAACTCCAAAATGTACGAATATTTTGGCATTAATTCGACGTTGTAGGGGATATTTGCAAGCATTAGTTGTTGTTGATAGTTGTTACAACAATTTGCAAGAATTGGCTGTTGTCGACAGTTGTTACAACAATTTACAAGCATTGGTTGTTGAAGATAGTTGTTACAACACTTGATTGCTTATTAATTGTTACAACAATAGTTTTACAACATTACAGGATTAATTGTTACAACAGGCACTGGTTGTTACTACAGTTACAAGCTAAGGTTGTAAGAGTTACTGCTACAAGCGATGGTTCTTATAACAATTACAAGCGATGGTTACAGATACAAGTGAGTACTGTTACTACAATTACAAGCATTAATTGTTACAACAATTACAAACGCTGATTGTATCTCCAATTACAAGTGGTGTTTGTTACAACAATCACTAGCCTTGATTGTTGCAACAATTACAGGTGATGGCTGCTACTGCAGTTACAAGGGATGGTTGTTACACCGATTACAAGTGATTGTTATTAATTGCAAATGGAGGACATGGTCTAGACATTTGTTAGTAATCCCGTCGCCGGCGATAAAAATAATTATTAAACTCAGGATTTTCGTTTACAATTTCTTGACTTTTCTTTTAGTTAGGGACTAAATAATCCACCAATGCTCCAGACTGAACTTTCAGAAGGTGGCAGTGGCAATGCTCCCAGACTGAACTTTCAGAAGGGTGGCAATGCTCCGGACTGAACTTTCAGAAGGGTGGCAATGCTCCAGACTGAACTTTCAGAAGGGTGGCAATGCTCCACTAATGCACCAGACTTATCTTATTGAATTGTATTTCAATAAGGCTCCAGACTGATCATGCTGGAAGGAGGAAAGGGTAAACTCTTGCTCTAGATGTGACCTTACTTACCGAAGGACGAGGAATGGACCACTAATGCTTTAGACCATATTCGAACCTTATTAGACCTTCAGGGCCTTATTAGACCTTTTTTAGAACCTTATTAGACCTTATTCAGGATCGTTTTAGACCTTTAGACCTTCCCTCCAACTTATTGGATGAAATGAATGATTTAATAATGCTCAATCCTGACAATACAAGCAGGTGTTATATAAACACGGGTCAGCAGTGCGTGTGTACGATATATGGGTACTTGAGAGTGTTGTACGCTTTTTGGATGCCGGATTAGACAAATTTATAACAGTATTTGTGTTTTGACATAGAAAAAAATCACTCAAAGCTCCTAGAGATCTCTAGAAATCATTATTTAAGACAAATACGAAGAGAG
>WNGS01109635.1:10550447-10571666 GCA_020271785.1 Procambarus virginalis | reverse complement strand
AGTACTTCACTGACGAATTTTGTTCGACCACAACGCTGTGGTTCGTTTTTTTAGCGTTGGTGGTTACAACTACTAGGGGTTACAACATTGGTGGTTGTTTAGAATACAGAACGATGGGGGGGGGGTGAAGCATTTAAAGAGGTGCACTTCGAACACAGGAACGACAAAAAAAACTGTGACCAGTATTGCACCACATACGGGCTGTGCTCATGAAACAATGGCCAGAGTCTCGTTAACCCAGCCGCTAAATCCTCTGTTTATGAATGAAAAACGGTTTACACACAACTCAGAACTGATGACGTTCGAACATTTTTCGAACAGTGCGTTGCTGCAACCCGTCCTCGACTCAATTCCATTCCATCTAGCGGTCAACCCTACAGACGCATTCATAAATTTTAACATGCAGTTCATTCAAATCAGGAATTTTCTCAAATATAAATTTTTATTATATTAGCATATTGTGCATATATATACATAAGCATAGGTTAGGTTAGGTTAGGTTAGGTGTTTAGGTTCTGTTGGCGATTATTTGTATTTGTAGTACGTGGGTGAAGCATTTACAGCGTTGTGGTTCCAACAAAATTCGTCAGTGAAGCACTTGTTCCAAAAGTGTTTGAAGGAAACCCGCTGTGAGTCGAATGTACACCGCTTTTCATTCATAAACAGGAGGTTTGCGGGTGCATGGAATCACTTTTGGTCTTTGTTTGGAGGACGGACTGTTGGAGGACGGGCTGTGGGAGGACGAGCTGTTGGAGGACGGGCTGCCTCATCTCAATTCCTGTTGAAGCTATGATCGACCCCCCTGAGACGCGTTCATCAGTTTTACAACCCTGTGTCTTCACAATTATTATTAATCTCACATATTATAACTTAGTGTATAATTATGCCTAGGGATGGTTTAGGGTAGAGTCTTTAGCGTCTGTTGGGAGTCACTGGACTTGATCAGTACGTGAGTGAAGCCCATGTAGAGGTAACATTGGAACAGGGAGGATGGGAGGGTTACACTGAGACAAGTGAGAACGGCATCAGTTATCAGTCTTGTGTAAAGCATTTTTCATTCATAAACACGGCTTGAACTGCTGAGGTTAACGAGCGTACCAGCATTTGGGCCATTGTTTATGAGGACGGGCTGCTGGGCCGTGAGGAAACACCACTTGGCTTCGAGCGTGTTTACCAACGCGTCCATTTAGACCTCGAAAAGGGCGACCTCTTAGCCATTGACTTCCGCGGATCAGATGCCACTTCAGAGGCGTTAACTCTGGTTAACGTGTTGTTGCAAAATCTATCTATACTTCTGCCGGATACGACCAGCTTGTGTTCACAGTCACCGAACATGTACCGGATGTTGCAATGGTGAAGAGTTGGCGAGTTAAAAACAGAGTGTTAGCAAGAAAACCAGATGACGTGTTCTTACGGACGATAGAACATTGATTAGTCGTTCCTTCTCCACCAGGGACCTTAAAGTGTACTGTTGTTAGTTGGAGGCCTCGCTGGGTCAGCCCAACGATGGGCTCATCGTGTGTATGATCTGTCAATACACATGACTGATCGTGGAAATCAGTGATGTGTATTTCCTCTGCAACCTTCCTTCAGTCACGTGTATTTCCTCTGCAACCTTCCTTCAGTCATGTGTATTTCCTCTGACACCTTCCATCAGTCATGTGTATTTCCTCTGACACCTTCCATCAGTCATGTGTATTTCCTCTGACACCTTCCTTCAGTCATGTGTATTTCCTCTGACACCTTCCTTCAGTCATGTGTATTTCCTCTGAAACCTTCCTTCAGTCATGTGTATTTCCTCTGACACCTTCCATCAGCCATGTGTATTTCCTCTGACACCTTCCTTCAGTCATGTGTATTTCCTCCGCAACATCATGAAGAGGATCTGGCCTGAGGCTCGTCAAGGTTTCATCAAGTATTTTGCGCCACCCCTTACGAAACATGTACATCTTTCCTCAATCATGTGGGGAGAGGGGTATGTTTACATAGAGTAAAGACTCTATGATACACCCAAGAACTCACAATAGCGTGATACATCAAATGAACAAATCCACAAGGGCCGTGACGAGTAGTTCGAACCTACGTCCGGGATGATCCCAGACGCGCCTTAGTCGATTACGCCACGACATGGTAAAAAGAATTACAACCGGGAGTACTACTGCTCTAACGCGGATCCTGCAGCCTCTCCGAGACACAAACCGGGGGTTTTATGCAATCCCCCCCCCCCACCCTCATGCACCCGGGCTCTGTCAACAAGCTTTTCTACCTCTTCGCCTTTACTTTAATATATTACTTTAATATGTCGTGGCGCAATCGACTAAGGTGCGAATGGGGTCATACCGGACATAGGTTCGAACCCTCATTACGGCCCTTGTAGATTTGTTCATTAAACAGTCTATGTGTTTGGAAGCGCTATAAGAGGTTTATGTATAATAAGAACAATGGATTGCGAAGTTTCGAAGTTCATAAATCCTTTTAATAAATGTAAACAAAGCCGCCGCTGTGGTTATCATAAGGTTATCTTGAGATGATTTCGGGGCTTAGCGTCCCCGCGGCCCGGTCCTCGACCAAGCATCCTTTTTGTTACCCCCCCCCCAGGAAGCAGCCTGTAGCAGCTGTCTACTCCCAGGTACCTATTTACTGCTAGGTAACAGAGGCATCAGGGTGAAAGAAACTCTGCCCATTTGTTTCCGCTTACACCATGGAACGAACCCGGAACCTCAGGACTACGACTCCGAAGCGCTGTCCACTCACCTGTCAGTACCCCAGTACCCACGCGTGGTTGTTGAATGATGTAAAGGTTTCGTAAGGTGATGGGTAAATGTGTGATGACTTGCTCTTCACGTGATGGCTCCCTCTGGCTCCAGCTCTTGGGTCCCAGTCTACCATAACATTACTCCAGTCGCTATACTTATGAGCCAATTTTATACATAATTATATCAATTATCTGTGATAAGACAGGAGATTATTAGACAAATCATTCCACCAACTAATTACTTTTAATAGGGTTGATAACGTATCTTATGAGAGACACCCAGAATGATGTTTCTTTTTTTTCCGGGTTTGGGTCCGCAGGGGAGGAGAGTTTAACACTGACGGTGCAAGGAACGGGAGATTGCGTGGTTTTATGGGTCTGGGATCAGTGTACACCAGGCGACCCCTGGACGATCAGGAGAGTCTGTAGGTAAGATGACCCAATCAGACACTCAGGAGCCATCGTACGCCTGGTAACCCAAGAACTGCAATGGAATCCACCAGTTGACAGGATATTTATAGTTTTCAGTTTATTCTGTAGCTTCGCATTGCAGAGGTTTTCAACAAAATTGTAGTTGATGAGTAAAGATGATTAAGCTATCAGTACAGGTTAAGGAGGCTCGTTCTCACAATCCTAGATGACAGAAGGAAGAGATGAAGCATGTGTGTGTGTGTGCACGTCCGCGCACATGCAATGGCATATACACACACACACACACACACACACACACACACACACACACACACACACTACTCAGATGAGTCACAGAGATGTTAGGAAGTTTTCTTTTAGCGTGAGAGTAGTGGGAAAATGGAATGCACTTAAGGAACAGGTTGTGGAAGCCAATACTATTCATAATTTTAAAACCAGGTATGATAGGGAAATGGGATAGGAGTCATTGCTGTAAACAACTGATGCTCGAAAGGCGGGATCCAAGAGTCAATGCTCGATCCTGCAGACACATATAGGTGAGTACATATAGGTGAGTACACACACACACACACACTTACAGGAATCTGTACATAAGTTGATTGACAGTTGAGAGGCGGGACCAGCAATACATGTCCCAGTATTCCCACTCCCAGCTGGGAGCTTCAGGATCATAGCCAGAAGGGATTTAGATGTTTCGGACGATGCTTCACCGCCGGAGTGTAGCGGAAATCAGGTGAAATATCGAGCTGTGATACGTTGATAACCTTCCAGGATACTCGTTGAGAACGAGGAGTGGGGGATGGCCGGTTTTCATTTTTTCACCCATTTTGGGGTCGAGTCCCATAAACTGGACATTTTAGACCTCAAGACAGATTGTAATTATATTAGATTCTTAGTTTTGCTTTAGAACGATGGATAATTACCTAATGTAAGAGAGATGTCGCATGTTGGTACCACTCTACAGGTTCCGCCCGTGGCCACCAGCCTCCAGGTCCCGCCCGTGGCCACCAGCCTCCAGGTCCCGCCCGTGGCCACCAGCCTCCAGGTCCCGCCCGTGGCCACCAGCCTCCAGGTCCCGCCCGTGGCCACCAGCCTCCAGGTCCCGCCCGTGGCCACCAGCCTCCAGGTCCCGCCCGTCGCCACCAGCCTCCAGGTCCCGCCCGTCGCCACCAGCCTCCAGGTCCCGCCCGTGGCCACCAGCCTCTAGGTCCCGCCCGTGGCCACTAGCCTCCAGGTCCCGCCCGTGGCCACCAGCCTCCAGGTCCCGCCCGTGGCCACCAGACTCTAGGTCCCGCCCGTGGCCACCAGCCTCCAGGTCCCGCCCGTGGCCACCAGCCTCCAGGTCCCGCCCGTCGCCACCAGCCTCTAGGTCCCGCCCGTGGCCACCAGACTCTAGGTCCCGCCGTGGCCACCAGCCTCCAGGTCCCGCCCGTGGCCACCAGCCTCTAGGTCCCGCCCGTGGCCACCAGCCTCCAGGTCCCGCCCGTGGCCACCAGCCTTTAGGTCCCGCCCGTGGCCACCAGCCTCCAGGTCCCGCCCGTGGCCACCAGCCTCCAGGTCCCGCCCGTGGCCACCAGCCTCCAGGTCCCGCCCGTGGCCACCAGCCTCCAGGTCCCGCCCGTGGCCACCAGACTCTAGGTCCCGCCCGTGGCCACCAGCCTCCAGGTCCCGCCCGTGGCCACCAGCCTCCAGGTCCCGCCCGTCGCCACCAGCCTCTAGGTCCCGCCCGTGGCCACCAGACTCTAGGTCCCGCCCGTGGCCACCAGCCTCCAGGTCCCGCCCGTGGCCACCAGCCTCTAGGTCCCGCCCGTGGCCACCAGCCTCCAGGTCCCGCCCGTGGCCACCAGCCTTTAGGTCCCGCCCGTGGCCACCAGCCTCCAGGTCCCGCCCGTGGCCACCACCTCCAGGTCCCGCCCGTGGCCACCAGCCTCCAGGTCCCGCCCGTGGCCACCAGACTCTAGGTCCCGCCCGTGGCCACCAGCCTCCAGGTCCCGCCCGTGGCCACCAACCTCTAGGTCCCGCCCGTGGCCACCAGCCTCCAGGTCCCGCCCTGTTNATCATCATGATTATTTACGAGAGATGTTATTGGTTTACAGAAGTGCTTCGCAATGTCAGACTTGGCGCTGTCACGGTGTGTCATTTCGCTTTTGTTTAATTTCCTAATAACATGTTAGCGTTCCGTAGTAGGGAGTGGAGGCTTGGAGAGACCCTCTTGTTGTTCTAAACCCCCGCATTCGAGTTCGAGCCTAAAAACAGTCACAGTAAAATAGTAAATCTCTGCACAGAACCTTATCGTGCATTCAAACGATCTATGTAAACTCTTTAAGTGTGTTCCCCGCACTCTCTCAAGTTCTTATACTTCCCTCTCGCATCATGAACGCTATTTATTCTAGCGGTGAATTATCTGGTTATTATTTAGTGGTTTAAGGGTTTTGATTTACTGTCCAGCGTTCACCTAAGAGTGTTCCTGCGCGCGCGTCGGTCACTACCGTAAAGAGTAGAGCAATATAGACAATTGCAGACACCTTTATTATTGCATCTTTGGGCTTAGAGTTGGCCTGGCACTCTAGATGATGCTGCTGGCTTTTGGATATGAATGCCACGAGGTGATGCTGTTCATACTTGAACTGGGATACGAGTGTCACACGAGATGATGTTGCTTGATGTTTGTGCTTGTTGTATATTAGTGTCAAATAACGTGATTACAGAGAGTCTAGGTTATTCATTGTGTGAGTACTACAGGTGGTGACACCGCTAATTCTGGCTCCCACATATGACTTCCATTTAAGCCAGATGTGACGACGTAGAAACTTGCTTCTTAAGCCTGGAAATCAATGTATTAATGTTTGAAATAGAAGACGCAGAGCAGTAGAACATATAACAAGAAGGAATCATTAATCCCCCCTTACGATCTGCAGTTACCAACACGACAGCTAATGTTCTGCTTCAGCTTTTGGGTGTTTCAGCTTAACGTGGGTAAGAACCCACGTTAATTTCCACTTACGGTATTCAGTTCAGTTGAGGCAACATAGTGTACAGCGGGCATTAATTAATTATTTAGAAAGTATACAAAGAAGATTGCCCAATTTGAGCCCCCAGGCATTATAGGAACCTTCAACATGGTGCGCAGTTTATTCTCTCACAGACCACAATGGCATCACAATGGCGAGATGTACCGATGAAAAACATTTTTTATTTCCATTGGCCCGGGTGGGTTCGACTTTTAGCCCATCGTGGCCGAGTCGGTTAAGGCAGATGTCTCGGTAACACCAGAATCCTGGTACAAGTCACTCCATTGCCTCAAAAAAATCTTTTATTTACACACTCATCACCAGCGGAGAGTAAGGGGAGACTTGATTGCGGTATACAAATAGCTGAAAGGTTTAACAGGGGGGTACTTTAATAGGGTGATAAATATATCAACTCTAAACAGGACACGAAACAATATCTAAAACTTGGACAGGTTTAGATTAGAATGGACCTTGATGAATATCTTTTTGAAAACAGGATGATTGAATTGTGGAAATCTTTAGCAGATAACATATGACATAGACGCGTTTAATGTTGTTTCCAGCGTAAGTTAGATAAACAATAAAGTGGTTATGGGTGGAAAATAATAGGAACTTCCTTGTGGTGGCAATTAGAGCCAGTACCTCTGCAGGTGCCTATTCTTATGTATTTTTGTTCGGCACAGGAATGCCACAAGATGATCCACGAAGTGATGCTGGCTGGTTGATGGCATCTTCCAGGATATCTGTACCGATTGGCGAAGATGAAGCCACCCAAGAGGTGGCACGGGCATGAATAGCCCGTATCTGTGTCAACTCATTGCGTCCCCACCTCCCCAATCTGGCCCCCCATCTCCCCCCCCCATACATCCACAGTGGGATGGGGAAGGGAAAAGGACGGAGGGAGTGCACTTCCATGTGAGTTGTCATTATGATGATTATGACAGATTATACGGGATTACAAACAGCAACAGCCCATTACATCCAAACTTGGCTGTTTTGTGATTGGGTTTTGGAGTCATAGACAGAGACAGATTGGAGAAGTGCTTATATAATCAATGTTTAATCTTTATTTGACTGTACCACACTTTATTATTCTTCCTGGTATACTGTTCCACAAGTTTACTGTACCACATTCTATTATACCTCCTGGTAAACTGTTCCGCAAGTTTACTGTACCACACTGTAATATACCTCCTGGTAAACTGTTCCACAAGTTTACTGTACCACACTGTACCAAATTATTGTGTACTACACAATGAATGAATTAGTATTACAAACTATATAATGGCTCATTTGGCACAAACTGTGTCCCTTTTAATATATATTTAATATGATTTATTATAGTTCACTGTGGATTACGACCTAAAATTATATCCTTTGATATATTGCTTGGTTACCAGGTGAAAGGTAAACCGCCTGATTTACCTCTGTTTATCAATGCTGGCCAACCCTTAGCACTAGTCTATGGCAATATTATGCTGTGCTATGCTGTAAAACACTAGTTTTGGATGTTATTCTCTTGCAATGTTGTGCTGTGCTATGCTGTAAAGCACTAATTTTTGGATCTTAATCTCTTGCATTGTTATGCAGTGTTATGCTGTAAGGCACTAATTTTGGATCTTAATCTCTTGAAAGGTTATGCTGTGCTATGCTGTAAAGCACTAATTTTGGATCTTTTTCTCTTGCAATGTCATGTTGTGTTATGCTGTACAACACTCCTTGGCATTAGTTTCAAGTCGCCTTAAGCAGTTCCGTTCTATACAACAATCCTTATCGTTTATCTCATTTAACTGATGCTATTGTGCAACATGTAGTCTTTGCCTCATACTATGTTGAGCTGTGCAACGCTATAAGTTTATCCATAGCATTAACCTTCATGCTATGTTAAGTCTAGTGCTATGCTGTAAGCAGGGCTGTGCTGTAGAGCACTGTGCTGAAACTTCAGGACTGGCTATCACAACCCACTGTGTTGACAAACACAGCTTGATATCAAACACTTGATATCCCGTGTGTTGACTGCGCTAACACAACATTTATATTGTATAGTAAACACTATACCGCGTCACTATACCGCGTCATGGTGTTGTGATGTCAGCTCTTGGACCCCGCCTTTCTAACCGTCGGTTGTTTAATGTACTGACTCCCGACTTAAATTTTCTCTTACAAGTCTACCACATATTTTTTTCTCTCAGCCTGTGGCAGCTGTCTTACTCCCAGGTACCTATTTACTCCTATTTAAACAGCTGCAGCAGGTGAAATACACACTACCCATTTGTTATTGCCTCGTCCGGTAATCGAACCCGAGTCCTTTGGACTACTACCCCTAAGCACTGTCCGCTCTACCGCAAGGACTTGTATGTATGTATGTATGTATGTATGTATGTATGTATGTATGTATGTATGTATGTATGTATACGTATGTATGTATGTATGTATACGTATGTATGTAAGAGAAAGGTGAGAGGGAGGGTGGAGTGAGAGTGTAAGATTTGAAGAGATGCTGGAAAGGGAATTAATGGAGAGGGGGAGGAGAGGAAGGGAGAGAGAAGGCGGAGATTGTAGGAGTGGAAAAGGAAGGAGAGGAGGGTGAGGGGATTGATTAAAGGGTGGGTAGAGAGGGAAAGAAAGGGGAGGAAGTGTGGATGGGAGAGAGAGAGAGAGGGAGACTGAGAGAGGAAGTGTTGATTGGTGAGAGAGAGGCATATACGATTCAACAGTTCCTTCAACACGCTGGGATCACTCTATTAGGTGTGTGTGTGTGTGTGTGTTTAAGCGTGGGGGCTCTACATGCCAAACTTACACCTTTAAACTCTAATTTTGGTGACCCATGTTCTTGGAGAAGGAAAAACAGGTCTCTTGTCATTTTACCCTTAATATGTATGGTTTTTGTATGTATGTATTTATTTTTACGTAAATAAAAATGTATCCACGCTGAGTCACCTAAATTGTCTGGTAGAAATTGCCTTAACTAAGTCATATAATGTCGAGGAGGAAGATTAAAAGGCTGGAGCACCTATTTAGATGACAATGCGGACACCAAGGCCCCCGAATCTGACTGGAAAAGTGGCTTGTTTCCACTAATAGTCTTTTAGGGTAAGGTTGGCAACTTTTCCTAATGTGAGCATCAGAAAGATGTCAAACTCTTCAAGATTTAAAGCTGTTTTGTAAGATGAGTCACACCTCAAAGATGTGTGTGTGTGTGTGTGTGTGCTTTGCTCATCATATCATCAGCCACGTTATTGTGACTCATCGTCTGAAAGTAGGTTATCCTTGGACCAGATAGACATCTTGTGAGAAGTTTAATTCCTTCATGAGCCACAACGGTCTCGCTTCACGCAGGTCGGTGTTCAATCCCCGACCATCCAAGTAGTTGAGCACCATCCTCGTCCCATCCCAAATCCCTATCCTGATCCCTTTTCAAGCGCTGTATAGTCGTAATGACTTGGCGCTTTCCCCTGATCATTCCTTTCCCTCCATTATGAGCATCGGTGTCGCCAATCCTATCTTCCATCCTCTTTAGTTCTGTGATTTTGTTCTAAGATCTCGTCAATGGCTTTAGACTCGAGAGGAGCTCCAAGGAGAGTGCTGTCTGGGGGGACCTGATTATATTAACTCCAGACAAGACAGCTTTTACTATATCTATGATGTAAGGGTTTAGAGAGACTCACCATTTGGTCACCATTTGGTCCGGGAGACATCTCCCGTCGCGCAGGGTGCAGTTGCGCCTCCACAGATCTCCAGTATCATCTTTTGATGCTGGTAATGGCTCAAAAGGGCCACCACTTACGGGCTATTCATGCCCGTGCCACCTCTTGGGTGGCTTAATCTTCATCAATCTTAGAGAGACTACGCCACACTTGGATGGGTATAGGGAGAGTCTTAAGTTACCTCCCTGCTCACTAGAGAGCTAGGAGACAATCTTTTTCTTGATATCTTCTTAGAGAGAATCTATAGAACCAGTTTATGATGTCTTCGTTCTAGAACCAGGTATTGAACACGCCTCATAAACCCTCGGTGATTTCTTTTAAGATTAAACAAAGATGAGAAGTTAGATAATCTCATTGCTGGACACGTTCACTTGATCAGATTTTGTGTTCCCAAAAAAAGTAACTTTCATTCGCTACTGTTGCAGGATAGTGGGTAAAGTGGACAGAAATGGTGATATTCAGCACTGCATCTCATCTGACCAGGTTAAGAGAATTGTTAAATTCCAGTTTGGTCATAGATGTTGGCTATATGTGCTCGTGCCTCACAATCTCGGGAAGGGGGATCCCCAAAATCAAGATGATTTGGTTTCAGCAATTCGGCCGCTTGCTGATTGACTATTACCGTCGCAGCCTGAGCAACGAGACGTCAGAGAATGTTGCCAGCGCCGACTGGCCACATTCCCCCCCCCCCATCCTTCTTATTAAGTACACAGAGGGAAGCACCCAAGAAAGGAGCCTGAAAAGGTGTGAAAGGTTTAGTATTGGCTTGATAGGTTGAGGAGGGGGGGGGGGTTGACTTCTCTATCCACATATATATATATATATATATATATATATATATATATATATATATATATATATATATGTGAGAAAGCTGCATGAACGCGCAAGCCATATATCACTTAGAACTCTTTGACCCGGCCAGGATTCGAACCCATGCCGTCCAGGATCACCCCTAAACGTACACAGTACCGTGACCACCGCACCAATGATCGTCTATAAGGATTGGTCAGTCTTGGCGCTTATTAACTAAGCTCCCTGACTGACCAACCCCCGACGACACTCATGGATCCATTTGGGTACAGTTTTTCATCAAATTCTGGCGCATGCACGGGCCGCACTGAGTCTATCATGTGTGAGAAAGCTGCATGAACGCGCAAGCCATATATCACTTAGAACTCTTTGACCCGGCCAGGATTCGAACCCATGCCGTCCAGGATCACCCCTAAACGTACACAGTACCGTGACCACCGCACCAATGATGGTGACTGACCATAGACGATCATTGGTGCGGTGGTCACGGTACTGTGTACGTTTAGGGGTGATCCTGGACGGCATGGGTTCGAATCCTGGCCGGGTCAAAGAGTTCTAAGTGATATATGGCTTGCGCGTTCATGCAGCTTTCTCACACATGATAGACTCAGTGCGGCCCGTGCATGCGCCAGAATTTGATGAAAAACTGTACCCAAATGGATCCATGAGTGTCGTCGGGGGTTGGTCAGTCAGGGAGCTTAGTTAATAAGCGCCAAGACTGACCAATCCTTATAGACGATCATTGGTGCGGTGGTCACGGTACTGTGTACGTTTAGGGGTGATCCTGGACGGCATGGGTTCGAATCCTGGCCGGGTCAAAGAGTTCTAAGTGATATATATATATATATATATATATATATATATATATATATATATATATATTATATATATATATATATATATATATATATATGTATATATATAAAGGGTTGTCAAGAGTAAATCAGTCAGAAATATTCTGTGCTCTGTATACTCCTTGTGTCCAGAAGCTAGTATGGGTTAAGAGTATTGTTGTGGTGGAGAATTTATAAATGCAAACCCGTGCATCCTCCTGTATCTTAACGGGATACTGCCGCCTGCAGATAGGCAAAGATCTTAATCTCGCGATCAAGACACTTACCCCAAGGTTCACTTTCCCTCATGTGATAGCTCCCCTTTCAACCTTCTCTCCTTGCTCCCCCCACCGCGATGTTATAGAGATCATGGGCGTCTCTCCCCCACCTCCCCCCGTGCCACATGTGTATATATACCTGACATATGACAGGAAATGTTCGGAGAGTACCATTGACTGGAACACTGGAGGCACTACACTGGTGCTGGCTGGCTGCTGTCTTCCACTGATGTCTCTCAAACCCCTCCTGGCTGAAGCCTCACGTGATTGGTTTTGGCCGTATGGTGATAAAAGAAGAGAGAGTGGAGGCAACACAGAGCGACTTTCTATACGTCTCTCCCCGCCAGGTGCCTCGTGTACCAGCGCCGCACCTTGTGGAATAACGTCAGCTAGTCCTTTCTGGCGTGGCCCAGGTCTTCAGCCCCATGTTGTAATTCCTGGACACAGCCCCATGTTTTAACACTAGGACACAGCCCAATGTCTTAACACCAGGACACAGCCCCTTGTCTTAACACCAGGACACAGCCCCTTGTCTTAACACCAGGACACAGCCCCTTGTCTTAACACCAGGACACAGCCCCTTGTCTTAACACCAGGACACAGCCCCTTGTCTTAACACCAGGACACAGCCCCTTGTCTTAACACCAGGACACAGCCCCTTGTCTTAACACCAGGACACAGCCCCTTGTCTTAACACTAGGACACAGCCCCATGTCTTAACACCAAGACACAGCCCCATGTCTTAACACTAGGACACAGCCCCATGTCTTAACACTAGGACACAGCCCCATGTCTTAACACTAGGACACAGCCCCATGTCTTAACACTAGGACACAGCCCCATGTCTTAACACCAGGACACAGCCCCATGTCTTAACACTAGGACACAGCCCCATGTCTTAACACTAGGACACAGCCCCATGTCTTAACACCAGGACACAGCCCCATGTCTTAACACCAGGACACAGCCCCTTGTCTTAACACCAGGACACAGCCCCATGTCTTAACACTAGGACACAGCCCCTTGTCTTAACACCAGGACACAGCCCCTTGTCTTAACACTAGGACACAGCCCCATGTCTTAACACCAGGACACAGCCCCTTGTCTTAACACCAGGACACAGCCCCTTGTCTTAACACTAGAACACAGCCCCATGTCTCAATCCCCCCGAAAAGATTCGGTTATAAACATTTTATTGTATAATATATATAACGATAATCTCAACATGAATAATCATTATGTTACGGGTAAATTATCAAAAATACATCTTTCAGAACACCATCAACATGAGCGAGTTGCTCAACACCTCGGGAATATTAATCAAAGCCAAATCAAGGTTATAATTAATCAGGGTTATAAACAAACTGCAGCCATCTATTAATCAGCATGAGTGAGCGCATCATTAGATCAACAGGATTAATCACTTCTATTATAGAGGCAGAATTCAACAGTGTTTCCGATAATCAACAGTCAACGTGCCAGGTATTGAGTTGAATTCATTAATAATTATGTCAGTCGATGTGTCCCTAGTCACAGTGAATTTAAAGTTTAGTATATTGGTGATGTCGAGTTATAGGATTGGAGCAGGGATGAATGGTGACACTCTCACGAGTGAGAGTGTCACCATTGTTGATATTGTTGACAGTGTCATCATTGTCCCCATTGAGAGTGTTTTGTCACGAGACGAAATCTTCCTTGTATCTGTCTCAAGCACAGATACAAGCAAGCACAGATACAATGCCTGTCACTTGTACGGTAAGAGTCTTCCCGTGGACGGCGGAGCTCGAGGGAGGGAAAAATATATATTATGGGTGCCGAAGATGACTCCGCATTACTCTAAAATAATTGTTCTCGACGCGTAAATCAAATTCCTTTTTTGTCTTAAGTCCAAGGTGATATGTCTCTTCTTGCAGGTTTCTTTTTGCTTTTCGAAGAGCAGCGATGTTGCTTGCCAGAACACGATGGCGTTCTGACATCAAATTGACATGTTATTGACTAGCTATCTGAACCCTCAGTCGATTGGCAACAGTCAGAACTTGGAAGGTGGCGTTCAGTATCATTGGTCGAGATACCGAGATATCGAGAATGTTTTATTCGGAGGCCGTGGTTGACTCTTCTTGAAGCGGCACATCACTCAGTCCGTCCTCCAAACAAAGACCCAAAAGTGATTCCATGCACCCGCCAAACCCCCCTGTTCATGAATGAAAAACGGTTTACACACGACTCACAACTGATTTCGTTCGAACACTTCGGAACAAGTGCTTCACTGACGAAATTTGTTCGAACCACAACGCTGTAAATGCTTCACCCACGTACTACAAATACAAATAATCGCCAACAGAACCTAAGCACCTAACATAACCTATGCTTATATATGCACAATATGCGGCAAGTTTTCTTTTTCAGTGCCTCAGTGTTGCGATCCAGAGGGGGAATGCCCGCTGCGTCCTCGGTTCCTGTCCGGCGTCGGAGGAGTTCGAGGAAATCTACAGACTCTAGGAAGTGAACTTTTTCTTGATTCCTCTCAATGTTCATTTTTTGTATAAAATCAGATATGTAACTGTATTACCGTGCATAATAAAGTGCACACCATAAAAAAGGGGGGTGGTAGGAGAAGCGAACACTCATATGTATTCAGAGTCAAATGGCAAGTTTTTCTCTGAATGCTCTGTGTTCCCTTCTTTGAGGCTGTGGGTCCCTATAATTGCACCAGAGGTGGTACCCCCCTATTGTAATATTAATTTATATTTGAGAAATTACCGTTTTAAATGAACAGCGTGTAAAAAATTATGAATGCGTCTGTGGGGTTGACCGCTGGATGTAATGGACTTGAGTCGAGGACGGGTTGCATCATTACCAGCTGGAGATCTGCCTGCTGGTCAACGTCAGGCGGCAGGTAGATGAATTCCTCCCCACTTGACGGGTCGAGTCACCTNGGGAAATGAGTCTGGGCTTACCGTTGAGATTGTAATGAACACACAACGAGTTTTTATACTCTTGTATCTTTATCACGTGTGAGCGTATGTGTGCAAGCTGCAAGCGTGCCTTGCCTACTTACACATGTCATCATAAAAATGTCGTTTTAGAGGAAATATTCCATGATATTACATATTATATCTTATCATAAGCGTCTGGTAGAGTGAGATTTTTACGTTAGGAGTGAGAGGTGACACTGTCGAGGCATCACATACGTCAATCAAACCCATCCGTCTGCCTAAAGGCAGGCAACACCAGGCAACACGCTGCCATCTTGGAGAACACCAGGCAACACGCTGCCATCTTGGAGAACACCAGGCAACACGCTGCATCTTGGAGAACACCAGGCAACACGCTGCCATCTTGGAGAACACCAGACAACACGCTGCCATCTTGGAGAACACCAGGCAACACGCTGCCATCTTGGAGAACACCAGACAACACGCTGCCATCTTGGAGAACACCAGGCAACACGCTGCCATCTTGGAGAACACCAGGCAACACGCTGCCATCTTGGAGAACACCAGGCAACACGCTGCCATCTTGGAGAACACCAGGCAACACGCTGCCATCTTGGAGAACACCAGACAACACGCTGCCATCTTGGAGAACACCAGACAACACGCTGCCATCTTGGAGAACACCAGGCAACACGCTGCCATCTTGGAGAACACCAGACAACACGCTGCCATCTTGGAGAACACCAGACAACACACTGCCATCTTGGAGAACACGACGCCACATCCAGCACCGTCTCAACCATCACCGAGACGCAGACACGTGCTTTACCTTACCCTCGGTTATATACTCGCCTGCTCTATAATTATGACCTTACGGGCTATTCATGCCCGTGCCATCTTTTGGGTGGCTTAATCTTCATTATCAATTATTACCACTTGTACTCTGCCTTTGATAATGTTAACATGGGGCAACGAAATGCATATGTTAATGTTAGGCCGTAATGAAACTGTAAAATGAGCTTTCGAGACTTAATTTTTCTACTTCCTTCTCAGGTCAAGAAAACATTAGAAAAATGGATTCGTGCTATAATCCCTAATCTTACCCTTTCTGACATTTGCAATTAACACACTCACACACACATATATTTGCAAAGGTAAATTACAATTCTTATCAGTACATATATATATATATATATATATATATATATATATATATATATATATATATATATGCTGGTAAGAATTGCAATTTCCCTTTGTATATAGACCACAATCACGTTCTGTGGTTGCTCTGCTTATATCCTGTATATGCAGGACAGATGATAACGTATGTATGCTCGTTAGCATTACAAAAGCACTTCACTCACTCTCTGTTGTTAAATGCTAAATTACTCACTATATATATTAGAGCTGCTCCAGTATATATACTATACCAGCTCTCTGATCCTGCCTAAGTAGAACAGATGGAAATGTATGTTTGTTAGTTTGCATTTTATGAAAGTAGGACCACGTTGTGGCAGGGAAAAAACTGTGTGTTAAACCTCCATTTTTCTTTTTATCTCCCTGAACTCTTCCATTAAGCAAATCACACACTTCCATGTCATTTTCAGTATGGGCCTCTATCTCATAATAATCCTCTGCACTCGGGTTCTGGCTTCTCCTAACAGTCAATCGTCAACTCGACGTCCACTCACGGGATCATTATGCACTTATAATGTACATAGCAGTAGTAGTAGTAGGCATCCATCAGAGAACATTACAAGATATGTTATATAATATTGTTATGTTCTCTTATGTTACAGTATTATATGTTTCGTGGGTGTGTGGCTTTCATTCGCTACCTTTGCCATGTCTCACTATGTAATCACCGGGACAAGTAGTTTATGGTCACGCCACCTGCGCTCCAAATAGGAGGAAGGGCCGGGGGAGGAGAGAGGGAGCGCGATGAAAGTAATGTCATGAGACCTGAGCTTGCCAGTGTCAGTTGGTTTTGGACCCTCGTCGGTGATAGACCTTTACGTGTTTTAATGAATTGACAATTGGCAGTTTGGTTGTATTTGTGGGTCTGGGTAATATTGCTTAGGGGCTTGTATTTTTTACTTTGTTATTTCAGTGTCTGAGTTATTGAGTTGTAATTTGTGTTAAGCTTCTATTTCATTGTGATGTCTTTATCATATTACGTGTGCAAGCTAGTTGTGTTGCGGGTGTTAGTTTGTTTATGAAATTTACTTTTGTTGTAACTTTGGTTTATTTTTACTTTAATCCTGTTTCCCCAATAATCACATTAAGTTGTATGTGGCTATTGTTTTTTGATGTTGTGTTAGATGACCTTCTGCTCCGTACATCCGCAGATACTTATTTAATGTAACACATCAATCTCATTTAACTGTTTATTCCAATAAGTGTGTGTGTGTGTGTGTGTGTGTGTGTGTGTGTGTGTGTGTGTGTGTGTGTGTGTGTGTGTGTGTGCTTTAATCTAATAGGGATTCATATTGTTATAAAGAATCAAAAACTGTGAAATGGAAATGAAAAGTAAAAAATTACATGCACAAACAAATTTACTTATAATAACCCAATAAATTGCTCCAATATATATGCAAATTAACAATGAAATTGCACGTGACCCAATGTAATTTTTATTTTTATTCCAAACCTGATATTCAAAATGTTATCAACACTTTTTTTTGGGAGGGAACTGAAATAACAGCGTATGGGGGAGATATTTAAAGAGGCAATATTACGAACACCATTTTCGTTATTCCGTAGTCATTTTCTGATGGCTATCTAAACTTATAATATAGAATAGAGAGAGAGAGAGTGAGAGAGAGACTGCTGTATAGTGTATATGAATTTACTGGAAGTTTTTACCTAAAATAATGACAAGTTAATCCAAGGAATAGGAAACCTTCCGTTTAAAAAGAGAGACTCGAAAAGGCCTATTTACATTACTCACAATAGCAAGAAATAAGACCTGACGTGATTGCTATATGCAAATGAATGAAAAAGTTTAATGAAAAGGGTGATTAATACACCAACATAAAATATAGCAATAAACAATGAATACAAGTATAAGACCTGGGTATATACTGGTTTGAAAAATATTTATCTCGTTTAATGGAACACATTATCGGATGATATAACAAGCGTTGGAGCGCCGTTTTTTCCCCCGTTTTTAAGGGTAAGTTTTTGTCTTGTGCTTCGAGCACTATTCTGTGCTTATAACATTATAGCAGATCACCGGAACATTTCTCTTGCGCAAGTTTCCTAGTCAGGATTGCCTTTATGTTGAAGCTCTTTCCACTGTTATTTGTTTGATATATGCTGGAAAGAAATAGTATTGAACCTTAGCAAAAAATATAATCAATCTCTAAATAACACTTTTTTTTTAAGGCAAAATCGTATAACTTTTGTGATCAGCTATTCAAGCCATATTTCTTTTTACAATAGATATAAAGTAAAGCCGTTGATAGTTCAATGCAAGTGATCCTTCGTAATTTTTAAAATTGCCACCACATTAACAACCCTCCACGATTCAGATGTTCGACTCAACTTAGTCACTTTGCCTATGATTTTAAGGTGCAGATATTCCTCTTTAGTTTTGATGATATGTACATCCACATCAAGTGAACTTCTGCTTGAACAAGAGAACAAAACATGTAAACAAGTGAACAAAAACTGCAGCTTATTGTAATTTTTTACCATTACACCCATTTTAGGGGTAACAAAAGTAATCTAGAACGCTAAAATATTCCTAGAAAAAGTCGTCTTAGTTTTACTACTTGGATAAAAGTTCCTTGCATGCGTTGACTGCCTGAATCGACTTGAGAATGGTCCAGGACGGACCGAAACGTCGTCGTCCCTTCACCTTCTAGTGTGTGGTCTGGTCAACGACTGCCTGAAGTCTGTGACGGTACAGACTTCAGGCAGTCAACTTCAGTACAGACTCCGCACTACATAATTCCCGGACTACACAGGTTTTTCTTATGGAGAATCTTAACTGATTGGAATATTAAGGGCAGGACGGCCAAGACCGACAGAATGGGAGGAAATATCACGGGGATGAGTTTGTGGAAGTTGATATCACGAGGATGAGTTTGTGGAAGTTGATATCACGAGGATGAGTTTGTGGAAGTTGATATCACGAGTCAGGAAGTCTTGAGTCACATGATCGCAGTTAAATTATGCACTTTAAATGTACTTGTATGCAGCTAAAGTGCATACAGGTCTAAGAAGCCTGAAGACGAGACCCTCATATCTCCTACCTTAGGGGACACTTGAGGGTACACACCTGAAGGGGACACACCTGAGGGGGACACATATGAGGGATGATGAACCTGTCACACCTGTCCATTATAATTTGTCTACAAAGAATTCTCTACTTTATGTAGAAAAAGAAGAATAGTATTTCCCACAAAACGTATTAAATTTTATCCTCGGTAATATATTCAAGACGGTAATAGAGGCTGGCCAAGAACGTGCTAAGACACAGTCATGCACGGCACGCTAATTAGCTTAATTAACGCACGTGTGAATCAGACGATATCAAAACCATAACCCCCCCCCCCTAAGGCAGGGATTACAACCACCAAACCAACGTCTCTCAGCCATATGAACTGCTCATTTCACTATTCGTAGTCTCGAGCCATTTTTTACTATTACAAATATTACTATTCTCGGTACCGTGGTTTCTTAAGCCCTATGCCTAACGATCCCAGGAGAATAGGCTTGGTGGATAATATTCTCTTTAGACTGGAAAGAACAGTTTAGGAGGATAGGGATATGGGAGGGGGATGGGAGGGGGCTATATCCTCTTATTGCTTCATTACACTGAGCTGACTTGCTGCAGCGGCCACAGGCAGTGAGGTAAATATGAAGCTGTTGGAGGCTCCAACAGTCGTGAAGTGATATTTAGAACGGGTGCTTCAGACCCCTGGTTTGAGGGGAGGGAGGTGTTATTGGAACTTATAATAACCTCTCTTCCATTATATTGTGGCCATGAGTGTGGTCGGTGGAGCCTATTGACTCCTCTTATTTGCCATTATTTTGGGATCTACGACCGCTGGTACGGGATCCCTACTGTGTATAATGTCTCGCTTGATCTTATAGGGGTGACTCTGGTGAGCGGAGCCTGTGGTCGTCTCTCTACCATGATGTTGTGGCTGGGACTGGTCAGAGGGGACCAAAAGTCCCGCCGGTAATGTGCATTCATCTAGGTGAGCTTGCGGGGGTGAGCTCTGCTCTTTCGGTCCGTCTCTCAACTGTCAATCAACGGTTAGTAACTACTAACTGGGTTTTTTTCACACACACACACACACATCCCCAGGAAGCAGCCCGTAGCAGCTGTCTAACTCCCTGGTACCTGTTTACTGATAGGTAACAAGGGTGTCAGGGTGAAGGAAACTCTGCCCATTTGTTTTCCCGCCTGTGCCGGGATCAAACTCCTGTCCCTAGATCCACGAGTCAAGAGCGCTGTCTAATCAGCCACAAGCCCTCCACCCCCTACACTGGTATGTGTGTGAGTATATATATATATATATATATATATATATATATATATATATATATATATATATATATATATATATGAGTTTTCAGTTGTATCTAGTCCTGGGGACCATTCAGGCTTGTTTGCATTTGTGTTCCTCACGTGTTGCCCCAAAAAATGAGGTGATTTGATAAAATGCTATGCCCAAGATAACCATCCAGGTGCCGGCGGGGAAGTGGTTCATATAGCTCAGGCTATCACTTCCTTATGTCCGGTCGTGATGGTCAAGCGGATTAAGGCGCCCTGTAGTTACCAGTTGCTTTGCTCCTGGGAGTATGGGTTCGAGTCACTTCTGGGGTGTGAGTTTTCAGTTGTATCTAGTCCTGGGGACCATTCAGGCTTGTTTGCATTTGTGTTCCTCACGTGTTGCCCCAAAAAATGAGGTGATTTGATAAAATGCTATGCCCAAGATAACCATCCAGGTGCCGGCGGGGAAGTGGTTCATATAGCTCAGGCTATCACTTCCTTATGTCCGGTCGTGATGGTCAAGCGGATTAAGGCGCCCTGTAGTTACCAGTTGCTTTGCTCCTGGGAGTATGGGTTCGAGTCACTTCTGGGGTGTGAGTTTTCAGTTGTATCTAGTCCTGGGGACCATTCAGGCTTGTTTGCATATATATATATATATATATATATATATATATATATATATATATAAATATATATATATATATATATATATATATATATATATAT
This sequence comes from Procambarus virginalis, assembly GCA_020271785.1. NCBI lineage: Eukaryota > Metazoa > Arthropoda > Malacostraca > Decapoda > Cambaridae > Procambarus > Procambarus virginalis. Next base: position 10,550,663 of record WNGS01109635.1, on the reverse strand, counting down.
ATATATATATATATATATATATATATATACCAGTTTGCGAATAAGTTTCAGAATGTCAATATTCAGCGTGCCATCACTAATGTTATCCTTTGTGAAAGGAAGTTGGCTATTTTCGACTCTGTTTTCAAGGCCTTAATGACCTTCCGCTCTAAACCTGTCATAATAAAGGTCTGTAGTTGGTTTATAATATTACGTGTTTGTGATCTTAATAATTTA
>WNGS01109635.1:10514224-10546348 GCA_020271785.1 Procambarus virginalis | reverse complement strand
GCCTGACGGTGAGTGGACAGCGCTCTGGATTCGTGGTCCTAGGATCCGGGGATCGATCCCCGGCGGAGGCGGAAACAAATGAGCAGGTTCGATTTCACCCTGATGCACCTGTTCACCTAGCAGTAAATAGGTACCTGGGAGTTAGACAGCTGCTACGGGCTGCTTCCTGCGAATGTGTGGGTGCGAGAGAGAGAAATCAATATGATAAAGGAAAATTGGTCAAGAGTCAGCACATTTGACAACCGAGGCTAGAAAGGGTCTGAGAGGAAGCAGCTCGATCCTGCAATAAGAATAAGAAGATTGTCAGGAAAAAAACTGTTAAAATGAGAGTGCTTCTAAACCAATTAAACAACCAAAACTCCGACATTGTCATAAATTAAGAAGAATTAGTGTATTATATATTTTACATTCTTCATTAGTGTTCAAAACTAAAGAAAGCAAATAAAATAATGTTTAAAAAAATTTCAATTAAGGTCTTTCTATATCTGATATCATCATATATGTGCTCTGGAATGTATATTCTTAAAATTAAAACATTACAGAAAAGTGTTTTATTATATCGTGGGCTAATTTAATCGCAAACTGTAATTTATATATTATGTGAGGGCCGGTCTGACCTCACTCAGTAGTGTCAGGATGATTTTTTCTTATATCAATGTGTTGCGTTTCTGAAATATATATACCTTGACTGAATATATTTATTTTTTCAAACTCTTTTTGTTATGGTTCTAATCCTGGCTGCCTTTTGCATCCCTTCTCCAGCTTTTGTGATTGATTCTTATGTACGTTCTTCAATTTTATTCTGAAGTTTCACATGTTTAAATTTAGCAATCCACTTTTCTACGTGATCTTTCTTTCTAATTTGTGTGTTCCTCTCTTTTTCTCTGATAAGCCCTCTACGTACAGCTGTGTCCCTGCATTCTCTCCTTCAATTCATCCCTTATATTCCCTCCTATTCCCCTTTTTATATTCCCTCCTGATCCCCTCAGAATTACTCAATTCTGAGGGGATTCTCAATTCACTCAATTTCACAATTACTCAATTCAGTTTCAATTATTGCACTTCCCTTCCATCTCCACTATATGTAGCTGTGATTGTTTTTCAGACCCTTTTTTTTTCTTTTGAGTGAATCCTGTACACATTTTTTTCTCATCCGCCCTTCACATTCTCCCTATCATCTTTCATGTGTTCCCCTCAGCCTCTCCGACTATGACACTCTTCTCTACTTCCCCTTTCTTCGTTTTCTCTCTCTCTCTTTTTACCTTCCACTTTAATGTGTGTGTGTGTGGTGTGTGTTTGTGTGTGTGTGTGTGTGTGTGTGTGTGTGTGTGTGTGTGTGTGTGCGTGTATTCACTTAGTTGTATTCACTTACTTGTATTTTACGGGGGTTGAGCTTTGCTCTTTCGGCCCGCCTCTCAACGGTCAATCAACTGTTTACTAACTACACTAACTACTTTTTTTTTTCACACCACACACACACACACACACACACACACACACACACACACACACCAGGAAGCAGCCCGTGACAGCTGACTAACTCCCAGGTACCTATTTACTGCTAGGTAACAGGGGCATTCAGGGTGAAAGAAACTTTGCCCATTTGTTTCTGCCGGGTGCGGGAATCGAACCCGCGCCACAGAATTACAAGTCCTGCGCGATATCCACCAGGCTACCTGGCCCCTACCTGGCGTGTGTGTGTGTGTGTGTGTGTACTCACCTAGTTGAACTTGCAGGGTCGAGGATCTGCTCTTAAGCCCCGCATTTCAACCACCATTAGTTCAATTCAGTGACTCATCTCGCACGTTATTGTTGTCATATTTACACTTAAAACTGCGCATTAAATTGGCTTCGATAACTTCCTCATCTAGACCGTTTCAATTACTTGCGAGTTTTAGACCGAAAAGTTCCTTCTGACATCCCGCTAGCTCATCTGCGTTTCCAGTATCCAATTATGCCCTCTCGTTCTACTATTCCTTAATTTAAACAATTGATATATCTACTCCGTGAGTCTCCCTTAGTATCTTGTATATTGTAATCATGTCTGCCCTAATCCTTCTTTCGTCCAGTGTAGTGAGATCCAGTTCCCTTTCTTCATATCTAAGTCCCCCTTAGCTCAGGAATGAGCCTTGTTTCATGTTTTTTGGACCTTTTTAAGTTTTATTTTCCTTCTGTAGGAAGGGCTTCCATGCTGGGGCGGCATACTTAGTAATAAGTGTCACAAAGGAGCCGGTCGGCCGAGCGGAGAGCACACTGGACTTGTGATCTTGTGGTCCTGGGTTCGATCCCGGGCGCCGGCGAGAAACAATGGGCAGAGTTTCTTTCATCCTATGCCCCTGTTACCTAGCAGTAAAATAGGTACCTGGGTGTTAGTCAGTTGTCACGGGCTGCTTCCTGGGGGTGGAGGCCTGGTCGAGGACCGGGCCGCGGGACACTAAAGCCCCGAAATCATCTCAAGATAACCTCAAGAAGGATGCATACAACACTCGGAAGGAATCTTTGTCCAAGGCATAAGTAGACAGACAGACAGAAAGGCAGACAGACAGACATATCTCTGTCCATTCTCACCCCTGTCTCGTTTCTCTTTCCCTAAACTTTATCAGCTCCAATCACTCTCTAACTTTCTCCCTTCTCTCCTTCTCCCACTTCTCCACTTTCTCTCCTAATCTCCCCCTTCTCTCACCTCTCGCCCCTCTCCTCTCCACCTATCTCTTGCTCTCTCCTTCCCTCTCTTCTGATGTCCATCAATTTAACTCGTTTTCCTTCCTAAATCTCTCTATCTCAATCTCATTCCTTCTCTTTGTCTTCCTATGTCTTTTTGTTGTTGTCTCTCAGTCCCTGTTTTTTTTGTTTGTCTTCCTGTCTCACTTTTCTCTAGTCGACCCGGTCTCACTGCAGCCAATCTCTGTCACTGTATCACTGAGAAATATTAAAAAATAAAGCAGTTACCCATTTACTTTGAGAAAGGGGCGGGGTTTCAGAAAGCCTTCGATGCACTAGGAAGCTTATATATTTCATACAACTACAGCCAATGTATGCATAGCAGAACAATTTTGTTCAGCTTTCAAAAATCCGTGAATAATGGTAAGTAGTACTATAAGAAAGATTATTAGTATTGATTTTTTTCTTAAATTATTCAGCTATGTGTAGCAGGCAGACAGTGCCAAAAATCGTCTTGTGTGGGAGGGGGTCAGAATGTGAACTGACACGCTGTTCTCTCTTGAATTGTGGCGACCGGGACCAGCCTTATGTCCGTACAGAGCCTCAGAGTATCTGGCCTCAACTTTCGACAGGAAAATAGACACACAGGCATGTTGTGCTGTAGAGATAAATTTGGGTGGGTCAAAAGGGGTAAATAAATTTGTTCATGTTTTTAGAGTTCTCACCCTCGTAAATTGTTCCAGTAAATAACCTTACCTGGGGGTTTCGTGTTTTTATTATATTTTAGGGGGTAGCTTAATAAACTGGAATATCTGTCTTGAATGTAAGATTTTAACATATTCCCACAAAATTGCGAAACTATGAAACATTGAAAAATATCAGTTCATTCACTTCGATCATCGGAGCCTTGAACCGCAGCAGGCTGCAGCTCCACATACTGAACCCCCAGTACTCATAATAAGGAAGGATCCCATTGGAAGGCCCATCACAACCAAGCATGCAATAGAATTTGATGAATATCTGTCCAAATGGCAACACTAATGTTGCCGGGGATTGGCAACTTCACTTGCGAATCTGTCTCTCTTTCTGAGTGTACTGTTCGTGGGGTAAAATGTAGAGCTACGGTCTCGCTTCATGCAGGTCGGCGTTCAATCCCCGACCGTTCACGTGGATGGGCACCATTCCTTTTCCCTCGTCCCATCCCAAATCCTTATCCTGATCCCTTCCAAGTTCTATATAGTCGTAATGGCTTGGCATTTTGTCCTGATAGTTCCATAGTTTCCCCATACTGTTCCCATTCTAAAAAAACATCAAATTCTTCCGAGTTAAGCTCCACCAAATATCTTGTGGACCATCTGTTGAGTTTCTCAGCGTCACTGTCAAGAACTCAGGAATCAAATTATTTACGAAGCTTTGCCTTCACTATAAATATCTACCAATTGGTTTGTATTTTATCTGTTAGGTAAGTCGTATATGTCAAGGTGGATGCCAGTTTTTTGCCCTCATTGTATCACAATAGCCTCAGCTCCTCTCTCCAGCTCCTCACGCTAGGTACAGTCCCTGTTCCCACCACGCTATTACGGTTCAAGTTCAGGTGATTTTACGTAACCTGAAACATTTTAATCTAACCAGCGAACCTAACGCACTGAGTTTCATTTACATTAGTCCGGGAAAAGCATCAAAACTACTAACACTTTTAGTTTCACTAAAACACACAACTTTTAACGCTGTCGTCAACAGCATTAAATATGTGTGTGTATGTGGCGCATTAAGTGACAGAATTCTTTCTCAAGGTATTCTCTCACCCGGTAAAACCCTTCAGTTTTACCAGGCCTAATCTTCTAGTGTATATAATACCCTTTTGTGTGGCTCGCCGTAAAGGTATAAGGATTTATACAGACTGGGAAATGAGTCTGGGCTTACCGTTGAGATTGTAATGATCACACAACGAGTTTTTGTACTCTTGTATCTTTATCACGTGTGAGCGTATGTGTGCAAGCTGCAAGCGTGCCTTGCCTACTTACACATGTCATCATAAAAATGTCGTTTTAGAGGAAATATTCCATGATATTACATATTATATCTTATCATAAGCGTCTGGTAGAGTGAGATTTTTACGTTAGGAGTGAGAGGTGACACTGTCGAGGCATCACATACGTCAATCAAACCCATCCGTCTGCCTAAAGGCAGGCAACACCAGGCAACACGCTGCCATCTTGGAGAACACCAGGCAACACGCTGCCATCTTGGAGAACACCAGACAACACGCTGCCATCTTGGAGAACACCAGACAACACGCTGCCATCTTGGAGAACACGACGCCACATCCAGCACCGTCTCAACCATCACCGAGACGCAGACACGTGCTTTACCTTACCCTCGGTTATATACTCGCCTGCTCTATAATTATGACCTTACGGGCTATTCATGCCCGTGCCATCTTTTGGGTGGCTTAATCTTCATTATCAATTATTACCACTTGTACTCTGCCTTTGATAATGTTAACATGGGGCAACGAAATGCATATGTTAATGTTAGGCCGTAATGAAACTGTAAAATGAGCTTTCGAGACTTAATTTTTCTACTTCCTTCTCAGGTCAAGAAAACATTAGAAAAATGGATTCGTGCTATAATCCCTAATCTTACCCTTTCTGACATATGCAATTAACACACTCACACACATATATTTGCAAAGGTAAATTACAATTCTTATCAGTATATATATATATATATATATATATATATATATATATATATATATATATATATATATATATATATGCTGGTAAAAATTGCAATTTCCCTTTGTATATAGACCACAATCACGTTCTGTGGTTGCTCTGCTTATATCCTGTATATGCAGGACAGATGATAACGTATGTATGCTCGTTAGCATTACAAAAGCACTTCACTCACTCTCTGTTGTTAAATGCTAAATTACTCACTATATATATTAGAGCTGCTCCAGTATATATACTATACCAGCTCTCTGATCCTGCCTAAGTAGAACAGATGGAAATGTATGTTTGTTAGTTTGCATTTTATGAAAGTAGGACCACGTTTGTGGCAGGGAAAAAACTGTGTGTTAAACCTCCATTTTTTTTTTATCTCCCTGAACTCTTCCATTAAGCAAATCACACACTTCCATGTCATTTTCAGTATGGGCCTCTATCTCATAATAATCCTCTGCACTCGGGTTCTGGCTTCTCCTAACAGTCAATCGTCAACTCGACGTCCACTCACGGGATCATTATGCACTTATAATGTACATAGCAGTAGTAGTAGTAGGCATCCATCAGAGAACATTACAAGATATGTTATATAATATTGTTATGTTCTCTTATGTTACAGTATTATATGTTTCGTGGGTGTGTGGCTTTCATTCGCTACCTTTGCCATGTCTCACTATGTAATCACCGGACAAGTAGTTTATGGTCACGCCACCTACGCTCCAAATAGGAGGAAGGGCCGGGGGAGGAGAGAGGGAGCGCGATGAAAGTAATGTCATGAGACCTGAGCTTGCCAGTGTCAGTTGGTTTTGGACCCTCGTCGGTGATAGACCTTCACGTGTTTTAATGAATTGACAATTGGCAGTTTGGTTGTATTTGTGGGTCTGGGTAATATTGCTTAGGGGCTTGTATTTTTTACTTTGTTATTTCAGTGTCTGAGTTATTGAGTTGTAATTTGTGTTAAGCTTCTATTTCATTGTGATGTCTTTATCATATTACGTGTGCAAGCTAGTTGTATTGCAGGTGTTAGTTTGTTTATAAAATTAACTTTTGTTGTAACTTTGGTTTATTTTTACTTTAATCCTGTTTCCCCAATAATCACATTAAGTTGTATGTGGCTTTTGTTTTTTGATGTTGTGTTAGATGACCATCTGCTCCGTACATCCGCAGATACTTATTTAATGTAACACATCAATCTCATTTAACTGTTTATTCCAATAAGTGTGTGTGTGTGTGTGTGTGTGTGTGTGTGTGTGTGTGTGTGTGTGTGTGTGTGTGTGTGTGCTTTAATCTAATAGGGATTCATATTGTTATAAAGAATCAAAAACTGTGAAATGGAAATGAAAAGTAAAAAATTACATGCACAAACAAATTTACTTATAATAACCCAATAAATTGCTCCAATATATATGCAAATTAACAATGAAATTGCACGTGACCCAATGTAATTTTTATTTTTATTCCAAACCTGATATTCAAAATGTTATCAACACTTTTTTTTGGGGGGGAACTGAAATAACAGCGTATGGGGGAGATATTTAAAGAGGCAATATTACGAACACCATTTTCGTTATTCCGTAGTCATTTTCTGATGGCTATCTAAACTTATAATATAGAATAGAGAGAGAGAGAGTGAGAGAGAGACTGCTGTATAGTGTATATGAATTTACTGGAAGTTTTTACCTAAAATAATGACAAGTTAATCCAAGGAATAGGAAACCTTCCGTTTAAAAAGAGAGACTCGAAAAGGCCTATTTACATTACTCACAATAGCAAGAAATAAGACCTGACGTGATTGCTATATGCAAATGAATGAAAAAGTTTAATGAAAAGGGTGATTAATACACCATCATAAAATATAGCAATAAACAATGAATACAAGTATAAGACCTGGGTATATACTGGTTTGAAAAATATTAATCTCGTTTAATGGAACACATTATCGGATGATATAACAAGCGTTGGAGCGCCGTTTTTTCCCCCGTTTTTAAGGGTAAGTTTTTGTCTTGTGCTTCGAGCACTATTCTGTGCTTATAACATTATAGCAGATCACCGGAACATTTCTCTTGCGCAAGTTTCCTAGTCAGGATTGCCTTTATGTTGAAGCTCTTTCCACTGTTATTTGTTTGATATATGCTGGAAAGAAATAGTATTGAACCTTAGCAAAAAATATAATCAATCTCTAAATAACACTTTTTTTTTTAAGGCAAAATCGTATAACTTTTGTGATCAGCTATTCAAGCCATATTTCTTTTTACAATAGATATAAAGTAAAGCCGTTGATAGTTCAATGCAAGTGATCCTTCGTAATTGTTAAAATTGTCACCACATTAACAACCCTCCACGATTCAGATGTTCGACTCAACTTAGTCACTTTGCCTATGATTTTAAGGTGCAGATATTCCTCTTTAGTTTTGATGATATGTACATCCACATCAAGTGAACTTCTGCTTGAAAAAGAGAACAAGACATGTGAACAAGTGAACAAAAACTGCAGCTTATTGTAATTTTTTACCATTATACCCATTTTAGGGGTAACAAAAGTAATCTAGAACGCTAAAATATTCCTAGAAAAAGTCGTCTTATTTTTACTACTTGGATAAAAGTTCCTTGCATGCGTTGACTGCCTGAATCGACTTGAGAATGGTCCAGGACGGACCGAAACGTCGTCGTCCCTTCACCTTCTAGTGTGTGGTCTGGTCAACGACTGCCTGAAGTCTGTGACGGTACAGACTTCAGGCAGTCAACTTCAGTACAGACTCCGCAATACATAATTCCCGGACTACACAGGTTTTTCTTATGGAGAATCTTAACTGATTGGAATATTAAGGGCAGGACGGCCAAGACCGACAGAATGGGAGGAAATATAACGAGGATGAGTTTGTGGAAGTTGATATCACGAGGATGAGTTTGTGGAAGTTGATATCACGAGTCAGGAAGTCTTGAGTCACATGATCGCAGTTAAATTATGCACTTTAAATGTACTTGTATGCAGCTAAAGTGCATACAGGTCTAAGAAGCCTGAAGACGAGACCCTCATATCTCCTACCTTAGGGGACACTTGAGGGTACACACCTGAAGGGGACACACCTGAGGGGGACACATATGAGGGATGATGAACCTGTCACACCTGTCCATTATAATTTGTCTACAAAGAATTCTCTACTTTATGTAGAAAAAGAAGAATAGTATTTCCCACAAAACGTATTAAATTTTATCCTCGGTAATATATTCAAGACGGTAATAGAGGCTGGCCAAGAACGTGCTAAGACACAGTCATGCACGGTACGCTAATTAGCTTAATTAACGCACGTGTGAATCAGACGATATCAAAACCATAACCCCCCCCCCCCCTAAGGCAGGGATTACAACCACCAAACCAACGTCTCTCAGCCATATGAACTGCTCATTTCACTATTCGTAGTCTCGAGCCATTTTTTACTATTACAAATATTACTATTCTCGGTACCGTGGTTTCTTAAGCCCTATGCCTAACGATCCCAGGAGAATAGGCTTGGTGGATAATATTCTCTTTAGACTGGAAAGAACAGTTTAGGAGGATAGGGATATGGGGGGGGATGGGAGGGGGCTATATCCTCTTATTGCTTCATTACACTGAGCTGACTTGCTGCAGCGGCCACAGGCAGTGAGGTAAATATGAAGCTGTTGGAGGCTCCAACAGTCGTGAAGTGATATTTAGAACGGGTGCTTCAGACCCCTGGTTTGAGGGGAGGGAGGTGTTATTGGAACTTATAATAACCTCTCTTCCATTTTATTGTGGCCATGAGTGTGGTCGGTGGAGCCTATTGACTCCTCTTATTTGCCATTATTTTGGGATCTACGACCGCTGGTACGGGATCCCTACTGTGTATAATGTCTCGCTTGATCTTATAGGGGTGACTCTGGTGAGCGGAGCCTGTGGTCGTCTCTCTACCATGATGTTGTGGCTGGGACTGGTCAGAGGGGACCAAAAGTCCCGCCGGTAATGTGCATTCATCTAGGTGAGCTTGCGGGGGTTGAGCTCTGCTCTTTCGGTCCGTCTCTCAACTGTCAATCAACGGTTAGTAACTACTAACTGGGTTTTTTTCACACACACACACACATCCCCAGGAAGCAGCCCGTAGCAGCTGTCTAACTCCCAGGTACCTGTTTACTGATAGGTAACAAGGGTGTCAGGGTGAAGGAAACTCTGCCCATTTGTTTTCCCGCCTGTGCCGGGGATCAAACTCCTGTCCCTAGATCCACGAATCAAGAGCGCTGTCTAATCAGCCACAAGCCCTCCACCCCCTACACTGGTATGTGTGTGAGTATATATATATGTATATATATATATATATATATATATATATATATATATATATATATATATATATATATATATATATATATATATATACCAGTTTGCGAATAAGTTTCAGAATGTCAATATTCAGCGTGCCATCACTAATGTTATCCTTTGTGAAAGGAAGTTGGCTATTTTCGACTCTGTTTTCAAGACCTTAATGACCTTCCGCTCTAAACCTGTCATAATAAAGGTCTGTAGTTGGTTTATAATATTACGTGTTTGTGATCTTAATAATTTAATTTGTAAACTAAAAGAATAAACTTTTATTTACATAATTAAATATTAATTAGAAGCTAATATTTGGAATTCACAGGTTGCTGAGCATGTTAGAGGCTGATGCGAGAGACCTCCGTAACGTAAGCCTTCATCATCAGCTGAGGCTAATGTGCTCAGACTTGCGGAACACTGATCAAAGGTGCCTGGCTTAAAGTCAGCTCAGAAATATGATATCCGGCGTTCGCTGGCACCATTCAGCCGGATAAAACAGCTTCCTTTCAACTAGCAAACTACTTACTGTTCATGGGACACAACCTCGCCTGAACCGCCCAGGGCAGGAAGGGTTCCTGAGGAGTGCCACCCAGGGCAGGAAGGGTTCCGGAGGAGTGCCACCCAGGGCAGGAAGGGTTCCTGAGGAGTGCCACTGAGGGCAGGAAGGTTTCCTGAGGAGTGCCACCCAGGGCAGGAAGGGTTCCTGAGGAGTGCCACCGAGGGCAGGAAGGTTTCCTGAGGAGTGCCACCCAGGGCAGGAAAGGTTCCTGAGGAGTGCCACCCAGGGCAGGAAGGGTTCCTGAGGAGTGCCACCGAGGGCAGGAAGGGTTCCTGAGGAGTGCCACCCAGGGCAGGAAGGGTTCCTGAGGAGTGCCACCGAGGGCAGGAAGGGTTCCTGAGGAGTGCCACCCAGGGCAGGAAGGTTTCCTGAGGAGTGCCACCCAGGGCAGGAAGGGTTCCTGAGGAGTGCCACCCAGGGCAGGAAGGTTTCCTGAGGAGTGCCACCCAGGGCAGGAAGGGTTCCTGAGGAGTGCCACCGAGGGCAGGAAAGATAATTATGGAATGCTTCAGTAAGTGGTGTATACACTTTACGGTTCACCTCCCTGACTACAACACCTTAAGACTTTCACTTTTGTACAAAATAGCAAAATAAATTTCCTGAGATTTCAAGTCGAGTTCTCACTGCCTCTCGTTATATAATTTCATGGACCTTCATGTCGAAACATTATAGTTTCCTGACCATTACCGAAGTCGTTATACCTTCCAGTTACGTCGACGCGACTCATCATTGGTTTATAACGAGGCTTGGCTGCGTGTGCCCGGAGAATATGGTAATATTGTTGACATTGGCGGTATCAACAATCGATTAGGTTAACAAGGCTCAACTTTACACTGGAACTCTCCAACTGCAATTTGCCTCTCCGGCCAGATGTGTGATTTCCGAAGGTCAGAACAATTAGACTCGCGTGGCTCGCTGTGCGCGAAGGTTGGGATAAACTTGGCAAGAATTGTATTTAGATCAGCCAGTTTTTTGCAGATTGATTCGCACAGAATGAAGAAAGCCAGGCAGTGGAGGGCACACTTCGCAAAAAAAAAAAACACATTCACGCATCGGTCAAATCATCCGGTTCACAACTGAAAGGACCCGGGGCCAATTCCTGTGCGGATCAAAGACATTTGTCTTCACTTAAACGTAAACAAACACCCCCTTGGAGTTAGAGAACTATTGTGGGTTGTATCCCAGTGAAAGATGAGTATAGTTACCTCAGTTGGAAAGGTAACCTCGATAAGCCAAACAGGCTCTACTGTTTCCGATAATGGGAATACAAAAAAGTAACAGTGACAAAAAATGTATCGTTTCGTTGTTGAAATCATTAATCATCTCAGGTCCTTGAGTTGCGAATTTAATTGGACACAAGAAAAGGAGTCATTAATATACGTTCGTTACTCATCATCCACCTGAGACCTGTTCCTCAGAACACATGTTAATGTAGAAGAGATTAAGGAAGACAGGAGTCGGGACCTTGTAGCATGAGTGTTAATGAACCGTCACCTCCGTGCCATATTTTCTTTCGTAAACTTAACATTTGGTCCTCATAGTCTTTCGTAAACTTAACATTTGTCCCTCATAGTCTTTCGTAAACTTAACATTTGGCCCTCATAGTCTTTCGTAAACTTAACATTTGTCCCTCATAGTCTTTCGTAAACTTAACATTTGGTCCTCATAGTCTTTCGTAAACTTAACATTTGTCCCTCATAGTCTTTCGTAAACTTAACATTTGGCCCTCATAGTCTTTTATAAACTTAACATTTGGCCTCATAGTCTTTTATAAACTTAACATTTGGCCCTCATATTCTTTTATAAACTTAACATTTGGCCCTCATATTCTTTTATAAACTTAACATTTGGCCCTCATATTCTTTTATAAACTTAACATTTGGCCTCATAGTCTTTTATAAACTTAACATTTGGCCCTCATATTCTTTTATAAACTTAACATTTGGCCCTCATATTCTTTTATAAACTTAACATTTGGCCCTCATATTCTTTTATAAACTTAACATTTGGCCCTCATATTCTTTTATAAACTTAACATTTGGCCCTCATAGTCCTTTATAAACTTAACATTTGGCCCTCATAGTCTTTCGTACAGTAAACATTTTGTCCCTTAGTTTATCTTAACGTTAAAAAAAAATTCTGCATCTGTGCAACATGTAGTTACATAGTGAAGTCCTCGGTTCTTTGACCCGTCGCTAATTCTGTTGTTTTTATTATTTGGGAAAATCTCGCGTTTATTTAGGAATTTCTCACTTACCAGCTACTCTTTTTCTTCCCTCCCGCAGCAAAGGAGGTACTAACTCTGGTTCTTTGGTGCCAGAGACCCAGAGTGCTCCGTGCCGAAAGGTCCCTCAAAGAGAGTACATTATTCAAATGTTCGCCAGTCTCTGGCTTCAAGGCTTTTACCCCCCAAAAAAGTCCGCTTCTTCGCTGCTTTTTCGGGTAATGGAGACCACCAGACCGCTTCACCCGGAGTGAACGAGTGCTCTTGTATCGGACTATTTAATAAACACGTGTAGTCTTGATTATTATTTCCATTCACGAGGAAAATCTCATTAAAAAATCACTCGACAGGTAATGATGAATTAGATGATGAGAGTGAATAGGTGGGGGACTATGCCAAACTGAGGTGTGGAGGAGACACAGCTAATGTGTAAAGGAGAGAGAGTGAAAGCCGATGTGTGGACAAGGAAACAATCACGGTATGGAGGAGACAATCACCGTACACCTTCAAAACAAACAATGCTCACTACACAGTGTTGAGGGAAGCTTGAGCAGCCTAACCAAAAGCCTAGTCAAAGCCTAACCAAAATGTGGTCACGGACGGTACACATGCAACTTACAATCATTAACTCAGCTCCTGGGCCCCACATTTTAAATGTCTGATGCACTGCATCTCCCGACCATTAGGTTTCCTCTTAAATCTGCTCTTAAACGTCGTATTGTAAACCTTGTTATTGTCCTAAGATCTCTTGTTACTGTCCTAAGATCTCTTGTTACTGTCCTAAGATCTCTTGTTACTGTCCTAAGATCTCTTGTTACTGTCCTAAGATCTCTTAATACATATTGTCCTAAAACTTTTTGTTACTGTCATAAGATCTCTTATTATTGTCCTAAGATCTCTTATTATTGTCCTAAGATCTCTTATTAATGTCCTACATTTCTTAATTAATGTCCTTAGATCTCTTATTAATGTCCATAGTAATCCTCAAACTGGGAATTCCTTAAGGCTCATGATTAGTGCCTGATAAATGGAGACCTGATTTAATAACTCTATTGTCACTGAATAGTCTTCCAACCCTGCAGTTGTGAGCATTAATCTGAATCTATTCATCTTCTGGCANTCTCTCTCTCTCTCTCTCTCAATGAATAATAATTTGATAATGCTCTTGTAACGTGAGCAAATAACGTGTGTACCCATTAAGGGGAAAAAATGTGCTTAAAAATTGTGGTTAAAAACTGTGCTAAAAAATGTGCTCAAAATGTGCTAAAAATGTGCTAAAAAAAGTGCTCAAAATTTGTCTGTCGTTTCAAAAATATAATAACATCAAAAAAAAAAAGAAATCTATGGAGGGGGGAAAATTGTATCTCTTGTGCAGAACAATGTTCATGGTGGTAGCGGGGGAGTGGTCAAAAGTAAGATTGTGTTAGGACAAAGATATCTACGTGGGTGGTTGAATAATTACTTCATATATTTAGAATACTGGACAAAGTGCACTCGGTATATGGCAACATTGCCTCACGACCAAGGTGCCTCTCTCATTGTTCTACATTGTCACTACCTTGCTTATGTGGCAACACTGCCTCACGACAGTGCCTCTCTCATTGTTCTACATTGTGACTACCTTGCTTATATGGCAACACTGCCTCACGACCAGTGCCTCTCTCATTGTCACTACCTTGCTTATATGGCAACATTGCCTCACGACCAGTGCCTCTCTTATTGTTCTACATTGTGACTACCTTGCTTATATGGCAACACTGCCTCACGACCAGTGCTCTCTCATTGTCACTACCTCGCTTATATGGCAACACTGCCTCACGACTAAAGTGCCTCTCGTTGTGACGAGAGAAAGAAAAAGACAAAAACTCATTGCCAACGGCCTATAAGTCAAAGCTGAAGAGTCCTGCAAGACATACTCTATTTTCTGTAAGTGCGACTTGAAGCCTTCTCTTACTGTCGCCTGTATTCTCTGGCGGATGGTTTGTTGACAGTGGCGTGGGTGGGGGGGGGGGGGGGGACTGTCGTGGCCGACCACGCGCTCTTTGATGCAGAGATTTCTCAAGATCCCTTTTCCAATATTCGTTTGTTCGTCTCCGCATAAAGCGACACATTATGTGGTTTTATGTGGAGGCTTCATGTTGCGTGTGTGTGCGGGTGTGTATATGTGTGTGTGTATTTGCATCATATACACATTTATTATATATAATATTTTGTGTCAATGTTACCACTTAGAGCTGCATGACCAGATATAACGAGACCAAATAACATCAGCTAGAGTTAACAAGACTACGAGAGATACGCTTCGTGAAGAACTGAATCAAAGAAGGGAATTATCAGGGGGAAGCACCAAGCCATTGCTACTATATAGCACTAAGAAGGGGGTCAGAATAAGGATTTGGGATGGGACGGGGTGGAGGGGGGGGAAGGAATAGTGCCTAACCTCTTGCACGGTCGGGGATTGAACACCGACCTGCATGAATACCAACCGTCGCCCTACCGTCCAGCTCATGTGTTTGGGCAACGGAGACAGAGAAGACGTAAATAGAGAGGACAATTTTTTAACAACGTGCAGCTGCGGGGAGGGGGCGCCGGGCCCGCCATCTGGTGACCGCACACGGAGAGAAGGAACGTAATAACCCGCAAGCTCCGGAGAGCAGGAGTTAGGACGGTGATGGTAAAAGATGCTGATATCAGATTAAGGCTGAGGAATGACACTAAGAGTTGAAGATGGTTATCGGCATCAGTTGCCCATAATGAATGTGGGTGTCTTTGAATAAAAATCGTAATAAATTTCAAGTGCTCCCCCGCAGGATCTGAAATTAAGATGAGGCAAAAAAGGAGGCTTTCACTGCAACGTGCGAGAGAGAGAGAGAGAGAGAGAGCGGGAGGGAGGGTGTGAGAGAGACAGAGAGGGAGGGAGGAGAGAGAGAGAGAGGGAGGGAGAGAGAGAGATCTTTGACTCTCTGTGTAAGGGTACTGATGACATAGATATCAACAACACTTTGTTTGTACCGACCAGGACACTCAGTAACAACCTAAGACACATTCTTCAATTACTTTCCTTGGTATAAGCTTAAGTACAGACGCCACCATTCCATTCCGGAACATTATAATTAGAGAAGCTAGGGTTTCCTTCACTCGTCGGGTTAAACGAATCAAAGAATTTCGATGAAAAGGTTCATTAATCTATATAGCAAACCTTCCTTGTCAAGGTGCTCCACAGGAAGATATCATCAACATGCCGACAAGAGACGGTAAGTTTAAAGTCACTGGATAACGGGTACACTTTATCCATCATTATCCTAGCTGGACTGTATGTATGTTTGGATTTTTTGAGGGCAACATAACTACCGGTGATGATACAGTGATACCAGATTTATGAGATATGACTTAATTTCCATATAAGATAATGACTTAAATAAATAATAATAGTAATTGAAGATTTATGAGATAAGACTTTATTTCCGTATTGGCATGTTATTCATCTCCCTCGGGAACCCGTCATCATGTAGTGAGAATTACATTTAAACTGGGCAAATATTTCTCTTTGAGAATAGAAACGCTACGCGCAGTCCCACATATAGTAACGTATTCTCTCCGAATCACGACGTTCTCCTTAAAGCATTATAGACGTTCCTGATGAAACAACAGACGTTCATCTTGAAGCATTAGACTTTGCTCTTCAAGCATTAGATGTTCCTTGAGAAGCATTTGACGTTCATCTTGATGAATTCGAGCGTCATCGGGAAGCATAAGACGTTCCTTGAGATCAAAGCACCTCACTTAATCTTACCTGGGAATAACTAAATCAACAATATATTCTAATGTTAATATTTAAGAAAAACTCATCAATTGACACTGTATCATATTTCCCGCATTGAATCTACATCCATTTTGTGTGAGTGTGCGGGTATTTGAGTGCGTTTGTGTTCGGTGGTTTGAGTGCCTGAGAGCGCGGGTGATTTGAGTGTGTGTGTGAATGTGCAATTGCAGTAAGTGCATCTGCAGAGTGCAGTTGCTTGAGTGCATGAGTAATGGGGGAGGATTAAGTGCGTGAGCAGGCTGTGGTCTCAGGGCTTGAGTGCGCGGTGGTTTGAGTGAGTGTCGTTGAGTGTTTGTGAGATGAAATGGATAATCAATAAGGAAGCAGGCGGGTGCCAGAGCCAGCAGGTCGACCTTGTCGTTCAGGGCGGCACTGCCAGCTGGTCGGTGTTGTCGTTTAGGGCGGCACTGCCAGCTGGTCGGTGTTGTCGTTTAGGGCGGCACTGCCAGCTGGTCGACCTTGTCGTTTAGGGCGGCACTGCCAGCTGGTCGACCTTGTCGTTCAGGGCGGCACTGCCAGCTGGTCGATTTTGTCGTTCAGGGCGGCACTGCCAGCTGGTCGACTTTGTCGTTCAGGGTGGCACTGCCAGCTGGTCGATCTTGTCGTTCAGGGCGGCACTGCCAGCTGGTCGACCTTGTCGTTCAGGGCGGCACTGCCAGCTGGCCGATCTTGTCGTTCAGGGCGGCACTGCCAGCTGGTCGACCTTGTCGTTTAGGGCGGCACTGCCAACTGGTCGACCTTGTCGTTTAGGGCGGCACTGCCAGCTGGTCGACCTTGTCGTTCAGGGCGGCACTGCCAGCTGGTCGACCTTGTCGTTCAGGGCGGCACTGCCAGCTGGTCGACCTTGTCGTTCAGGGCGGCACTGCCAGCTGGTCGACCTTGTCGTTTAGGGCGACAGTGCCAGCTGGTCGATCAGGATCCGGAAGGCTCTCCAACCAGGAAGAGTGGAGACGGAAGGACCGAGCAACTGTGACAAATTGATTGATAGAGATTAAGCCTCCCAAGAGGTGGCACGGGCATGAATAGCCCGTGAAGGTGACAAAAGAACCTGGTGGGTTTACATGTGATGTACACACACACACACACACACACACACACACACACACACACACACACACACACACACACACACACACACACACACACACACACACACACACACCTACGTGTTTTATAGGACCTTGCAGCCGAGAGGTCGTAGTCCCAACGACCCGGGTTTAGTTCCCGGGTGATTCGGAAACAAATGGCCAGAGTTTCTTTCATCTGATGCATCTGATGAAAATCTCACTTCCTGATTAGGTAGTATATGAATAGCAGTGCAAGGTATATATTATATAATGTTAGTTCAAACTAAAAAAAGAAATTAAGTAGCTTCTATTTATATTTACCAGTTGCGTATATCGCCAAAAAATATTCCCAGATATTTTTGTATAAAGAATAACAAGGAAAACAGCAAGAGAACAAAAAATATACACATTCCTAAAAAAGTAATCCTTGGACTGGCCTCACAAAAATGTAATTGAGTTGGTTCTATTGAGTTGTCTTTCTAAACTCTCCTCGGAACTTCAAAGCGAGATCTCCCCAAGCGTTGGGGCTTCGAAACCATTTCCCCCTTAAAAAAATGGGTAGGTGAGCGTGTATATTGAAGGGGAGGATGTGAATGGCTTGTCCAGTAGGAGTAACCTATCCTGGGCCGTCGTCCCTTCCCCATCCACCCTCACCAATATACACTGAGAGGGGGAGAGTTCCAGGGAATTTTATCTTCTGGTATACCTCGGAGATTTCGTGTTTGCTGGAGTATATTTCCTGGTATACGTGTGTTCCCTTCTTTATCTTTATGTAACTTTTAGCAGTTGTATATATATTTTTATGAGGAAAAGAAGGCAGGGAGGTTGGTACATTGGTTGTATATCAAACATGAAGATCTGATCAGTAATTTCCATGTCGTGTTAAAATCCGTTTCCGTTAAAAGCTGTTTGATGGGCCTCCGTTGATCAATTAGGGAAGATGTAAGACCTAGCGGACTGCAAGAAGCTGGAGTCAGGCAATAATCGCCTCACCCTATCCTTTGCTAACCTAACCCCTTACGATTAAGGGGGTTAGGTGAATCGTAGAGTGAGGTGTACCCACACTTATAAATGTCTAGATTTGTCCTTGTAAGTAGTAAGTTAAGTTACAGCCCCGCTCCTGTGCCAGGAGAAGCGGGGCTCACCATAACCCGTGCTACTTGGAACTTTTGTTCTGAGTAGCTGAATCTAAAGAAAGAACAAACAACCTTGTAAGTATACACAGATCGCTTCACAGAAACCTTCAATATAGAACAAGTGCATGGACGGATAATCTAGCGAAGACTCTAGAGAAAGTGGACTTGAAATGGACCATTAAAAACAAGGAAGATAGACCATATCAACACTTTCGGCAGCCTCCTCCGTGGGAAGAATCGAGTCTAAACATTATCATTGAAGGATTACCAGTTAAAAAATCAGCATGTGACTCGCAGAGGCTCAAAGCAGTCATAGAACGACAAATGGAAACCATCTCAAGACCTACAACGACTCACATCTTCACAAATGGATCAGTTGATCAAGAAAGAGGGTGCTGCTGGGGCAGCAGTTTATACTAACAGCCATGAAGCTTACTGGAGCATGAATACTGGGTGCTCAACATTGCAAACAGAATTATATGCCCTGAAAGAGGCCATAAACTATACAATTGAGAATTATTTACATAATGTCATCATTCATACCGACTCTAAATCTTCGCTCCAGGCATTGTTATCCAGTCAGCACAGAGATAATATATAACTCCTTACATAAATCCAACATATAGGAAAAAGATGTTCATAATCTAGGGCTATCAGTCAACCTAAATTGGATACCAAGTCACACTGGCGTAGATGGTAATGAAAAGGCAGACTCACTAGCAAAAACTGCCACTGCTCTACCTGTTGTACAGGTTCAAGTACCTCCAAGTTTTTCACAGATTAAGGAGCAAATCAAGAAGAAAATACTCCCAACTATCAAAAGTCGCCACAGAGCCAAAGTAGCGGAAGGAAGATCCACTGCGATGTGGTACGAACAAGCCACTGGTTACTATTCTTTCAAGCCTGACAAAAAGATATCCAGAGACATTGCAGTAGCCATACACAGACTCAGACTTGGTTACAAGTGCTGCTGGGAGGAAATAAATCCAATAGTTAAAGAGTGTCATATCTGTGGAACAGAAGCAGAGGCGCCACTATTACACTACTTACTGGAATGTGAAGCTACTGAAGCCCTGCGCATCAAACTCAACATTAATCCAACGACAGCAGCAGCATTAGATGCACATTCCACAGCGACTACAATGATTAGAAATGCTGTTAAAGAATGGGACTCACTAGTGAACATTCTGCACCTACATCCGCCACTAAGATAATGTTATTAAAACAAGACTAAAACCAGTGCACTAAAACAAAAGCGAAAAAGAAACAGGAAAAAAGGAGGAAACCCCACCTCCATTTAAAACTTTGACCCAAATATCAGAGTAACAAAATTATCGAGAATAACCGATCTCAATAACGGGCTCACCATAGTCCGTGCTACATGGACATTTCGTTCTGAGTAGCTAAATCTAAAACAACAACAACAACCTTGTAAGTTCAGTATAGCTATGTCAGTTCAACAGTGTACTCTAGAAGATATCACATTGTTGACGAAACATCGAACAATAAAAATGATAAGATTAAGTGATCTTAATTTGTGTAGAATGGAAAATATCTAAAAGAAAGTTAATAATAGTCCCAATGCTGTTGTGTTTAATGTCCAAATCTTCTTAATGTTAGTACTGGTATGTACAAACTTGACCCAGTTTTAAGTAGAATATTGCACAACAGTTTAAGAAAAAACTCTGATAGAGAGGCTTACAATATCTCATTACAATTTTATATTCATATATTGTGTGTTCATGAGGCTTTTCTTTAATCGTTCATCCTTATTCTCTGGCCGCTTAATCCTCTTTGACCATTCTAAGCTAAGCTATACCTGTTTCTGGTTAATTCTTTCCCTAGAGATGGGTTGGTCAGGTTCCAGGCGTTGGCCTGTATCCTCTCTCTCTGTCCTCTAGTCAGTCTGGTGTTGACAAAGGCTTCAACAGGCCGAAACGTTCATCTCTCTTCCCCATTTCTTTGTGGTTTTTCTGCATATATATATATATATATATATATATATATATATATATATATATATATATATACATACATATAAAATAATGTTTTATGGAGATACCACAGACACTATGTTTAACTGAGTATCATTCCACAACTAACCTTTCTATTTGACAAAAAGTCAAGCATACATTTTTGACGGAATTTGGCCAGTAAAAAAAAGCAATTATATATTGTATGTTTGTGAATAACAAAAAAGAAACGACAGCAGAGATATCATCATCAATAACATTGATGACGCAAATATTCTACTTTGTTTAACGAGGTTACAGTAACGCGGAAAAAGTTAATTAGTTTTTTTTTTTAACAAACTGTCCCACTTTTCACGTGATGTTCCTGACACACTTTTTCATCCTCCCAAAGTATCTCACTGGGTCACTCGTTTCAGTATGAGACAAACTTATCCAATAAAGTGTTTTTACTGTGCCTTTTCCGGTAGTTTAGTGGAGTCTGGCCTTTAGCGTTCATCTGGAGGCGGAGTTTATTGTCTACGACATTCTGGACAACGGGACCAGGCAGGCAGGCGGCTGGAAGTAAACAAAGAGCACGGGAAGGCTGGTTGGAATATATATTCCTAAATACTTAAGAAAAAAAGCCGTAATTGTGATGTCATGACTTGCTAAAGTGTGAGGTCGTGACTTCCTACAGTGTGACATCAAGACCGGCCAGTGTGATGTTGTGACCTGCCACACTGTAAGGTCGTGACCTGTCACACTGTGAGGTCGTGACCTGTTACACTGTGAGGTCGTGACCTGTTACACTGTGAGGTCGTGACCTGTTACACTGTGAGGTCGTGACCTGCCACACTGTGAGGTAATGACCTGCCACACTGTAAGGTTGTGACCTGCCACACTGTAAGGTCGTGACT
Organism: Procambarus virginalis; assembly: GCA_020271785.1. Taxonomy (NCBI): domain Eukaryota; kingdom Metazoa; phylum Arthropoda; class Malacostraca; order Decapoda; family Cambaridae; genus Procambarus; species Procambarus virginalis. Next base: position 10,524,947 of record WNGS01109635.1, on the reverse strand, counting down.
TGCCACACTGTGAGGTCATGACCTGTCACACTGTCTGGTCGTGACCTGTCACACTGTATGGTCGTGACCTGTCACACTGTAAGGTCGTGACCTGTCACACTGTAAGGTCGTGACCTGTCACACTGTAAGGTCGTGACCTGTCACACTGTAAGGTCGTGACCTGTCACACTGTAAGGTCGTGACCTGTCACACTGTAAGGTCGTGACCTGTCATACTGTAAGGTCGTGACCTGTCACACTGTAAGGTCGTGACCTGTCACACTGTAAGGTCGTGACCTGCCACACTGTAAGGTCGTGGCCTGCCACACTGTAAGGTCGTGACCTGCCACACTGTAAGCCCCATCACAGGGCCTGAGGAGGGCCCATGTTCACAAAAACAATAAGCAGCTGGTTATACTCGGAGAAACTCGTGATGGAGCCAAGACGATCAGGTAGGAACTGGGTTGGATACCTGTCTGTCGGGGGTCCGTCTCTCTCAAAACTGTGTCTATAAACATAGCTTTTTGGTTTCCATGTTATCCACCTTCCTAGCAATGTCCTCAAGGCCAGACTTCTTGCGGTGGTTCACCATGTTGGTGGAAGACCTTGAGCCTCAGCTCCTAGGCAGTCGTGACACCCATTACGCAGTTGTCTGGAATGGTGATCTGAACACTTTGGACGAGAGGAATATGACCATTTCCAGTCTGAAGCAGGAGGAGCGAAAACTCTCCCCCACCTTAAATGCGGACTCGCTGGGTCAGGCTCAGTTTCTCAACAACCTCAAAAAAGGACATTTTACGGGCAACCGTTACTCTCATCAGCGTGTGAAGTCCTCCGTGAGATTCAAGGCGGAGAGTGACTTGGGAACTCCCCTGGTATGCTGCTAGGCAAGACTCTCTTGCTGTTATGTGTTGCTTGAGTTGAGCTGTGTTGCAACTTGTCTCTGGCAGCATGATGCGTTTGATGGTGTCGCCGTTCTTCGTGTCAGGAAGTCCCAGACTCAATTGCCTCTGTGTCCTTTTTTTCAACCGTTACCAGATTGCATTTTTTCAGTGTCTGGCTGTACTTGGTGCTGCTGTACACCAGGTTCACTATCAGCGTTGTCTCTCTTCCTTCATAATGATTATTTTCTGCCATGTTGTTCACGTGGTGTTCCCACAATAGCCATGGATTGGCCCAAACGTTTACACTGTCGTGATGCCTGTAAACAGGTTTCGAAGCTTTGTTACCGATCTGGTGATGACTGCCTCCTGCAAGCTAACATTCCAATGCCCATCACCTTCCAGAAATCCAGCTCGCCTGCTGCATGATTATGAAATTTATATAGTTGGTCATTGTATGTACGATGGTATACAACGATGTTGTTCCGGAATAGTGAGTGGAGGTGCAGTATATATTAATATACTGCATAATATAATATTATTATTATATATATAATATTATATATATGTATATATATACATATATATATACATATATAGTATATAATATTCCTTCTGTATATTTATCTATTTTTTTTTTTTTTATTATTTTTTGGGGTCCCGTCTCTTTCACGTAGCTGAGAGAGGTCAAATTCCCGCGACCTGCCTCATAGCTCTGCCCATTGTTCCTGAACCAGTTTTGTATCAAAGCTCTTGACCTTCTCGACTTTCACTCTAAGCTTATTTACGTGTTGATTTTACACCAGGGCTGTGTGTTTTACACCCGGGCTGTGTGTGTTTTACACCCGGCTGTGTGTTTTACATCAAGGCTGTGTGTTTTACACCCGGGCTGTGTGTTTTACACTCGGGCTGTGGTGTTTTACACCCGGCTGTGTGTTTACACACCCGGGATGTGTGTTTTACATCCGGGCTGTGTGTTTTACACCGGGCTGTGTGTTTTACACCAGTTGTGTGTTTACACCAGGGTTGTGTGTTTACACCAGGGCTGTGTGTTTTACACCAGGGTTGGTGTTTTACACCAGGGTTGTGTGTTTTACACCAGGGTTGTGTGTTTAACCCAGGGTTATGTGTTTTACACCAGGGCTGTGTGTTTTACACCAGGGGTGTGTGTTTACACCAGGGCTGTGTGTTTTACACCAGGGCTGTGTGTTTTACACCAAGGCTGTGTGTTTTACACCAGGATCACACCTGGTAAGATCCTGTATCCTGAAGCTTTAATTCAACGGGCATTTAACAATACCATGATGGTGTGCAGGTGCTGGTGGCATTGTTATTGAATGTGTGCAATTACCAATGACCGAGCCAGCTTGCTTGGTAATCGGTCCTCTAATTGCTCCTTTGCTTCCTCTAGTGACACGTTATTACCATCGATCTTTCTTTGGTGGTGTGTCTGTTCCCTTAGAAGCTGTACAGCAGGACCTTTATTTATCAAGTAGTAACGCAAATGCATTCGATCCTGTACTCCTTGACTCAATCTTTGGCGGCTGTGTTTATATATTATATATATCTATATATATATATTATATATTATATAATATATATATATATATCCCCAATTATGTCAAAGTGTTGTGTGTTCCTCTGCCCTGAAGATTCCTGCAGTTTTATCTTGTCTGATGGAGTCCATCAGCCTTGCCTTATCTGTAAACATTCACAGTATCTGTAATCATTCACATGTATCAGCCTGCTACCTGATCTCGTTCTGAGCTGTCAACGCTGTTAATATTTGTCTTCTGATGCGAAGGTCTGCTCTCACCAAGCATATTTATACTCCTGCTGGCTTAGAGGTTCATGATGTAGAGGTTCATGATGTAGAGGTTCTATGGCTGTATCGTTAGCACATTCTTCTCCTTATTGTTGATCGGATTCATCATAGATCTACATCAGGATCGGCAGACAATGCTTCTGTTTTGATGAACAAACTCATTATGCCTTTGTTTACATTACTGTCTTCGTCTTTTATGTTCACTTGTCTCTACATCATTTTTTTCACTGTTACAGTATACGTGAATGGTACAGGTTTAGTGGTGGAGTGTGGTTGAGAAGTGTGTTATACCACCATGCATGACAATGTTATTCCCATTCCCGGTGTATACCTCCACTTCAGTGCATACGATTTACACCAATTTTGTAAATAGTTCACAGCGCCGAGCCCTAAAACTGTAAACGACACTGGGGGAAAACATACATATAAAATAATGTTTTATGGAGATACCACAGACACTATGTTTAACTGAGTATCATTCCACAACTAACCTTCTATTTGACAAAAAGTCAAGCATACATTTTTGACGGAATTTGGCCAGTAAAAAAAAAGCAATTATATATTGTATGCTTGTGAATAACAAAAATAAACGACAGCAAGTATATCATCATCAATAACATTGATGACGCAAATATTCTACTTTGTTTAACGAGGTTACAGTAACGCGGTAAAAAGTTAATTAGTTTTTTTTTTTTAACAAACTGTCCCACTTTTCACGTGATGTTCCTGACACACTTTTTCATCCTCCCAAAGTGTCTCACTGGGGTCACTCGTTTCAGTATGAGACAAACGTATACCAATAAAGTGTTTTAGTGTGCTTTTCCGGTGTTAGTGGAGTCTGGCCTTTAGCGTTCATCTGGAGGCGGAGTTTATTGTCTACGACATTCTGGACAACGGGACCAGGCGCAGGCGGCTGGAAGTAAACAAAGAGCAGCGGGAAGGCTGGTTTGAATATATATTCCTAAATACTTAAGAAAAAAAAAGCCGTAATTGTGAGTCATGACTTGCTAAAGTGTGAGGTCGTGACTTCCTACAGTGTGACATCAAGACCGGCCAGTGTGATGTTGTGACCTGTCCACACTGTAAGGTCGTGACCTGTTCACACTGTGAGGTCGTGACCTGTCACAGCGTGACTTACCACGTGAGGTCGTGACCTGTTACACTGTGAGTCGTGACCTGCCACATTAGGTATGACCTGCCACACTGTAAGGTTGTGACCTGCCACACTGTAAGGTCGTGACTTGCCACACTGTAGGTCATGACCTGTCACACTGTCTGGTCGTGACCTGTCACACTGTAGGTCGTGACCTGTCAACGTAGTCGTGACCTGTCACACTGTAAGGTCGTGACCTGTCACACTGTAAGGTCGTGACCTGTCACACTGTAAGGTCGTGACCTGTCACACTGTAGGTCGTGACCTGTCACACTGTAAGGTCGTGACCTGTCACACTGTATGGTCGTGACCTGTCACACTGTAAGGTCGTGACCTGTCACACTGTAGGTCGTGACCTGCCACACTGTAAGGTCGTGGCCTGCCACACTGTAAGGTCGTGCCTGCCACACTGTAAGCCCCATCACAGGGCCTGAGGAGGGCCCATTTCACAAAAACAATAAGCAGCTGGTTATACTCGGAGAAACTCGTGATGAGCCAAGACGATCAGGAAGGAACTGGGTTGGATACCTTCTGTCGGGGGTCCGTCTCTCCAAAAACGTGTCTATAAACATAGCTTTTTGGTTTCCATGTTATCCACCTCAAGATTTTGGTAGTAATTTTCCTAGCAATGTCCTCAAGGCCAGACTTCTTGCGGTGGTTCACCATGTTGGGGAAGACCTTGAGCCTCAGCTCCTAGATATATATATATATATATATATATATATATATATATATATATATATATATATATATAACCAGTAGAAAGATATGTGAGAAGATTAGTTCAGCAGAATACAATGAACAAGAAGTTCGGAGTGATGGCATAAATAAAAGTCAGAATACAAGAAGCAGTTTTGGAAAGAGGTTTAAAACTGCAACAACAACAAAAAAAACACAAAGTGAAAAACCCAAAATATAACAACCACGACCAATTAAGTTACATACATGAAAATGCTTAACAACGAAGAATAAATTACAAGTAGGTGTAAAGAGTATTTTAAAAGATTCACGAGTGGAATTTAATCAAACAAAAATAGTTAAAATATGCAAATGATTAATTTTGCTCTTGTGAGAAGAGTGTGAGATAACATTTCAGAAGCTGAGCCCATCGCGGCAGATGCTGGAAATATGAGAAAGTTGCAGGCATTTACGAACAATATGAAGGCGGCATGCATAAACACAGCCGAGAAAATGGAATGAAAGAGCATATGTATAATATTTCCCAGAGTTCCAGGGAGTGTGGTACGGTTCCAAATAATTAAAAAGTTGCTGTCATCATACGTTTTTATTATATCTTCCACATTCTTTATAAATGAATATCATAGTCACACACGTGTGTGTGTCTGCCAAACACTCCGATATTAATTCTGGAGTCGCTGAATAGAATTGCAAAATTATTTACATATGACTTCCCCAGTTGACCCGACTGGGGGAGTCATTGGTCACGGCTTCTGTGCCTTGGATTTAGAGACGATTGCTTTGATTCAGGAATAATAAGATAATAAGGAATACGATGGAGAACTGAATAAAAGAGCAGAAGCAGTGAACACTAAACAACCAACACTTACAATCATTAAGTTAAAGAATTAAAAGCTTGGCAACAGGGAACAGAAAGGCAATTTGTATCTAGTGTTCCAAAACTGATATTCAACAAACGAAAAATAGAAAATACGTAGAACTTATAGAACTTAGAACAGCACAATGTGTGTTAAACCAGAACGTCCCAATAACTAGTATTTAACTTAGAATGTTCGGAAACTAAGCAATAAAACACAGGCGAGGTTGAAATATATTTAATTTTGAGAGAATTTAAATATTAAAATGTGGTTGATAACCCATATATGAGGCGAGTGACGTCGCCATGTTCGTTGGTCATAGCACTCTCCTTCGGACATAAATATTTATATTCTTAAAAGAATGCAAGATTGTGTCTACATTGCTAGGATGAAAATATATTTCTAGGATGATCGTCGACTGCTAGGGTGAGTGTAGGCTGTTAGGTTGGGTGTAGGCTGCTAGGTTGAGTGTAGGCTGCTAGGTTAAGTGTAGGCTGCTAGGTTGAGTGTAGGCTGCTAAGTTGAAAGGAGAAATCCGTCAGATAAGATGGCTGTCAGTCCGGAGGGACTTTATGACAATTTTAGTGTAGTGGTTGAAAAGATATTTTACAACACAGGTGTTCAGATAACCTTTGAAACAGTGGGGTTAGGAGATGTCTGGGATGGATGATATTGGTAAACATTTGAAACGGTGTCAAAGATACATTTATAACAATAGGTGTTCCGAAGAAACATTTGGAAAAGTTAGTGTTGTGGGACATATGGAACGGTTGATGAACCTTCCGGACATTTACCCATAAAATTCCACCAAAGATCCCAGACTTACAACTTCCCCCAAAAATATAGTTTACCCAAGACTCCCTCCAAAGCAATATCTCAGGTCTGAGCGAGAAGGGGGGGACTATACCATTCACCGACGACTTCACAGGAGTAACTAGCAATGTCCATATGACCTTTGGTGTCACATGAAAAGACGTCTGCTCAATACGGATTTCTGAACCAACTATTCATCCAGGAGATGACAACAACTTTCTCTCCCATTGGACAGCTGCTTCACGAGGGAAAATATTCTCATCTTCTTATGGATATCTAAGACGAGAGTAAAGATTATAATGGACGAAGATGCAAGGAGTCGGTGTTGTCAGCCAGCTCTTGATGTCGTCGTCTCAAGAAATCGAGAAAATAATGTAGTTTTGAGTATCAAAAATTGTATTCATCTTTTATTTTTATTAAGTTTAAATAACGTTCCCGTTTCAGACATTGCTTGTCCCAACAATTCTCTCATATATAATAAGATTAAATGATATATACAACGTGTCGAACATCAGAGATATTAATATAATTGCAAGAATCAATAACGAATACATGAAATAGTGAGTACTTTTCACGGTAAATTAATCATGTTGAACATTTTGGGGTAGTGAAACATGCTTCAAGGTTTATATGATGTTGTTTACACCATGACTGCAGTTTTCTTTCAGTTTCTGCTATAATGTGTACCATGATAATGAGATTTGCTGTAAGGTTCCTTCTTGAACACATTATATAACGTCCATTAACAGTTCAAAGGAAATAATGAAACCTACAAGAAATTGCGAAGTGCGTATAGCGAGACCAAGACAAATCCTAAAGTTGTTGTTTTCCTGATATATAAAGAAAGTGATTAGAGAGATGAATGAACCATTGAAAAATGAAACGGGTAACTGTTTATCTCAACTGAACTAACAACAGCATAGCTTGCTATTTTCCTGCAACTGAACAAATCTATGTAAGTGGTGAAAGAATAAGTTGAGCTAGTAGTTTAGTCATTATCATGGACAAAGCTGTCACGGAAATAGAATACTTAAAGCCCAACAAGTCCCTCCAGTTCAGTAGGGGCTGAGTTTCTATGGCGATGTTCACGGATGACACGAAATTAATGAACTGAGTTGTGACAAATGAGGATTGTAGGATCCTCCAAGAGGACTTGAACAAGTTGCAGAGACGGCCGGAGAAATGGCTACTGGAGTTCTCTGCGAGGAAATGTAAAGTCATTGAAATGGGAACAGGAGACCAAGGGGGAAGTACACAATGAAGGAAAACTTCCTACCTGAGACGACTCAAAGAGGAGACCTGGGAGTAGACGTAATACCATTCCTAACTCCAGAGAGACACATTTAAGTTGGATCACGTCAGGCGCGTACTCTATGCTAGCAAAAAGTTAGAGCATCATTCAGAAACCTAAGTAAGGAGGCATTTAGGGCGCTTCACACTGTGTACGTGAGACCAGTCTTACATTATGTCGCGCCATCATGGAGTCCCCACCTGAAAAAACACATAAGAGAACAGGAAAAGGTTCAGAAGTTTGCGACGAGGCTTTTCGCAGAATTGCGACGGATGGTGGTATGAAGAGACTGAAAGAATTGAACTTGACGACGCTAGAAAAATGAGAGATGATTCGAGACATGATAGTGACGTATAAAATACTTATTGGGAGGGGGAGGTCACAGAGTGGAAATATAGGAAATAAGCACAATGAATTCCAATTGAACAAAGGGGCACTGGTGAAAGCTTGAGACTCAGATAAGTCATAGAGATGTTAGGAAGTTTTCGTTTTGCGTAAGAGTAGTGGGGAAATGAACTAAAGGAAGCAAAGGTTGTGGAAGCAAACTCTATTCATTATTTTAAAAGTAGATATGATTGGAAAGTAAGCCAGAGGCCATTGCTGTATACAAACCGGAGGCTAGAAATGCGGAGTCCAAGAGTTAATGCTCGATCCTGCAGGCACAAATATGTGAGTACACATGAACACTCGCGTGCATACACACACACACACACACACACACACACACACACACACACACACACACACACACACACACACACACACGAGGGGGCCTGATAGCCTAGTGGATAACGCGCAGGGCTCGTAATTCTGTGGCGCGGGTTCGATTCCCGCACCAGGCAGAAACAAATGGGCAAAGTTTCTTTCACACTGAATGCCCCTGTTACCTAGCAGTAAATAGGTACCTGAGAGTTAGTCAGCTGTCACGGGCTGTTTTCTGGTGTGTGTGTGTGGTGTGGTGTGGAAAAAAAAAAGTAGTTAGTAAACAGTTGATTGACAGTTGAGAGGCGGGCCGAAAGACCAAAGCTCAACCCCCGCAAACACACTAGGTGAATACACAGCAGATCCATAACAGAGTAAAGTTTGTTGTGTGACGCTAAACTTTAAAAGCGGGAAAATACAATTACAGAGTGATTACAAAGTTTACTTCTTGTTGTTGGAGGCAGGAAGGCTCTTATGCCACATCGAGGCCCCCCCCCCCAGGCCAACTATGACTACTAACTACCAACTAGCAGACTCGTAGTCATCACGAGGCGCATCATTATATAGTAAAAAGGCAATGAAAGCCTCCTTTTTTGCCTCATCTTAATTTCAGATCCTGCGGGGGAGCACTTGAAATTTATTACGATTTTATTCAAAGACACCCACATTCATTATGGGCAACTGATGCCGATAACCATCTTCAACTCTTAGTGTCATTCCTCAGCCTTAATCTGATATCAGCATCTTTTACCATCACCGTCCTAACTCCTGCTCTCCGGAGCTTGCGGGTTATTACGTTCCTTCTCTCCGTGTGCGGTCACCAGATGCGGGCCGGCGCCCCCTCTCTCCGCAGCTGCACGTTGTTAAAAAATTGTCCTCTCTATTTACGTCTTCTCTGTCTCCGTTGCCCAAACACATGAGCTGGACGGTAGGGCGACGGTTCGGTATTCATGCAGGTCGGTGTTCAATCCCCGACCGTGCAAGAGGTTAGGCACTATTCCTTCCCCCCCTCCTACACCCGTCCATCCCAAATCCTTATTCTGACCCCCTTCTCAGTGCTATATAGTAGCAATGGCTTGGTGCTTTCCCCCTGATAATTCCCTTCTTTGATTCAGTTCTTCACGAAGCGTATCTCTCGTAGTCTTGTTAACTCTAGCTGATGTTAATTTGGTCTCGTTATATTGGTCATGCAGCTCTAAGTGGTAACATTGACACAAAATATATATATAATAAATGTGTATATGATGCAAATACACACACACATATACACACCCGCACACACACGCAACATGAAGCCTCCACATAAAACCACATAATGTGTCGCTTTATGCGGAGACGAACAAACGAATATTGGAAAAAGGGATCTTGAGAAATCTCTGCATCAAAGAGCGCGTGGTCGGCCACGACAGTCCCCCCCCCCCCCCACCCACGCCACTGTCAACAAACCATCCGCCAGAGAATACAGGCGACAGTAAGAGAAGGCTTCAAGTCGCACTTACAGAAAATAGAGTATGTCTTGCAGGACTCTTCAGCTTTGACTTATAGGCCGTTGGCAATGAGTTTTTGTCTTTTTCTTTCTCTCGTCACAACGAGAGGCACTTTAGTCGTGAGGCAGTGTGCCATATAAGCGAGGTAGTGACAATGAGAGAGGCACTGGTCGTGAGGCAGTGTTGCCATATAAGCAAGGTAGTCACAATGTAGAACAATAAGAGAGGCACTGGTCGTGAGGCAATGTTGCCATATAAGCAAGGTAGTGACAATGAGAGAGGCACTGGTCGTGAGGCAGTGTTGCCATATAAGCAAGGTAGTCACAATGTAGAACAATGAGAGAGGCACTGGTCGTGAGGCAGTGTTGCCACATAAGCAAGGTAGTGACAATGTAGAACAATGAGAGAGGCACCTTGGTCGTGAGGCAATGTTGCCATATACCGAGTGCACTTTGTCCAGTATTCTAAATATATGAAGTAATTATTCAACCACCCACGTAGATATCTTTGTCCTAACACAATCTTACTTTTGACCCACTCCCCCGCTACCACCATGAATCATTGTTCTGCACAAGAGTACAATTTTACCCCCCTCCATAGATTTTTTTTTTTTTGATGTTAATTATATTTTTGAAACGACAGACAAATTTTGAGCACTTTTTTTTAGCACATTTTAGCACATTTTGAGCACATTTTTTTAGCACAGTTTTAAACACATTTTTAAGCACTTTTTCCCCTTAATGGGTAACACACGTTATTTGCTCACGTTACAAGAGCATTATCAAATTATTATTCATTGAGAGAGAGAGAGAGAGAGAGAGAGAGAGAGAGAGAGAGAGAGGAGAGAGGAGAGAGAGGAGAGAGAGAGAGAGAGAGAGAGAGAGAGAGAGAGAGGAGAGAGAGAGGAGAGAGAGAGAGATGAGAGAGAGAAGAGAATATATCTGAGAGGAGAGAGAGGAGAGACGAGATAGAGGAGAGAGAGAGAGAGAGAGAGAGAGAGGAGAGAGCGAGGGAGAGAGAGAGAGAGAGAGAGAGTG
>WNGS01109635.1:10453871-10457443 GCA_020271785.1 Procambarus virginalis | reverse complement strand
ATGCCGTCAGCGGGTCTTGGGTGAGGCAATGTCAGGTTGGTCGGTCGTAATATTTCCAATATATTTCCTGTCTTATTGCTCCCAGTCTCCCCCCAAATGTGGGAGTAGTCTAGCGGCACTCTGGGTGTGTGTGTGTTGTGGTGTGGGTGTGTGTGTGTGTTGTGTGTGGTGTGTGTGTGTGTGTGTGTGTGTGGTTGTTCGTCTTCCCGATCGTTCACCACACGGTGGAACTCGGATTTGATTGTATGGTGCTGTATTCCTAAACGGTTGGTGACTGTATTCTTAACGTTGGTAGCTGTATTCTGAAAGGTGGTGGCTGTATTCTGAACAGTGGTGGCTGTATTCTGAACGGTGGTGGCTGTATTCTGAACGGTGGTGGCTGTATTCTGAACGTTGGTGGCTGTATTCTGATAAGGAGGGTGGCTTGTTATTCTGGAACGGTGGGGACTGACTCTATTATTGAACTGACCTCTGTATCATGCACCTAACACATCCGTCAGAGATGGGGGATGTGGTTAACGAGGTTTGTGACCCTGGTACATCACTGTAACCTCGGCCCCAGCTGCATTGATGGGTTTGGTGAATATTGGACAGTGTGTTCGTTTCGTATGGGGCAATTCCTATTTCCAAACACACCTTTTTAAAGCTACTTATAGTTAAGACATTTGACATCTAAGAGACAATCAATAAGAGCAGTGATGAGGATTCGAACGTATGCTCTGGGTAGTCCCAAGCCTAGGCGCCTTCGACATCCACAGTGCCGTCTTTATTACGTGTTTCCTCTTATGGCTAATTGCGCGTGTTCCATAAGTTCTTGAAGTGCTAATTACACATTATTTAATATTTATGTTGTGGTCTCGGCCTCTTTTCCCGAGTAGGGGCTCTAGAACTGAAGAGACTTAAGTTTTCGCTGTCGGTGACAAGGTTTGTCGGGGTCTAATGCAGTTGAGGGTTGTCATTGCATGCTTATGAGTGATTCTCGTGAGTATGTTCAAGACTGAGTTTGATAGTGAATATTTTCAGCCTGTCGTGGTGAGGCATTTGTTAGTTACGCCCTTGAGGAGAGAGGCAGCAGGTGGGAGAGTGGAAATGCTGGCGCCGCGTGGATAAGTTGTTGAGCAAGTCACCGTGAACCTTTTGTTGTGTTGAGGGGTTGTGTTGCGAGTCATTGCATAAAGGAAATCCAACGTTGAAGTGAGATACCAAGGAGTGCACAATAACGTGAGCTGAAAGACATTCTTGATCACACATCACACCGCAGGAGATATCGAGAATGCGGACAACGGTTTTCCGGTCCGGCCTGGACCACTATCAAGTCGTGTGGTCTTTGATACCTGACACTGCTCGAAGGTGTGCTGGAGGAGTGTATTTCCTTCTTGAGTTTATAGGCTCAGTGGCCCGCTCCGAGAACAGCCATCATGCCTCAAGGTTGGGCTGTGTGGTGGTGACGACGAGTACAAAATACTCAGGTCCGTAACTTATTCACCTCCCGGCATCTCTTTTGGAAGACGTTTTCGAAGAAATTAAAAAACAGGAAAGATCTTAAGTGCTTGGTTCTCCTCTTTATACTGGTGGTCTCTTTCATTACTGCTCTTTGCTCCATGCTAGAAGGATATTCCCTCACTAATTTCATGACAAAATATAAGATTAGACGAAAGTGTAGAAGGGCGACCTGGAACCCAGCCAAACAGCTGGATTTTATATCCCCCAAATTCCGTCCATAAATCACGTCTAGCCTACGCTGGAAACACTCCAGTGATCCCGTCGTCTATGCTCCCCATGGTAATTTGTTCCATAAATGAACAATTCCTTTTTTCCAACCGGGATTTATCACAGTATTTTTTTCTGAACTTAAGCTATCATATTTGTTCCCATTGTTGCAGTTCTATTGTGTGTTGATATAGTTAACACTATATTAATATTCTCTTCCAGTTCCCCCCAAGCTTTTTGCTCAAGCTTGAGCGGGGACCACGCGTATGGAACACACGTTGGAGGCTTATTTGAAGTTGTGGAAGATGCAGTAACCCATCATTTTCTCTTTTGTGTGATCATTGACATCTTGTGACAGAAATCATCAAGCCTGTTAGTTTTTCAGAAGCGGCTTCCCATTTTGTGAACCCATTCCGGAGCCGTGTTGTAAAAGTTCTCCGTTCCAGAAGTTCTATTCACAACCTAATTGATAAAGGTTGGATATCTATAAGATATCCAGGACCTTATATATAAAGATCAGTAGTTTAGTGCCTAAACTCTATCACCTTGATTATATACAAGTGTTAATTAGTCTTTCAGCCCACTCTTAAGTGATCATTCATGGTTCCTCAGAGACCACCTTCATTTAATCAACCCCCCCCCCACCCTCCCCCTCGGCTGGTCAGAGTCTTACCCTTGGCTCAGCAAAGCCCAACCGTGGTTGATCAGAGCCCACCAATGGTTGAGTAGATCCCACCCCATAGCTGAGTAGATCCCACCTTTGGTTGATCAGAGTCTACCCATGGCTGATCACAGCCCACCAATGGTGGAAAAACAACATTTCGAACCATAAATATATAGAAGACAAAGAGCTTCCTGATGGATGATACAGAGAACAAAGAGATAAATAAACACAAAGTTCTGCCTCCGTAGAACTTTCCAGTTGTAACCAAAAAAGTTCCAAACTACCAAGACTTATAGCGACTATATAACTATAAAAACTTTGAAATGCAGGCAGTCAGGAAATAAGAGCAGCCGAAATTCATTTTAAAAGACAGATTCCAAAATCATTCTCGGATATATACGAGGAGGAAGTTGGAGACGAGACACTGGAAGAACGTCTGCAAGATGACAACCCGAGATTTATAGTGAGTGAAGACAGCAGACACCTTAGGGGAGTACTGTCCATCACTCTTTATTGGAGAAGACAGCAGACATCTTAAATGAGTACTGTTACTCACTCGATCCCGAGTGATATCGAGAACAAGTTAACACCTACGAGGATATTCGAGGCGCGAGCTGAAAGATGTTACTGCGGATTTTCTCCATCACCTGTGAGATAGTGAAGTTGAACACCTTCAAGTTAGAAGCCTCAAAGCCCATGGGATTTAGGATAATCGGCTGGAATTCAGTGTAAAACTATAAAATACATTTCTGGAGAGTGGTGCTTGGAGCTGGAAGTAAAAATCCGCAAAATCTCTAGAACAAGAAAGAATTCTCGAGATGAAATATGCAAATGTCACTTGAGAGAGAGAGGCAGGAGCGCCACTGGAGGCATTTGACAAATCAGCCTCTCATCTGTACCCCCCCCCAAATGTCTACAGACTCCTCGTAAGAATGCACAGGGAATCATCCACGGAACATCATTCAATGTATAGTCTCGCCAGAGCTCCGTGGCAAGAAGTTTAAAATATACATCTTTCTAATTGAAGATATGTGAATGAATTTTCCTGAATATGCGATAAAGAACGTCACGAAAACTAAAGTGCATGAAATCACCTGAAAAATGCTGGAATGAATAAATCAACGAGACCAAACACCACACAAACTCCAGTAAACCCCGAAAGGAATAACGGTTAGAAATGAGCATTACAGAATCCACT
>WNGS01109635.1:10441371-10448871 GCA_020271785.1 Procambarus virginalis | reverse complement strand
AAATAATCACAAACAAGAAGAATAAGAGACATTGAGCAGGTGAGATAAATTCACAAATTAATAACAAAATCTCGAGAGCCAAATGATCTAAAATGATTACGAATGGAACTTAAATGAAAAATAAAATGGCTAAATGGTTTCAAGGTAGAACCAAAAAAATGAGCATTAATTTTGTTGGAAAAGGTTGAGTAAAATGAACAAAAAAAATGTGAACAGCGAGTTGCACTCTAGAGGAAAATATAGAGGAACTGCATGCTGCAGAATGCAGTACTGGTGGAGACGGGCGAGTTTCAATGAAATAGTCTAAATTTTAAGGGAATTTCATGAACAATTGTTTTGACAACGTCATGAAGGTGTTGGTATGATGGTACCAATCCAATCGATTGGTACCATCACAGGACGCCTCGATTGGATTCCAATCGAGGCGTCAGTGGTCGTCGGATGACGACTGGGCCTCATGCACTCATCAATTATCACACACAAATTGTCGTCAGATAAAGTTGACAACTAACTCCAAAGCACATCTCGATACTCACTGATTCATTATTACATAAATAAAAGACCATTTAACTATTCACTTGCTGATGGTATTCCACGAGTCACAATGGCACTCTTTGAATAATTGCATATGTTGCCCTACATCATAATTGCAATCACAATTAAGTTATCAGAAACCCCCCCCCCCCCGGAACAAGTTACCTATAAACTGTAACAATATTAGTATTATATGCGTCTTGTTGTTGACGGAAAGGGACCAATTGCTCCCAAGATTCCGTCTCCAAGTCAACGTCTTTTCCCGGGCGATGTAAACTATTGTACCGAGCGCTGTCATTGGCTGGTGTTCTGGCAGCATCTCCTCCGTGGCCTCTGATTGGGCCAACTACCAGCTATCAACCACTTTGGCCTAGGAAACCACCCGATTAAGCTTTAAGATGCTGTTTTATCACTAGTATTCCAGAGACGTTATCAGTTGGATTATTATCTTTTTGTTAGTACTTGCATAAACTCTAACCTATATGCCTTCATCTCTTTTGTGTCCTGCTGCTATCCTTTACCTCTATTGTATACTACCACAATACAAAAGTGGTAAAGGATATCATCATTATTCAAGAAAGGTGAAGGATACCATCAGTACACAAAAGAGGGGAAGGATATCATCATTACACAAAAGAGGGGAAGGATATCATTACACAAAAGAGGGGAAGGATACCACCAGTACACAAAAGAGGGGAAGGATACCCCCAGTACACAAAAGAGGGAAGGATACCATCAGTACACAAAAGAGGGGAAGGATACCCCAAGTACACAAAAGAGGGGAAGGATACCATCAGTACACAAAAGAGGTGAAGGATACCTCCAGTACACAAAAGAGGGGAAGGATACCTTCAGTACACAAAAGAATGTTAACTTAAATCGAAATAATTTCTTTACAAACATTTTACTGTGCACAATACAAAAAAAAGTCCCCGTCAATAAAAAAGATCTAATCTTACTGATGGAATTGAAAACAGATAAAACTTGTGTTGACGCATTGACCCGAGCGTATAACACCCGGTGTTATAAAAAAAAAGCATTATAAACGGTGTTATAAAAAAAAACTCTATACACGGTGTTACACAAAGCACTATTCCTGGTGTTATACACAGTAAGATTATGTCCAATATGTTTAACAACTTCTGGATATTTGGTGGATATCTGTACACCGACGATGTTCCAGTGGTCGGTCCAACATCTCTCCACGGCTCTGATCTCTTCTGGGACGCGTAAGCCTATTTCCTAAGCCTATTTCCATGGGTATATCCGAGCCTGATGATCCGATGTCAGTGGAAGGCGAGTCATAACAGGGGCTCCCAGATGGACTAAAATACTGAACCCGATATTAGAAAACCCAACTAACATGGGTTGAAATCAAGGGGTGAAAGGTTGCCTGCTGCCTGCATGTTGACCAAGATATTGACCAAGAATCAGTTTCATTTAAATATATATAATCACTCGAGTAGTAACTCGGAACAGAAGAGCTTCCAATAGCAACAGGTGGACCCATTGAGCACCACTATCTGGAGTGTATTGATGGTGTTTTTTTTAATAAACACCATCAATACACTCGAGATCACAAATACAATCACAGACAGAGGGGGTGTCGATGGAATACACGCAGACTTCACTATCTATATATTTCATCGTACGCTTGGGAATCGTTACCAGTTGACTTTATGATTATGTCTCATCAAGGATAAAGAATTAGACTATCTTCTTGAGGTTATCTTGAGATGATTTCGGGGCTTTTTAGTGTCCCCGCGGCCCTGTCCTCGACCAGGCCTCCGCCCAGGAAGCAGCCCGTGACAGCTGACTAACACCCAGTTACCTATTTACTGCTAGGTAATAGTAACTGCTAGGATGACTAATCCCCATCTGCTACGAATCGTTACACAGATGCATATAGAAGCAAATCATACACCTTCACATTCATTCCCAGACGTAGCACTAGACCATCTGAGTAGTAAATTTGGAAATGCCATTAAGGCAGGAATTTCAATAGTTGAAACGGCTCAGATTGGTGTTCAACTTTACAAGAGATGCTAGCCATTCAAAAGGCTTTAGAACATGCTCTTGCTAATGATCCCCCACAACACACGTTGAACTGCCATTGAAACCTTGCAACAGCAAGGTTTACCTGACAGCGTCCATCTGACCACAAATGTTGTACCATTTATGAACACACACAAAAGTCAAGGTCGTCAGATACTTATCAACTTGGAGCCAGGTCATGTAGGAATACTGCAGAAATGACATTTCCAGATGAAGTTGCAAAACTAATGTAATCATTTACGTACCACAGTGTCAATCACAAATTATGCAATTAGAGATAAAGATATGCAGAAGATGTACAGTGACCACAACACAGCAGCTACAACATCAGGCTCTGAACTTTATATTTATGTATACGCACTCTGTACATGGTATTAAGCTCTGTAACTTGAGTTACGCATTTGCACTCTGAACGAGATGTTACACACATTTACTCTGTTGGTGATGTTGCATATATGCACTTTGTTCCTGATGTCACATGCACACACACAGTACCTGGTGTATCATGTACACACACAGTACCTTGTGTAACGTGTACACACACACAGTACCTAGTGTAACATGTACACACACAGTACCTGGTATAACATGTACACACACAGTACCTGGTGTAACATGTACACACACAGTACCTGGTGTAACATGTACACACACAGTACCTGGTATAACATGTACACACACACAGTACCTGGTGTAACATGTACACACTCAGTACCTGGAGTAACATGTACACACACAGTACCTGGTGTAGCATGTACACACACAGTACCTGGTGTACCATGCACGCACAATATACCACAGAACACGCCTGAAAAAAAATCCCAAAGCATCCCTTTGATATCACCTTTGATGTTTCCTTTCATCCTTTCCGGCACAGCTTTTCTCTCTTTATCTTGTGTTTGCCTATATCTTTATTTTGTTTGCTTGTGTTGAGTGTGTTCCTGGTGGAGATCAACACTCTCCTGGTCGTACCAGTGACGGAAGAACTCCATAACCTCTGTGTCTAATTCTTATAACCAGAGAACAGAAGCTCTAAACACAATCATGAATGCGAAAAAATAATAATAATAACCAGGTCACTGACACACTTTGGAGGGAAAAGTTGAAAGCTTCGGATTTTTTAGTTTCGTCCAGCATGGAAATTGTTTCCAATACTTTCTATACTTTTGTGGCTGGCAGCATTTTTTTGGCCCATGATGCTTTGCAGGGGCTTTTATGTGGTACTTTTTTTTTATTCTTTTATACCATTGACGGGAATGACACGTTAACGGAATGAAAGAATGTATAACGTGGGACGTACGCTATGTTATTGTTAAATATTGATTGATCTTTAAGAGAGATATGCACCGAGAGCTATACCACGCTTCTCGATATATATATATATATATATATATATATATATATATATATATATATATATATATATAATATACCGAGAGGTATACCCTGGTTGGCGGGTTGAAGGGAGAGAAGTGAGGGTAGGAGGGAGATAGTGGGAGTGGGGAGAGAGGTAGAGAGATTGAGGGAGAGGGGTAGTGAAAAGGGGAGAGGGTAGGGAGAGGAATGTTTGTTAGGAGGTAAGGAAAATAGGAGGAGGAAAGAAGAGAAGCTCAGGAAAGGAGGCGAGGAGAAGGAAGAGGATGATGTGGGGGGAGAGAGAGAGAAAGAGAGAGGGGGGGATAAAGAAGGGGTGGAATAGGAACGGAATGGGTGAGGGGGGAGGGGGGGGGTAACTGTCCCAGGCGCCTCCACCGTGTTCCTCCTTCAAGTTACTAATAAATGTATTTGTTGTATTTGTCTCTGTTTGTCTGCTCTTGATGCTGTATTTGTGTCTCTGTTTGTCTGCTCTTGATGCTGTATTTGTCTCTGTTTGTCTGCTCTTGATGCTGTATTTGTGTCTCTGTTTGTCTGCTCTTGATGCTGTATTTGTGTCTCTGTTTGTCTGCTCTTGATGCTGTATTTGTGTCTCTCTGCCCTCAATTCCTTCTCCAGGTTCGTTCAGCCCCTTCGCTGTTCTTGCTGTTAATCTTATTGCAAATGGGTCTTTAAAGACCCATTTGCAATAAGAAACTGGAAACACAAACCGAAACTGTCTCTATTTTCCGCTTGTTACAACTTGTAATAAAGTTGTTACATCTTGGCTTAACGTGTTTATGACGTATTAGAACGTTGTTACAACTTGCTATATTGGTTGTTATAACTGGTCAGGTGGTGTTAAAACTTGTTCGAACGTTGTACCAATGTCGTAGTTTCGGTGTGTGTTTGGCGGACGTATCATATATATATTCGATATATAATCTTGGTCTGGTCTGGTTTGATTGGCTTGCCATGAAATATAGTCTAAGTGTTAATGTTTATTGGACTTTGAACTTCGTCTGGAGTCCTTTGAACTTCCTGTGGAGTCCTCTGAACTTCCTCTGGAGTCCTTTGAACTTCCTCTGGAGTCCTTTGAACCTCCTCTGGAGTCCTTTGAACCTCCTCTGGAGTCCTTTGAACCTCCTCTGGAGTCCTTTGAACCTCCTCTGGAGTCCTTTGAACCTCCTCTGGAGTCCTTTGACAATCTTGTAAAGTCTTTGAACTTCTTGAGAAGCTAGTCAAATTTGTATTTTTAAATATTACCTTTATTGCTCTATTTTAATAACTTAAAGATTTCATAATTTACGTAACGTCAACAACGAGTTGTGTTCAACTTTAGCCTCAGTTTTTATTGTAATATTTTGATAAATTCCTTTACATTTTTATCTCAAGATTCTTTTGATCTAATTTAGTTTTGTTACCAACGAATTGCTACAGTACTTTAGTCCTGAACATACGAACATAAGAATGAATGTACGTGCAGAAGGCCTATTGGCCAAATGAGGCAGCTCCTATTTAAAACCACCCAATCTCATTCATATATATGTTTAACCTACGCTTGAAACAATCAAGGGATCCTACTTCTATTATGTTATGCGGTAATTGGACCCACAAATCAACAACCCTGTTACAGAACCAGTATTTACCCAGATCTTTTCTAAATCTAAACTTGTCCAATTTATACGAATTGTTTCGTGTTCCATCTTGTGTTGATACTTTTAATACCCTATTAATGCAGATGATGAGTCACAATAACGTGGCTGAAAAATATTGACCAAACCACATACTAGAAAGTGAAGAGACGATGACGTTTCGGTCCGTCCTGGACCATTCTCAAGTCGATCAACCCTATTAATATCCCCTTTGTTATGTCCATTCATCTACTTGTACTCCTTTATCATGGTACTCCTAATTCTTCGCTTTTTTAAGAGAATGTAATTTAAGCTTTGTCAATCTTTCTTCAAATGACACTGGACGCGTTCTAGTGAATATATATCCATTTTATAGTACGGCGACCAAAACTGAACTGATTTGTATGTCATACTACGTTCCTGTGCTTTGCTTAGAACATTTTTAAATGTTATATTTTGAATTCACATAGAAAATACCTTTTTACATTACCCATCGCTGGGTTCACGTCTCGCTCCAAGACCGCTGTTTAGCGGCACTATGTATGTGTTCTCCGCTCGTGACCCATGGTGGAGTCTGGTCTGAACGTTGATGGCTATATTCTGAACGTCGGTGGCTGTATTCTGAACGTTGGTGGTTGTATTCTGAACGTCGGTGGCTGTATTCTGAACGTTGGTGGCTGTATTCTGAACGTTGGTGGCTGTATTCTGAACGTTGGTGGCGGTGCATTCTGAACGTTGGTGGCTGTATTTTGAACGTTGGTGGCTGTATTCTGAACGTTGGTGGTTGCATTCTGACAACGTGAGCATAGTCCGGGACAAAGGTCAACTCAGCATACATAAATCCAACAACGGTTTACTACATCTCTTCCTGTTATAAATCCCTTCCTGACAGCTCCGGTTTATAGTAATGTCTGTGTCACACAGCCACACACCACTGTGTGTGTGTTTGTGTCACTACTGAGGGTGTGACAAGTCGTGTCCTGCAGCAGGGTGGTGTCCTGCAGCAGGGTCGTGTCCTGCAGCAGGGTCGTGTCCTGCAGCAGGGTCGTGTCCTGCAGCAGGGTGGTGTCCTGCAGCAGGGTGGTGTCCTGCAGCAGGGTGGTGTCCTCGGCTCCAAGGCAACCCAACAATACAACACTCTTCTCCTACAGGATTGAATCAGATTTAACAAGTGTTACTGGATTAAGTGCCACTAATCCTCCTCGTATCCTCCTCGCGTCTGCGATACTTGAGTGAACATGTTATGCTTCTCTCATATATGACTGCTGTATTATTTTTGTCTCTATAATATATAAAAAGAGTAATTTTGTTTATTGATATATTTTATTTTTCTACTTGAACAGTTTCCTTTTGTATTGATTTTATTTCACGTGAAAGAGAGCTTAGTTTACATCAGTGAGGAAATCTTGTGTTGTTGCCGGTTTCATAGTGGAGGGGATGCGCGTCCAGCGGGTCTTGGGCGAGGCAATGTCATGTTGGTCGGTCGTAATATTTCCAATATATTTTCCTGTCTTATTGCTCCCAGTCTCCCAAATGTGGGAGTAGTCTAGCGGCACTCTGTGTGTGTGTGTGTGTGTGTGTGTGTGTGTGTGTGTGTGTGTGTGTGTGTGTGTGTGTGTGTGTGTGTGTGTGTTCGTTCTCCGATCGTCACCCACGGTGGAATCTGATTTGATTGTTGGTAGCTGTATTCTAAACGTTGGTGACTGTATTCTTAACGTTGGTAGCTGTATTCTGAAAGGTGGTGGCTGTATTCTGAACAGTGGTGGCTGTATTCTGAACGGTGGTGGCTGTATTCTGAACGTTGGTGACTATTCTGAACGTTGGTGGCTGTATTCTGAACGGTGGTGGCTGTATTCTGAACGGTGGGGGCTGTATTATGAACTAACTCTGTATCATGCACCTAACACATCCGTCAGAGATGGGG
>WNGS01109635.1:10415803-10434521 GCA_020271785.1 Procambarus virginalis | reverse complement strand
GATGTTGTTAACGAGGTCTGTACCTGGTAACATCACTGTACCAGCCCAGCTGATGGATGGGTTGAGTTAAATTGGACAGTGTTTATTTCGTATTGGAAATCCTATTTCCAAACACCTTTTTAAGCTACTTATAGTTAAGACATTTGACATCTAAGAGACAATCAATAGAGAGCAGTGCATGTGTGATTCGAACGTATGCTCTGGTAAGTCCCAAGCCTAGGCGCCTTCGACATCCCAGTGCCGTCTTTATACGTGTTCCTCTTATGGCTAATTTGCGCGTTTCCATAAGTTCTTGAATTGCTAATTACATATTTAATATTATGTTGTGGTTCTCTCCCTCTTTTCCGAGGGCTCTAGAACTGAAGAGATTAAGTTTTCGCTGTCTGGTGACAAGGTTTTCTGGGTCTAAGGAGTGAGGGTTGGTTTCATTTGCATTCTTATGGTGATTCTCGTGAGTAATGTTCAAGACTGAGTTTGATAGTGAATATTTTCAGCCTGTCGTGGTGAGGCATTTGTTAGTTACTCCCTTGAGAGAGAGGCACAGG
The DNA here is from genome assembly GCA_020271785.1 of Procambarus virginalis. Lineage (NCBI taxonomy): Eukaryota > Metazoa > Arthropoda > Malacostraca > Decapoda > Cambaridae > Procambarus > Procambarus virginalis. The sequence continues at coordinate 10,433,976 of WNGS01109635.1, read as the reverse complement.
TGGCAGAGTGGAAAGCTGGCGCCGCGTGGATAAGTTGTTGATCAAGTCACCCGTGAACTTGTTGTCTGTGTTGAGGGGTTGTGTTGCGAGTCATTGCATAAAGGAATCCAACTTTGAAGTGGATACAATGAGCTCACAATAACGTGGCTGAAGACATGATGATCACACCACAACTCAGGAGATCGAGAACGACAACGTTTCGAGTCCGTCCCGTTGGACCACTAGCCAAGTCCCGTGTGGTCTTTGAACACACTTCTGAGTGTTTGCTGGAGGAATGTAATTTTCCTTCTTTTATTTAATAGGCTCAGTGGCAGGCTCGAAGAACAGCCATCGCCTCCAAGGTGCTGGTGGTGACGACGAGTACAAAATACTCAGGTCACTGATTATTCACTCCCTTGCATCTCTTTGGACGGACGTTTTCGAAGAAAGAACTTAAAAAACAGGAAAGATCTTAAGTGCTTGGTTCTCCTCTTTATACTGGTGGTCTCTTTCATTACTGCTCTTTGCTCCATGCTAGAAGGATATTCCCTCACTAATTTCATGACAAAATATAAGATTAGACGAAAGTGTAGAAGGGTCGCCCATTTGCCCAGCAAACAGGCTGATTTTATATCCACCCAAATTCTTCTATGAATACGTCTATGCCTACGCTCGGAACAACCCAGTGATCCCAGGTCTGTTATGTTACCTGGTAAATTGTTCCATAAATGAACAATCCCTGTTTTCCAACCCGGGATTTATCACAGTATTTTTTCTGAACTTAAGCTTATCATATTTGTTCCCATTGTTGCAAGTTCTTTGTGTGGTTTTGATATAGTTAAACACTATATTAATATTCCCTCTTCCAGTTCCCCCAAGCTTTTTGCTACAAGCCTTGAGCGGGGACCACGCGTATGGAACACACCGTGAGGCTTATTTGGAAGTTGTGGAAGATGCAGTAAACCCATCATTTTCTCTTTTGTGTGATCATTGACATCTTGTGAACGAAATCATCAAGCCTGTTAGTTTTTCAGAAGCGGCTTCCCATTTTGTGACCCATTCCGGAAGCCGTGTTGTAAAAGTTCCTTCTCCGTTCCAGAAGTTCTATTCACAACCTAATTGATAAAGGTTGATATCGATAAGATATCCAGGACCTTATATATAAAGATCAGTAGTTTAGTGCCTAACTCTATCACCTTGCATTATATACAAGGTGTTAATGTAGTCTTTCAGCCCACTCTTAAGTGATCATTCATGGATTCCTCAGAGACCACCCTTCATTTAAGCACCGCCCACCCACCCCCCCCACCCCCCCACCCCTCGGCTGTCGTCAGAGTCTTACCCCTGGCTCAGCAAAGCCCAACCGTGGTTGATCAGAAGTCCCACCAATGGTTGAGTAGATCCCACCCCATAGCTGAGTAGATCCCACCTTTGGTTGATCAGAGTCTACCCATGGCTGATCACAGCCCACCAATGGGTGGAACAAACAACATTTCGAACCAAATATATAGAAGACAAAGAGCTTCCTGATGGATGATACAGAGAACAAAGAGATAAATAAACACAAAGTTCTGCCTCCGTAGAACTTTCCAGTTGTAACCAAAAAAAGTTCCAAACTACCAAGACTTATAGCGACTATATAACCTATAAAAGAACTTTGAAATGCAGGCAGTCAGGAAATAAGAGCAGTCAGCCGAGAATTCCATTTTAAAAGGGACAAGATTCCAAATCAGTTCTCGGATATACGAGGAGGAAGTTGGAGACGAGACCCTGGAAGAACGTCTGCAAGATGACAACCCGGGAGATTTATAGTGAGTGAAGACAGCAGACACCTTAGGGGGAGTACTGCCCATCACTCTTTATTGGAGCAAGACAGCAGACATCTTAAATGAGTACTGTTACTCACTCGATCCCGAGTGAATCTCGAGAACAGTAACCCCTACGAGGATATTTCGAGGCGTGAGCTGAAAATATTGTACTGCTGGATTTTCTCCATCACCTGCGAGATAGTGAAGTTGACACCTTCAAGTTAGAAGCCTCAAAGCCCATGGGATTTAGGATAATCGGCTGGAATTCAGTGTAAAACTATAAAATACATTTCAGAGTGGTGCGTGGAGCGGGAAGTAAAAATCCGCAAAAATCTCTAGAACAAGAAAGAATTTCTCGAGATGAAATATGCAAATGTCACTTGAGAGAGAGAGGCAGGAGCGCCACTGGAGGCATTTGACAAATCAGCACTACTCTGTAACCCCCCCCCACCCAAATGTCTACAGACTCCTCGTAAGAATGCACAGGGAATCATCCACGGAACATCATTCAATGTATAGTCTCGCCAGAGCTCCGTGGCAAGAAGTTTAAAATATACATCTTTCTAATTGATAGTTATGTGAATGAATTTTCCTGAATATGCCGATAAAGAACGTCACGAAAACTAAGTGCATGAAATCACCTGAAAAATGCTGGAATGAATAAATCAACGAGGACCAAACACCACCAACCCGGGGTTAAACCCCTGCCAGTAACACCCGAGCGACACAAGAAGCGCAATAATGTATTGAGCGGGTTAGTCAGTCAGATAACTTCCACTGTATGATGAGGTTTACCACAATACAGTGTCCTTCTCTTGCTTGACTTAGCAACGTGGCCTACTCGACGTTCTCTTTGTTAATCGCTTTAGTTTTCATTCTTTACCCTTTTGTGACCATCGAGCAATGATATACGATTCTGAGGACACATGCAAAGTTAAGTAATAGTGGACAAAACTATCACGGAGTGCTGTCAGCTTCCAGTAAGCTTGGCTTAGCCACATCACAGCTGAAGTTTGCGTCCTCGCGCCATAGGCTTCCCGGTCAAAATGATGTGGCCCGTACTAGACATGCTTGGCTGGCCTTGGCGTCCTTTCCCAGACGATGTACACAAACTTAATCCAATCAGGCATCAGGTCACATCTTCGACCAATCACAGCACAGCTCTCATGAGATTTAGAGATGAGTGGAAGTTTCCCAGAGTTGTGGGTGACGCCTAGCCTCGGACGACCTCCCAGGGCGGGCGACGTCTAGCCATGGACGACCTCCCAGGGCAGGCGACGCCTAGCCTTGGACGACCTCCCAGGGCGGGCGACGCCTAACCTCGGACGACCTCCCAGGGCGGGCGACGCCTAGCCTCGGACGACCTCCCAGGGCGGGCGACGCCTAGCCTCGGACGACCTCCCAGGGCGGGCGACGCCTAGCCTTGGACGACCTCCCAGGGCGGGCGACGCCTAGCCTTGGACGACCTCCCAGGGTGGGCGACGCCTAGCCTTGGACGACCTCCCAGGGCGGGCGACGCCTAGCCTTGGACGACCTCCCAGGGCGGGCGACGCCTAGCCTCGGACGACCTCCCAGGGCGGGCGACGCCTAGCCTTGGACGACCTCCCAGGGCGGGCGACGCCTAGCCTCGGACGACCTCCCAGGGCGGGCGACGCCTAGCCTCGGACGACCTCCCAGGGCGGGCGACGCCTAGCCTCGGACGACCTCCCAGGGCGGGCGACGCCTAGCCTCGGACGACCTCTCAGAGCGATGGTGAATTTTGTATTAATTGAGGTGAGCAGTGGACTGTATAATCATTTAAAATTGACGCCGCACAAACCTTTGGAGGACTTAGTTTATTTAAATGTATTCAGTTAGAATTTAGGTTTTCCAGGCAGGCGTTGAACATTTAGGTTCAGTTTAATTTCAAGGATTACACCGACTATTCTGGTCGTCTTGCCGTTGATATGTGTGTGAGAAAACTGTCCTCCGAGGATCTTGTTAACCAATGACTGAAGGACCGAGCACGATGACTTTGTGCACAGTGATGATATCCGTGTGAACTTCTACGAGCGTGCACTCACACTAGGAAAATAAGCAGTTCTCACCATATCCTCTCAGCATCACCTCTCAGCATCACCATCTTCTCTCAGCATCATCACCATTCCCCTCATCAGCTTCTCGGCCTGCACATATTTTTTTGTCAGCTTCCTGGGCTCCAGAAGCTGTCGTTCAACCCTTAGAAATTCACCCAGGTCAGGAAATGTCAACAATAACGGTGCTCTGAGTTATTTTGCACCACATAAAGCTGCTGAAGTGATATGAGACTAATACCAGAAACGTAGACAAGTTTATTGATTTAGGAAGCATGATGGAGACTCGTATTTGGTTATATTTTATCTTTTATTTCAGAAAATACATTTTTATGTGGTAAATAAGTAAAGTTAGGACATTACGGAAAGAATGAATCGCTAATCAATCATTACACACACGCATTACAGTTCAGGCTTGTTCAAGAGTTGTGATTGGCTGATCACCTTGTTGCAATAGCCATTGGAGGATCAGGACAGAAAAATAGCTTTTAACTCGCTGCTCAGTAGAGAACACTGACCTTTTTTTTCTACTGTGAATTCGGAAACTCATTGTCTAACATATTGAAACATCTATTATCTTTCTTAGTGATAAGTGTTATGCGTTATTTATCTATTGTTAACAGACGAAACTATCTATCATTGCTGATAGAGCACACGAAGCAACTGTTCACGAAGACCGCTGGAGGATATCAAATTGGTCGGTTACACTCTGGGGGAAGTAATATATGGCCCCGAGGAGGTCGAATTGGTCGGTTACACTCTGGGGAAGTAAACACTGAGGCCCCGAGGAGGTCCGACACATCAGTTATACTCCGGGGTAAGTCAACTTTGGGCCCGGTATTCAGTAGTATGACCTCAAGAGAGCTAAGAATCAATTATTACATTCTTGAGCCTAAATGAAAATGTAAGGAAAACATAAACGGAAAAGGTAATGTCTGTCGTTAAAATTATATATATTATGCCAGAGTTTAGTTATTACGTTTACTTGACGTTAAATTGAAGACAGTTACAAATATTATTTGATACGTCATTTTTTTTTAATTCAAAAGTACAAGTTCATCTGAAAACTGGCGGAGAAATATTATATTTCAAGGATTGATCAACAAAGCAACGTAGTTTATGACCTCATCTCTCTCTCTCTCTCTCTCTCTCTCTCTCTCTCTCTCTCTCTCTCTCTCTCTCTCTCTCTCTCTCTCTCTCTCTCTCTCTCTCTCTCTCCACCAACCACACTCACTCCAACGTGCTCTCGTACACTCTCCCACTCTTTCCGTTCTTTCTCCATGAACTGAAACCGTCTTCATGGTGTGTCTCTCAACCCATTGTCTCCCCAAGCGAAGATTCAGAGAGACACCATGCGAGAGACTTAAGATCGCTCTACTAATACCATTAATTGGGCAATTGAAATGAAATAAAGAACGATCTCTCCTTTAGATGCGATTTAAGGTCAAATTTAAGGTAGGGAAAAACCTCAGAATGTGGTGCTGGTTAGATCCAATCCTGACCTGGTCACCATGACTCCCTCTAGTGGTTAGCTTGGTCACTCACACGTCTTGCCAGCGAGAAGACCCAGGTTCGAACTCTGGGAAGTGTTGACCGATCGGCTTCACTGCTCGTCCCTTTACCCTCAGCAGTAATCAGAGTCAAGATTCCTCAAGCAAACGATATGTAAAATTAAGTTACGAAAGCATAATTAGCACAATATTTCATTTAAAATCTCGTTCAAAAGTCATATTATGCTTGGTTTCCCTAGAACACGATTCTACGAGCAATTTACAACCAGCACGAGGATTTAAGGAGTGTCACATCTCCCCAACATCATATTTGGCACCTTTGAAAACTCTGCACTATCCCTTTGAATGCTGCAGGATGCTTTGCAATTCTGCACGGTGCCTAAGAATCCTGTAGGATCTTTTAGACTCCTGTAGGAAGTTTTAGACTCCTGTAGGATGGTTTAGACTTCTGTGGACTGTTTTGGACTCCAGTAGGATGTTTTGGACTCCTGTAGGAAGTTTTAAACTCCTGTAGGATGTTTTAGTATCATGTAGAATGATTTAGAATCCAGTAAGATGCTTTATAATCCTACAGAATTCTTTAGAATCCTGCAGAAGGCTTTAGAATCCAACAGAATTCTAAAGCATAAAAATTCCGCAGGATGCCTCTGAATCCAACAGTATTGTAAACAAGTCCCCCTAGGAGGCTATAAAATCTTTCAGGACGCTGTAAAATCCTTCAAGGTGATGTAGAATGTCTCAGAACGCTATAAATTATTCAGGATGCTGAGAAAATCTTGAGGAAGTTGTAGAATCTTTCAAGACTTTGTCGAATCTCTATAAGGACTCTATGAAATCCTTCAGAATGCTATAAAATTCTGAAGGATATTGCAGAATCGTTCAAGACGTTCTAGAATCCTTCAGAACACTGTCAAATGCCGCAGGAATGTTCAGGATGCTTTCGAACTTTCAAGAAAAAATATTCGGTAATAATATGTTCAGCAATTTTTTAATTATTGTTAATTTTGTACGTTACTAGCGAGAGGAAAACTGGTGTAGATAAAGTGTTCAGTATATCATTTATTTTTTAACTGGATGAATGAATATCATCAAAATTATCATCATCCTCATCATCCCCACATTCTTCACCTTTTCATATTTATTTATATTGCTCATTTTACTGCTATTTGTTTAATTATTGTTTACTTTTTTATTTGAAACATAATAATTATTATTATTATTATTATTATTATTATTATTATTATTATTATTATTATCACGAGAAAATTAATTGGAGCAATGAGGAAGACTCGAACCCTCGACCTGGGAACTCCCTGGGTACGTTGCATGGGGGAGAACCCGGGTCGGAAGTTCGAATCCTCACCATTGCTTAAATTGATTTTCCTCATTATTATTTTTTGTCTACGATTTTTATGATTATGATAATTTTTAATCTAATATTGTTCATTATTTTTTACCTTTCTTATTGCTGCTATAATGAAACAGTTGTAGAGTGAGTCAAAATGATGACCTTTATTTATGATGAACTATGAATTATATAGGACTATATAAATAGGACTATATTATATAGTGCTATACTATAGGACTATGTCAGTTATCACGTTATTCAGAGAAATTTTTTCCTGCAAGTCAATGAGCATATATATAATTAATTATAATATATAAAATTACTGCTGGGTGTTTCTCCAGATTGGCCTTCTAGGTTAGCGCTGCATGCTCGTGAGTGCGTCTTGCGTGTGTTGTGAAGGCCTGTCCACCAGTGTTCAGCTAATATGTCCCTCTGAAGTCAGCTATGAGTTCATGAATACTATCAGAGCTTCTTATTTCTCTGAATCGGTGAAGCTGCCTTACTTTCAATCTGAATTTTCCCTCTGATATTCTCGCTTATTTCATTGTTCTCTTAACTGTGCACTTTCCGTGTTTAATTCGAGAAGCCATTTGTTCTCACCCTCACCCCTATTTTCCTCACCCTCTTCACTATTTTAATATGTTTATTTACTATTCTGAAATTTATAATAGTTGTTCTAGTTCCTTCCTGAGTTCCCTTGTTGGTGTACTACCATTCGGAATAGTCTGGCCATGAGTTCCTTGCGAGAATTTTGTATGTGGTGATCATTGCTCACTCCTGTGTGTACTCATCTGTTCTCTCCTAGTTGTGCTTGCAGGGGTTGAGCTTCGGTTCTATGGTCCCGCCTCTCAAACGTCAATCTGCTGGTGTACAGATTCCTGAGCTTCTCGAGCTCTATCATATCTACATTTGAAACTGTGTATGGAGTCAGCCTCCATCACATCACTTCCATTTACTAACTACTCTGACACTGAAAATTTTCTTTCTAACGTCGCTGTGGCTCATTTGGGTACTCAGCTTCCACCTGTGACCACTTTTGCGTGTGCCCCCCCCCCCACCCTGTATTAAATAAACTGTCTTTACTCTATAAATTCCCCCTGAGAATCATGTATGTTGTGATCATGTTTCCTCTAACACATCTTTCTTCCAGAGACGTGAGGTTCAATTCCCGTAGTCTCTCTTCGTAGCCCATACCCCTCAACTCGGGTACTAATCTGGTGGCATACCTTTGAATCTTCTCCAATTTAGTCTTGTGCTTGACTGGCTACGGACTCGACGCTGGGACTGCACTCTCCAGGATTGATCTGACGTAGGTGGTGTAAGACTCTAAACGATTCATTACACACGTTTCTAAGGTCAGTTCTTATGTTGGCCAACCTAGCATTAGCCTGATAACATCATCTTGATGAATTCTTCGAGGGAACAGGGCTGGCGTGATATCAATATCACGAAGATGGCGTGATATCAATTCTCAGGTCTTTCTTCTTGATTCTTGATGGAGTTCATCTTCCAAATGGTAGCTTGTATCCTGCTCCATAAACCTAGCTTCATTACTTTACATTTATTCGGGATTGAACTCTAATAGCCATTTTTTGGACCATTCCTTCAGTTTGTCCAGGTTATCTTGTAGGCTCATCGTGGTATCCTCTGTGTGCGTGTGGCTGTGTGTGTGTGTATACTCACATAATTGTGCTTGCGGGGGTTGAGCTCTGGCTCTTTGGTCCCGCCTCTCAACTGTCAATCAACTGGCGAACAGATTCTTGAACCTTCTCGGCTGTGTGTGTGTGTGTACTCACCTAATTGTACTCACCTAGTTGTGTTTGCGGGGGGTTGAGCTCTGGCTGTTTGGTCCCGCCTTTCAACCGTCAATCAACTGATGTACAAATTCCTGAGCCTACTGGGCTCAGGAATCATATCAGGAATCACAGTTTCATATCTTCATTTGAAACTGTGTATGGACTCAGCCTCCACCACATCACTTCCTAGTGCATTCCATTTACTACTTACTGTGTGTGTGTGTGTGTGTGTGTGTGTGTGTGTGTGTGTGTGTGTGTGTGTGTGTGTGTGTGTGTACGCGCGTGTGTACGCGGAGGGTTATTTCCCTCTACCCCGATATTGTGAACAATTCTCTGCTTTAATGTGTACAATTTCATCCAAATTTCTAATCAGTGTATGATTTTGGCTAATAATTAAAAAAATGCTATTTACTTATCATCATCCTTAATTGACTTTACATTCATGACGATAACTATAATTAATAAACGATAACTCACAATGACTACCTTAAAACTAACTACCAAAAATCAAGAGCCCTTACATGATAACACACACACATTCAGGTGAACTGATAACTCCTGAAAACTGAATCTCTTCCTTCTCACAACCTCCTTAATTCTCTGAACTATCTATAACCAAGTCCCTCCGACACATTCTTCTATATACATACGTTAAAGGGGAGTATTTCTAGACTAGCGTCTCCTTATCTCTTAAAGGTATAGAATTGTGAGCAATAGATTGTTTGTAGCTAAAGAAGTTAACAAAGTCATCAGAGACTCCTGAGAGAAAGTTTATTTCCGCGGCTTCTCGGATCCTTAAACTTAGAAATTATTCACATATTATGTACAGCACATTAATTACCACGATAAATTAAGTCTACACATTCGTAGTAATACATTCATACACCCGTAAACATCGATAGAAAATAGATTATATATATATATAATAATACAATATATTTTAGTGTTTGCTATGTGGAAATGTTTGCTCACACAAGGACAGCTATATTGGAATGGTGGGTGTTTGGTGAGCACGGGATTTGGAATGATTTGAAACGGGAATTCTCCGGATATTTGGTTATACATGCTGTCTGGCATGTATAACCTGTTGGACACTTCTATTGAGTACAGTGTGTGTGTGTGTGTGTGTGTGTGTGTGTGTGTGTGTGTGTGTGTGTGTGTGTGTGTGTGTGTGTGTGTGTGTGTGTGTGTGTGTGTGTGTGTGGTGACCAAAAGGTCAGAGTACAGTGTGTGTATGTGTGTGTGGTGACCAAAAGGTCAGAGTACAGTGTGTGTATGTGTGTGTGGTGACTAAAAGGTCAGAATACAGTGTGTGTGTGTGGGGACATGATTTGTGTGTACTCTGTGATGAATGAACATAGTTTGAGTACACTGTGTGAAGTACACATGTTAACATTGCAGTGTACGTGTTGAATATGAAGAAGATACACTGATGAACATGATTGCGTTACACTGTGTGAGGAACATGATCAGAGTACTCAGTGTAGTGAACATGATCAAAATAAACACTATGCTGACCATGATGAGAGTACTAAGTGTACTCACCATGACCAGAGTTACACTACAAGATGGACATGTCTTTTTCAATTAATTATAGCTATTCAAATTTTGAAGGCCTGTCTAGTATTTTTTAATAATAAACTAATTAATTTTGTATTAATTAACACTAATTATGTATTAATCAATGTTAATTATTTATGTATTAATTAATACTAATTATGTATTAATCAATCCAAATTAATTAATTTAAATAATTAAAATATATGAATTATGTACCTGTCTATTGGGCACTTTTTTTATATGCAGGAGACATGCCCAGTAGTCTCACTCCTTCTAACTAGACCAACTATGTCACTGTAAACATTGACATGCATTAACTGCGACCCATACTGCTTGCTTGCACACTTGTTGCATCTCTTTTTAGTAGTGTTGCAGTCAGTAAAGACTCGGGAAATAACCATCCGCCACCAGATGATGGTATCTATAGCCTACTCTTGGAGAGGAACACCAACACACACACACCTGGAGATGAACAGAAACCCTTACCTGGAAGTGAACACGAAACCCATCCCCTGGAAGTGAACACGAAACTCATCCCTGGAAGTGAACACAAAGCCATACCTGGAAGTGAACACGAAGCCATACCTGGAAGTGGACACTAACCCATAACCAGAGATGAACACTAACTCAGAGCTGGAGATGAGTATTAACCGTCACCCAAAGATGATGGTCAACTCACACCTGGAGATGAGCAGAGGTGCAAAGCCACCCCCTTGCAGTCGTCGTCTCACTTGCCAGCTCCACCTCTGGGTTAATTCTGACATCTTGCCATCATATATGAAGCTTTGTTTTTTGCATTAAAAACTGTTTATCTAGCTAACTCGGCCTAGTTCTTAAAGGTCATTAAGGTTAAACAGCAGTAATTTTGGAACGGAAACATGTGAACAAATCCACAAGACCTGTGACGAGGGTTCGAATCTACGTCCGAGAGGATCCCATTCGTTGCCTGAATGTATTTAGTGACGAGTGCTCTGAAGTGTCGCCTTGTTCATTGCATAACCCGTCCTCCTAATAGAACGTCGCGTTTTGACGTATACTCTACCTAAGTTCCTCCCCCCCCAAAAAAAAAATTGTCGTACTAGAAAATGGTAGCGGCTCGCGGAATTGCCATCCTGTCACGTTTTCTGTTGTGGGTCCTCTGGTAAAGAGTTAGGATATGGGGCCCTTTTACTACGACCGTTTCTTGACGTTCGGGAAAAATCTTAGGAAGGCGAGCTGCTTGGCCAACATCGCTTGATATCTTGCGTGTATCTAGTGATCATACGCGCATGATTAACCAATCTGTTGCATGGTGTTCTAGGACGATAGCAACTGTGGATAACTGTTATCTGCCCCTAGTGGTTGCCACTAGGGAGGTAATATACAAGTTAACGGGTGTGAACCGTCATGAACAAGACACACTAGTTATAATTTTATCTGTATCACTATTCAAACAACAACAAAAAAATGTTGTTCTAGTATAATTCTGTTGATATTTATTTTTTTGGTCATCAAGTTTGCTCCAAACTTTCGTTGTGGCGTTAAAACAATAAAAAAATGACGTTTGGTTACGATGCTGTTTTGTTCCTTTTCAGGAGATGAGCTTTGATGTGTGTGTGTGTGTGTGTGTGTGTGTGTGTGTGTGTGAGAGAGAACTGAGAGGTCGTCCCCACACATCAGGACTACGATGCAGGTCAGCAGTGGAAGGGGATTTACAGAGTACGCACTTAGGTGTTTACGAGAGCTGAATCTCTTCCCTCTTACGAGAGCTGAATCTCTTCCCTCTTACGAGAGCTGAATCTTTCCCTCTTACGAGAGCTGAATCTCTTCTCTCTTACGAGAGCTGAATCTCTTCCCTCTTACGAGAGCTGAATCTCTTCCCTCTTACGAGAGCTGAACCTCTTACGAGAGCTGAATCTTTTCCCTCTTACGAGAGCTGAACTCTTCCCTCTTACGAGAGCTGAATCTCTTCCCTCTTACGAGAGCTGAATCTCTCCCTCTTACGAGAGCTGAATCTCTTCCCTCTTACGAGAGCTGAATCTCTTCCCTCTTACGAGAGCTGAACCTCTTCCCTCTACGAGAGCTGAACCTCTTCCCTCTTACGAGAGCTGAACTCTTCCCTCTTACGAGAGCTGAATCTCTTCCCTCTTACGAGAGCTGAACCTCTTCCCTCTTACGAGAGCTGAACCTCTCCCTGTTACGAGAGCTGAATTCTCCCTCTTACGAGAGCTGAATCTCTTCCCTCTTACGAGAGCTGAATCTCTTCCCTCGATCAATGTTGCCTAACCTGTATTTCCTTAAGAGTGTGCGAGCTCCTAAGCGATGCTCAACCGACCTCAGCCCAGGTCACGTGAGCGTCTTCGATGTACCTCGGAGCTGGTAAATTAAGGCGCCGCGATAACGGCAAAGACGTTTATCTGTGCTTCAGGCGACAAGCGCCCGCGTGCTGTGTAAATATTGTGACTGTGGCTGGTGCTGGTCGCTGTGGACACACACGCTGTTCAGCTCGTCTTTATCACCTTAATGTTTTAAACTTTACGGGCTCACCATAGCCCGTGCTACTTGGAACATTCTGTTCCAAGTAGCGAATCTTAAACAACAACAACCTTGATGTCGTCGTGTCGTTGAATTTTCGATTTATTTGAATACATTAGTCTTGCATTATTGCAATTTTTCATGCGGTTACTGTTGCTTGCGGACGGTTGAGACATCTTAAGGTGAAGCCTTATATTGATGCCTGGAAATTTCTTGATATGTAAATAAATAAATAATTTATTAATATATCCCCGAGGATTTTTAATCATATAAAATATATATATATATATATTTTGTATAAATACCCCAAAATCTCTATTTTCCGGTTCTGCTCCGGTATATGATAACCTATATTGATAATGAACTGGGATTTATTTTGTCTATATATATATATATATATATATATATATATATATATATATATATATATATATATATATATATATGGAATTAAGCAGACCTGGTGATGGAAGGTAGAAGGAGAGTGAGCCCAGCACGGGGTCCCTGCTTCATGACCCCGTGACGAGTCTGCTCTCCCTCCCACCTGACCCCACCTGGTCTGCTGTACGGGGGGACCCCACCTGGTCTGCTGTACGGGGACCCCACCTGGTCTGCTGTACGGGGGACTCCCCCACCCCCCACTCACCTGTCGAAACAATGAGCTTTAATTAAACCGGTATTTGTATACCAAGAGTTTCGTAAGTAATTAACAGAAGACGGCGCCTGTATTCGGTGTGATTACACATATATATCAACGTTTTCATATGTGATATATTATTACTCGATCGTTTACATTAAGTTTTTTATTCAAATATTAAAAATAGTAATTGGTAGATATGTTTCATTCATATTTGACTTTATTCGTGAGTGGAACCTGCTCCCGGTCGTAGGAGAGAACACCCGCTAGCCAGAGTGAACACCCGCTAGCCAGAGTGAACACCCACTAGCCAGAGTGAACATCCACTAGCCACAGTGAACACCCACTAGCCAGAGTGAACACCCACTAGCCAGAGTGAACACCACTAGCCAGAGTGAACATCCACTAGCCACAGTGAACACCCACTAGCCAGAGTGAACACCCACTAGCCAGAGTGAACACCCACTAGCCAGAGTGAACACCCTCTAGCCAGAGTGAACACCCTCTAGCCAGTGTGAACACTCACTTGCCAGAGTGAACACCCTCTAGCCAGAGTGAACACCCACTAGCCAGAGTGAACAATACGGTTTTTATAAATCCATAAACTGTTCACGTGTGACTGAACAGATAAAACACATTAATATTTGTAAACGAAGAGTTAATAACTTCCTAGTTATAGGAAGTTTTGTGAACTACTCAATAGCCTGATGCCCCTAGGGTGTGCCTAGGGTGACAGGGTCATTCCCCATCAGGCATGATGTTGACTACAACCTGCAGTATATCACGGGTTGCAGTGTAAACCAATGTTGCATGAGAGAGAGAGGAGGCATGATTGAGGCAATTTGTGTGTCTCACTGAGTAACATTTTAACTGGAAGGGAAAAGATGGCGACGACATGGATCTTCCCCAAGGATGCAGGAGTTCGATGATGTCATCATTGACCAATGAGGGAGGAGCAAGGCCGTGACGCGTCATGAGCACAAGCTCAGTCATTGGTGAAGGCGTCAGTTGCGAGTGTGAAGTCGAAGAAGTCGCACTCTACTCGTCGCTACCTCAAGTTAAAGGTATAGTTCTTCGTTCCTTGGTGAAGGAAGTGCCATGAACTGTAACAGAGATAAGTGATGTCGGGCAGATGAGGGCGGTTGTGGTCTCAGCCTCGATCTATGAAGCCAGGAGCGACATTCTGAAGCCAGTAAGGGGAAAGGCATTCCGGTGTCCACCATGCTAAACCTTCAAGAGGTTTATTTGTCCACAAGAGAGGACACTGTGACAGGTCAACCAAGGGTGGTGCCTGTGTCTGACCCCAACACGCAAGTCGGGAAGAGAAATTTCGACAGTGGCAGTCGAAATAAGATTTGTGGGCGACGTAGAGGAAGGTAGACCCCTTTCCGGTGCCATCTTGATTTGTTGAGACACACGTTGTCGTACCGCAAGTTTTGCGGTTAGGAGCTTTTTGTTGTCCATGTACGGTGGGAAGTGCTCAAGGATCTATAGTAAGTCTCGGTGTGACCTTAATAACCCGTATTTATAGTGAATCTTGGGGAATTGAGAGATGATAGCATGATGAAGGCAAGAGCGACAGATGCTCTCTCATTGACGGTTGGTGGACAACTGAATAAGTGAATGGGAGATCATACTTCAAATGGCTTCGCCCGTTGCGGGGGAGACCACTCTGCAGTGCGGGGATTGCCAGATCCACCACCAGTGGTATGTGGAGAGTTGTGTGAGAGGTTTTGTTTTAATTCATTTTCTAGTTTGTAAAGGAGAATTATTTTTGCAAAATTTGAAATTACAGGTTCGTGCGCGGTAGCTGAGAAGAGCTAGTTTCATCTGACGACCAGGCACTTGGTGGTGCAACCACTGACCTGTAGAGAATAATTCGTCAGATCGACCCTGAGTAATGGAGGATTGATCCACAGTCGTGATCCACCAGGGTCCGTTTGTCATCTTTATTCGGTTGTGGAGGAGATGTCATTGTCACTGTATAAGTGACGCTGTGAATGGGGGAGCGAGTGTTTGTCTTCTTATATCGATATATATACTTTGATGTTGAGTGACTACAAGACCCGTATCCTGGAAGATTAATCATGGCGAGAGGAGGAGCTGAGGCATTTATTAATATTGAGAAAATGTTTAGCATATTGATGATGAGAGAGACTATTTAGATTTGTTAGTTTGATGTGAAGGACACTTTGGTGAAGAGTTGTTGTACTGTATGATGATTGTGTTCATTTATTGAGAGATGCATATTCATATTAGGCAGTGAGTGTGGTAAGCAGAGGCTTATAGCACGAGACAAAGATTATAATAGTTAGCCTGTGAGGCATGTGAAACAGGCATTCCAAGCTGTTTGACTTGTAAGATTGATGAGGCTGTAACCTAGAATTGAGAGTTAGGTCGAGGACCCCTTCCAAGGCATCATTTGTTTATGTATTGTATGGCTTTATATTAAATGTATTGTATGGCTTTATATTAAATGTATTGTATGGCTTTATATTAAATGTTTGTTAGAAGATTTCTTTCCCCCTGTCCCCTGTGAGTTTTTTATTGAAATAAGAGGTGATAACTTCGACCTGTGGGTCAAATAATTGAGTTAAATACCGGGGAACCAGAATTATCGGGAAGTCCCAAGTCGTTGCCATCTTTCCCTACTAGTTAACATTAACATTATTACTAAGTGAAACACAAATTGCCTCAACCATACCTCTTCTCTCTCTTTCTCTCTCATGCTACATTGGTTTACACTACAGACCGTCGTATACCGCAGGTTGTAGTCAACATCATGGTTGGATGGGGAATGACCCTCACCCTAGGCACACCCTAGGTCACGAGGCTATTGAGTGGTTCACAAGAGAAGCAATCAAACACGTATAGATCCCCGCTAAGTTTTATGTAAATAATGTTGCTGTAAGATTTTATGAGCAACATTGCAGTCAGCTAATTAATCCCAATTTCAAGACGTTCTTTAATGCCAAACTGAATGTCGGCAGCGAAATTAAGTGACTACTTGCCTTGATATTGAACTTCAAGGATCCACTTGCATGATTAAGTAGGCGTGTTGGCAGTGTCTCACGTTCTCAACAGTGACAACACCTGTTGTAATCTCCAGGTAAATGTGTACACGATGAAGACACGAATCTTGTATAAAGATGTTCTTCACTTTTCTCATTCTGGTTCAGTGTTGCAAGAAGGAGCGAACTATCCAGTCACTTGAAATCTCCTTAAAAATTTTAGACAAGTCTTGCTCTCAATATATTCTTACGCCAGCCAAAGGAGGAAAAAGGTACTTAAAGGAAAAGATGGCTGGTCAGTGTGCACTGTCAGAGCTTTGATTGACACAGACGATATATTTGGTCAGTTTTAGAACAACTAACGTTGCGTTAGCAAGAAATATGGATTATTAGCAGCTTTTATTCCAAAAATGTGGCTGAGTTAGAGACAGAGCTGCCGTTCTATGGAGTGATACGCTGTGTTGAGAGCAGCAGCAGTAGTAGTAATACTCTCCCACGCAACTCAATCACAAGTTTGTATTGCTTGACAGATCACCCTCTGTATGCACAGATCACAACTGCACTGACACATCACCATTGCAGGACAAGTTACAACTCTATGACAGTTTATCACTGCCTGACAGATCGCCACTACTGCATGACACATCATCACTACTGCATGACAGATCATCACTGCGTGTCATATCAACACTGTATGACAGATCATCACTACGTGTCAGACCTGTTTCCATCGTAGTCTGTCATGAACTCTAATATTTCAAACAACTGACCACTGATAATTGCCACATATTAGTTACCTACACGGGTATCAGAGACTGCTGTTAAGGTCAACTGGGAGGAGGAACCTAGTGTAAGACGAAAGTCTTAGGTTATTTTTTTTCTACAATGAATAGTGTAATAATGTACCTTGAAAACAACCAATCGTTGCTTAGCACTAAACAATAGTAGTTAGAAATATCCAATTGGAGATTAGAAATGCTCAGTCTTAGCTTAGAAATTGTCTGTCGTAGTTTAAAAGCCTCAGTCGAAGCTTAGAAATGTTCAAACACGACTAGGAAATACTCGGACGAAGCTTAGAAATACTCAAACGTAGTTAGAAATACTCACAGCTTAGAAATGTTCAACCATAGCTTAAAAAAATGATCATCATGGCATAGAATTCATCTCAAACGTTGGCTAAAAACGTTAACAGTGGCAATTAAATGATAATGTCATCATTAAGAAAAATTCAATCGCGGCCAAGAAATGTTCATTCGCAACATAAATATATTTTTGTTATCATTCGCAAATATTTACCGCAGGTATTTAAAATTGACAAACTAGGACGTGGCTAGATAACAGTAGCTGTAGCTAAGATAACAGTAGATGTAGCTAGATAACAGAGCTATCATAGGAGATGGAAGGTATCGATTCATTCTGAAATATGAGCTCAGTGGTATCGTCACGACCCCCAGGGTTAGGTTAGTCTTCCACAGATTCCAGACGACTGATGATAGATGATGAGCATTGGTAGCTATGATATGGAAACCGGTAGATGAGATAAGGACCGGAAAACTTATATAAGGACCGGGAAGCTTATACAAGGTCCCCCCCGAAGCTTATATAAATACGGCAGCTTATATGATGACTGGCAGATCAGATAGGAAGCTTATATAAGAACCGGGAGCTTAGATAAGAGGGTCCAGGCGCTATATTAGACTCGGCAGCTTATAAAAAGGTCAGAAACTTAGATAAAGCTCGGCTGATCAGATAGGAATCAGCAGATAAGATTAAGACAGGCAGCTCATCAAGGACCAGCTGTTTAGATAAGATAAGGACCGGCAGCTTAGATAACCGACAGTTTTAGATAACGGCAGATAAGGACCGGCAGATCAGATAACGGCAGCTTAGAAAAACCGGCAGCCTATATAACCGGCAGATAAGGACCGGCAGCTTAG
>WNGS01109635.1:10376996-10390508 GCA_020271785.1 Procambarus virginalis | reverse complement strand
GACAACGTTGGTCTCTTTCAAGGCGTTTTTCTTAGTCTGGGGGAATTCTTCATTAGTAGGTTGGCGGTTTTCCTACTCTGATAATATATTGTTAGTTTTGTCTTTGGTTGACGTCAGTTGGGGTAACGTTTCTCTCAATGATCTCTGTTAGGGCGCTTTCCTCCACTTGTAGGCCGTGGAGAAGAAGTTCCTGTAGAAGAATTTTATTGGAAGTACGGGTAATGCGGTATTGGTTCTTCCGTCGTCTGTTGCACACCTCGCCACCTTCCTTTTTCTGATGTCTTCGACATAACCATTGGTTGAAACCATTGTTGACCAGAATCTGCCTTATTCTACATAATTGCTCTTCCACCTGCTTCCACCCAGAGCTGTGAGTGAGAGCTCGGTCGACGTGAGCGCTCACAACACTCCATTTACATCTCTTCGGGGAGTCGCTGTCAGCGTTAAGGCACACCCCTATGTTTGTCACCTTAGTATATCCTGCATGAATATAACCTGCCGTTCCTTTCCATAACTGCTACACCTAAGAAGGACAGTGTACCCCCCCCCCCCCACTTCATGTCATAAGTGAAGTTTAAAAACGAGTTTTGCTCGAAAGCTTCCTTCAACTGCAACAGTCGTTCTGTATCCGGGACTTGTACAAATATGTCGTCGACGTACCTGCAATAGATGGGGGGTTTTAGGTCTGACCCGACAGTAACTCTGCTCAATAGTACCCAAGTAAAAGTTTGCGAACAAGACACCCAACGGGTAGCCCGTGGCGACGCCGTCCACTTGCTTATACATGTGTCCGTCAGGACTTAAGAAGGGAGCCTCTTTCGTGCAAGCTTCAAGCAGTTTTCTAATATGCTCTCTCATAAATCTAAAACTTTCGGTCGTTTTCAACGAAATATGTTTAAAACAGACTGCTACCAAAATAAACTTATATATAATATATATGTGTGTGTGTGGGTGTGTGTGTGTGTGTGTGTGTGGTGTGTGTGTGTGTGGTGTGTGGTGTGTTTGTGTGTGTGTGGATGGATGGACAGATGGTTAAGTGAATGATAGAGGGATTGACGGATGCATAGGTGAATATATGGATGGATTGAGGGATAGAAATGATGGATAGATAGATGGAGAGATCTATGGAAGGAAGAATGTGGAAATAGAGATAAAGTGGGAGCAGGTGGGAAGATGTGGGAAAGGAAAATATAATAGTGTGGGAATGGGTGGGTAAGGGGAAGAGAGATAGTCCCGGGCACCGCTGGATACCCCCCCCCCCTCTCAGATTCTATGTCTGTTCAAAGTTACAGGTCAGACGCTTGGGGCAAGCCTCACACATTTGCAGGGGGAGTGGTCTGGAGTACAGGACGGACATAGGCTGGTCGGAGTAGGCATCAGCTAAATGTCTTAAGAAATATTAGCAATTAAAGACACCCCTCATTTGATTTAGATGGAGTTAAGTGTGAAATACCTTGTGTGATCCTTCAAGAGCTTTAGTGACCTTAATAGGACAAATTCTGAGAGACTCAAACAGGTGTTTTAATGCTTCATAATAATGTATTTTGCTTCAAAAACAAATAATACAAAAATACAAAGACTAAATGAGTGTCTGTCAGTTGGAGGTTGGACAGTTGGGTCTAGCTTCATTAAACTTGTGAGGATTGATTGTCATTTTATGTGAAGTACCACATAGATGGGTCGGGTTAATTAATGTCCCCCCCCTGAAGGGGGGCGCTCCCCAATGCTCCTCGGTAACAGTTGCTGAGGTTGCTTGAATGGAGACTTGTAGGGTACTTAACCTAACCTTCGTTTGGTATGGTAGCCCGTACACTTGTCCATGAGTTAACGTTTATTAAGAGTGATACAGCCCTGGTGGACAGGGTCAGCGTAGGTGAGACGGCGGCTGTGTCACCCTCACTGACCTCGTCGGTGACAATGTGTCACCCCGTCGGGGTGGACGGGATCGACAGCTTGCAAAAATTAGTAAGACACCGCTTTTGTAGGAGAGGAATAGTAACAATCATCAGTGGAAACAGTTGCCGCTGGCCGTGTGGACGGGGGACCTAATTCGAAGTGTGGTCGTGGACCCATCTGGTAGTGTGGTCGGGGACCACTGCAGCTGGTTGTGTGGTTAGCGATCCCTCTACCAGCTGCATACTCGTGGTCTGGCTGGGCTACGCACAGGGTGTGGCTGTGACACTATACCCTCGGGGGTGTGGCTGAGGCTCCAGACTGGGGAAACGCCTCAGTGATACAGTCAGTGGCAAGAAAAACGGCAGCTTTGTGTCGTTCCCAGATAACGACGTGTTCCCTCCTGCAGCGCCTCTGATCGGGCCAATTACCGCACCACGCCCCGCAGCAGAGAAGGTGGGAAGAAGGAAGGAAGCAAAGGAGAAAGAAGGTATATGGGAGCTGGGGGGGATAGGACAGGAGTGATGAAGATGATGAGGAAAATGTGAAGAATGAAATGAAAAGAGGACGGGATGGATTACAAGAATAGGTGACTGAGGATACCACAGTTTTGGAGCTGTGTGATGGGATGTAACTGGCGCCTCTGGCCTCTCTCCACACATACAAACATCATTTTTCACCACAAATAACCTCCTGATCGTCCCTCCTAATACCCATCATCCCCCCATCTCCTCCATACACCCCCATCTCAGTCTCCACCCACACACACACACAGCACTCCCTGTCACACACGTGCCCCATCTTCTTTCATCCTTGTAACCATTTTGACAGTTCACTGTCTTCACTATAAACACCTTCACACCATACACATCTGCACTTACACACCCACACCATCTTCACCCCCCCCCTCTCTTACTCTCACCCTGTCACTACACACTATGTCACTGTAATCAAAAGAATGTAACCAGAACCCAATTCTGTCATCTGAACATTCGTTTTGCATGTCAATATCTGAGTACACTCAAATTTAGACGAATGCTAAACTCTATGAACTTTGGTCTGCACATTTTCAATACATCGACTTCGGGAAGGGGAGTTGTGGAGGCCGATTTCCCTTCCAGGGTGGCATAGGGGCCGACCTCGATCACCCTATGAAAGTCGCCATAAAATTACTGATCGTTATGCATATAGTGGCTATCTGGAGTACCCAGCGGTGCACGGGTCTCCTTCTATTTCTCTCCCTCCTTCCTCCCTCTTCCTTTTCATTCTCCCATTCTATTCTCCCTCTTCCTTTTCATTCTCCCATTGTCGATGTCAATTCATCGTCGATAACAGCATAAAAATCTGGTTAAACACTTCATGGACAATCAAACACACATTTCCGACTTCCTAAAAGTCGTTGGATGTCGTAACAGGAGTCAATCCTATTTACAGAATGGCCTTGTGGGGGTCGACCCCGGCCCGCCCACCCTACGACAAACCATAAAATTACAATTCACCATGAAAAGATGCGTGAGACTAATGGCAAACATCTGGCCTCTAACGTCCAACAAACAGTTGCACTGAAATAGACACTGATAATATATATATATATATACATATATATATATATATATATGTCGTACCTAGTAGCCAGAACTCACTTCTCAGCCTACTATGCAAGGCCCGATTTGCCTAATAAGCCAAGTTTTCATGAATTAATTGTTTTTCGAGTACCTAACCTACCTAACCTAACCTAACCTAACTTTTTCGGCTACCTAACCTAACCTAACCTATAAAGATAGGTTAGGTTAGGTTAGGTAGGGTTGGTTAGGTTCGGTCATATATCAACGTTAATTTTAACTCCAATAAAAAAAAATTGACCTCATACATAATGAAATGGGTAGCTTTATCATTTCATAAGAAAAAAATTAGAGAAAATATATTAATTCAGGAAAACTTGGCTTATTAGGCAAATCTGGCCTTGCATAGTAGGCCAAAAAGTGAGTTCTGGCTACTAGGTACGACATATATATATATATATATATATATATATATATATATATATATATATATATATTATATATATATATATATATATATATATATATATATATATATATATATATATATACCCGAGAGCTACTGCAAGGTAATTGTGCTTTCTGGGTTCGAGGCCCACTGGTGGGTGTTGTCTAAAGTTTGTTAAACTTCACTTGTGGTTTAAGCAAATTAGTGCGCATATATATATATATATATATATATATATATATATATATATATATATATATATATATATATATATATATATATATATATATATATGTCGTACCTAGTAGCCAGAACTCACTTCTCAGCCTACTATGCAAGGCCCGATTTGCCTAATAGGCCAAGTTTTCATGAATTAATGGTTTTTCGACTACCTAACCTACCTAACCTAACCTAACCTAACTTTTTCGGCTACTTAACCTAACCTAACCTATAAAGATAGGTTAGGTTAGGTTAGGTAGGGTGGTTAGGTTCGGTCATATATCTACGTTAACTTTAACTCCAATAAAAAAAAATTGACCTCATACATAATGAAATGGGTAGCTTTATCATTTCATAAGAAAAAAAATTAGAGAAAATATATTAATTCAGGAAAACTTGGCTTATTAGGCAAATCGGGCCTTGCATAGTTGGCCAAAAAGTGAGTTCTGGCTACTAGGTACGACATATATATATATATATATATATATATATATATATATATATATATATATATATATATATATATATATATATATATAATTTATTTATATATATAATTTATATATATAGGAAAACGAGAGCGTGAATAAAATTTTGGATTCAGTAGAAATTTTTCTTTTTCTTCATTATGGGGGAGCATGTAGGGAGTGAGAGGAAGGAATGAAGTCTGAGGAAAGTATTCAGGAATCACAGTGTGATATCAAAGATGTCCATTAGTCTCTCCGGAGCTGGGGGAACAGGTGCACTTTGCACCAACCTTGGGTCACATCTTAGGGATGCTGGTGCTCTGGTGATGGGGTTTCGCTATTGTGTATTGTGTGCGTGCTTGCGTGTGTGCGTGTGTGTGTGTGTGTGTGTGTGTGTGTGTGTGTGTGTGTGTGTGTGTGTACGTCTCGCCAATCTCGTTGAGGTCTCAACCTCACCCTCTCACAGTGACTTGTTGTCTTCTGTTGCTTAGGTACTCCCTTATCCTTGTGTGTGTGAGAGAGAAAACTGCAGGAACACGCAACCATATATTTATAAGAACTCTAATTGACCCGGATCTATGGAGTTTAGTCAGAGTGCAGAGTGCCGTCAATGACCACCCATGAATATATATATATATATATATATATATATATATATATATATATATATATATATATATATATATATTCAACTCAACATTAATATTGCACACACGCTAGTCTATCCCCCCCCCCCCCTCTGGATCTAAAGAACTTATGCTCCACGATTACTTATTCATGGACTCTGACGAGCATTGTAATTCAATCTGGTCACCTGAACCCCCGCGGGACTACGGTTTATACGACTCCATTTCAAAGCTAATTTACGCTACGAAGGAAGAGAGGAGGGGAGGGGAACTGTCAGAGAGAAAGCATCAAGGCCTATATACGACTATATAGCACTGGGATTTAAGGATTTGAGATGGAACGGGGGTGAGGGGGGAGGGGAGAAATGGTGCACGACCACTCTTGGACGGTCGGGGATTGAACACTGACCTGCATGAAGCGAGGACGTCGCTCTACCGTCCAGCCCAAGTGGTGTGCCAGTCAGGAAATATGTGATTATTATATATTTGTTTTGTTTTAAACATCAGCGTATATATATATATATATATATATATATATATATATATATATATATATATATATATATATATATATATATTCGGCTTAGAGAGCAAAGGTGTTTTTATCTGGCTTGGCCTTAAGTGTTGTACTTCTAATTGGAGTTTTCTGGCTGGAGTGGTGTTTGCCTCCTAGCAAGTAGGCGCTGGGATCCCGTCGTCAGAGGTCGCTGGGATCGTCGTCCTAAGGATCTGGGAATGGTGGCAGGGGAGTTAAGATCAACGATAGGAGGGACTGTGATCAATGCTTTGAGGAGCTGGGATCAACGCTGTTGGGAGTTGGGATCAACAGAGGCTCAGCTAGGATCAACGCTTGCTGGAGCTAGGATCAACACTGGGGAGCGGGGGATCAATGCTGTGTTGAGGGCATCAATGCTGTAGGTGAGGGCATCAACGCTTGGAAGAGGGTGGGAGCTGGAAAGAAGCTGAGATAAATCCTGGGTGAACCTGGCATCAACTCTAATTGTAGATGGGATCAACACTAGAGTGACCTGTGATCATCGCTTGGAGTAGCTGGGATCAACGGTTGAAGGAGCCGGGGTCAAGTGTGGGGCGAAGTGGTTTGTATCAATTAGTGGAGATAGGGCAATTTATTAATAGAATATTCCTTAATCTTCAAGTCATCAAAGGAATTATATTATTATTTTTTACTTAACCATTTTGTTATAATACCTTCATGTGTCCTGCAGTTATGTCTGCCTTAATGTGTCACGCAATTAGGTCTGTCATAATGTGTCACGCATTTATGCCTGTCTTAATATGTCATGCGACACTGCTAAACCATACCCCAAACACTATCATAAATATTGGAGAAGAATCAATTTCAGGTGGCGTTGCTACCCGATAGTGTCTTAAGAACACGAGTATATAGCCCGTCGAAGACACCAGCTCCTCACATTACCCTCCAGATAAAATATTCCTAAGTGACAAAAAAAAAAATTGGTTGAGATTAAGATGCGTCTTTGATTGGTGCTTCGCTTATATTCATTGATTCCTTGGTAGGTGTTGCATTCACACTTCACGACGCTTGACTTGTGTACTTCCATGTCCTCCCATCTTCACCCCTCCAGTTAATAAGACTCTTCCATTAACGGAAATGAACGCGTCGGTTTTTTTCCCCGAAGACGCGCAAGTTCTCACCTTGACACCATTCGCTTCATCGACCATCTTGAGCGATTTTCAATCACAGGTTTCAAGACGTTACAAAATATATATATATACGAGTCTCTTAGGTAAACGAAATCAATTTCATATTTCCACTCTCGCCGATTCTAGATCAATTTTTTCCCCCTCAGTTGTGTAATCAACACAAGGGAATGAAACACTCTCAAGGCGACCCTCTCTCCTGCAACACCGGTGTTTCGTGCGCGTAATCCAGGTAATACATTTTCCTGCCTAAATATTTTGGCGTTGTTAATGAAGATATGTTCAGCGGGTGTTGGAGGAGAGCCCGCGGGTGTCGTTTAACTCCGAGATAGAGAGTCTCCCAAGACTGTTGATTAGTGCGGATGGCAGTGTCCTGGTACGTTACACAGACGGTACACCACAAGATCACACACAGACGGTACACCACAAGATCACACACAGACGGTACACCACAAGATCACACACAGACGGTACACCACCAGTGTACCGTCTGTGTGGTGCACAAGACTGCGGTCACTCTCTGGAGGAGTGAAACACAAACCATCTCACATGAACGTCAACAACCTGTGGTAAACATCAAGCAAGACAGCTATAGAGTGCCGGAATATCGGGCAGTACAAATGCCCCACAGGTACTAGGAGCTGGGGCTCTAGAGCTAAGTCTCGCTCCCAGTACATATATCTAGGTATAACCCCCCCCCCTCCCCCCCATCCCCCTCCCCTGAAACACACCACAGGGACACGTGAGTGACACGGGAACAACAAAGGAAACAGCTGGAGGAACTGGATGTGGCGCGCGAAACCACTCCATCTTCCTGACAGGAAAGTTATTATAGTAACTATGTGGTGGAGGAAATGTTGTGATGGATCACCAGAACACCTTCAGGGCTTTTGTATTGTTGAATTAGGACAAACTGGAATTATATATATATATATATATATATATATATATATATATATATATATATATATATATATATATATATATATAATCAGCTTCTCCCCCATATCACCTACCCTGGCTTTGCGCCCTGGAGAGGCCACTCCAGACTGACAACCAGAGTGCAACTCTATAGTCTCCTGAGACTGATAGATGCCTACTACTATATATATTTTATATTATATGTGAGTGTGTGGCTAATAAAATCTAACCTAACAATTCTAGGCCTGAGACAGATCTGACGCCTAATTCAGCACATATATATATATATATATGCTATAATAGGCCTACGAATATCAAGTGTGGTTTTTAGCTTTATTTGTTTAGCTAACAGGGGCACCATTACTACACACTGGTACTTTCGAGCACATTGGTACACAAAGTAGCAACATTACAGGAAGACTGGTGGTGAAAGTACTCTGAGTACCAGAGTGCCACCTGGAGACTGGAAGTGCCGACATGATGGAGGTCCTCGCTGGAGAGGAACGCCTCAATATTCGCTGGGAAAGGGACGTCTACCGGACTGAAGCCAAATATACTACAATCCAGCATATTAACAAGCATATTCTCTAAGTTACAAGTAAGACTTAAAAAAAAGACACTCTCGCAATACTTAAAACCTCTTTACAATTTTTTTCCACAAACCCGAGGCTAGATCTAGCAAGTGAAATACTGCATAACAAACATATAAATTTTGAAAATAAGATGGAGAGAGTCCAAGAATAGGAGAAAGAATGTCAGCAAGACTGAATCTTGAATACAGGAAGACTACGGTAACTCCACACACAAGAGACTTATCCTTCAGCTTGAGAAGCAGAAAGTATACTTAGAAATACTTAGAGCCACTTAGAAACAGTTAGACGGGGACTGAGAGGCAGGGCCCCAGGAGCTAAAGTTTATAGTGGGTATAGTGAATTAATACACAGGTACACAATACACAGGTATAGTGAATTAGTACACTGACACTCTCACGTACATTCATTCATAACTCTTAAATACAACAAACATATATATATATATATATATATATATATATATATATATATATATATATATATATATATATATATATACCACACACATGCCGTGAGGAAGAAGACCAACAGACATACACTATTCCTCTGTTAAGTTATACTGTCTGCAACATATCTGCAACATCTTTGCAGCAGCGTATGATAAGACCGCAGTGTTTCCATTTCCGCGTTGAGAGTTTTATGCCTCGACAACGGAGTGGAGTTGTCCCGCCACTGTCACTCAAGCCAGTCAGCCCAAATGTGCAAATCCACGAGGGCCGTGACGAGGATTCGAACCCTTGTGGATTCGAATCCTCGTCACGGCGGAATCGACGTCACGGCCCATGTGGATTTGTTCATATGATGCATCACGCAATTGTGATTTCTGTGTGTAAAGCCCAAATGTGGCTTGTTTGCGAGCCTGGCCCAATGTTCAGGCTTATGTGAGTCACAATAACTGCAGCCCTAACTCTCGGGACTGAGATAAAATACATCCCAAACTCTCCTTCCTTCCATTTTAAACCGTCAAAATAATAACTTTGAAAGTCATTTTAAATGGAGAGACAATCAGAATGGGTCTAGAAATATCGTCAAGTGTTCTAACCAGATCTCTTGGGTGTTCCAGACCTCACAGGGATACTCACAAGACGCTCTGTCTAATCCAGTATCGGTTTCCCTAGAGATCAAGATTCTCCAATCCTTGACCGATAACCCAGATATTGATCAATATCAATACAGGATATCCTGCACTTGCAATGAATAATGGTAAATTGCACAGGAGGGGGGGAGGGGAGAGGGGGTGAGGATTCTGGGAACATGAGCACTGGAGACTTTCATATATAATATTCTACGTAAGAAAAGTTAATTATGGAGATGAAGCACCGTCAATATGACTAGATAACATTTGACTGGGATATCAGGATATAATAGGAGGCTGTTATCTGAGGATGTAGAATGAAGGATCGGTTCCCAAACCACGTGAACCGTCGGGGATCGAACGCTGATCCTTTAGGAAGCGAAGATGTTGTTCAATGGATCAGTCCAAGTTGTATGAGTGTGCAATATTAGTAAAGTTATCGATATCTGCCATAATGCCTCACTCCCGAGTGAGAATGTACGACTCGTGGGCTCCCCTGGAGGGCTCAGTAGAGCCCTGGCAGAGGTAGAGGTGGTGGGGTTGTGTAGTTTGTCAACATCCTGGCAGCGCAGCCTCTGGATGAAGACCTTCACAATCACTAAGAACTGATATTGGCTGTGGACGATGGCACAAGAATCGCTTCTCTCTCTCTCTCTCTCTCTCTCTCTCTCTCTCTCTCTCTCTCTCTCTCTCTCTCTCTCTCTCTCTCTCTCTCTCTCACTTCAATAACTTTCGTCTTCAATGATAATTGCGATGCAATCATGTTACAAATGACCATCTTGCAAGATAATCGGTATTGAATCCCAAACGCAGCACTTGATCCTACATATGTTCTGCATGACACTCTCGGTGTCACCGTCATGACACAGATGGTGACTCTCTGGTACCTTCGCGTGAAGCTTAGTATTCCAGGTTAAGCAAAATACGGCTACACGAGTTTAGTGCAGCATTTCGCACCCAGAGGACCCATATGTCGACACGATTATGACAGTTTCGCACACCGTATGAAGGTAAGTGCAAAAAATACGCAAAATAAGAAACCGATTATCAGATCGGCTGTTGGATTGTAAATGTTGATAACACATGGTAGAAGAACAACGCACTGTTATCCGACGAGTTTACTATAAGGTCGCCCATCCTAGCGGAGAAAGCAAGAACCTCCTGCATCTCGCTGTTGCATACACGGTGCAAGGTGACTGCTTTCATCAAGTGCTTCCTTCTCCTTACGAAGCAAACTCCTTAAGACAGAGAGCAGTAAAGCTGAAGGATAATCTCTGGAATCCCCGCATTCACAATAGGTTGCACGTTATTAATAATAGGTAACTGTAGAGACATATTTGCCTAGCCAACAGTGTGCAACTATTGATAAGGGAAACTTACACTATGTGAAGAAGCATATATGAAGTATGTGTGTAGCTTCTTCACATGTGTGCAGCAGTTCTGTATGTGTCACCATGCTAGAAGACTCATATGTGTCTTCATACGAGAGAGAGAGTGATGCACCTTTGTAGAAATGGTGAAGATGGAGGCCATAATGACTAATGAAAAAAAAAGGCCTGATGAATTTACAAGATGAATAGCTCTCTTATAAATATAATCGTGGATTTCAGTTGAAGAAAAAAACCCACCAGAGATAAGAGAATAACATTACACACTAGGTAGAATAAAACATTTTGTTATGATGAGGACCAAACCACAAACACACATGAGGTATAGATGCTTTGATCATCATATCCTCAACCCCATTATTGTGACCCACTGTCTGCATTTTGTTAACCTCGAGTAATTGTGATTGTTGTGAAATCACAACAATCACAATTATTGAAAACATTGTTGAGGAGTACCCGAGGAATCCACAACAGGCTGGTGGTGACAGTGAGGTCCAGTGATGGAATACGTTTTCCTGACCTTCGAGTGGTCTAAAGGGAGAGGGAGAGAAAGAGAGAGAGAGAGAAAGAGAGAGAGGGAGACAGAATTAACGAGGCAGGGGGAGGAGTGAAGTGGAAGTGGTGGGGAAGAGCGTGGAGGCGTGTATTCAGAAGAGTTCAATGGTGGGGCGGGACATGTACAAGTTTAAGAGGACGAGGTCAGTAATAGGGATAATTACAAGTGTGTGTGGGGGGAAGGGTTATGGTAAGGGGGGATTAGAATAAGTGTTGAAAAAGTGCCAAAGTGTTTGGAAGCAGTACAAGTGTGTAGGAAAAAAATACAGGTGCGTAGGGAAAGAATACAGGTGTGTAGGGAAAGAATACAGGTGTGGGGTAATAAGTACAAACACTTAAATTTTAATCATAAATGTTTCTTTAGTACATTTATGGTTGGATTAGTTTTCATAAGTCTACTGTAAATTATTTACTTAAGAGAAAGTCTTAAAAAAAATCACATGAATATCTGGCGCTGAAAATATAATTTAAAGAACTAATCTAAACTAAACATGCAATGACTCTACACAAAAAAATGTTCAAAACAACCTTAGCACTCTCAATAGATTCCATAGGGCAAACCCGGATCAAAATCACCCCCCAACACACAGTTCATGCAACATAGACCGGACTTCCAGACGACTCAAAATGCCTGTCAGTTGGACGTCACTTTGTGACAGCAGTTCCTTCAAAATTTAAATTATCCAGCTAAGGGTGGGGGGGGGGTTGCATCCTGCTGTCTCTGTTGACCAGTTGTTTTATTCTGTCCAGTATACCTGCAACATTATATAATATACCACTCATTCATAGGTTGTGAAGTTATGCGCCTTGACGATTTATATATCTGGAAAAACTGGAGTAGCCAGTGACAAGTGAGTGCCTGAAAAAAAAATAATTGAGTTTCCTGCAAGGGTGACTCTCTCCACAGACTAAAAGGATACCATTCGTCTGCTTCAAGCGCTGGCGTGGACGTCAGACCCAATGAGTGAGTATTGCAATGATTGCAAGGATGGGCACCCAAGATTCGCCTTGAACATTTCCTCTATTCCCATTTAAACGTGCCATGATCAGCATTGGGACGGTCCCGCAGTTCATGGCACCCATACAGGCTTAGGCACTGACTCTTAAATAAGATCACTTGCGACCAGGTATGTAGATGACCGAATTCCATCGTAGTATAGTGACATTTGTTCTAACGTTTAGATGTCTAAGATCATCAGAAAAATTGGCAACTTCAAGCAAGGAGTAGAAGTGGGTTGGGCTGAGTACAAGTGTAGGGGGGCTGAGTACAAGTGTAGGGGCTGAGTACAAGTGTGGGGGCTGAGTACAAGTGTGGGGGAGGGACTGAGTACAAGTGTGGGGGAGGGGACTGAGTACAAGTGTGGGGGAGGGGACTGAGTACAAGTGTGGGGGAGGGGACTGAGTACAAGTGTGGAGGGCTGAGTACATGTGTGGGGGGCTGAGTACAAGTGTGGGGAAGGGGGCTGAGTACAAGTGTAGGGGGCTGAGTACAAGTGTGGGGGCTGAGTACAAGTGGGCGGCTGAGTACAAGTGTGGGGGCTGAGTACAAGTGTGGGGGCTGAGTACAAGTGTGGAGGAGGGGCTGAGTACAAGTGTGGGGGCCTGAGTGCAAGTGTGGGGACGAAAGAGTACAAGTGTGGGGTAAGTGTACAAGGTTTGGGAAAGAGTACTATTGTGGGATAAGAATACACGTGTGTGTGAAAAGAGTATTACAACAAAGTAATAAATAATTTTCTTTCAAGTTTCAAGTGAGAATGGAAGCAAGTCGACGAAGAACTCTGTAGAGTAAGGCAGGTCCTAGTCAACAACAACGGCTTCTCCAATGGAATCATTGAAGACATCATAAGAAGGAAAGTGAAACGCCATGCAACCTCTGAAGATACAACTAACACAACACCTATACCCCCTATTAGACTATTTTACAGGAACTTCTTCTCCACAGCTCATAAAACGGAGGAAGGGGTCCTGAAAGATATTGTTAATAGAACGTTATCCCTACAGACAAAATCAGAAGATACAATTGGACGATTTACTATAAACCAAGAAAACTGCCAACCTACTCATGAGAAACTCTCCAGACAC
>WNGS01109635.1:10353931-10376971 GCA_020271785.1 Procambarus virginalis | reverse complement strand
GAATAAGTCACAACCAAAAAAAAAAAATACAGACGATTCAGAATTTACTGTTGGTAACATTTGGTTGCTGCTGCCTTCACTTGTATTCCCCTCGTGCTCACTTTCCAAAGTATTACAAACAGCAACAGACCATTAGATCCGAACTAGCTGTTTGTCGTCGAAGGCTTATAGAGTTATGAACATGAAGAGTCGTGGATTTAAGCTGAAAATGACTTTCTGTACCCCGCTCTGTATCGCCTTTTAAGCTGCCACCGCACTATGACTGACGGAATTAAACACCTCCAACATTTTCCAACGCATGCCACACAAAGAGGTGCCACTATGAGGTATCACAAAGAGGTGCCACTATGAGGTATCACAAAGCGGTGCCACTATGAGGTATCACAAAGAGGTGCCACTATGAGGTATCACAAAGAGGTGCCACTATGAGGTATCACAAAGAGGTGCCACTATGAGGTATCACAAAGAGGTGCCACTATGAGGTATCACAAAGAGGTGCCACTATGAGGTATCACAAAGAGGTGCCACTATGAGGTATCACAAAGAGGTGCCACTATGAGGTATCACAAAGAGGTGCCACTATGAGGTATCACAAAGAGGTGCCACTATGAGGTATCACAAAAGAGGTGCCCTATGAGGTATCACAAAAGAGGTGCCACTATGAGTATCACAAAGAGGTGCCACTATGAGGTATCACAAAGAGGTGCCACTATGAGGTATCACAAAGAGGTGCCACTATGAGGTATCACAAAAGAGGTGCCACTATGAGGTATCAACAAAGAGGTGCCACTATGAGGTATCACAAAAGAGGTGCCACTATGAGGTTATCACAAAAGAGGTGCCACTATGAGGTATCACAAAAGAGGTGCCACTATGAGGTATCACAAGAGGTGCCACTATGAGGTATCACAAAAGAGGTGCCACTATGAGGTATCACAAAGAGGTGCCACTATGAGGTATCACAAAGAGGTGCCACTAGGAGGTATCACAAAGAGGTGCCACTATGAGGTATCACAAGAGGTGCCACTATGAGGTATCACAAAAGAGGTGCCACTATGAGGTATCACAAAGAGGTGCCACTATGAGGTATCACAAAGAGGTGCCACTATGAGGTATCACAAAGAGTGCCACTATGAGGTATCACAAAGAGGTGCCACTATGAGGTATCACAAAGAGGTGCCACTATGAGGTATCACAAAAGAGGTGGCCCGGGGTGTCACTATGCAATTCACTAGAACCCTAAATATAACACTGAGCCGCAATTCTCGTGACGTCAATGCTCCCGTTACCTCATCTGTTCAACCCTCGCCCTTAACAGCCGCTAACAGCGTCGTTACTAAACCAGGCGATCGACTGGCTTAGCAACAACATGAAAAAAAAGCAGAACGCTTTGAAAGAGACCAATGTCGTCTATGCCTTCAAATGCCCACTTGGGGACTGTAAGCCCCAAAGAACTCAATATATAGGCAAGACAACAACATCTCTTTCCAGGCGATTAACGATGCATAAGCAACAGGGCTCTATCAAGGAACATATAATCTCTTCCCACAACCAAACCATCACCAGAGAAATCTTAACAAACAACACAGAAATCATTGATAGATACAGCGACAACAGGCGGCTTGACATCTGCGAGGCACTACACATCAAGAAGTCAACACCAGCAATCAACAGCCAATTAACGCACTACTATATTCTACCCACTTCAAGACTCCGCTCCAATATAGAAACATCAAGAAATACGGGCCAATAGGCCTTCTGCAGTTACAGATCTATTCTTCCCTTATACCCATTGTTTCGTGTTCTGTGTTTGTTCTCACCTCACCCAAACCATTGTAACATGTCACCTCACCCAAATGCAGGTATTTAAACTCTGTTCAGTTATAGTTGTTCTGTGTGTGTGTAACTAAAGTCTTTGAAAATGTAATAAGTTTTACGAAACGCGCTCAAGTGTCGCGTCAGACTAAGAAATAAAGAATGAATTTTGGAGAATTGATTTTTAATTTACCGTCATCAGTAAAAACAAACATAAGGAAAATTGAGAAAATTCGTGTTAGAATTATTAATCTTACTTTTTCGGTCATATTTAATAACATATGTCTACAGGAAAGACTGCTACCAAAATATACTATATATATATATATATATATATATATATATATATATATATATATATATATATATATATATATATATATATGTCGTACCTAGTAGCCAGAACTCACTTTTTGGCCTACTATGCAAGGCCCGATTTGCCTATTAAGCCAAGTTTTCATAAATTAATATATTTTCTCTAATTTTTTTCTTATGAAATGATAAAGCTACCCATTTCATTATGTATGAGGTCAATTTTATTTTATTGGAGTTAAAATTAACGTAGATATATGACCGAACCTAACCAACCCTACCTAACCTAACCTAACCTATCTTTATAGGTTAGGTTAGGTTAGGTAGCCGAAAAAGTTAGGTTAGGTTAGGTTAGGTAGGTTAGGTAGTCGTAAAGCAATTAATTCATGAAAACTTGGCCTATTAGGCAAATCGGGCTTGCATAGTAGGCCAAAAAGTGAGTTCTGGCTACTAGGTACGACATTATATATATATATATATATATATATATATATATATATATATATATATATATATATAATATATATATATTGATACAGTTGTTAGGTGAGGGGTCACAGACGGGGTAGGAGATGGAAATGAGGGAGATAAACAGGGAGTGAGGGAGATAAAGAGGGAGAAAACAGGATAGGATGAAGGAAGAAGAAAGAGAGAGGGGGAGTGAGGATGGGAACGAGAGGATGTTGGGAGACAAAAGTTCGAGGACAGATGCTTGGGGCTAGCCTCGTGCGACTTTTAATGATGATTGTCCTGGGGTACTTGACGAACATAGGCTGGCTAGACTCAGTTCTATTGGTCCTCTTTAGAGGATTTAAGGCCAAATAGTGACCCTTTCCTTCCTCCCCCCCCCCACCCCCTCCCTCCCTCCACAACATCGGTGAAAGGTTGCAGGCAGAGTCATTAAATTTCTTCATTCAAAAGAGATGAATACGAATTCATTATTAAATAGAAAGGTCTGTCAGTTACAGGTAGGAAGTCAGACAGGATAGACGGTCGATGAGGAGGAGGGACGGGGGAAGACAGTGATATATATATAGATATATATATATATATATATATATATATAATATATATATATATATATATATATATGTATATATATATGTAAATATATATATATATGTATATATATATATGTATATATATATATTATATATATATATAAATATATATATATATATATATATATATATATATATATATATATATATATAATATACAAATATTATTTTATTCATATACACGCAGGGACGCCCTGAATATATAAAGCTTTCACCAAATCTCGTATAATACACACAGCTCTTTCCGTCTCCAAAACTTTATGGAAATTAAATTCCGCATCACTGGGTATAGAGGAGATTTAGTCTCCATTCAATTTCATGCGATTAATATGAGACGATATACTTTCGATAACAACGGATTGCCTTCGTTTTGTTAGTTGCAACAAGGGATGAGATATATGGTGCATGACTGCTTATCAATTGCATATTAGCTTCATGCGTGACATGATTGTTTCAAACACTTTGATTGTAACATAATGTTCTCTAATACGCTTCCCCTACACACACATACACACACATAAACATCAGTTGATTGATAGTTGTGTGTACTAGGTGAGTACAAACACATAATAGTCGTAGTCCTAAAGGCCCAGGTTCGACACCCGGGCCGAGGCGGAAACAAATGGGCAGAGTTTTGAGCAGCTGGACAATGCCGGTCAGCAGCCTGCTGACGCTGTGGCGGTAACAGCAAGGTGCTGAGGGCACGTCCACCTTGCCACTAAAGTTACCTACTGAAAAATTCGGTGGTGGGGCCCCAGGACACGATCATCTGAAGGGTTGCGACGAGTGGAACACCCGTGACCTGCACGTGCTCTAGGGAACGTTTTATATACAGGTACAGTTCTTGTAGCTGCCGTAGGAGGCTGTGGTAGGGGGCATGTTATGACCCCGCCTGTAACCAGTACAGACTGGATACCCTGAGGTCATACCTTTACCTGTCAAGGTACCTCTATTACAATTAAATTCATTCTGGAGTATTTTAAATATCATTGTATACACGTGTATTCTATTGTCTTTTACTGTATTTTATCGTATTGTATTGTCGTCTTGTTTATATTTCATGGTGTGTATGAGTGTGTAACTGCTCGTTTCGCGTGGAGTTGTCGGGAGGCGGCCGCAGCTATTGTCACCCCCCCCCCCCCCCACACACACACACACACTCCTCTTGTCTGTGTCAGAGTTACCAACCTGTGAGGTGGTTGGTAGCTTCTCAGCCCGTCCTATAAACAAAGGCCCAAAGTCCATTCTATGCACCCGCCAAACCTCCTGTTTATGGATGAAAAACAGTTTACACACACAACTGATGACGTCCGAACACTTCCGGAACAAGTGCTTCGCTGACGAATTTTGTTCGAACTACAACGCTGTAAATGCTTCATCCACTTACTACAAAAACAAATAATCGGCAACAGAACCTAAACACCAAACCTAACCAGTGCCTAAATATGCACAAAATGCTAATATATAATAATATTAATTTATATTTGAGAAAAGTTTTGTTTTGAATGAACAGCATGTTAAAATTGATGAATGCGTCTGTGGGGTCGACCGCTGGATGTAATGTACTTGGTCTGAGGACGGGTTGTAGCTTCTTGTTTTAATTTGTGAATATTTGTAGGATGCAAATTTTTTGTAGTTGATCATCTGTGAATATTCCCGAGGTGTATAATACGTAAGTGTATTTTTATGTTTACCTTATGTGTGTATAATATACCTAAGTGTATTTTTAATTTTTGCCTTTTATGCTATATGTTGAGTTACATCTTATGTACAGTGTAGGTAATGTGAGTTGGTACTATATACACCAGTAGAGTCAGCTACCTCACTGGTCTGTCAGGGATGTAGGAGGTCACATGTATTGTGTGTGATATATGTATATCTACTGACTTATTACCAGTTTGTAAGAAGGGGTTTATCTGTGTGGATCTGAGTTTTAATAAGTGTTTTCACGTAAATTCTTAAATTGTAACTATTGTGGTAAGGTGACTTATTAGTTGAGCCGTTTGGGTGAACTTTGTCATATTTTGGTGCCTGTGTGGACTTCAACTCTGGAGAGGAGATTCAGGACTTAGTCAAATTTTTCAGTCATTATAACTCTAACGTTTGAAGACGAGTAACTGACTTTGTCACTTGTCAAGTCATTGAGGATTCTAACGTCCGTAGAGATTTTTTTGACTATCATATTTCCAGTCATTGTGGACTCTGTCTATTGAGAAGAGTTGATCGACTTTGCCATTTTCCAGTCCAGTTGAGACTTAGTTTTTCTGAAGGTAAAGTGATAGTTCACTATTGTTATTGATGTTCATGCTGAGACATTATACCCTATTCTGGTTACGTCACTACTCACCATGTTCGCAATTTACTAGCCAGTCTCGAGTGTCTAGTGTACCAATGTTATTAAGTGGTCTTGCTTAATGACATCTAGCTGAAATGACGTGTGACTTGTGTGAAGTTACTTCATTGTTATTTGTAAGTGAGTTTGTGTTAGATGTTTGTGTATAATAAGCTGTGTCATGTGGATAAGTTCGCCCCAGTAAACTGGTGGATTTTACTTAGACTTTCACTCTAAACGAGACATATTGCAACTTAATCATTTGAGGTCAGGAGGGGTCATTGCTTCATGAGGGAAAGTATCTATCCACGAGCTTTGCAGGGAATCATGGTTTGACAGTCCTGCGGCAGAGTTCACGTAGCTGCTGTATGAGGTCATGTTGGTGCAGCAGAGTTACGTAGCTGCTGTATAAGGCCATGTAGGTGAAGCAGAGTTACGTAGCTGCTGTTGGAAGCTAAGGTAGGTGCAGCAGAGTTCACATAGCTGCTGTAGGAAGCTGAGGTAGGTGCAGGTAGGTGCTAAGATAGCAGAAGTTCACGTAGCTGCTGTAGGAAGCTAAGATAGGTGCAGCAGAGTTCACGTAGCTGCTGTAGGAAGCTGAGGTAGGTGCAGCAGAGTTCACGTAGCTGCTGTAGGAAGCTAAGATAGGTGCAGCAGAGTTCACGTAGCTGTTGTAGGAAGCTAAGGTAGGTGCAGCAGAGTTCACGTAGCTTCTGTAGGAAGCTGAGGTACGTGCAGCAGAGTTCACGTAGCTGCTGTAGGAAGCAGAGCTGGACACAGCAGACAGTATCGGGTGTAACTGGTGGTGTAGGGGGCACTTACTGAGACTGACGTCTCCTGGTACTTGAGGAGCGGCTTCATTAGTTTAAACTGGTATTAATATCCATCAGTTTTGACATGTAATTTGCCTCTCGTGTGAGCTAATCTGTGATCCTCAGAGAGGCCGGAAGCTTGTTAGACGCTGAGTTATTAAACTGTCCGTATAAATAGTCCGAATAGTCCGTATAACGAATAGTCTGTATGCTGAATAGTCTGTATACTGAATAGTCTGAAAACTGAATAGTCTTTATTCTGAATAGCATTTTTTTGCGGAATAGTATTTATGCAATTACAAGAGTGATCGATTTAGACATCAGGTCTGCTCTACGACCAATTCCACGACCACTACACAACAGTGTAATGACCTGACATCACACGATTATTCATCCAAAATAAATCGCTAAAATAGGAGCCCAGGTAACGTCCATTTTGAGATTTTAAATAATTGTAGATAAGGTTATTTATTGAATTATGGAAATTATTTAAATAATCACCCAACTTCTTTCTGATTATTTTTTTCCAATGAGAGTAATCTTGCGTTGATTTCGGGTATCAACGGCTTCGCGGCCCGGTCTTTTGACCAGGGATGTTGCGAGAATTATTTGATGAACCACTATGGCAACTGAGCTCCAGCAGGGGGGGGGGAGGACTCAAGTATGTATTTGACCACTTGCGAAACCTCTACATCTTTCTTCAGTCGTTGCCGCTATAATTTGCATTCAGTAGTTTACGAGCTTCTTCCGCTGCACCCGACACCATCGTCTTAGGTTCATCTGAACACTTTCTTACGTCTAAGTCTTCAGCTGAACACTGAGACTCGGATCCTCAGGTTGATTACTATTGGCTGAGGGGTTAAAACTGGAGCTCTGTGATTGGTCACCTCAATAGTATCGACGATATCTGCTATATATAATATATACATATATATATAATCAGAAAACTCTTGGTCCTTGAAGGATTCGAACCCCGGTCAACCATGGCCTCCATGACTTTTGAGGTGTTTTCTGGTGCACGTTGGCTTGGGGACCATTCAATCTTGATGCACAAATGTTACTCGTGCGGTTCCCAGCACTCATGGTGGGGACCGCATGAGTGACCGCGAATGGTTATAGTACTGGACACCCTAAGAGGCTTGAGGCCCCGCAGACCGGGTTCGAATCCTTCAGGGGGGTAAAGAGTTTTCTGATGGATGATGTCTTGGAGACCATTCAACCTTGATGCTTGATTTATATTATTATAATATAATATATATATATATATATATATATATATATATATATATATATATATATATATATATATATATATATATAATAAATGTATAATTTCGTTGAAAACGACAAAGTCTTTGATTTATGATTCTGGTACGAATCATAATATCGATTCTTCTCGATATTTCTCATGTTTGTTTTCACTGAAGCAGGAAGTTAAAAAATTAAATCTGCGAAGTTAACTTTTATCTTTTATTGGGTCTGACGCCTAGTTATGCGTTTCGTAAGGTCATTCCTCACATTCTCAAAGACAAATTCAACCGTGCTTAACACCTGGCGATATCCTCTTATGGTGAGGTGGTTAGGTAGCATATGAATGAATAGGTAACATGGATGAATGACATTACATAGGAGATATTGATTAAATGTATCAACATAGTGTGACATGTTGGAAGCTAATGTTCTTCTGGCTGCTTCCGTTCCCGCTGCAGAGGCACGCAGTTCTGCTTCTGCGTTGGCTCGGGGTCTTGAAGTGGGTAGAGTGTAACTGTGTATTAGCTGGTTATTGATGGCTGGTCTAGATTTCTTGATATGCAGCGCCTCACTTATGTCTAATCTTCTATTGTCATTTTATTTATCAATTATTTAGGTGTTGCTCGTTAAAATATCCCTTGTGATCGTCTCGTTGTGTGTGGCGATTATATGTTCCTTGATGGAGCCCTGTTGTTTGTGCATTGTTAATCGCGTAGAGACAGACGTTGTTGTCTTGCCTATATACTGAGTTGGGGAGCTGACAATCCCCAAGTGGGCACGTGAAGGCGTAGACAACGTTGGTCTCTTTCAAGGCGTTTTTCTTAGTCTTGGGGGAATTCTTCATTAGTAGGTTGGCGGTTTTCCTACTCTGATAATATATTGTTAGTTTTGTCTTGTGGTTGACGTCAGTTGGGGTAACGTTTCTCTCAATGATCTCTGTTAGGGCGCTTTCCTCCACTTTGTAGGCCGTGGAGAAGAAGTTCCTGTAGAAGAATTTTATTGGAAGTACGGGTAATGCGGTATTGGTTCTTCCGTCGTCTGTTGCACACCTCGCCACCTTCCTATTTCTGATGTCTTCGACATAACCATTGGTTGAAACCATTGTTGACCAGAATCTGCCTTATTCTACATAATTGCTCTTCCACCTGCTTCCACCCAGAGCTGTGAGTGAGAGCTCGGTCGACGTGAGCGCTCACAACACTCCATTTACATCTCTTCGGGGAGTCGCTGTCAGCGTTAAGGCACACCCCTATGTTTGTCACCTTAGTATATCCTGCATGAATATAACCTGCCGTTCCTTTCCATAACTGCTACACCTAAGAAGGACAGTGTACCCCCCCCCCCCACACTTCATGTCATAAGTGAAGTTTAAAACCGAGTTTTGCTCGAAAGCTTCCTTCAACTGCAACAGTCGTTCTGTATCCGGGACTTGTACAAATATGTCGTCGACGTACCTGCAATAGATGGCGGGTTTTAGGTCTGACCCGACAGTAACTCTGCTCAATAGTACCCAAGTAAAAGTTTGCGAACAAGACACCCAACGGGTAGCCCGTGGCGACGCCGTCCACTTGCTTATACATGTGTCCGTCAGGACTTAAGAAGGGAGCCTCTTTCGTGCAAGCTTCAAGCAGTTTTCTTAATATGCTCTCTCATAAATCTAAAACTTTCGGTCGTTTTCAACGAAATATGTTTAAAACAGACTGCTACCAAAATAAACTTATATATAATATATATGTATGTGTGTGTGTGTGTGTGTGTGTGTGTGTGTGTGTGTGTGTGTGTGTGTGTGTGTGTGTTTGTGTGTGTGTGTGGATGGATGGACAGATGGTTAAGTGAATGATAGAGGGATTGACGGATGCATAGGTGAATATATGGATGGATTGAGGGATAGAAATGATGGATAGATAGATGGAGAGATCTATGGAAGGAAGAATGTGGAAATAGAGATAAAGTGGGAGCAGGTGGGAAGATGTGGGAAAGGAAAATATAATAGTGTGGGAATGGGTGGGTAAGGGGAAGAGAGATAGTCCCGGGCACCGCTGGATACCCCCCCCCCCCTCTCAGATTCTATGTCTGTTCAAAGTTACAGGTCAGACGCTTGGGGCAAGCCTCACACACATTTGCAGGGGGAGTGGTCTGGAGTACAGGACGGACATAGGCTGGTCGGAGTAGGCATCAGCTAAATGTCTTAAGAAATATTAGCAATTAAAGACACCCCTCATTTGATTTAGATGGAGTTAAGTGTGAAATACCTTGTGTGATCCTTCAAGAGCTTTTAGTGACCTTAATAGGACAAAATTCTGAGAGACTCAAACAGGTGTTTTAATGCTTCATAATAATGTATTTTGCTTCAAAAACAAATAATACAAAAATACAAAGACTAAATGAGTGTCTGTCAGTTGGAGGTTGGACAGTTGGGTCTAGCTTCATTAAACTTGTGAGGATTGATTGTCATTTTATGTGAAGTACCACATAGATGGGTCGGGTTAATTAATGTCCCCCCCCTGAAGGGGGGCGCTCCCCAATGCTCCTCCTCGGTAACAGTTGCTGAGGTTGCTTGAATGGAGACTTGTAGGGTACTTAACCTAACCTTCGTTTGGTATGGTAGCCCGTACACTTGTCCATGAGTTAACGTTTATTAAGAGTGATACAGCCCTGGTGGACAGGGTCAGCGTAGGTGAGACGGCGGCTGTGTCACCCTCACTGACCTCGTCGGTGACAATGTGTCACCCCGTCGGGGTGGACGGGATCGACAGCTTGCAAAAATTAGTAAGACACCGCTTTTGTAGGAGAGGAATAGTAACAATCATCAGTGGAAACAGTTGCCGCTGGCCGTGTGGACGGGGGTCCTAATTCGAAGTGTGGTCGTGGACCCATCTGGTAGTGTGGTCGGGGACCGCTGCAGCTGG
Organism: Procambarus virginalis; assembly: GCA_020271785.1. Taxonomy (NCBI): domain Eukaryota; kingdom Metazoa; phylum Arthropoda; class Malacostraca; order Decapoda; family Cambaridae; genus Procambarus; species Procambarus virginalis. Next base: position 10,366,479 of record WNGS01109635.1, on the reverse strand, counting down.
TTGTGTGGTTAGCGATCCCTCTACCAGCTGCATACTCGTGGTCTGGCTGGGCTACGCACAGGGTGTGGCTGTGACACTATACCCCCGGGGGGGTGTGGCTGAGGCTCCAGACTGGGGAAACGCCTCAGTGATACAGTCAGTGGCAAGAAAAACGGCAGCTTTGTGTCGTTCCCAGATAACGACGTGTTCCCTCCTGCAGCGCCTCTGATCGGGCCAATTACCGCACCACGCCCCGCAGCAGAGAAGGTGGGAAGAAGGAAGGAAGCAAAGGAGAAAGAAGATATATGGGAGCTGGGGGGGGGATAGAACAGGAGTGATGAAGATGATGAGGAAAATGTGAAGAATGAAATGAAAAGAGGACAGGATGGATTACAAGAATAGGTGACTGAGGATACCACAGTTTTGGAGCTGTGTGATGGGATGTAACTGGCGCCTCTGGCCTCTCTCCACACATACAAACATCATTTTTCACCACAAATAACCTCCTGATCGTCCCTCCTAATACCCATCATCCCCCATCTCCTCCATACACCCCCATCTCAGTCTCCACCCACACACACACACAGCACTCCCTGTCACACACGTGCCCCATCTTCTTTCATCCCTGTAACCATTTTGACAGTTCACTGTCTTCACTATAAACACCTACACACCATACACATCTGCACTTACACACCCACACCATCTTCACCCCCCCCCCCTTACTCTCACCCTGTCACTACACACTATGTCACTGTAATCAAAAGAATGTAACCAGAACCCAATTCTGTCATCTGAACATTCGTTTTGCATGTCAATATCTGAGTACACTCAAATTTAGACGAATGCTAAACTCTATGAACTTTGGTCTGCACATTTTCACTACATCGACTTCGGGAAGGGGAGTTGTGGAGGCCGATTTCCCTTCCAGGGTGGCATAGGGGCCGACCTCGATCACCCTATGAAAGTCGCCATAAAATTACTGATCGTTATGCATATAGTGGCTATCTGGAGTACCCAGCGGTGCACGGGTCTCTTCTATTTCTCTCCCTCCTTCCTCCCTCTTCCTTTTCATTCTCCCATTCTATTCTCCCTCTTCCTTTTCATTCTCCCATTGTCGATGTCAATTCATCGTCGATAACAGCATAAAAATCTGGTTAAACACTTCATGGACAATCAAACACACATTTCCGACTTCCTAAAAGTCGTTGGATGTCGTAACAGGAGTCAATCCTATTTACAGAATGGCCTTGTGGGGGTCGACCCCGGCCCGCCCACCCTACGACAAGCCATAAAATTACAATTCACCATGAAAAGATGCGTGAGACTAATGGCAAACATCTGGCCTCTAACGTCCAACAAACAGATGCACTGAAATAGACACTGATAATATATATATATATATATATATATATATATATATATATATATATATATATATATATATATATATATATATACCGAGAGCTACTGCAAGGTAATTGTGCTTTCTGGGTTCGAGGCCCACTGGTGGGTGTTGTCTAAAGTTGTGTTAAACTTCACTTGTGGTTTAAGCAAATTAGTGCGCATATATATATATATATATATATATATATATATATATATATATATATATATATATATTTATTTATACATATAATTTATATATATAGGAAAACGAGAGCGTGAATAAAATTTTGGATTCAGTAGAAATTTTTCTTTTTCTTCATTATGGGGGAGCATCTAGGGAGTGAGAGGAAGGAATGAAGTCTGAGGAAAGTATTCAGGAATCACAGTGTGATATCAAAGATGTCCATTAGTCTCTCCGGAGCTGGGGGAACAGGTGCACTTTGCACCAACCTTGGGTCACATCTTAGGGATGCTGGTGCTCTGGTGATGGGGTTTCGCTATTGTGTATTGTGTGCGTGCTTGCGTGTGTGCGTGTGTGTGTGTGTATGTGTGGTGTGTGTGTGGTGTGTGTGTGTGTGTGGTGTGTGTGTGGTGTGTGTGTGTACGTCTCGCCAATCTCGTTGAGGTCTCAACCTCACCCTCACAGTGACTTGTTGTCTTCTGTTGCTTAGGTACTCCCTTATCCTTGTGTGTGTGAGAGAGAAAACTGCAGGAACACGCAACCATATATTTATAAGAACTCTAATTGACCCGGATCTATGGAGTTTAGTCAGAGTGCAGAGTGCCGTCAATGACCACCCATGAATATATATATATATATATATATATATATATATATATATATATATATATATATATATATATATATATATATATATATTCAACTCAACATTAATATTGCACACACGCTAGTCTATTCCCCCCCCCCCTCTGGATCTAAAGAACTTATGCTCCACGATTACTTATTCATGGACTCTGACGAGCATTGTAATTCAATCTGGTCACCTGAACCCCCGCGGGACTACGGTTTATACGACTCCATTTCAAAGCTAATTTACGCTACGAAGGAAGAGAGGAGGGGAGGGGAACTGTCAGAGAGAAAGCATCAAGGCCTATATACGACTATATAGCACTGGGATTTAAGGATTTGAGATGGAACGGGGGTGAGGGGGGAGGGGAGAAATGGTGCACGACCACTCTTGGACGGTCGGGGATTAAACACTGACCTGCATGATGCGAGGGACGTCGCTCTACCGTCCAGCCCAAGTGGTGTGCCAGTCAGGAAATATGTGATTATTATATATTTGTTTTTGTTTTAAACATCAGCGTATATATATATATATATATATATATATATATATATATATATATATATATATATATATGCACAGACTAGCCTATTACCACTAGCTGAAGTTTATAACTTTTTAGTTATAAGTTATAAGTTATATGATACAGCGTGCAACTGCCACCTCGTTGGCCAGTGTTCGAGTCCCCTGGTGTGTGGAATGTCTAAAAAGTTATATATATATATATATATATATATATATATATATATATATATATATATATATATTATATATATATATATATATATATATGGGACACACTCGCCAATTCACACACCCGACCAACTTGTCCAAACGACGGTAAACAGGCCAAATGGGATAGCCCCATAGTGGAGAACATCGCCAAAGCATTGCTGGACGTAGCTTCTCAGAAGGACAAAGCGCGTCTCCTAGCTGTGCAAGCCCCCCATGCTGGGGACTTCCTGTTGGCAGTCCCTAATTCCGCCTTGGGCACCCGCCTGGACCATCGGGCCCTAAGTATTGGTGTTGCTCTGCGCCTTGCCGCCCCTATCTCCACCGAGCACCGGTGTATTTGCGGCCAGGCACGGGCAGACCAATACGGCAGCCATGGTCTCATCTGTCGTAAGACACAGGGAAAGATTGCTAGACACGAGGCAGTCAATGACATCATCAAGAGAAGTTTGGCTACAGCTGGGTGTCCAGCACAAAGGGAACCCCAGCTGTGCAGACCTGACAACAGCCAAAACGCCCAGATGGATTCACCCTGCAGCCATGGAGGGAAGGTAAACAGGTCGTATGGGATTACACCTGTGCATCTACATTGGCTGATACCTATTTACGTTACAGCTCAGCGGAGGGAGGTGGGGCAGCCACCTCAGGGAGACCCAGAAAATCCACAAGTACAGAGACCTAGAACTTTGTTACAGGTCGTGCCGATAGCTCAGAGACTCTGGGCGCCTGGGTAAATGTGCACTCAAGTTTTTAAAGGAGGTTGGTGGGAACTCATTGGAAAACTAGAGACCCACGAGCAGCCATTTCCTATTCCAGCGCCTCAGTGTCGCAGTACGAGGGAAATGCGTGCTGTATCCTGGGTACGCACACCAACCTCCGAGGAGCTGGACGAGTCTTCGAACGCTGATTGTTTAATTGTTATAATATTTGTGTGTGTGGTTTGTGTGTTCTCTGTAAACTGTAGCATTGCATAAAATAAACACAAACATACAAAAAAATATGGGTGGTAGGAGAAGAAAAGAATTAGGTATTCAGTGAGAATCCACAAGATCTTCTCTGAATGCTCTTTGTTCTTCTTCGAGGATGTGGGTCCCTGCAATTGCACCAGAGGTGGTACCCCTAATATATATATATATATATATATATATATATATATATATATATATATATATATATATATATATATATTCGGNGACGTCACAGCTCCCGCCGGTGTTTATGAAGCGACTTGGTTATCCAACTTTACTCAAGTCGTGAGTAATGACCACACATCATAACATGGCAGCAATGGAAACAGTAGGAAAGTGTTACGTACCTTGAATATTGGTGGCTTTCTGTCCCTCGATGATATATTGGTACTTTACCTGTAATGGTAAATAATAATTAGTTTAGTATTGGAATATAATTAATTACAATATAAATTATTTGTCAAGACATGAAAACTAATTATTTACATTTTTTGACACGTTTTCTAAATTAAAATTTTTATATACCACATGAATAATAACTTCAATCCACACGTATATAAGCAGCACAGGTGACGGTAACGTTTGGGCATGGAGGTGTTGCTTACCTTGGCCTGAAGGTGGCGGGGGCTGGAGTACCAGCCCCCGGGAGGGAGGGAGGTCAGGCGGGGTCAAGTGGTTGACCCATCGTTACCTTCCACATAATCACAAGCACAAATTTAGAAAGACAACGTAATATTTGAGCACAAGACGAGAAACACTGCACCAAGAATTAGACGTCCCGTCATTAACGTAACTTTGCAACAGCAGTTAAGGCGCGTCTAATATTGCCTGTCAAACACTAAACTGTCCCGAGTCAACACTTCGTCACGTACAGCAGCAACAACAGCCGCGTGTTCTGTCCTGATGTTTCTCGCACGTGACTCTATGAACACTTCACTACACGTTTAGCACATTGCCAGACAACAAGGTAACAATTAAGGTATCTGCAGCCTTGTAAAACATTATAATTGTACTGGGCACAATCAGGCATTAACGTTACAACATTCAGTCCCTGTAGATCACTCTGACTCAAACACTTGTCTCTATTATCCATCAGAAGCAGTGAAAATTTTCAGATAAACTTTCCGTTTTTCCGTCAAGCACAGCACTGCACAGCACAGTACTGTGCAGTACTGTGCACTGCACAGTACTGCACAGTACTGCACTGCACAGCCCTCACTAACCAAGCATAATGACTCGGTGTTCCGACGACCCGTCCTCAGGCTTTGTTGGTGTCAGGCGGCGGCCTGTCACACAGACGCAATGATTTTAACGTACTCAAAATTGGTGTTATATTACGTTAGAAATATATATATAACCTGTAAACACCTGTAAATCTGTACCTGTATCGCCCAGATACAGGTGCGACTTAGAACTGATGACGTTCGAACACTTCCGGAACCAGCGCTTCGCTGACAAATTTTGTTCGAACCCCAACGCTGTAAATGCTTCACCCACGTACTACAAGTACAAATAATCACCAACAGAACCTAAACACCTAACCTAACCAGTGTCTAAATATGCACCGTATGCTAATATATAATAATATTCATTTATATTTGCGAACATTCCTATTTTCCGCTGGATGGAATTGACTTGGTTCAAGGACGGGATGGATGAACCACCTGGCTACGAGCGGGTTCATTCCAAACTGGAAAGAAGCAACTTCTGAACCCTTTACTTGCGCGCGTCAGTTCAGCACTGTGTTGTGTATGGTGGGTGACGGACTAACTGAGGTGAGTGTTACGGAAACGTGGAAAAATACTTTATGGTGAATTTAAACAAAATTAAACATTAACACTGGGAAATTAAAAGTGTTGTAAACATTCAGTTAAAGATAGTTATGACTGGATAAAATTACATTGACAAACTGTTGGCGGCGTGTTGTGACTGTAGTTTGCTCACGGGAACTAATTTTGTTGCCATAGTGGATGCGGGATTTTTTTTTTTTTTTGCACGCTCTCCACGGGAACGGACGTGTCCGCTCCTACACCTGTGTGATAGTCGGCAAGGCGCATTGCACTAGGAGGTCAGCCCCACAGTCATCCTGTACATACACGGGAGAAGATGGATGGGCCTCCTAATGTAATGAGCATTGTCGGGCAGAGCACCAGCAAGGTTGAGCCGCTCCACAAGCCATCGTTAACCACTGCGACCCGTCGAGTCAGGGCAGAACACGCGGCTGTTGTTGCTGCTGTACGTGGCGAAGTGTTGACTCCGGACAGTTTAGTGTTTAACAGGCAATATTAGACGCGCCTTAACTGCTGTTGCAAAGTTACGTAAGTGTCGGTACGTCTAATTCTTGGTGCAGTGTTTCTCGTCTTGTGCTCAAATATTACGTCGTCTTCCTAAATTAGTGTGTGTGATTATGTGGAAGGTAATGATGGGTCAACCACTTGACCCCGCCTGACCTCCCTAGACGAGGTACTCCAACCCCAGCGACCTTCAGGCCAAGGTAAGCAACACCTCCATGCCCAAACGTTACCGTCACCCACGTTGCTTATATATGTGAATTGACGTTATTATTCATGTAGCATAAAAGAATTTTCATGTAAAACACGTGACCAAAAAATTTAAATAATTTGTTTTTATGCCATTTCTGGCATGGAAAATTATTTATATTGTAATTATTTATATTCCAATACTAAACTAATTATTTATTTACCATTACAGGTAAAGTACCAATACATCATCGAGGGACAGAAATCCACCAATATTCAAGGTACGTAACAATTTCCTACTGTTTCCATTGCTGCCATGTTATGATGTGTGGTCATTACTCACGACTTGAGTAAAGTTGGATAACCAAGTCGCTTCATAAACACCGGCGGGAGCTGTGACGTTCGTGGGGAACGTGGAAGTGTTCCCTGGACATGTTGTCCAGGAAATACCGTCTACGTGGATATACTGTCTCTGGTGTTACGTGGACCAGAAAGATACGCTTCTCTCATGCCTACGAAGAGCCATACTCTCCCTGTCCATAGTGTGGAAGCCTCGTAGTTGTATTTGATTACGTTTAAGGAGAAGAATGAACCCAAAATTTTATGTTACGTTGGTTAGAAGTTTTTAGTGGGGGTGGGCAAGGCGTCCAGCCTGGGAGGCAAGCTGGCTGACACACCCCAGGTTCAGGAGACAGCGATTCACCCCGAAAACAGATAGTGTGAGGAGGGGGGGAGGATGTATTAACAGATAGTGTAGGGAGAGGGAGGGGAGGGTCTAGACAGATAGTGCCAGTGAAACTAGATGAAGGACTGAGACCAACTGAAGTTACTGATAAATTGAGAGTCGTTTCAGAAATCTTTGGACCAGAGGACCTGAAATGAGTTGAACGATAGAAAGCTCCAAAAGTTATTTGAAATGACCAAGATAGTACAAATAAAAGGTAGCTATTTGAAGTTGATGGAGTGATGGATGGCAGGTCGAGGCATCAGAAGCAACTTTAGTGTCATCAGTCCTACCGAAAGGGGGCAGGTACAGAGGAAATAGGCAGAGAGGGGTTGGGGAGGGTTTTTTTTTTTTTGGGGGGGGGGGTTCTACAGGGTTTGGAACACAATAGAGTTACCTCCCTTTACCAAAATAACGTATATGTCCGGACACAAATGGAACCAACCATGAGCCTTTGATTGTATGAACCATGAACCGGCCTGAATGATCTCCTCCTGTTGACGGAGGAGATATTGGGCCGATTCAGATAATGTGATCCCTGTTGGACAAATACTGTCCCCAAGAGCAATAGGAATACTCGCAACGGGAAGATTACTAATAAATAGACAACGGAGGACGAATATCCAATGTTTACCTTCAACAAGACCCAACAATTCTGAAATGTTGTTATTGTTAATTTAATTACCCCAAAAAATACAACAGCATTTTTCTGCTGGTATTAGAAAACAGTATCCATTGGATGCTAAGTCTTAGCATGTATCCATACCGTGGGCCAATCTATCAAAATATCCAATCGCTCCTGTTCCCCATATAGACTCTTTAATCACAGTAAATGGTTGTCCTGGTATATGTAGGCGTGTGTGTTCCATAGTGTTGTTGCAACACTCTCTGCAACAATATTAATAACAAACCGCTGCAGACTCAGGCAAGTGGTTCGCCATTCATCCTTACCTTTTTATTTTCTGTTCATTACCAATGGGTTTGGTTAAGGATGGTTGGGTTGAAGATGAGGATTTGAAAAGCTGGAGATAGGATGAGGTTGGAAAACGGAAGTGGGGGTGACAGTTCTGTGTCCACCTTGGATTCGCAGTGGGTGTGGGTCTGTTACTTTATTAGTTTGTAGTAAAGTGACTCAAAGCCACTGCCACGAGCTATGAGAGCCCGTGGCAGTGGCTTTATGAGTTGGTTCATAGCAACATCAGGTTTTCTGATCTGCTAGAAAATTGTTTTTTTTTAATTAGGGTTTTTAAGTTATTTATGTCTTTCCAGTTTTTATTTTTGTTTAGGTGTTGACAGGGTGTGGAAGGACCAAGTCCTCTGCGGTGACTAGGCAGTTACGTAGGACGTGTGGAGTTTTTAAGTTACTATAGTGGATTTACCTGATCACTCTTTTCTGGAGAGTGACTCTTCTGGTCCCGTGTACATGGTGGCTCTTGGGTCTCGTAGTCCCTGGCTGTGTCTAAGGGGGTCTTCTCGGTCAGGTATGCAGAAGTGTTTTTGTGATGGGTAACTGAGCCTGGTGCTCGTCTTGAGAGACGTGTGCAGCTGGACCGTTCGTACTGAGTCATTGGACAGTGAGAGGTTCGGACAGAAGCAAAGTGCTTTGTCCTGGACTTCCTGGATCCTCAGCTTGACGGTGTTTGTGGTAAGGTTCAAGGTGGGGGAAGGGGAGGTGTAAAGGAGTTTACTAGTGTTGATCTAATGACCATTTTGTATAAGTGGAGCTTGACGTAAGCTGGAGCTTGTCTCAACCGGTAGAGCCTTACCAGGGAGATTATAGCTAGTGCTGTTGCTTCCCGCGGCGAGCAAAGTGAAGTTAAGTAGTCTGTTGAAACTGTAAGAAATGTGGCAACAATATAAACAGGTATTTTCAGCTGAGAATCCACAAAATAATTTTGCCATCGTTTAAGGCACTCTGTTGCACAGTATATGCCATTATTTGTTACTACTACTACAACTACTATCTCCTAGATTAACGTTTTAAGATCCAGAAATTAGTGTGTTCAGAGGGTCGCAGCCGCAAGCAAGGATCCCAGACAGTTTGAAATTCAGAGTGAGGATTCGCACGACAGTTGAGTGGGTAGACGGCGAGACACTCAAGAATATTACTCGAGTATCACGTCCTTCTGTTATACATGAATATAACCCTTCTCTTTTCTTGTTACGAAGTGCACGAGTTGAGTTATGAAATCGTATCTGTGTTTAAGAATATCTGGAACCGCATATTTAACTATATTTACACGGTGGGTGGGGGGTAGGGGATCACACCGTGTGCACTGGCGAGTCTTTAAAACAAGTATTCTGACAAAGACAGACTGTTCTCATCAACAAATACATGTTAATTCCATGCAGCCGCCAAACCATTCATTGTTTACATTCATTGTTTACGAATGAAAATCGCTTGACATACAACTCACAACCATTGATTCTCGAACACTTCTCGAACATTTCTCGAATACTGGTTCGTTGACGACCCCTGTTCGGAACACGACGCTGTAAAGTCTTCACCCATGTGCTGCAAATACAAATAGTTGCCAACACAACCAAAAAAAACACCTAATCTAACCCCCATGCCTGAACACACACGATACGACAATGTTTTATAATCATTTATGTTTGATGAAATTCCCGTTTTGAAGGAAGAACATGTTAAAATTGATGACCGAGTCCATGTGTTCGGTCACGAGATAGACTGAACCAAGCCTGAGGATGGGTCGGAGAAAGGGATCTCATATATTGAGCATTCACAAAAACTCTTGGACGTCCGTACAAGTTTTAACACCTCCTAACCAGTTATAACAACCAATATAGCAAGTTGTAACAACGTTGTAATACGTCATAAAAACGTTAAGCCAAGATGTAACAACTTTATTACAAGTTGTAACAAGCGAAAAATCGAAAGAGTTACGGTTTGTGTTTCCAGGGACAGACACACAATCTCACAACAGGTGACACAATAGAGCGCTCGCTACGAGAGCTATACCTCTGCTCGTCAACTCGTACCAGCTAGCGTAATAGGGCTCGTTACGAGACCGTAACTGCTGCTCGTAAACCTCATCCACCTCCTCTCATTACTCATTGATCCGACACGACCGACAAATCACAAAGTCTCATTAACGTTTATGGCCATATTTTTCCTCGCGACAAGCCCGAAATTTCTTTACCAAGTCGCTGGTGGAAGAAAACCAATAGCAAATTGAAGGGACGTAAACATTATTAAAGTCCTGAAATGATTTTGTTAATTTAAAATTACAAAAAAAATAATAATAATATAATAATATAGGGAGTACCAGCTCTGGTTGTGTTCGTTGGGACCCTCATACTCGAAGAAGAGGATATGAAGTACCACTGCATATATATATATATATATATATATAATATATAATATATGAGTCCCTGATTATCGAGTCCTTCTTCCTGGGGACCGATAATTATAGACACATTCATTCATTTGGAAGGTGGTGGCAGGGTATAAAGGTAAGAAGATTAATAATCCTTATTCCTTGTGATATTCCTCATTTAATATTAAGCTTATATTCGTGACAGTCTAGCGAGGGGTCATACTGGTCCGTATTAGTGTTTACTGGTTTTTTAAGTGTGGACAGGGTATTACATAAAGATATTACGATATATTACAAGGGTGATATAACGGGTATTACAATGGAACACAGCAGCAGTAGATGTTATAGTAGAGATATTACAATATGTTTTAGCAAACATTACAGGAATGTCATTGTATATGATGTTTTGGGTTTTATTATTAAAATACTTTTATCCCAGATTGTCTTCAAAAGAAATTTAACGTTTTTTTTTTTTTCATATTTTGAGAATTTATCACATTGGTTGGGGGGTTGGTTGGGGGGGTAGGGGGGGGTGGGGGGTTGGAGGAGGACCGAGTACTAGGCCCTTGGCTCTGAGTAGTGCTGTTAATACCATCTTGGTGCCGGCAGTTCGCTTGCTTCCAATCTGTTTGCCTTGTCGTGGGGTAATTTCCTGCGTATGGTACCGCCATCTTGATTCCCCCCCCCCCCGCTCTCAGAGAGTGTAAGGTTGAGCGTCAATCGTATACGCCTGCTATGTGGTCGGCGGGTCGTCTGGTCGACCCCCCCCCTATAGTTATAATGGTGGTGGTTATATCCTGGTTGTCGGCGGGAGTAACGCTACGCTTGTCACCTCCCAGCACCCTTGTCACCCACACCACCCACACCCCCAACCACACCACCCACACACCCACCTCTGGGGGGTACACAAACGATGATGTGTGCATAAAGTGCAATATTTGGGGGGGAGGAGTTCAGATTGCACCAATCAGCGATTGAGACGGATAATATCACGTCTCGTCGACCGTGCCAATAGGAAACAAAATTTTGGGAATGAGAGATACAGAAGCAGCGGCCCGTCCTCCACCCGTCCTCCCAGTGGCCCGTCTCACCCGTCTCAGAACCCGTCTCAGAACCCGTCTCACCCGTCTCAGAACCCGTCTGAGCACAAGGGTGAAGGTTGTGTGGTCACATCCTTCTCCCTCGTGCAGTCACATTCCGAGGGGTGGGAAGGGGTTCAGGCATACTGTCACGGTGATGCCTGGACGAGCAGCTTCCCCACCTACGGCAGAGCACTCAGCCAGGGTGTTTGGCCCGACCTGACCTGAAAGGATCCTCACCAAGCTGTATCTGCTCTCGGTCAAATAATTGTATACAATTTGTTCAACTGACCTAGAAAAGGGACTTAAGAGTATAAAAGAACTGTTGAGTAAAACGGTGCTAGTGATAGTTACTAAGGCCAGAAATAGTAAGTGGTACTAATAGGAGGCACATTGTTAGTCGTTGATTGTAGTCATTGAACAAAATAATTTTTTCTGGCAGAGAGGACAAAAGAAAACGAAAAATAATTTTCCTGTCACTAAGTTGATCCGACCACACACTAGAAGGTGAAGGGACGACGGACGTTTCGGTCCGTCCTGAGACCATTCTCAAGTCGATTGTCAACTGACAGTCGATCGGAAAGAAATCGACTTGAGAATGGTCCCAGGGACGGACCGAAACGTCGTCGTCCCTTCACACTTCTAGTGTGTGGTCTGGTCAACATACTTTAGCCACGTTATTGTGACTCATCGCCTGCTCTGTTAAACTAAAAATTTAGTTAACAGTAAACATTCACTGTAGTTAAAAAAAAAACAGTACAGAACCTAACATCGGGTACTGCTGTACTCACAGGTGCAGGCACGCCACACTTGTAGCGTCCTGGAGCGTCACCCGTGGCAGACCGAAACCTATGCATCCTGCAGGTGAGATCAATACACTATAGCGAGCAGCACCCACCGGCGTGTGGTGGCCTCGGGGAAACGTACCACTATTGTTCTCTCTCTCTCGCTGGTGGCCATAACAACATCATCCACACGACGCTCTCAATAATCACAAGCTGGAGCCCTATAATTTCTGGTGTGGGGGTCTAATCACAACAGGAATTA
>WNGS01109635.1:10279450-10282898 GCA_020271785.1 Procambarus virginalis | reverse complement strand
GGTAAATGCCTCATTATCAATTCAACATATTCAACATTAATCTATATATTTGATTTTTTTTTTCCACATACCTGGTTATATAACCACATTCTTGTTATATGTCATGCCTTTAGGACACAATAGTTGTCGAACCGAAATTCTTAACTGACCGTGTGTAGAAATTCACGAGATATAAAAGTAAAAAAAACATGTATTGTGGTATTATGAAAAATAAATAATTTCGAGAAAGAAAATTATATTTGAAGTGTTGGTAATTCGTTATGGAGGTCTGTAGGTTTGCGAGTTTGCGTGTTGCGAGTTTGCGTGTTTGCGGGGTCGTGCTCGCATAATTGTGTGAGGGTAAAAATGAGTAAGTCTTTCTATCTTTCAGTCTTTTTTTTCTCTCTCTCTTTGCACCAGGTGTGTTTAATTAACTTTCCTGTGGATGTGGCGCTTTTTGTTGCATCTGCACTTGTAGGTGTGGGCGGAGGTGGCTTTCTAGACTTCTTCTTTCAGTACATTGCGCTTTATCGATCACTAGTACAGAGCGGTTCGTTCTCGCGTCAAATTTCCGGTGGCGTCACCTTATCTCAAGCGTACCAACATTATCAATCCACCTAACCTATCCATCTACATATACAGTTAACATTTCGTGTTTTTTGTTTTCATGGTACAGCCCGGCTCCTGTGCCAGGTAAGTCCACTACGGGATCACCATAGCCCGTGCTACTTAGAACTTTTTCTTCCGACTAGCTGAATCTAAAAGTACAACAACAACAACAACGGAGCTTTTAACTTCACTATCAGACCAGAATTATGATATAGTGTTCAATACGGTCTTAAATACATTCATTGTGCGGACGGAGTGAACAAAGTGGGAGCAGTTCCTTGCATGTCTGTGTCTGATGCTCGCTATTAGGGTCCATGTTCGCCAATCCTGTATTCTCTCAATTTAAAGAGGCTTGAATTGTGATGCAAATGGAATGGCTGGTAAATGAAGAGATTATAAACGCACAATGGAATATGGGGTGAAAACAAGAGGAACCCCGAACATAGAAACACTAGGAATGGAAATGAATGATAATATGAATATAATGTGATGGGGGAAACGGGAAGGTTCTGCGACATGGAATATAAATTCAGTATAACTAACTCTACCCAGGATACTCCAGGAAATATATTAATATTACTTTACTCTCACTCGTGTAAGGGTTGCCTCAATCTCCTCTGAATTAACTTACAATTAATCTAGAACAATCCAGTATGAGAGTACCAATAAGTTTACGAGTATACATAGATACATCAATCAGCTCACACAGAAAATGATCCGTGTTGCTGGAATTCTTCGCTCAACGTCCTATCAGAAAGAGTGGGGGAGCAGGGAATTTTTATCTGGCTTTATTCCTGTAGAACGTCTGCTTAGTCTAGCCGCTTGTGACGCAGGTTCGAACGGCCCTTGTGGATTTATTCAGCTTGTTGATGTTGGTAGAGGTTTATCAGGTCGTCGGCTTGATTCCTGTAGAGTTGTTTCCTCTCTGATACCGCCACAGCTGGTCTCTCCGCTCTCCTCTGCGATGTATCAGCTGACGGCTGACTGTCCCTGGAGGTCACCGCTGGTACTCCTCTGCTTGTCGAGTAAACTGGGATATGACGAGTTTCTCCCAGATTTTCACCGATCTCCCACGCTGGTCACTGGTCTTCTCCGCCCATGTAGAAGCGTCGTGTCTCAGGAGTTCCTTCCGCCAGGGCTGCACCGCTGCCCAGCACACGCTCATCAGGGCTGCCCCCAATTGTCTTCCAGTAGCATCCACACGGAGCGGCGGCCTGCGGACCGACTCTCAGCACCGCCTCTTGAAACACCAAGGAGCCCCCCGATGCCAATGCGCCTCTTCTGAGCACTTCTTTAGTCCAGCTACTCCAGCACCTCCTCCAGGAGTTAGCTCAGCGACTCATCTAATGTATCTCTCGAGTACTGCCAGATTCGGCGGGATTTTATTTTGGCGGGATTTTCGTCGACACCATTCGAGTGGAGCCGCCAAATTGTTGAAGAGCTCATTCTTATCTCTTCCCCCATTGAACTTAAAACTTAAACAATTCAAATTTTCGCCATCTCACCTCCGTCTAGGTATAATCAAACAAAACTAGGCATCTTTTAGATTATAGTACAAGGGAGGAGTATGACTCTTAAGAGGCGGGAGGGAGTTATGAAGGGAAAGCGCCAAGCCATTTCGACTATATAGCACTTGGAAGGGGTCAGGATAAAGATTTGAGATAGGACAGGGGAAAGGAATGGTGCCCAACCACTTGTACGGTTGGGGATTGAACACCGACCTGCATGAAGCGAGACCGTCGCTCTACCGTCCAGCCCAAGAGGCTGGGCGAGAGAGGAGTGTACTGCAACGGTACACGTAACAAAGGTCAGTCCGGATCATCAGCGGACCTATCTCAGCCTTCACCAGATGACTCTGTTCACCTAGCAGTAAATAGATACCCGGATGAGTTTGACAACTGTTCTGGGTTAACATCACTCGGCAAGGTCATTCGTTGCCGCGGGGAACCTCACTGAACCTTCCAGGATTCATGTCACCGATAACAGAAAACCATTAGCAGACTATTCTCAACTTTCAGTACCACGGCTGCTTGAATTCATTTCATTATAAATAGTTTCAATGCCTAGTGAGGTTCGGATCGCCGTCTACTGTGAGGGAAGTTATGAGCAAAGTTCCGTAAGTGTGTGTATTGTTTGGAAGTGCTTGGTATCTAAGTTCCTAAACTCTGGATGGTGGCCTCAAACAAGTAGTTATGCAGGTTAATGGGCATATTAGTTGTAATTTCATGCCTGAAAGTTTGAAAATCATCTTATATGGAAATTACGACAAGCTGTTGGTTTTACAAATTCAAGTAAGATAGCAAGAGAGAGAGAGAGAGAGAGAGAGAGAGAGAGAGAGAGAGAGAGAGAGAGAGAGAGAGAGAGAGAGAGAGAGAGAGAGAGAGAGAGACGAGACGATCACTAACGAGGGAGGCGATGCCAATGTATGAAAGGTCCTCACTCTCGCTGTAGGTCGATAACACCACCATCATTAAAAAAAAAAAACATTTATTTACCTCTAGTTGGCGCATATTTCAACAAATATATCGTTATATCATAAGTAGATAATTATATATCCCCCTCTTATACATCATTTTTATGTTGGTTTACTTCTAAATTTGTAAGGCATTCATTTCCAATGACATTGTGGAGATGAGTTAATGGTTTAACCACCAAATATCGATCACTGCTGTTACTGGGTCTGGACTACCAGTTAACGCTACTTCTACTGCTAGTAGATTTTATACTACTAACTCTGCTGCTACTACTTTGCACTACTACTGCTAGTTCAACTAGCCTGCTGACGCTACTGCTTCTGCTTGTTCAACTAGCCTGCTGACGCTACCGCAACTGCTTGTTCAACTAGCCTGCTGACGCTACT
>WNGS01109635.1:10264450-10276950 GCA_020271785.1 Procambarus virginalis | reverse complement strand
GGTTGATTTATTTGATGTGTCTATTTCATATGTTTTTAAAAAGTTCTATTTTTAAGTCTGAATAATTGTATATTCCGATTCAAAATAGCTTTATATTTAGAGTCTAGTCAATCTTTTGTATTCTTAAATTGCATAGTTTTGACAATTTATTCAGCTGTTGATTTAAAATACATGATTTATTAAATGAATACGAAAAATTGATATAGCAATGGAATATAATCCACAGGACACTGGTATAGGAATAGCAAGTCCTACGTATTTGTTATAATACACGGAGCCAACACGTCATGGCTAACGGATTCCCGTCTCAAAATTACGTGATAAATGGTGATAAATTAGATTTGCTGGTTCTCACCTAAATTAATTTTACTCATAATTGTAGTGTGCCTGTGATTATCCTGAAGATAATTCATTGGTGTGTTGAACGTTAATTCAAGTATAAATGGTTCTTTGAACAACAGTTAATTAATAGTTAATTTAAATTCACACATAAATGAATGCACTCACAATGGTGCCTTTTAATCTTCATTAAAATATGCGTCCGAATAAGATACCGTAGACACGAAGTTAATGTCAGTCACACGAACGTTGCCCAAATCACATCTAAAACTATACACGAGAACGCCACTACATAATTAATCACTAATAAATTATTTAAATTATAATCATGCGGACCCCGAGGAAGGGAAACGACCGCCCGCAGAGGTGCGGCGCCACGACCAGTACAGCGAGGCTCACGCACACACACACGCATGCCCCGGGCCGGGAGTTCTTATATTTCTGGCATAAATCGTATGCCCCGAACATTATCACGGCTGTTTACACGGAGTTAATTCTTCGACTACAGCGTCGTCACGGACCTCCTGTTAAGCTCACAAGTAACCCAACACTGCCGGGGCGAGAAGACGTTCCTGGCCGCAGTCGGCGCCACTCTTTACCATCGTGGCAAGATCCCCCAGCGGCAGTTTTACTACCATCTGGACTAAAGTCATCGAGACACCCACTCCCGGTTACTGAGAGGTCCGCTAATGCCTTTCCAAAGATATTTGGCAAGTAGGATTGGGCCTCTGAACGCTTTCTCTGGAGTCCAACAGTAAGATAAGACAATAATCGTGGGTAGGTTATCTTCAGATGATTTCGGGGCTTAGTGTCCCCGTGGCCCGGCCCTAGACCTGGCCTCCACCCCAAGGAAGCAGCCCGTAGCAGCTCTCTAACTCCCAGGTACCTATTTACTGCTAGGTAACAGGGGCATCAGGGTGAAAGAAACATTTTGCCCATTTGTCTCCGCCTCCACCGGGGATCGAACCCGGAACCTCAGAACTACGAATCCGTAGCGCTGTCCACCCAGCTGTCAGGCACTAGGTCTCGCATCATTTCCTATACAGTCATATTCTAGTAG
Source organism: Procambarus virginalis (assembly GCA_020271785.1). NCBI lineage: Eukaryota > Metazoa > Arthropoda > Malacostraca > Decapoda > Cambaridae > Procambarus > Procambarus virginalis. The sequence goes on along the minus strand of WNGS01109635.1, from coordinate 10,275,551 downwards.
ATCGAGACGTGCAATACGTTCTGTGCAACACATTGCCACACATAACCAGCAGTTAAATGACGTACTATTTTGTATGGGATTTGCAATAACAGACAGAAGCCTCCGAACTGCAAACCACCGTGATGTTGATCTTTCCAATACTCGAAGTTTTCATGTTAAGTGGAATATACAATTAGACAAGAGCTTCAATTCAGCTAAGTCCCCCCCCACTGCTGTATTTGTTCTATCAGTTTAATTCCTTAACAGTAAATAATCCCCAGTTAAATTTTTTGTGAAATTGCATTAATATCAACTTGTTCAGATTTTGTTCACATTCTTATTCCTGAGTCATTAGAATATATTAATTATTTAGCAGTTTTCTTGGCTATGCTGATTGTTCACTTGGCTATGTTGACTGTTCACTTGGCTATGTTGACTGTTCACTTGGTTATGTTAACTGTTCACTTGGTTATGCTAACTGTTCACTTGGCTATGTTGATTGTTCACTTGGCTATGTTGACTGTTCACTTTGCTATGTTGACGGTTCACTTGGCTATGTTGACTGTTCACTTGCCTATGTTGATTAATCTATTGGCTATGATTTTTGTTCTGATTATGTGATCGTTCACGGATATGTTGATTGTCTTCTCTGCTATGTTGAACGTTTTCTTGGCTATGTTGATTGTTTCATCTTCACATGAACGTGTTATATGTTTTGTTCCACAATAATACTTTCTTGGAATATTTCTCTTCAAAATGGATTATATTTTATTTATAGTGACCAATTCGACATTTATTGTAGAGAGTTTTCAGTTGAAACAGCGGCCCAATTAAAATGATTAAACTCTCGCTGCATTTGATTAACTTTAACCACCCTGGAGTTAACTGCCATCGTTAAATTGCCTTCCCGTATTAAATACATTCTATGTTTTATCAACCATGATTTTATTTCTTTCCCGACCTTGTATTTTATATTAATTATTGCTTTATTACTTCTCGATTCATGAACGTTATTGAATCCAATACTTTATTACGTCGCTGACCTTCAGTGTAATATTAACTTTAACCGCAATATTGTTGGCAATAGCCAAGATTGTCGGTGATTTGCAGTAGTACTTTGTGCTGTGATTTTCTTTAAATTACCAATTTTTTCTTCTTCACAGTAACCCTCCGGTAACTGCTTCCGCTCGACCATAATACCTGGAAGAAGTGGTCATTAGCAACACCGTAGTGACAAATGTCTCCATGTTCTTGCTAATGACCAATCAAAGGTCTCCCTCGTTTACAAAGTGGTGGGTGTGTGTTTTAAAGCATCTCTGCTTGTAATTAATGAGGCCAGTGTGTACTTGGAATTCTTTTACAATTGACTGATGAAGATTAAGCCACCCAAGAGGTGGCACGGGCATGAATAGCCCGAAAATTATTTTACATGTTTTGTTGTCGTTTAAGATTCAGCTACTGGGGGCAATAAGTTCCAAGTAGTACGGGCTATGGTGAGCCCGTAGTGGACTTACCTGGCACAGGAGCGGTGCTGTAACTGATGTTATTTTACATGTTGTTGCTGTTATAGATTCAGCTACTCGGAACAAGTTCCAAGTAGCACGGCCTATGGTGAGCCCGTAACTTACCTGGCGGCAAAGAAGCGGGGCAAGTAGCACTGGCTATGGTGAGCCCGTAGTGGACTTACCTGGCACAGGAGCGGTGCTATGAACTCTGTTATTTTACAATCTCACTCAGCATATGTACACGCCTTTGGTCAGGTGCCTCTAATTTTATGGATTTGGGGTAGACCAAAAAGAAGAGATACTCCAAGGAGAGTCTGGTGACTGACAGCAGGTTCTGTCTGGTGTCAGGACTCTTGGCCAGTTAGAAGGTTTTCCAGGTACTGACACCGGTGTTCCTCTGCCTTAAACAGCCGCACACCGCCCCTAGTATACTGACATCAGCGTGCCGTAAGAGAAGATTTTTTTGTGCTGTTATTCATGAACGTTTCGGAAAGTTTCATGAACATTGTAATTTCAGGTATTCATTAAATTATTTTGATATGATATTGAAAATCTAAAAATCTTCTTGCATCAGGAAGTATAAAGGAGCCTTAACTATGTTTAGGCCGAAGTAGGCCTAAACTGTAATAACGCTGTTACGTTAGTCATGATTTAAAAAAACATATGTACATCATATACGTGCTGAATTGAATGTATTCATAAAGGAATTACAACAATTATTGATGCTTTTGATTGTCAAATGAATTCGACCTTTTTTTCGACAATTCTGTCCAAAAAAGTGTGACAACCGCGCAGGGAAAAAACATGCAAATATATTTTTATCATTGTTTGCTACTCTGTATTGAACAGCGAAGGTGCCTCTTGGTCCTTGATCTTTAGTTGAACCTCGCCACGTTATATAACACGAATTGCCGAGTGATTATATATATATATATATATATATATATATATATATATATATATATATATATATATATATATATATATATATGCTAACAAGCCTGAATGGTCCCCAGGACTATATGCAACTGAAAACTCACACCCCAGAAGTGACTCGAACCCATAATGCCAGGAGCACTCTGCTGGCGTACAGGACGCCTTAACCACTCGACCAACACGACCAGACAAAAGGAGGTGATAGCCGAAGCTATTTGAACCCCCCCCCCGCCGGCACTCAGTAATCTTGGGCATGGCATTTTATCAAATCGCCTCATTCTTTGGGGCACACATGAGGAACACAAATGCGATATATATATATATATATATATATATATATATATATATATATATATATATATATATGTATATATATATATACACAAATAACACAAATTTGTGAGGAACACAAATGCGATATATATATATATATATATATATATATATATATATATATATATATATGTATATATATGTATATATATATATATATATAAATATATATATATATATATATATATATATATATATATATATATATATATATATATATCGCATTTGTGTTCCTCATGTGTGCCCCAAAGAATGAGGCGATTTGATAAAATGCCATGCCCAAGATTACTGAGTGCCGGCGGGGGGGGGGGGGTTCAAATAGCTTCGGCTATCACCTCCTTTTGTCTGGTCGTGTTGGTCGAGTGGTTAAGGCGTCCTGTACGCCAGCAGAGTGCTCCTGGCATTATGGGTTCGAGTCACTTCTGGGGTGTGAGTTTTCAGTTGCATATAGTCCTGGGGACCATTCAGGCTTGTTTTATATATATATATATATATATATATATATATATATATATATATATATATATATATATATATATATTTACAACAACGTGTCTCTGTCTGTCTCTCACTCCTTGACCCCGTTGTTAGGGGAGAGCCAGATAGGCCTAAGCCATAAAATTCAACCGATACTTAAGGTAGACTATTGGAGGCTTTTGTTATGGGAGAATATAGAACCTATTGTAGACAGAACTACGTAGACTTTTGTTAGGCGAGGAATGAAACGTTTTGTTAAGGGAGACTAGAAGACCTTTATTTGGAAAGTCTATGTAACTTTCTGTTAGGGTAAGATTAAGGAATCTTATTTGTTCAAGGACACTGGTTGACTGTTTATTAGACAAGACGAAGGAATCTTTTGTTAGTGGATACCATGAAAGCCGTTGTTAAAGGGAGTCTTTAGATACCCTTTTTTAGTGCAGATTTTTAAACTTAGTCCTAGAAAATACTATGAAATCGAACATATTAGTTGAGATTATGGAAACAACTACAGAGGCAGACTGTGAAACCCATCGTTTAGGTAGACTATGTTTGTCACTGTTAAACAAATGAATGACTCAATCAAAAAGACAAGAATAGTTTCTTGTCTATTGTTTAATTTTTGGCTTAAATTTAATTACATTTAGTGGAATAAATCTAAATTCACATTCTTAACGAAACAGTAGAGGCCATTAGAGATTATATATATATATTAGAGTGTGAGGTGAGCATGGTTATACAGTGGCCCAAGTTATTGTACTAAGGTGAGCTTTCTCAGCCTCTTTCTTAATCCTTACCTTCATTAACCTCTTCACATCCCAGCCCATGACAGACTCTATATACTGTGCACCCTGCCATACTGTGCACCCTGCTATACTGTGCACCCTGCTATACTGTGCACCCTGCTACCATGAGCTATTACGCTCCGCATTTAGGTCAGTATTCCCAAACATTACTCTGCATTTTCTCACAATGTCCCTCGGGCTCCTCCTCCTTCTCCTGTTTATTCCCGTGCTTCTCTCTCTCTTCTTTTTCTCTCTCGCTGGTGTGTCATCTCCGCCACTCTCCGATGTGCTCCGTGACTTCTGTGAGGTGTCTTGGGGAGCGTTGATGTCACTAACGTGGACACGGTTCTGAGCCCTTGAGTTGGCTTGTGTGTGTGTGTGTGTGGGCTTGTGTGTGTGTGTGTGTGTGTGTGTGTGTGTGTGTGTGTGTGTGTGTGTGTGTGTGTGTGTGTGTGTGTGTGTGTGTGACACACCTTCAAAACTATCTTAATTGGATAGTCGACGATGGAGCAGTGAATGGTTGGAGGAATCTTATTCTGTTATTAATTCTTCGTCTATTTGATCGTTTTCTTCACAGCTTTTTCAGTTTTTGTTTTTGGTTCATATTTATCTCATATATTTCTGTCTAAAGCTTACTTGTTATGTTCCGCCATCAACACAACAATCCATCCTCACCTCTATAGCTTTCTTGTCATTACAACAACCCACCATCACCACCACCATGTTCCACCGTCATTACAACAACCCACCATCATCACCACCACAACCACCACAACCCACCACAACCCACCACAACCACCACAACACACCACAACCCACCACAACCCACCACAACCCACCACAACCACCACAACCCACCACAACCCACCATAACCCACCACAACCCACCACCTCAGCAATGCCAGATATCAGAGCCATTTAGGAAAACCAGAAGAGTAAAAATGCAAGAGTTACATTGTGCAAGAGTCCAGCATATCCAGTGAGATTTTTAACGCACGGCGTATTGACGGGACGTGAATAGATCCTTTGATCACGCGGGTTCACCGTCTCCCCTTTCACGAGAGCCTGTAAGCCGCCCAGGCTTTGTCCTCCGCATTCTGCCCTGATTATTCAGTGATTTCTGCATGGAAATTGGATTTGTCCGGTCTATGGAGCAAGCTGCGTGAATCGTTTTGATTTGGGTCCTCATTAATCAGCTAAATAATTAGTCTAAGGAATCGGCCAAAAGATCCAAAGACCTCATTTGACATCATATGCATAAAGCTGATGTTCATTACGTTGTGTATGTATATATATATTTATATATATTATATATATATATATATATATATATATATATATATATATATATATTTATATATTATGTTGTGTGTGTGTGTGTGGTGTGTGTGTTGAATTATGTTCGAAAGGGGGGTAAGATTAATGACGATTCTAACTATAATCTTTTTCAATATTTTTTTATAAGTTTTTCTTCAACAGTCGGGGGAAGTTAATACATTAACTCTCTGAAGTTTATTTTTACACTTATTTTGATCTGACGCCTAGGGATGCGTTTCGCAGGTTCATCCTTACAATTCTCAAAGACTCTTATGTTACCAGATTGATGATTGATGAGATTAAGCCACCCAAAAGGTGGCTCTTACGGGCATGGAATAGCCACTGTAATTAATTTACCATGCTTGCTACACGGCTTATATATCTTTGGGTTGGGTGGTACGGAACAAGTGGATAAATGGCACTAACATAAGGGATATTGAATAGGGTCTACATGCACCGACTAAGTAGCTTATGCTCTTACGGCTGCCTGTGTTTCTAAGACAGGGTGCTGGTTCCTGCTCTCTGCAGCTGGTCCGGGGTCTTGAAGTGGGTGAGAATGTAATATGTATTAATGGTTTTTTGATGTGGAGTGCTTCGCTGATGTTCAGTCATCTATTGTCATTTATCTATCGTGATTTTTAGTGCTGCTTGTTAAGATTTTCTCTGTGATGGTTTGGTTGTGCGAGGAGATTATATGCACTTTGGTGGAGCCCTGTTGCTTGTGCATTGTCTAATCGCCTTGAGAGACCTTGTGGTTACTTATACTTCTTCTCCTGAGTTATCTTGAATGATTCGGGGCGTAACGTTCCCCGCGGCCTGGTCCTCGACAGGCCTCCTTATTTTTTACACACTTCCCAGGAAGCAGCCCGTACAGCTGTCTAACTTCTCCAGGTACCTATTTACTACTGCTAGGTGAACAGGGCTCATCATTTCAAGAAATTCTTCCCATTTGTTTCCGCCCCACCGGGGTTTCCAAACCCGGAACATTAGGACTACGAAATCCCGAGCGCTGTCTTCTCAGCTGTCAGGCCCCCCTACATCTTTGGGGTCTGATATATACGATGTCTTTGGGATGACAGTCCCCAATTGAGCATATGAAGGAATAACGACGATGGTCTCTCTTAAGAGACGTTCTGTTGGTGTCAGGAGAGTTCTTCATAAGTAGACTGACTTGCCCATTCTCGGGCTGAGATATATTCATCCAACCTCAACAAACCAATGTATCCAATTTCTTGGAAATTTGTATTCAAAATCGGTATTTTTCTGAATATAAATTAACATTACAATTTACTAGAAAATATATATATATATATGTACGGATATAGCTAAATTAGATTAGGTTAGTTTTTCAGCTTGCGATGACAATGATTAGCATTGATGGTGCGTGGGGTGAAGGGTTACACGGAGGCGGGGTTTCGAGACAGACGCCACGAAGCACTGTTCCGGAAATGTTCAATGTCCCATTTGTGAAGCTTGTTTCAGCCTTGTCATTCATAAACATAGAAGGTTTGATGGCGTAAACTATCATCGTAACATTCTGCGATTGTTTATAAGGAAGGGCTGACTTTGCTGGGGGGCCTCTGTGGTCGAATCGTATATTTTGAAATATTTCACTCATGGTGAAATATTTCACCTATGGTGAAATATGTGATTGTGAAACCCAACCACTTGATCTGGACGGTAGGGCGTCATCTCGTTTCATATGGGTCGGCGTTCAATCCCCGAACCGCCATAAGCGGTTTGGCAACCATTCCTTTCCCCCGTCCATCCCAAATCCTTATCCTTAATCCCTTCCAAGTGGTTATTAGTCGTAATTGCTTGATGCTTTCCCCTGATAGTTCCATTACCTTCCCTCGTAACGCAAACAATAATAATTCAAACAGAACCAAAACCGTAAGACTTACCAATTCCCGGGGCTAACTGTAATCAATTAGTAATTTGAATTAATTGTTAATTTATATTCAAGAAACTTCGCTCTTGATTCACATAAGTAAATTATAATTTTCTTGGGTCAATGGGGGGGTCACCGCAGCTTAACGAGCCAAGCCCAGCGGATTGTTGATTACACTCAGTCAGGCCTAACAACCTAACCAAACTTCCATGTCCTTATAGTTGTTTTGTGGCTAACACCAGCCAAAGACACACGACAGCAGGGATACAAAAATCCCCACGGACAACAACGGAACGCTTCCCGACGTACAACCCACAAGAACGTTTTTGTTTTGTTTTTGTATTAGTGGTGGGAGCATGTTGGCACAACTGTGGTTAACTGCTTAGTTTGTCCAACGACAGACAGGGGTGGTACAATAACATTAAGTCAGTGCCAGACCCATAATTATTGCAATTTTTATTGTCAAACATGTTGCTCGTTATTTCAACTTATTGCTATAAAATACGCAAGTGTAAGTCCAATTATTAGTACTTGGGCCGCTCCAGATGAAAAGTTCATCTCTCTCAGATTCTTTTAATGTCGTTGACATCTCTCTAGATACTCTTAAGGTCGTAGACATCTCTCTAGATAATTTTAAGGTCGTAGACATCTCTCTAGATAATTTTAAGGTCGTAGACATCTCTCTAGATAATTTTAAGGTCGTAGACATCTCTCTAGATAATTTTAAGGTCGTAGACATCTCTCTAGATACTTTTAAGGTCGTGACTCGCTTTCTAGAGTCTTTTAAAGTAGTTTTATTATGTACATAACTGAATAAGTTATTTACGTGTAAAATAATAAAAAATAATCCGATATATCATCATCCCAGTATTTTGCCCTCGTCCAAGTATTTACCCTCGTCCAGTTAACCCTCGTCCAGGTATACCTCGTCCCAGTATTACCCTCGTCCAAAGTATTACCCTCCGTCCCAAGTATTACCGCCGTCCCAGTATTCCCTCGTCCAGTATTAACCTTCCCAGTATACCCTCGTCCCAGTATTACCCTCGTCAAGTATTACCCTCGTCCCAGAATTACCCTCGTCCCGGTATATTACCCTCGTCCAAGTATTACCCTCGTCCCAGTATTACCCCGTCCCAGTATTATACCCTTGTCCAATTATTACCCTCGTCCCGGTATATTACCCTCGTCCAAGTATTACCCTCGTCCAAGTATTACCCTCGTCCAAGTATTACCCTCGTCCAAGTATTACCCTCGTCCAAGTATTACCCTCGTCCCAGTATTACCCTTGTCCAAGTATTACCCTCGTCCAAGTATTACCCTCGTCCAAGTATTACCCTCGTCCCAGAATTACCCTCGTCCCGGTATATTACCCTCGTCCAAGTATTACCCTCGTCCAAGTATTACCCTCGTCCAAGTATTACCCTCGTCCAAGTATTACCCTCGTCATATTAATAGCGCTCCTTCTTTTGTTATGAATTGTTTTACTTTGAACAAAAAGATTCCTCAGGCAAGATTCTGTCCACTGGAAATTAAACAGAGTCACTTTACACACTGGACGAAGTATTTGTCGAGTTCTGAGCCTCTTGTACTCCTGCACCCTCCCTCCCTCCCTCCATCCCCCCTCCCTCACTCCCCACTCATGCGAGCTTCTTGCAGGCACGGTTAGAAGAAAATGGGCTTGTTGGGAGAGGGTAGTCTGGAAGAAAATGGCTTGTTGGAGAGCGTTGTCTGGAAGAAAATGGCTTGTTGGAGAGGGGTGTCTGGGAGAAAATGGCTTGTTGGAGAGCGTTGTCTGGGAGAAAATGGGCTACTGAAGAGGGAATTCTGGAAGAAAATGAGATTAGGAAATGAACATGGGAAGAAAATGGGATGCAAGAAAGTGACGTTTTGAGGAAAATCGACTGCAGGAAGGGAAGTGGGAAAGATGTGTCCTGCAGTAGGAGGGGACGTGGGGAAGATAAGGGTTGCAGAGAGGGGTGAGACGAAATGGCTCTGCAGGAGAAGGAAGAAAATGGGTTGCTGGAGAAGGAAGAAAATGGGTTGCTGGAGAAGGAAGAAAATGGGTTGCTGGAGAAGGAAGAAAATGGATTGCTGGAGAAGGAAGAAAATGGATTGCTGGAGAAGGAAGAAAATGGGTTGCTGGAGAAGGAAGAAAATGGGTTGCTGGAGAAGGAAGAAAATGGGTTGCTGGAGAAGGAAGAAAATGGGTTGCTGGATGGGGGGGCTTAAGAGAACAAACATTAAGTTGCAGCAAGAGAGACAAACAGATGCGAGAGGGAGGACTTCTCTCAGAGGAGGGAAGGGGGAGGCCGCTAATGGTCTGATATATCCTGCTTTCTAGTACCTTACGAGAGAGAGATGAGAGAGAGAACAGAGAGAGAGAGAGAGAGAGAGTAGAGAGAGAGAGAGAACAAAGCTATTATACTCGCTATACAACGAAGCTGAGAGCTAATCTACGAACAAATTACACATTGCAAAAACTAAGCTTAAGATAGATACACAACGGCGAATACCGAGTAAAACTCAGACTAAAAAAAAAATAAAAAAAAAAAAATATAAAAATAAAAGGATAATCCCACTCTGAAGTGAGGCAACAAAGGCAACGCACTTCAACTGGTAGGAAGCACTGTACAAACAACACACAAGAGACAGTATATATCTCTCTTGACGAGAAGAAAACCCAAGCATCCTGGCCCAAGAAAAGACCAAGCATCAAGAAGGAAAAGAAACGGACCATACAGAGACAAGAGGGGGAAATAGTTCGGAAAGTTGGGCAAGTTGTTTGGGGAAGAGGAAAGAAAAATATTCTGTGCTGGTCGTCGGAGAGTGATGGATGGTGGGGCCGGGGAAGAAGGTGCGCAAGATTAATTGTCTCAGCTGAATCTTGCCGACGTGGAGGGAGAATACACGCGGCAGCGGCGGCCGGGCGTTTCCGGTTGATCGAGTTATAGTTCGAGTTCACGAAGAGCGTGAAAAAAAGATTGCCGGGATGAGATCGGAACCCCGTACATAAGATGAACAAATCCTCAAGGGCCAGTGACGAGGATTCGAACCTGCGTCCGAGAGCGAACCCCGTACATAAGATGAACAAATCCTCAAGGGCCGTGACCAGGATTTAAAAACCTGCGTCCGAGAGTATCCCACACGCTGCCTTAACTGACTAAGCTACGACATGGTCAAAGGAGTTGAAACCGAAGTTCTACTAAACTGACTGGATCCCGTAGCCTCTCCGAGGGACAAACCGCTAGGGTTTTACATACCCAGAACGGTTTACCCGTTCATAACTGTAGCAGGTGAGGAATCTGCCACTCCTGGGACTATCCAAATGTGTAAACTCTGCAAGTAGAAACTGGAGTCAAGGTGCCCCGCACGCTACTTTATTGAGTGTCCAATCATTAGGCCAGTCTCACCTGCTAGTATAAGGTACCTGGACCTGCTAAATTACGTATACACTTCTGTGTTTTTTGAGGACATCCTTATAATCCTTGCATGACTAACAATCCTGGGCGCAGGAGTATTTAGGCATCACAAAATAGCTCTTGGTCCAATTTACAATCTTATCAGTAAAGGATAGCCTGCAGAAATATATACGTTCGTACGAGAATAAAAATAAATTAGAATTGTTTCTAATTTATGACATTTATGAACTCGATTCGTATGAGAGGAGGTGGATAACCGATGGAATGTTCATTCCACACAGGAAAGACTCCTTAAATAGAAAGCTGTGAAAATGTTGAGAAATAATGGGATAGGTATGATGAATAATGGGATAGGTATGATGAATAATGGGATAGGTATGATGAATGATGGGATAGGTATGCATGAATGATGGGAAAGGTATGATGAATGATGGGATAGGTATGATGAATGATGGATAG
>WNGS01109635.1:10235214-10259315 GCA_020271785.1 Procambarus virginalis | reverse complement strand
CTGCAGCCTCCGAGGCACAAACCAGGTTTTACATACCTTGAACGGTTTACCCGTTCATAACTGTAGCAGGTGAGGAATCTGCCACTCCAGGGACTATCCAATGTGTAAACTCTGCAAGTAGAAATTGGAGTCAAGGTGCCCCGCACGCTACTTTATTGAGTGTCCAATCATTAGGCCAGTCTCACCTGCTAGTATAAGGTACCTGGACCTGCTAAATTGCGTTACACACTTCCATTATTTTTTGAGGAAATCCTTATAATCCTTGTACGACTAACAATCCTGGGAGTCAGGAGGATTTTAGGCATCACAAAATAGCTCTTGGCCCAATTTAACTCTTTATCAAGTAAAGGATAGCTGCAGAAATATATACGTTCGTACGCGAATAAAAATAAATTAGAATTGTTTCTAATTTATGACATTTATGAACTTGATTCGTATGAGAGGAGGGATAAACGATTGGAATGTTAATTCACACAGGAAAGACTCCTTAAATAGAAAGCTGTGAAAATGTTGAGAAATGATGGGATGGGTTTCATAAATCTTGGAATAGGTATGATGAATGATGGGATAGGTATGATGAATAATGGGATAGGTATGATGAATAATGGGATAGGTATGATGAATGATGGGATAGGTATGATGAATGATGGGATAGGTATGATGAATAATGGGATAGGTATGATGAATAATGGGATAGGTATGATGAATAATGGGATAGGTATGATGAATAATGGGATAGGTATGATGAATAATGGGATAGGTATGATGAATAATGGGATAGGTATGATGAATAATGGGATAGGTATGATGAATGATGGGATAGGTATGATGAATAATGGGATAGGTATGATGAGAGAGTATGTAGAATTAAGGTTGGTAACAGTGCTGTAGCAAACCATAGTTGGGAAATAAATCACATCATTGATTTTAAGAAATGTGAAATAATCTATAAAAGTAATAATATTAGACCTAGAAGGGTAGTGGAAGAGGTTCTAATAAATACTATGAATACTTTCGCTGGCAGCAAAAGCTTTACTTCGGAGGATAGCTTTACTAGGAAAATGATTCTGAGTGAATTCAAATTAGATCTCAATTAATGGATGAATGAAAGCAGTCCCATTAGCCGCGTTCCTTGGGTTCGAAACTCATTAAATGAGAAAGCTGATGAAATTGCTAAATTAGCAACGCGTCATCCAGTGATACATAAAACATAAAAACATCATCACCAAAAAAACACTCACACCTCAACAAAGCCTATCTACACCAGAGAGGAGCAGAAGGTTCGCCCTCTGCAATATGCTATCTTCAGGCCACCAACTTAGAAAGGTTAAATATCCCAAACAGAATCCACAGGGAAATAGCAGTTCGGTTATATAGACTACGTCTAGGCTACAGATGCAACTGGGAGATTGGTGAACCCCGACAGAGAGAATGCATCTTCTGCTAAGCTGTCACAGAAAAGCCACTACTTCACTACCTTCTGGAATGTGAAGCAACCAACGACCTTAGAAGAGCTTTAAGAGTCTCTGAATCTTGCAGTAACCATCCTGAAGCCATCAACACTGCCACTCTTCTGGTAAAAAAAAAAGGCGTCCAGCAGCTGGAGACCCTCATAAATACTGTCAAACAGTATCCTCCCCCGCGATAGCAGCCTGACGATTTAAATGCAACCTCAGCACCACTGTATAGATTTTTCTGAACAAAATTTTACCACTTTCGGGCTATTCATGTCCGTGCCACGTCTTCGGTGGCTTAATCTTCATCAATCAATCAGCGTTCCTTGGGATATGGAGAGGGTAACCCGGGAGAGCATTCAGATGAACACACCTCTTTTAATATCAACTCCAGTGCCCAGAATTATGAACACCCGCCTTACAGGATTACAGAAAGGACACATGACCATAATTCCGTAGAAGACATTACCGCAGGTACAGCAACAGTCGGGAATAGAGGTAACATCAAGTTATAGGCCCGCTCCTGTGCCAGGTAAGTCCACTACGGGCTCACCATAGTCCGTGCTGATTAGAACATTTGTTCCAAGTAGCTGAATCTAAAACAACAACAACAACAACAACATGATAGCAGCCTCATTAAACGTTGATATGTAAGTCTCGTCCTAATCACACACTCAGACCCTGACAAAGCACTCAGGAAAGTGCGAAACATTTGGTGTAAATTCCTTACATCAATTTCTCAAATTCACAATTGTGGGTTTTTTCCCTGTATCGTGTTTAAGATTAGTAGAAAGTTAGAACGAAAATGAACTTTAAAAATATTATGAAACCTATTACACTGGGAATTAATTTAGGATAGATTATAACTGCAGTTTGAGAGAGTAACGTATTTATACGATATAATTTAAACCCAGTTTACACCGGGCTTAAAATGGTTAATGTCAAACTGAGACTTAGATTCATATTGCCACGTCCTGCATGCTACAGCACAAGTTGAAAACGCCAAATACTTTTCAACTCTGTGTAAACAAGCATGGTTACCTCCCAAGAACTTCAAGAGATATTCTGAAAAATCGTATTAGTCCTTCCACTCCCCAGGAAGAAGTGGAAGTACTTGCACAATTCTTAGGATTTCTTGTGTTCAATTGTAATCCCCAAAATATCGCAGTACGTGACCTTATTACAGATAATTCACTATATTAATGGACTATGGGTAATTGTATATATCTGTACCCTGAATTGTTTTTTTTTAATTTAATTTCAAAAGATAATGTTTACCTATCTCAATAATCATTTAAAAGTCGATGAAAATGCTGATTTTTTATTCTTAAAGAGAATGAAATGCATGTAATATATTAGCACCCAGTTCCACATTTTTGAAAGATGCGCAAAACACTAGTCACTGATGGTTACAGTGACTAGTAGTGAGTAATGGAGGTGGTTACAGTGGAGAGTAGTAAGTAATGAAGATGGTTACAGTGAGTAGTGGAGATGGTTACAGTGAGTAGTGGAGATGGTTACAGTGAAGAGTAGTAAGTAGTGAAGATGATTACAGTGACTAGTAGCGAGTAGTGCAGATGGTTACAGTGAAGAGTAATGACTAGTGGAGATGGTTACAGTGAAGAGTAATAAGTAGTGAATATAGTAACAGTGAAGAGTGGTGAGTAATGAAGATGGTTACGGTGAAGAGTAGTGAGTAGTGAAGATGGTTACAGCGAAGATTAGTGACTAGTGAAGATGGTTACAGTGAAGTGTAGTGAGTAGTGAAGACTATTACAGTGATATGAGGATAGTGAGTAGCGAAAATGTGGAGCCGGGCACCCGGCCGAGCACCGCCGGGGTACCCCCCTTACAATCAGTTGATAATTACAATCAGTTAAGGCAATTTGCACCACCTTATTATTGCATCACCGTTACCACACCACACACACACACACACACACCACACACACACACACACACACACACACACACACACCACACACACACACACAAGCCTCATTTATTAAGGGGTACAGCCGAGCACCCCTGTGTGAAAATCTCCAAGTATTTACATATTTATCTTATCTTAGCCGCAGTTCTTAATGCTCGTCTCAACTAGGCCTTCTGCGTCGGCATCATGTTATGTGAACCACTCAATTTGCCAGTTTGTTTTCACATTCACATAACTGATGATGGAGTTATTCTGATTCGTTTTGTCTATATATTCGATTATACCTCTTGGAAGTATAATTATTATCGATTACCGACTTGGAAGTGCGATTATATTATGTCACTTGGAAGGGGATCGAGATAAGGGTTTCGGGATGGGACGGAGGGAAGGCACAGTGCCCAACCCACTTACACCGTCGCCATCGATGGTGTTCAATATGGTGTTCAATTCAATGTTCAATGTTCATCGATGGCTTATGGCACAGACTCCTCCTCCTCCTCCTCCTGCCTCGTGGCTATGTGCCATTCATCACGTTTCTTACGTTGCTGTTTCTTGGTCGAGCCTAATTGGCTGTTCTAGTTCCTCCTTTACCACACTTAACATGATCTCCCGTTTTGGCCGCTATTTGACTGTAGGCATCACGTCCATAATTTGGTATCTGTGCCTGTCGTAAAAGTTTAGTAAGTGTTTTAATTCCATCTCCGACTCTAGTTCTTCTTCGCTCTTTTCTTCGTCTGATTTCGACTTTATTTTCTCATCTCCTTCCCCCTTTTTCCTCCTTTATAATGCCATTTATTTCGCCTGGAAGTTTATCTGTTCATTTATTGCCATTCTCTTACGTCTGGTAAGCAGCCAATGGTAAATAATGCAGATAAGAATCACCACTAAGACAATGGGTTTGATCCATCTGCAAACTACGGAATTGGCAATTAAGTTCCGAATCCTTTGTATTATAACTTTATGCTTTAAATGAAAATATACTGGACACAGCTTTTGTTCTTTGAGAGGGAGTTAAGATGGCTACCTCTCGACGTTTCTTTGGAACCCCACAAGGCAGCCGACGTAGGTGCCAAGGTCATCTGGCAACACAACCTTTCTTAAGTACCTTCCGCTTCCTATTTATTGAAATTCGTCTGACGATGTTTTTCTAAAATACCAGTAAAATTGTACCAGATTTGAGAAGGCGTGAAAATAATACCTGTAAATTAAACCTGCATGAATTTTTTAAGCATATGTGAATATTTTATAGATTCGTTTATTTGTAATGCTACAATTTTCAAAGCGAAGAACTCGTCGGATAAGTTGGTCTTCATGTAACACTGATAGAGCCCAGCGTCGGATGTGTCCTTTATCTTCCAGTCGAACGCGAGCGGTTTGTTTCCAAGGGGAAGATCATCCTTAAACCAGGCTACTTCCAGTCTTGCGGGAATAACAGAGGGATCGGAATTCATCGAAATCCAGGACGTCTGAGCAGTTGAGTTTTAGTGTTTCTCCCAGCTTCATCATCAGGGTTTCTTGAACGTCGAACTGCATGGATGAGTTGATCGATGGTTTGTATACGAGTTTCCCACAGGGATGCGTGTTGCAAGAGTGCATCATTTTTGCCTCTGAGAATCTTTTCCCGCCCATAATATGTTATACGGAACATAGGTCACCATTCACCGAGTGATTAACGCATATAAAAGCAATATTCTAAATACCCCCTCCACAGGTCCTTGAACAAGGAGTTAATTCGACACTCTTAACTGGTACACCAGCTTATCTGTAGACGGTATCTGTCCATTCTACTAATTCACACTACCCGTCAGAAACTTAAAAGTGCATGCGTTAAGAACCTAAGTTGAGGAATGAAAAATAATGTAAGGAAGAGGCGTCAAGTCCCAAGAAGTCAAAAATTTCGACGACAAAAAGGGTGTAATTCTCGTGGTCCCTGATGAGGAGGGCGTACTGATCGAGCACGTGAAGCGGCACACGGCACCTGTTGGGAATTGACTCGAGGGAAAGATGTTTCATTGCGAGATACTCTTGGAGTTCCTCCATAACAGTCTTATCTGGTGAAGGGAAAACACTTTCCAATTTTCTATTGCGAACGAATTGAAATTGTATTTCTTTACTATTTTTTTTCAGTTTTAATATTTGGGCGACATTTTAGTTACGTGTCCGTTTTTTAACAAAATCTACCAACTCTTCCATACATGCTTGGACGGCTAAAGTGAAAAACATTTTTGGAGTTATTTTGGCGACGAGAAAAGAAAACTCTCCAGGCTGCCACCTGTTATTAACTGCCTACCCTATCAATGGACTGTTGTAATCCCTTTCGAAATCCAAATCCAAATATTAACCCTCTTTATTAAAGTACTTAAACGACACGATTCCTGATACGAATCTGACCTCCAGAGTTCTATAATTTGGATCAATATCCGATTTTGAAGTACTCATTGCGACTGTTTTCGGCGTGTTATAAAAGGCCATTGTAAATAACTTGTCATCACCGATCCAAACTACTTCATCTCTTTGCTGTCCAGTACGGTACTCCTTACTATACATGACCCGGTACACTGTATTCAAGTCCAACAACCGCAAGTTACTTTCGGATTTCTTCTTATACGCAACCATCTGCAAGTAAAATCTTGGGCACTTTGATTCCATCTTAATCCGACATCGGTGGTGATAATTAATGTAATCCAAACCCGTCTTAAAACTCTAATAGCCTCGGTCATATACCTTTCGGGGAAGTTCGTATAGGAATGACTCGTCGTACCAATACAACTTTTAGTACATATGCACTTGTAGGAACACGACTTCAGGAAGGTACGGGTCATTACGTTACCTTCTGTAGGGATTGAATTGAATCAGGAGTGGGGTTACATCTCCTGTTTCTCCAGCCCGGTAATCTAAGTTCATGTATTACGCACTCATGAAGATATAAAAGTTATTATATTCGGTCTCTGAATACATGAAGGTGGTTCTAGTGTTATATACGCCTGTCAACGAATTTTCATCTAGTCTGGACACCAGAAGGACTTTGCCGCCCAACGCACCAATTTCGATAGTAAATAAGCCCTTATAATTCTTATCGAAAAAGTCGAATGTAAGAAGTCTTTGTAGATTGTACGTTGAAGACATGGGCTTATATCCAATTTCAAAACGGCCTTGTTTAATTATTCTGAGATCAAATTGTTCTGCTCTTATGTCAAAATGTGGCTCCTACATCTCAAAGTAGGAATATCCCTCTTTCGGGTCGCTGAAAACATCGCAGGATTCCAAGCCGAAAAACCGAACATTGGAATGCGGATATGATATGATATCACCTTCTAATAGATACTTCGCCTCTTCGTAGCTCTTTCCCATTTACATGTAGTGATATATTTTATCTTTTGCGTTCAGTACTTAGCAAACGGGGCCCCAGATCTAGGACACATCAGAGCTTTCATACACTCTACACACGGACCGCTTGTTGAACTCGTCGTTTTTTAACCGCTTATTAACTAAACACTTGCGACCGCTTCTGGAATATCTTTGTTTGCCTCCGTAGTCTATTCCTGTCACTGTGACAGCATGAGTCGTCGAGTCCGGGCACACGGGCACCTCACACATGATCACCTTCAACGACTGCGC
This sequence comes from Procambarus virginalis, assembly GCA_020271785.1. Taxonomy (NCBI): domain Eukaryota; kingdom Metazoa; phylum Arthropoda; class Malacostraca; order Decapoda; family Cambaridae; genus Procambarus; species Procambarus virginalis. The sequence continues at coordinate 10,252,310 of WNGS01109635.1, read as the reverse complement.
CCCAAAACAGAACGGCACGCTTAAGTAATGGGGTGTGGCTAAGTTCCTGCACTCGTTAGATGCCGAGTTCCCATCTGGGAACATTATCTTGGTGACGAAGAGTAGGTCCTAAGTGTACTTAGATTAATTTCTCTAACCTGTAGTGGTGTTAAAACCAACTGGGAAATAAGTTCTACTGTCCTCCTCGAGGTCAAAGAAGTGCCAAGATTTGCACTCCTCCCGGTGACCGTGTTCGTTGGTACCAAAGTGCACTTTTCCCTTGTAGTTTATTCCCATAGGGAGTCGAATCGGTACTTTATACACGCATTCAGCGCGTGCATTGTAGTCACGTGGCTTACATCCGAAAGTGAATAATGTAAATTCTCCGGATGGATATGCCCACAAAAATGGCAACTGGGGCTGATCCCACTTACTTGTATACAATATGTGAGGTTTTTCTTCGTCATCTATTATGTGGAAATGGAAATCCGTTTTATTGAAGAATGCTAAAAATCCATTCCACCCTGGGCGCTCTTAAAATTTACTCTGAAATATTTTTCGATTGGTCCATTCCTCAGCCGGTGCTTCGCTGCCTTTTTGTGAATAATAAAACCAATATGGCGGAGTTAGTTTGATACTTAAACCATCCTCCTTACTCGGGTACGAGTTGAACGTTACCGTTGGTGTAGTTAAATTTGTTAGGATTTTCACATAGAAACTTAACATGGTTCCATCTCTAACGCGATGTACTCGGAAAAAGAGTCCATCATCTTTATACTTAAAATCGTCGTTTGCCCTCTGTTATAAGCGGTTAATCTGGCGACTGGTAAGAGGGAACGGATGATCTGGCTATCTTATCTTCCACCGCTGTTGTGAGCTCTCAATGTCCTAGTCAACACTTTCGGAACTTTAGATATAAATTTCCATGCAATATAGCGACTGCTTCCAAGAGAATTCGACTATTCCGTCTGAAAAGATCCGTGTCCATTTAGGCAACCTATAGCTGTTTCTTATTAATCTCCTCTGCAATTTTATCTTTCTTCGGTAACCTATTTGAAGCTTATTTTGTATCTCAAAATAAGTAGTATCGGTACTTTCGTCAATCACTTCTTCAAATGGATCTCCATAATCCGGTAACTGTTTAGTTCCCAACGTTATCCGGCCCCTACTGCCCGGGAAGCGAAGTACTGTTTCCGTTTCGGTTACGGAGATGTAGGCTTCTGTCCATTTACCGGGCGTCATTATTTCAGGAATACTTTTTTCCGCCATATCCACACACTCTGAACTAAGAGCCATTTATAGTGTTTAATTAAAGTAAAGATTCTTATCCCAGCGCAATACATTAAAATTTTCACTTATTAAGGGTAGGTGTCCTCTGTCAAGGTTGGCCATATACTGGGCGTGGTAGATCTGGCAATGGCGTGACGTCAACCCAATGTCGATGCCCTTGTCCTCTCGATCGGGGGCTTCTCTCATCTGGATATAAACATTAGCCAGGAACTCGTCGCTGTACTAATTAACTTCGAATCTATTTTCTCTCAGCGTTACAACCGAATTGATCCATATTCGTGTGTTTAAACCCCCTTTCACGATGAAGGAGTTAGGCCTCTCATCGCACATTGGTATGTCTGGGGTACTCTCAGTAATTTTTGGGTTCCGGCCGACAAATATACCGGGCCCTCCAGGTAATCATAAATTTTGCACTCTGCGGCGTGCCCGGCAGGGGTGTAGCCGGGATATTTAACACACATTTCCTATCCCATTTCCCGTCCGTGTCTAGTGACCTTGCACTTCCTGTTTGCGAAAGGTCCCATCTTAAACCCACACAGAGGGATTGTACATGGATATACCTGCAATTGTTAAGATGACCACTCCAAGTTGATCCAGACACACGACGGCAGGTCAAACAGATTGCCCAGATTTCGGCACTGTGGCCCCTGCCCTGCGCGGGTCCTAAGTACATCATATTTTTACAAGACCTGTTATTCATCCAAGACTTTCAGTTCTTCCTTGTACAGGTCATTGTATTTTTTCTTAATGTAATGAGCGAGATCTACGAACACGAAGGAGGTGCAATTTTGTCTCTTTCCTTCATAAATCAATGTGTTCTCATATCCCCGGTAATCTGTGCCCCTAATGGTCAATTTGCAATAAATCTGCTCAATTTTTGCATTTCGTAAAGATCAAATTTTTTTATTGGTTTAGTTGCGGCGGTGACAGGCAACATGCTACTAGCAAGGGAAGCGTCCTCAAGCGCACTGACATTGTCACTCTCATAATCGTCCTCAGTGATGCTTACATATTTATTCTCTAACGAACTTGATTAGTGCATGTAGACGATTATTGCTATAAATATGAATAATATAATGCACGACACTGTTTTGGGCACAGAATTTATCCCTTTAAAAATTATATAGCCAGACCAGCATGGTTCAGGTGGTGGGCAGGTAGGCCAATTCTGTTTGGCGAAAGGTCTGGTAGCTCTTTATATTTTAGCAAATGGTCTGATTGTACTTTCCTCTTGGGTAGATGGGCTGGGAGCCCTTTCCTGTTGGGCAGATGGGCTGGGAGCGCTTTCCTGTTGGGCAGATGGGATGGCAGTCCTCTCTTCCTCTTCCACTAGAGACTTCAAGTTAACACTGAACTACTGTGGAAGAACAGCGCTGTTACCGGTCTCTACAACCCGCGTGTCTGAGTGCCAATCACCGGAGTCTCCGGCATCTTCATCTCCCAACGGAGATTGTCTTTAACCCAAGACGACATTTCCAGAGACGCTCAACTCGACAATAGATAAAAAACTTGTACCCAAAATCGAGCACGAGAGAGCCTTATCTAGCTCCCTTCATGAAGTCTCCGGCGGTCAGAAACGCCTGTGCTATGCACCCATCGCGTCCCTTTAGCTTAATCCTAAGGCGGGTGTCTTATGGGAGACTTGAGAACAGCTCAAAGCCTGGACTGTCCATCCAGTGCGTGAAGCTAAGCAGCGCTCTCTCGCTCTTAACAGAGTGACTCAAAAGCACCAAGCAGCTCTTAAAAATACAATGCCACCTGTAGAATATTCTTTTAAAAACATTTGCTTCGCAGACATAGATTGTCATCTGGTTTGGCAGCTGAAACTCTCCTGTGAAAAAGAAGAAGAGGTAATTTAGAAACAGATTCATTTTGAATGCAATGCTTTCTAAATCGATTGTTGCTTCCTGGAGTGAAGGAAGAACATTATATATATGTGATGGAATTTCATAATATGGTTCGAATATTGAGATTTATATATTGTGTAGGATAGTGGAAGAGATAACTTTGTTGGGATAATTTTGACATTGATTTACACTGACATAATGTTTTGATCGTCCAGCTAACGTTGGGCGATCTTAGTACGGTGATCTTAGAGCCTCACACACCTCAAGTTTCAGGAGAGCTTTGACACAGGTGGAGTCTGTGTTGGGGACTGTGAATGGAACACTTCATGCTGGAGATTAGAATTCCTCGTGTTAGTTATGTTTGAGTAAGTTCAGTTAGGTTAGGTTAGATCAGCTAAGGTTAAATTAGGTTACGTTATGTTAGATTAGGTTAGCTTAAGCTAGATTATGTTAGGTTAAGTTAGCTTAGGTTTGGTTAGGTCAGACTATGTTAGGTTAAATTTGGTTAGGTTTGATTTGGTTAGAATTTGGAGGAAAGGTATGATTAGTGTGAATTTTATATAGCTGTCGACTGAGAGTTTTGAAAGCAAATAATTGTGATGAGTTTACCTGAATTTACCTGGGGGCCACTATCTTCATAATGACTTCAATGGGAACAGGAATCCGAAAGCTTGACAAAGATCCACCATTCTTCCTTAGGGTTTTTTCTGTCTAGAATTTAAATGAAGTAATGTCTTGGCTTCTGCGGGTAGGCGGTTCCACAGGACTATAACACTACAGATGAAACACGTTTCCTGTTTTGTTTTTGCCAAACATTGCGGCTTGTTGAGCATTAAGATGTTGCCCCCCCCCCTTACATGTCTCACATTTGCCCTTTTAAAAAAAATGGTCTGCATTAATATCCTCCAACTTGTTAAGCCTTTTAAAGGTCTCGATCAGATCAGCTCAGTCCTGCTCCAACCTCCTCCTCAGTCAACCAGGATCCTCAGTCCTGTGGCCCTCAACCTTTGCCTGTACGAGAGTCGGCTTAATTCTCGAATGATTTTTGTCACAGTGATCTTCAAAGCAGACATGTGCTATTGAAGGTGAGGTCTCCATGCTTGGATACCGTAGTCCAAATGGGAGCACACCAGGGACTTGTACAATTGAATAACCACTCTCCTTTTCATTAAAGTCAAAGATTTCAAACTTAACATGCGGCTACAACTTGTTATGACGCTTCAACCCGTTCTCGCATAATCTTATAGCTTCGATCTTATAGTTTCGTAATTACAATTGTTACTTAACCTATTATAGGTATAGGCTAAGTAATAATTGTAATTACGAAGCAATAAGATGCTTATCTTAACATACTAACAAGGTTAGGTAAGTCGGTGTTTTCTATGAAGCTTTTCAAGATAAACTATTATGTTTAGTATATATCACCTATGCCCGTATTTAATAAGTTAATATTGACTATAGTGTTGTTGATAGTGATTCTCATGTGCATTATTAATGCCCTGCACGCAAGGTCTTGCATTTTTTCAATATTAAAAAAGTCTTCAAATAGTCAGTCATCTAGCCATTTGAAGAAATCACGACGAAACGTCGTCGTCCCTTCACCTTCTAGTGTGTGGTCTGGTCAACATACTTTAGCCACGTTATTGTGACTCATCGCCAACAAATCACGAAGATTTCTTTATAAGGCTTCAATATCGTTTTGGCTTCTTATTTTACCATAGGCCTCAGCGTCACTGGGGCCGTTGATGACGTGGTTTGTTATATTCTCATCTATGTCATTGATGTATATTTTTTTTTTTTTTTTTTTTTTTTTTTTTGAGATATATACAAGAGTTGTTACATTCTTGTACAACTTATTCTTATGGCAACAAGGGGTTAGCATCAAGATTGACTGTGGTTGTAGTAGTTAGTTAGTTTAGTTCATTTATTATGCACCCCATACCCATCTTGTGGGCGGTAGTGGAAAGGGTTACAGAGGCACATAATGGGCTGTGGTTGTAGTAGCAATTGTTATTGTGAAGGTGCATTGGAGCAGTGATTGTGCTGGATTGTGTAATCAATTACTGTAAAAAGCTTGTTTTTAACGATGGCTGTGTAATGGTTAGGTTAGTAATGATTGGGGTAAGGGTTGTGGTAGCGATGATTGTGTGAGGATTGTGGTAGCGATGATTGTGTGAGGGTTGTGGTAGCGATGATTGTGTGAGGGTTGTGTGTAGCGATGATTGAAATTGAAATTGAAATTGAAATTGAAATAAGTTTATTGATGTAAAATACACACAAAGGGATGAGGTAGCTCAAGCTATTCTCACCCCGTTCAGTACATCGTGTTAATACATACATATACACACATCACAAACAATAATCATATTGTTTCCCTTCAAACGCATAAATCTTTCGCCTTTAGCGATGATTGTGTGAGGATTGTGGTAGCGATGATTGTGTGAGGGTTGTGTGTAGCGATGATTGTGTGAGGATTGTGGTAGCGATGATTGTGTGAGGGTTGTGTGTAGCGATGATTGTGTGAGGGTTGTGGTAGCTATGATTGTGTAAGGATTGTGTAGCGATGATTGTGTGAGGATTGTGGTAGCGATGATTGTGTGAGGTTGTGGTAGCGATGATTCTTAATATTGTCATACTGGCACATTTGCAATCAATCATATATTTGCCAAGGACATTCCATTTGTTGTAACTAGCAGTCCTGGTAGGTAACACTGTCATTGAGATAACTCTTCAAATTAGAACTTTTGTCTAATGTCGCTTAGGCAAGTATGTAACAGGAGTTAATCATGGTTAAACAAAAATAAATGAAGTTAACAATAATTTAAATTATATAGTTACCCCAAAATATCGCTAAAATATCGTTTTCTGTAAACTAAAATTGTGAATGAAGAAAATATATTTAGCAGGGAGACTTTGAAATATATTTCAACTAAATTTACCCGAATTTACCTGGGGGTCACCAATAATAGTGGCCTCGATGAGGACAGGAAGCTGGCGGCTTATCAACGATCTCCCCATTTGCTCCGTTGATCTTTTTCAGCTGTAATTTAAAACCCAGCAGTGTTTAAGGTTTTCCGGCTTCAGCGGGTAGGTAGTTCCATGGGTTTCCAACCCAATGAGTGAAAAAGCATCTCCTGTTTTCTGTCCTACATTGTGGCTTGTTGAGCTTGAACCGACCTTTTGAAGAAATTGTTCGAATCTACATCTTCCAAATTGTTCGGTGTTTTAAAGGTGTCGATGAGATCCGCCCTATCAAGCCTGGTCTACAGTGTTGTTAGGCATGTACGTGGCTCTCAACCGATCCTGTTACGAGAGATGACTAGGCTCCGGTATGATTTTAGCTGCCCGGTGTTACACCTTCTCCAGAGCAGCTATGTCTTTCTGAAGATGAGGTCTCCATGCCCGGATGCATTAATCCAGGTGGGGGGGGGGGCACACCAGAGACATACAATTGAACGAATATCACTAAAATGTGCAGCTTGCTTGAAAAAGTATGTTAGAACATGAAAAAGTCTTCAGATCTTACTCTGTAAGATCTTGTAATTCCTTGGGACTGAGATCCAGAATTTGCGGGTGTGTGAGCAGAAAACAACTTCCACTGTTGTTTGAGCAGCAACAGTGGAAGATACTGAACAGAAGAACATAGGTCATGGTAGTTTAGTTCATTGATTATGCACCCCATACCCATCCTGTGGGGAGGGGGGATCTTGCAATCGAGTCGACATGTGAAACTATTTTGATTTGTTTAATTTGTGACAATTCCCCCAAGAGTCAACGTAATTTGGAGCCATTTCTTTACACCATCATCATATACCATGTCTTTAAAATTTTAAATAAACTGGAAAATATTGAATCAGATTGTGGTGTTTGTGTGTTACTGACGAAGTCTTGGTTGTAGGGTTGATATAAAGCCATTGCTTGGTCACTGACTTTAATACTTATAAACGTTTACATAACTAGCTGCTTCCAAGCTGGTGGCGTCCTGTACGCTTTCTTGTTTTCCTCTTGCTGGCGTCTGAACCACAACACATACAAACGGATGGTACCGTTTTCTATGAACATGACACAGATCACATCTTCATAAGCAACAATTAATATTCCTCGCACAATGGGCAACAGATTCAAGCTCAACAAACCATTGTGTGACACATAATGAGCAACAGGTTCAGGCTCAGCAATTAAGAAGCATGCAGTGAAATTCGCACAAGGGGTTAAACCCAACCCAACCTATCCCACCCAACCTAATCGAATCCAACCCAACACATCTCAACCCAAACTAACCTTCCAAAAATATCGAGATATAATCTTGTGTTTTATAATATACATATTGTGTATGACATCATAATTTTAATTCCTGCACAGGTGTTCGATCCTACTTGCCCCAAGCTGCGTTTATTTCAAGACATATAACTTTAGTTTACCTATGATAACTGAATTATCTTAGGAAATTTTAAAAGATAAAAATTACCTAGATAACTAAAGACAATATTTAGCTTTAAGTTCAACTGAAAACATCCTCAGGAACACAGAAGGAACATGTGAGAAAGTAACTGCCCGAAACGCTTTGCGTAATAGTGGCTTTAGGCATTGTATGTACGAGCTCTATCTATAAATCTATCAATTTTTGTATAACCTCTTGCATGTATGTACTTTACCTGAATAAACATTTATTTATATATTATAACTGGCCCTCACCGAGGCTACTTAGTCAGTTATCCTTAGATAAATTCGTTTTCTACAAAGCGCCATAGTGAGTGAAGAAAACTTATACTTTGGGGATGCCATTTTATATGTAACAAACATGTACGTTTCACTTTTTTCTTATAATAGTAATTTATTCATACCGTTTATGATACATCGAGCATGCTAATATAATCCCAAGATAGGTAAAGTAATTTATTTGGGGTACTACCACTGGTGCAATTGAAGGGACCCACATCCTCGAAGAAGAAAATAAAGAGTGTTCAGAGAAGACCATGTGGATTCTCACTGAACACTGTTTATAATATATATATATATATATATATATATATATATATATATATATATATATATATATATATATATTATATATATATATATATATATATATATATATAATTTTATTGCAATGCTACAGTTTACAGAGAATACACACATATATAACAATATAACAATCAGCGTTCGAAGAACTCGTCCAGCTCCTCGGAGGATGGGTGCGTACCCAGGATACAGTGCGCATTTCCCCTCTGAACTGTGACACTGAGGCGCTGGAACAGGAAACTGGCCGCTCTTGGGTCTCTAGTTTTCCCAATGAGTTCCTCACCCACCTCCTTTAGGAACTTAAGTGCACATTTACCCCTGGCGCTCAGAGTCTCGGAGCCTATCGGCACGAACCTGTAACAACGTTCTAAGTCTCTGTACTTGTTAGTTTTCTGGGTCTCCCTGAAGGTGGCCGCCCCGCCTCCCTCAGCTGTGCTGTAAGGTAGATAGATATCAGCCAATGTAGATGCACAGGTGTAATCCCATACGACCTGTTTACCTTCCCTCCATGGCTGCAGGGTGACTCCATCTGGGCGTTTTTGGCTGTTGTCAGGTCTGCACAACTGAGGTTCCCTTTGTGCTGGACACCCAGCTGTAGCCAAACTTCTCTTCATAATGTCATTGACTGCGTCATGTCTGGCAATCTTTCCATGAGTCTTTCGACAGATGAGACCATGGCTGCCGTATTGGTCTGCCCGTGCCTGGCCGCAAATACACCGGTGCTCGGTGGAGATAGGGCGGCAAGACGCAGGGCAAAACCAATACTTAGGGCCCGATGGTCCAGGCGGGTGCCCTGGACCATCATATATATATATATATATATATATATATATATATATATATATATATATATATATATATATATATATATATATATATATATGCAATTGACGATCACAAAACACTGATCATTTTATGCGGAAATCCACAGAGAAAAATGAAAGGAGGTAACGTTTCGACTTTGTTAAAGCCTTTGTCAAACCAGACTGACAAGAGGAGAAGGGAAGGGGGAGGATATATAGGCCGACACCTGACCAACCCAACCCTAGGGAAAGAATTAACCAGAGACTAATATATATATCTATATATATATATATATATATATATATATATATATATATGCGAACAAGCCTGAATGGTCCCCAGGCATATATGCAACTGAAAACTCACACCCAGAAGTGACTCGAACCCATACTGCCAGGAGCACTCTGCAACTGGTGTACAGAACACCTTAACCACTCGACCATCACGACTGGACAAAAGATGATGGTTTTCAAGGTGAAGAAAAAGAAGTGAATAACTATAGAATATATTATACTTATTATAAAATTGCACAACGTTTTGAGCCTGCATGGTTCATTCTCAAGTGATAATGTGTTATGGTTGGGGGGGGGGGTTGCATAATAAATGAGCTAACGTACTCTGTAGTTGAGGGGTGTCTGGGCGCTCATGTCCTGGGGGCGTGTCGAGGCAGGAGCAGGCCCTTGGGAGAAGCACCGCCAGCAGTAAGCTGTTCACACCGGCCGTAGTGAGCGCTTTATGCTGGTCCCTGCTATACACCTGACAACACCACCACACAGCTAATACAAGGCAGAGGTAGAGGTAAATGTGGTTGAGGCAGTAGTGTGGCTGGTGATGTGGCAGTGGTGTAGCTGGAGGGTGGTTGAACAGCCCTTGTTGGTATTCTTCATCGAAGTAAACTGCGTGCCAGCCCTCGCTCTGGCGCCAACCATGCGTGCGTTGCCCCTCCGCTCTCAAGTCAGACATTAGGAATGTGCAGGCGAGGAGTCACAATAACGTGGCTGAAGTATGTTGACCAATCCACACACTAGAAAATGAAGGGACGACAACGTTTCGGTCCGTCCTGGACCATTCTCAAGTCGATTGTGAGAATGGACTCTCACAGTCGACTTGAGAATGGTCCAAGACGGACCGAAACGTCGTCGTCCCTTCATTTTCTAGTGTGTGGATTGGTCAACATTATGAATGTGCGTATTTATGGAAGATAAAGAATACTGGGATCAACAGGATGTTGATGTTCCTTTATGTTACCTGATTATATTTGTCTTTATTTGTTTTCCTCTTCTTTACATTTCATCTTTTCTTACCTTTTTCTCTAGACCTTTCCTTTCATCTCATTCTTACATTTCATATTATTATATTATTTCATTCTTCCAATCTTTTCATCTCACTCTCTTCCTTTATATTGTCTATCTCTTCTACTCTCTTTCTATTACAGGACTTGATAATGGTTCAAGATCAAACGTTATCGTTTCTCCATTTAGTGATGTGTGCTTTGGGCCTCAACAGGATGTTTACGACCCACAGCTCCCGGAACTATTGGGCGAGACCAGTACCACACAACTGTCTCATTTCCTGAGTTACAGTCCCATTAAAGGTCTACTGTAAACTGTCCAACCCATCCTCCTCCTCTTGTTTAGTTAGTACCTATTCTGACGGTCGTCAATAGTCACGAATTCGTACGTACTTATCTTTTCGATAATAGTATACTGACTAGTAAGGAATTCTTTTAAAATAAGTGAAGTTAAAACTCAAACTTAAATATTCCTAGGCCTAGTATAGCCCACATATGGCCTCAGGCCATGATATTAGGGCCTCAGATATCGTGGATTAGGAGTAGGTTAGGTTAGGTTTGTTTAGTGTGTCAAAGCAACACAAGTAAAAAATAGTTTTCCGGTTAGTCCAACTCAAGACTTAAGATTTCTACTTTAGAATTTCGTTGTACGTCAGTATGTATATATATATATATATATATATATATATATATATATATATATATATATATATATATATACTATGGTCCTCATCGTTACTGTAAGTATTACCAAAATAAGAGGATGGACTGCATTTAACAATGAGTTGAGGATGTCGTAGCTCAGTCGATTAAAACAGCGTCTGGGATGCTCTCGGACGCAGGTTCGAATCCTCGTCACGGCCCTTGTGGGTTTGTTCAGTTGAGGATTCTATAAGTTTCTCAGCTTGGGTCTCATTTTGGCGATGTGACATAGATTCTGATCTATAAGAAATGGAAGTCAGAAGAGCGATATCGTTGTGAGTGAACGGTTGATGTGATCTCGTTCAGTAGATCTGGTTCAGTAGATCTGGTTCAGTAGATCTCATTCAGTAGATCTCGATCAGTAGAGGACGTGACTTTCCCAACGGACCAAACCCAGCAGCAAGAGACTCCCACACGTGAAGTATTCTGTACGTACAGATCATTACACCTCCCTCGCACATTTAAAGAGATGAACATCAAATCTGAGGTCAAACACTATAGAATCTCTTCTGTTGTTCTGAGTAGTCTCCTGTAGTATGATTATTGTCAAACATAAATGACAATTTGTCCATATCAATGTTTTTGAATGAGACAAAGTTCTTTTTTTGATAATGATAGCTTTAACTCACAGAAAAATAAATACATTTTATATACTGAATAATTTTTAGAGAGTTAGTAAGAATTTAGTGATAAGAATTTTTTTTATAAATCCACAGAGTATGTCAAGCAGACTTTCTTGAATTCATTAACAGGAATAGTGGAACTTATACTAATGATTGCGTACATAACATTTATTTCAGTTTCTCCGAATAGATTTACAGGGATTTAGTAAAATAATTTACTTACAATATAAAACACTGTGAAAGAATAGCATCTCCAAGATTATTTTAACATAAATATATACACAAATTCCTTAGTTATCAACGACTCGCTTTTTCCTCTTCACAGGTGATTTGCTGACATTCTTTTTTTTTGTTTGCAGCATTTTGATTATCCTTTTGGCTTAGTTTTTTCCCCAAAAGCTTCGTGCACCATTTGTCAGATCATCACCAGAAGATTAAAATTGCATCACCATGTTGCAAAGGTTTTACAACAGCCATACAATCATTCACATGTTGTTACCTGTAACAGTGAAGTCAAAGAAGTCAATGACACCCAGTCTTCCCTTAAGACACGTTAAGAGTATTGGTAAGCACACACACTAATGCATTGCCTGTTGGCCGTTGGATGAATTAGTGTGAACAGATAACAAAATATCATCTACATCTCGCATTCATCAATAATGTGTGTTGTGCAGCGTTCAGTCCCAGTGGTAGTCTATACTCTACTTGATTATTTGTGTCTAACACGTTCAAGCTGACATAATATACCTGCAAATATACCACAGTGAGTACGTAATATACTCGTGTGCCGGCTGCTGTACGGCACTTCTTGAAATAGAAGAATACTTCTTCCTGAAGCATTCTAGCATAATACACTTTCACAACTAGGAGCTTACTAGTAAACTATCAAACGAATGCCTTCTGAAAAAGGAGCAGGTGCAGAACATAAAAGATACTTTTCCTACACAATTTATCACGGATAAACTAATTACGATACAACAAATTAGCAGGAGAACATTCCTAGGGAATATGCATAACAGATTGTTGCAGAGGAAGTGTTCCATAATACTGACACTAAAGTCATAACAGCCTGAAGCTTGGAAATACACTTACACTAGAGAACACTGTTATACTTGCACCGGGAGGGTAATGTAGAACATCACCTGGGGATATACACCCACCCACCTGCACATTGATAGCAATAGGCACATTGAAGAGCACACCGTACAGGGCAGTGAAGGGATGCCGGCTCCTGGTCCCCGCCTGTATATTGTGGTATGGAATTTCACTCCAGTGTCCAAACCAGTCATTTTACCTTTCAAATGTGGCCGACTTGCACATACAAACATACATACCTAATATATATATATATATATATTATAATATATATATATATATATAATATATATATATATATATATATATATATATATATATATAATACATATATATATAATATATATATATATATATATATATATATATATATATATATATATATATATTAATGTTTTGAGTATATACTGCCAGGAATGAACTTGTATTCATTCAAATTCATTCTGCCAGCAGTACTCACCTAGTTGTGCTTGCGGGGGTTGAGCTCTGGCTCTTTGGTCCCGCCTCTCAACCGTCAATCAACAGGTGTACAGTTTCCTGAGCCTAATGGGCTCTATCATATCTACACTTGAAACTGTGTATGGAGTCAGCCTCCACCACATCGCTTCCTAATGCATTCCATTTGTCAACCACTCTGACACTAAAAAAGTTCTTTCTAATATCTCTGTGGCTCATTTGGGCACTCAGCTTCCACCTGTGTCCCCTAGTGTGTGTGCCCCTTGTGTTAAACAGCCTGTCTTTATCAACCCTGTCGATTCCCCTGAGAATCTTGAATGTGGTGATCATGTCCCCCCTGTCCCACACTGACACAGCAGTGTCAGTGTGTGTGTGTGTGTAAATGCATCACCAATCATGTGCTCTCTCCTAGAAATATTACACCGTTCATCGAGTTCTTTAATTCTTGCTATCTTCCATGTTGCTATTGCATCACATATGTAAATTGGAGAAAGCATTCAATTTTGATATACACACAAAAAAATACAATAAGATATTTTATCATTCATGAATAATACAATACCAACAAAATTACATCAATGATCACTCGTCCTAAATCCTCTTCTATCCCTTTCAAATGATATATATCGAGTTGTAATGTCTTAGTGCTTTTTTCATGTATGCATACAATAAATACATACTTATGTATACACTATATTTCCCCAGTGTCGAGAATACACAGACTGGCAGGATTAGGCAGGACCATCTTATTCATCTATACCGACCTCCCCTACACCACTTGCTTTACTGAACGGGTACCTTTTGATTGTTAGGTGAAGAGAGTCATGAGGTAAAAGGAAAAAAACGTGGCCCGTGCGGTCTCAGTCGCACTTCCTGCCTTGGGGGAATCGAACCCCGGTGAATTATTGTGTGTGGAGGGAAGGGGAAAGCATTAGTGCTTACGATTATGTAATGTTTATACTGTGTATTAGGGAATGTTTTTCTGTAATGTTTAATTTGTATTACATAATGTTTATGTATATTACGTAATATTTATGTATATTACGTAATGTTTATGTTTATTACGTAATGTTTATGTATATCATGTAATGTGTACTGTGTATTACAGAATGTTTACTGTGTATTGCGTAATGTTTACAACGTATGGAAGAGTTTCGTATGCTGAGTTATTTTCACCTCTAATGAATGGTAATTATTTCAGAATGAAAAGTGTATTTCTGACCTTGTATTCTTTTTGTGTGATCTTAGTGTTGGGTTTTGATCTCTGTGTTATGTTTGTGATCCAAGTGTTGTATATGTGTCCCTGTGTTTGTTTGTTATCTGTGTTGTGTTTTGCGTTTGATATCTTGGTGATGTGTTTGTTATCCTGGTGTAGTATTTTGCATTCTTATATTTTTGTTTGTGATCTTAGTATTGTGTTTGTTATCTTAGTGCGTTTTTAGTGATGCAAGTGATGTGTTTGTGATCTTGGGAGCACGATATCCCTACCCTCCCCTCTGATATGCTTTGGAAGGCAGAAATAAGGTTTAGCTCCTACTCTGTTTACATGTGATAACACCTGTCAGTGTTACTTGGAGATACGCGATAACACCCTCGCTGACGCTTGATAACACCCTCGCTGACGCTTGATAACACCCTCGCTGACAACGGGATAACACCTTCGCATATATATATATATAATATGTATATTCATATCCATATTACATATACGTTGACACGTTGGGCATATGCATAATATGCATAATAAACTAATGGTCGAGTCCAAATTTGTCTCTTCCCCTTAGTAGTGACCTAATAGAGTAGTTCTTTGTGCCTGGGGTCCAGGAGCTAGAGTTTAGGGGGGAGCGAGGTACCTGCGGCCCCCAGGGTGTCTCACTTGCCCTGTTTTTTGGCAAGACGCTTGTCCTGGCGTGGGTAGAGGGGGTGGGGGGGAATAGCCAAGCGGTGTCATAAGATATTCTGAAAAGGCAGATCAGTTGGTGTCAGGATGCATCAACAAGCATTTTAGCAAACCTTTGCGAAACTTGTACATCTTTGTTTGGTTTTTGTTTTAATCGTCGTGGATTTGTTTATATTTATTAAACAGTGTATGGGCTCCGAAGCGCTACGTGGTTGTTTATAACAATACATTTCTTGGTGTTTGTATAGCTTCGAAGGTTCGTACACTGTTTTAATATATGTAAACGAAGGTGTCATGGTATGGAGAGAGAGAGAGAGAGATGTACAGGTTTCGTAGGTGTATGCGTAAATGTTTGATGAATTGGTAGCCCAGGTCTGTGTTATGGTTTGCCCAGCCGCTTGGTCAACCACTGGTCTAGTTCCCTGGGGCTGCGACCCACCACAGTCGACCAACTCCCAGGTACCTCTGCTAGGTGAACAGAGGCATTAGGTATTGGAAAACGTGCCCCTCCACTATCTTGCCCTGCCCGAGTTGTGGGCCGACTGCGCTATAGGTATTCACATCTGTATGTACTTGTCTACATATTAAAAGATAATTCACATATCTACGAGAATATTAAACATGTAATAATTATTTAAATAAATCAGTCTGATCTTTTTCTGATAGAACACGTTAAGATGTATTGACCTACACTTATATAGGCCAGTAATGCTAACATACGATACAGATCTTTCAGTACCAGCGAACATATGGAAATAGAGGGAAAGTGAGGGGGAGGTGACTGTATATTCTGATATTAAATGAGTCTCAGTTCTAAAGAAATATGTGAATATTTACACGTAATGAAAGCTGAATGACTCAAGAGATAAATAGACCCACAGAGGAGACATTCATTTCTTTCACAAATACCTTTTTCCAGAGTGCTGCCACACAGCCCCAGAGTTGAAGTACTCATAAAGTACATTTACTTTCAAACTTGAAAGAAACACGAACCGAATCCACCAATAATTTTCAGAAACTGGAAGATATGAGTCAACGACATATTTACAAATCACATTAATGTTATCAGAAAACAAAACACATTCAACACAAGGTATACACACTCCATACTGTAGCCTTATACTTTGGTAAGAGGGTCATACAATTAGTTTACTGGACATCACATGTAAATCTGTGTCTCCTTGGAATTTGTGGTTGTTCCTCTCTATCCTTAAACTGAGAGGAGAAATATTTGATATTTTTGGTCCTTGGTTGGATATGGTTGAGCACAGGGCTTAGTGTACCAACCCGACACAGGGGTGTGTACAACACTCGACCCAGTGTACTAAACCGACACTTCATAGTCTAAACCTAATTTTCATATCAACTTGAAGCTCCCCAACCTAACTGGAGTTGTTCTGTGCATCTTCGTTGTCAATATTCTTAGCTGAAGGCTCATTATAACCAATGAATGTCATCATTAAAAATTATTCCTGGAGCTGTCTTTAATGGGAGTATTTCATACAGTTTTGTCTATCAAATAATTGTTGTTCTTTTAAATTTGTTACATATTATACCGTTCAAAATAAAGTGTGATATCAAAGCAAGCAATTATAACAAACCTTGTTGTGTAAATTTCAAAAAATACATAGATTACACAATACGTAATTATTGTGATAACTTGTTATGCTTCTATTATGACTTAGGTAAATAGTTTACTGTAAATTTGTGTGATCTGTGTGTGTGTGAGCGTGTGAACAGTATTTCCATGATTTAAACATTTCTTGTGCATAGTGGCAGGTGAAAATTCTGCCAGTGAAGCATTGCGTTCAAAACATGAATGATATTCTTCCTGTTACCTGTCTTGAAAACTGGTATTACAGTGCCGTCTTCAAGCTGTCCGAAAGGTCTCTCCCACCGGAGTATTGCATTTGATATTTTTTACAATAGAATTGTTCTTGGCCTCAGCACCATTTTGCCAGTACTGAAGACAGTATAATGTCTGGTCCAAAGGCTTTTGCTGTGCCCAGCTCTCTCAGTAATCTTTGTGTGTCCTCTCATTACTGAGAGTGAGGTTGTTACCCACTGTGTCCCTCTGAATCTTTGAA
>WNGS01109635.1:10163162-10175192 GCA_020271785.1 Procambarus virginalis | reverse complement strand
GCAGAAGACCCCAGGCAGGAATATAATGACACACGCAAAGCACGAATAGATAAACTGCAAAGAGCAGCAACGGCAGCACCCAGAATGAGAGCTAAATTACTAATCATGGGAGACCTAAATCATGGAGAGATAGACTGAGAATCGAAAAAAACTACAACCCCCCCATTAGCGGAGAAGTAATGGGAGGGGGGGGGGGGAATTTAGTGGGAGTTCTTGAGAGGAACTTTTTATCACAACAATATAAGATAACACAAGAGAAATGGGTGAAGGGGAGCTGCACCTAGTCTACTGGATCTCATTTTCAGCCAAAATGAGGAAGATATCGTATACTAGGAAAATGAAATGTCTCTTGGACCCAGAGGCCGCTGTGTCCTAGTCTTTGATGACATAATTGAATTAAAAATAATGGACATAACTCAAGGGATCAAAGAAAGGAGAGTAAGTTACAGTAAAGGGAACTACATGAAAGTAAGAGAGTACCTGCAAAATGTGCAATGAGAGGTAGAACGTAGGGGGGTGGGGTAACACAGTCCAGGGAATGATGGATAAATCATGCAAAGATGCAAAGCGGCTGAAGAGATTCATACCAACAATTATGGTAAGAAGGTTAAAGAATACCACAAACTCATTCTTCAATTGAAATGCCAAGAAGCTGAACCGAAAAACAGGAGGGAATGGAATAAACTACAGACCGAAGAAAACCAGTTTACATACCACAGAGCTAGGAAAGACAACATAATTTAAAGACAAATTCACAATAAATGTTCAAGTGACTGAGAAAGGGTTATTAGATTTCAACACAAAACGTGTAATGTGATGGAAATGGGACCAGATGCCAGGAGACCAGAAAGGTGGTACTCACATACATATACACAGTGAAGGGAAAATGACTTCCCTATAATCTCTAGAGAAAAAAGATCGTGGAGTGGATATAACACCAAGTCTAATTCTGGAGACACAAATAAATAGAATAACATCAGCAGCATACACTAAAATGGCGAAAATCAGAACATGTTCAAGATCCTCAATAAGAAGGTGATTAAATATCTGTACACCACCCACGTGAGACCAGTCTTAGATTATACAGCTCCACCGAGGAGCTCTCATCTTAAAACAGCAAATAAGAAAAATTTGAAAGGTTAGAAGATTATCAACGAGGCTCGTCCCCGCAATTGCGAGGGATGGGGTATGAAAAAAGGCTGAAAGAACTAGACGTGACATCATTATAGAAAAAAGAAGAAAGTGCAGAGACATGACAAAGACTTAAAATACTTAGGAGAATTGACGAAATGGAAAAAACAAGATATGTTCAAAATTAATACCAATAGAAAAAGAGGCCATGGATGGAAGCTTAAGAATTAGACGAGCCAAAGAGATGTTAGACGGTTCCCTGGAAACACAAACCATAACTGTCTCTATTTTCCGCTTGTTACAACTTGTAATAAAGTTGTTACATCTTGCCTTAACGTGTTTATGACGTATTAGAACGTTGTTACAACTTGCTATATTGGTTGTTATAACTGGTTACGAGGTGTTAAAACTTGTTCGAACGTTGTACCAACGTCGTAGTTTCGGTGTGTGCTTGGCGGGATTATCTTTTAGCGCAAGAGTAATGGGGAAATGAAATGAACACAACGAGCAGGTTGTAGAAATGAACCCCATTTAGACTTTCAAAATGAACGCCATGAACTTTCAAAAGTAGATATGATAGAGGAGTAAAGCAGGAGAAACTTCATTAGCAAACTACCGGCTAGAAAGGCTGGGTTCCAAGAGCTAAAAGCTCGATTCTGCAGGTACAAATAGGTGAGCAGGTCCCCCTCCCCCCCCCCACACACACACACACACACACACACACACACACACACACACACACACACACACACACATCTTGAGGTTATCTTGAGATGATTTCGGGGCTTTTAGTGTCCCCGCGGCCTGGTCCTCGACCAAGCCTCCACCCCCAGGAACCAGCCCGTGACAACTGACTAACACCCAGGTACCTATTTTTCTGCTAGATGACAGGGGCATAGGGTGAAAGAAACTCTGCCCATTGTTTCTCGCCGGCGCCTGGGATCGAACCCAGGACCACAGGATCACAAGTCCAACGTGCCGGTCACATACCAACAACAACAAAATTATCTCCCACACAACTGCGTGTGAGAGATGCGAGATTACTGAACGGAACTCCTCTCTGGGGACCGAAATGCCAAATGAGTCTAGATTGCTTCAAGGCGAACAGGCCGGGGGGGGGGGGGGAGGCGACGGAGATGGGGGGGTAGAGTACCTACCTATCAGTGCTTGTCTACCAGTGACTACTGGGAAGTGAGGTGTAGCTCTTTATGCCTCGCCTAAGAGCCCTGTTGAGCCTGTTGGGCTATAATGTAACTATTCCCAATGTTCGAGTTCTTTGTCGAATTTGATCTTTGAAGCCGTTGATGGAGGTGGCTTCCACACCTTCTTCTTTCAGTGTCTTCCACTTGCTGACCACCCGTACGGGGTCCAAGTATTTATTTATATTTGTTTCATGCTCTCTTTTTTTTTTTGCGTTTCCAGTTTACACTTGTGTCCTTTTGTCCTCCATTCTCTCAACTTTAGTAAGTTGTCCTTATCCACCGTGTCTATTCCCTCTGTACCTCCTATGTTGTGATCATATCTCTATTCTGTTCTCTAAGGTTGTGAGATCAAAAATTTCAAATTTCAAAACCCCCTCCATTTTCAAAGCCCCCCCCCCCGTCCCATCCTTCCTTAACAAACCTTTTGGGCATGAACATTCACGGGGCACGACTGGGAACAGTGACACATATCCAGAGATGATCCCATGCCCGATGCCTCAGACCTTCACACTAAGTCAAGAACCATACGGTCTTTCCACGCAATTACAATTGTAAGAGGCGGGCCCAAAGAGCCAGAGCTCAACCCGCGCAAGCACAACTTGGTGAGTACAACTAGGTGAGTACACACATGGACATGAGAGCTACACTGGAACAAAGGGATCAAGGAAGTTCCAGGAATACTTTGACCTTTGTTCCAGATTCTTTGACCTTTGTTCCAGGGATCCTTTGACCTTTCTTCCAGGGGATCCTTGACCCCCCCAAAAAAAGAACAGGAAGGACGCTTCCAAATCCACTGAGAAGTTAAAGTAAAGAGCCGTGAACCACAAGAGTGAGTTTAGAGGCAAAAGAAACAAAGAGTAAATATTAGATAAACGGGAAGCCAGTGTGGAGAGAGAGAGAACAGTTAGAGTGACCTTCAGAGAGTCATCACGAGGAAGCAGCTTCTTGACCAGCCTCAAGGTTGTTACAAGACCGGGATTATTGACCTCTCTTAGTTCCACAGATATTCCACAGATGTGGAGGGGGGGGGGAGGGGGGGGGGCGTACACACTCTCTGGACCTCACAACTGAACTGGGTGTTATATAGGGCAGCGTGCCTTCATAAATATATATATATATATATATATATATATATATATATATATATATATATATATATATATATATATATATATATGCAGCAATGATCACAAAAACACTGATCCAAGTATGCAGAATAACCACATGTGAAAAATAGAAAATGCTTAACGCGTTTTCGGCTAATTCGCCTTCATCAGAGCAAAGTAGAATGAAGATCAAACATCTTCATTCTACTTTGCTCTGATGAAGGCGAATTAGCCGAAAACGCGTTAAGCATTTTCTATTTTCACATGTGGTTATTCTGCATATATATATATATATATATATATATATATATATATATATATATATATATATATATATATTTATATATATATATATATATATATATATATATATATATATATATATATATATATATCATAAAAAGTAAGAGTTATGTTGATACATCAGTAGCATAAAAAAGTTAAAAATACGTTTTCTCGCTCCGTAAAGACATGACCAAATGCAAACACATAATATGCGACACGCACACACAGACGCGCACACACACACACACACACACACACACACACACACACACACACACACACACACACACACACACACACACACACACCGTGCCCAAACACACAAGTTCCCACCAGAGGACCAGGAATGACCACCTCGAAATGAAAATGAAAGCAAAGAGACAGCCCCCGCGAGCACAATCCGGTGAGTACAATTAGACCAGTCCACAGTGAGGGTGGTGATAAAAATAGAAGGCACTTGAGGCAGAAGCGCTGGAAACCTCCTCTCTACACCGCTTCAAGTCGAAAGAGTACTGGAACATCAGGAAGCGTAAATGAACCAGGTACACTTACTATGAGGTGGTGTTAACGCCATAGGGGCTGAAAACATACAGATATAGAAATTAGGCAGTGTAATGGGCAAATACAATAGGCAAATTAGACAACGTAATAGGCAAAATTAAGCTGATATAGTCTGGGATAGAGTAGAGTAACACCTTCCTACAGGTGTCATACGCTCAGGTCAACTTTTAATGCCCTAGGCAGGTACTTTGAGACTTAAGCTAAGAATAGTAGTAGGCTGTCATTTGAAGGTTCAGTTTTGGGGAGCATCCCTTGTCTGTCAATACAAATTATAATGCATCATAATGGAGATGTATCTGTCCACTAGCCTCAGGGCAGTGGAAATGGGAGTGAGCCAAGCCTTCTGATCTCAGGTTGAATACTGGTGCATTTGACATTCAAAGAGAGATTCGAGTCCAGACTCTGATCCAAGCCTCGCAGAGAAGTAGCCGCGGACTTCGTGTGTTGCCTCAGCGGACAGAAAGTGGTGTGACCAAAACGGTCGAAGCTAACCTAATCCATCGATGACACAGAGACAAATGTCAATGTTAGTGAGCCGCTATGAGTTATAACGCCTTTTTCTATGTCTCCGTTCGGGATGTTGATGTCAAAAAAAGTACTGAAGTACTGTGGTGCTTCCAGGCAGTAGCTCCACAGTGGTCTCTGACCCTGCTGGAATGGGCCGACTCATCTAGCATCATTGTCAGAAGATGTCTGATGAGTGATCACAATCGACTTGAGAATGGTCCAGGACGGACCGAAACGTCGTCGTCCCTTCACTTTCTAGTGTGTGTGGTTTGGTCAACATATTTCAGCTACATTACTGTGACTCCTCGTCTGCATCTCTGATGAGTGTAAAAGTCAAGTCATCATGGTGTTTCCAAGAAGGCAGGGGGGGGGGAGGGGGTTAGGTCAGAGGAGCAGTAGCTCACTTGTGTGGTAATTCAGATTGATCTCAAGTGGCTCAGCTCGGATTTGGGATCCTTAAAAAGTTAATGGTAAACTTAGACAAGTTTTATATTCTGGAAGACAGTCATGAGGACTAAACCAGTAATGTATATTGAAGATTTAGGTTAATGTATGAACTGATCAAGGGAAATAAACAAGTCAGATTCACGTGTGTTATACACCTTGTGTTTACTATAATGTATAGAGTGTGAGAGGCATTCACCGAGTAATTGAGTAATGATATCAACGTGAAGATAACGAGTTAAGATCACATGATGAATCAATAGACTCCTCATTGTATTTAAATAAAATGTGGTGGGAGCACAGTTCCCCCCTCTAATCTCCCTTCTTCCCATTTGCATGGGTAAAGCATCTTTCTCTTATTCTCCCCTTAGAATGAATATTGACCCCTGTCCTCCCCCTTTCGTCCCCCCCCTGTCCCCTAGTTATTGACAGTGTAGTACACAGATGACAGTGCAACTATCATGACTCTAGTTACGAGGAAGTGCAAGCTTGTAATTAAGACTTTAGGGGGGATGGCTGTCGCTTCTCTTCCTTGTAGTAATAACCTAGAAGCCTAGAGATAACTAATGGATAAAACAGAGTATACTCAGATCACATACCCCGAATCCCTGCCATGGTTTCCTCGTAACACCGGGGCTGAAGAGCTAGAGCTCGTTCCTCTCGACGCAAGCTGGTATATCTATATATAAGCACTAGCCAAGGTGGAGAAGGAAGGTCATGCCTGCCTTGTGGGGCGTGACCTTCACACAATGTATACAGAGGTCAGGGTGTGACCTTGAGGTCAGAGTGTGACCTTGAACACGCAGTCGTAATGGCCACCTACTCAAGAGACCACTTAGCTGTAAGGTCAGAAAATACCACACAACATTCCTAGACCTTCCACAACGGACAGGCTGTAACTGGAAACATTGCGCTACACTAAATAAAAAGACTAGAGAAACCAGGCAAGAATATTAATAGATTAAATAAATATATATATATCAAAATCGGACGCATCTTTAAACCCCAACGGACGCTTACACAAATCCCCACGGATGCGATTTTATCCCCCCCCCCTGACCCGCACGGACGCCTATACAAATCTCATGGACTCCTATATAAATCCCATGGATACTTGTATAAACTTCCCGCAAGCTTCCACAAACCACGGTCTCCTCCACAAATCACCCGGACGGCCACACACAAACAACACCATCAAACTTATCTAGCACCTTCCAGATTATCCTGAATAAACGATGAAACCACCAGCAAGACAGCAAACAAAAAAGTGTCAAACAACATTCGCGAGGAACAAGAACCTCTTCCCGAGGATCCGAAACAAAATACAAAACATCTACACATATAAATAAGCAGCATCGGAAGCTATCAAAGTAAGGCACTGAGAAAGTGTCTTACTAATCACGCTCTCAACCTCACACTTTCTAAATGAGGTGTATCAATCGGTGCTGGGACCCGTGGTTCACTCCCCGCTTAAATATTTCAAGATTCCACCCTCCCGCCGACCTGGTAGCGTACTGGTACGGTCGACACAGAACCGGTTCGGTCACCTAGAGCTGTATGAATCAATACCGCTGAGGAGGAGGAGGAGGGGGGTGGGGAGGAACTTAGTATAACGGCTGGCTGGTTACAGCGGGCGCTTACGTTAAACGAGCATACCGTCGCAAGCAAGCATGTAACGTTGTGAAAGGTGTTCAGCCGTCTAACTCTCACAGCCGCCACAAGGACGGGAGGTCTGACATCTCGCGGAAACCTGTTGAACGGCCGGTGAGTGGAACGCTCGTGGTAAGGTGACTCGATCTCCCTGGTGAACGACCTCAACTCTCGATGAACGTTTGGCACACAGTAGTAGTAGGCATCCATCAGTCTCAGGAGACTATGGAGTTGCGCTCCGGCCGCCGGTCTGGAGTGGCCTCACCAGGGCGCAAAGCCAGGGTAGGTTGATTCGGGGGAGAATCAACCTACCCTGAATCAATCAGGGGTACATTAAAGGAACGCACCTCCAACGCCCGGCCAGCGTCCGGGCGTCCGTTTGTCCTCACTAGTACTCTTCAAGTTGTGATTGCTGGGAGGGTTTAGCCTCAGCACTTAGGGTCCTGCATCTCAACCTNTAACAACGACAATAGACGATGGTTAACATCGACAACAGACGATGGTTAAACAGGGACAATAGACGATGGTTAACACCGACAATAGACGATGGTTAACACTGACAACCGACGATGGTTAACCAGGGACAATAGACGATGGTTAACAGCCACAATAGACGATGGTTAACACGAAAACAGACGATGGTTAACAGGGACAATAGACGATGGTTAACAGCCACAATAGACGATGGTTAACACCGACAATAGACGATGGTTAACACCGACAATAGACGATGGTTAACACCGACAAATAGAGAGATGGTTAACACCGACAATAGACGATGGTTAACAGGGACAATAGACGATGGTTAACACCGACATAGACGATGGTTAACACCGACAATAGACGATGGTTAACACCGACAATAGACGATGGTTAACACCGACAACAGACGATGGTTAACAGGAACAATAGACGATGGTAACAGCCACATAGACGATGGTTAACACCGAAATAGACGATGGTTAACACCGACAACAGACGATGGTTAACAGGGACAATAGAACGATGGTTAACACCGACAATAGACGATGGTTAACACCGACAACAGACGATGGTTAACAGGGACAATAGACGATGGTTAACACCGACAATAGACGATGGTTAACACCGACAATAGACGATGGTTAACACACGACAATAGACGATGGTTAACACCGACAATAGACGATGGTTAACACCGACAATAGACGATGGTTAACAACGACAATAGACGATGGTTAACACCGACAATAGACGATGGTTAACAACGACAATAGACGATGGTTAACACCGACAATAGACGATGGTTAACACCGACAATAGACGATGGTTAACAACGACAATAGACGATGGTTAACACCGACAATAGACGATGGTTACAACGACAATAGACGATGGTTAACACCGACAATAGACGATGGTTAACACGACAATAGACGATGGTTAACACCGACAACAGACGATGGTTAACAGGGACAATAGACGATGGTTAACACCGACAATAGACGATGGTTAACAACGACAATAGACGATGGTTAACACCGACAATAGACGATGGTTAACAACGACAATAGACGATGGTTAACACCGACAACAGACGATGGTTAACAGGGACAATAGACGATGGTTAACACCGACAATAGACGATGGTTACACCGACAATAGACGATGGTTAACACCGACAATAGACGATGGTTAACACCGACAACAGACGATGGTTAACACCGACAATAGACGATGGTTAACACCGACAATAGACGATGGTTAGCACCGACAATAGACGATGGCTAACAACGACAATAGACGATGGTTAACACCGACAACAGACGATGGTTAACACCGACAATAGACGATGGCTAACAACGACAATAGACGATGGTTAACACGACAATAGACGATGGTTAACACCGACAACAGACGATGGTTAACACCGACAATAGACGATGGTTAACACCGACAATAGACGATGGTTAGCACCGACAATAGACGATGGCTAACAACGACAATAGACGATGGTTAACACCGACAACAGACGATGGTTAACAGCGTCTAAGAGCAATAATCTCCTCATGGGCTATTACCATATGTGCGTTAATCACCCTGTGTATAAAGGGGTCGGGCAAGCACGAGCAAGCATAAGTGATCTCTGGAGACTCTAGGATGGGTTGCTTGACAGGTTTGTCAATTGATGAGACGGCATGTCAACACGTCAACATGACAGGTGACAGGGATTTGACAGCTGGCCAGTGGCAGACACTACATAGGATGAAATGCCCCTAAACGGTGATCTGTGAAATAAATCAGTGTACGAACGCCACTGCTATCATGCGAAGAGAGAATCACGTGAAAATTGTGTGAAAAATATAAAGAAATGTTCAAGAATGATACTTCCATCATACACCTATACTACCCCCACCTACAACACCCCCCTACACTCCCACCTACACCTCGTCAATACAACACTTCACCCAGACACCCTCCTCACAGCTAGCAACCAGGGATGGTAAAGGTCTTTCTATGTTGTCTATGTAGGCTTTCCATCACCAGTCAAGCCAACATGCAATCCCTGAACCTTCACCTCGAGCTGAAGCTTCGCAGTATCACCCACAACACGCCACGTATATGCGCCTGCCACCACAACAACGTAGTATAACGTTTCGGAAATCAGTATTTGAGCTGCGACCACAAATTATATTAATCAGCGAGATCAAGCTATCAGTCATGGCCACAGGGAGCTTGGGGCGACCTGAAAGAAATCTGCCAGAACGCTCTATAGGAAGCTCGGGAAGACGCAAACAGCGCGCGTTTGCATTTTGAAATGCAACTGGTGCCTGCATTAGGGACGGTTGTGCTTGCAACGGTCCCAGACCAACCGTGTATGGACTTGTTGCTCATCAGGGCTTGGTGAGAGGGGTCCAAATCTGGTAATCCAGTTGACTTGATTGGGAGATGAGAGGCATCACTGGATATGCCTGGTGCAGGCCGAGGCAGGCCGAGGAGGGACCTTCAAACGCAGCTGCTCGCTCTCGGTCATGTTGGGGGGAGGGGAAGGGGGAGCAGGTCACGTGTTTGAGTGATATACAGCATGTATTGAGGAAGCAATCAGGAGAGAGAAGCATCTTATATGTTGAGTGGCTGGATGCGGCATGAGAAATTAGTCAGTGTGTTCTGTGTGATTGTCTATGTGTTTGTGTGTGTGTTTGTGTGGGGTCTGTGTGTGTATGTGTGTGTATATTATTTGTGCCTGTAGGATCGAGCTGTTAGCTCTTGGACTCCGCCTTTCTAACCGTCGGTTGTCTAATGTACTGACTCCCTACCTATTTTTCCTGTATCGTATCTACTACACGTTCCTCTCTAACACACACATCCCCAGAATGCAGCCAGTAGCAGCTGTCTAACTCCCAGGTACATGTTTACTGCTAGGTGCATAGAGGCATCAGGTGAAAGAAACTCTGCCCATTTGTTTCTGCCTCGACTGGTAATCGAACCCGGGCCCCTTGGGACTACGGTCGCAGAGCGCTGTCCATTCGCCTGCGAGTGTGTGTGTGTGTTTACTATTTGTATTTACAATTTGTTCCTGCAGAATAGCTCTTGGACCCCGCCTTTCTATCCGGTATATTTTTTCCCTATTATTATGTCCACTAAATACATTTCTCACTAATACACACACACACACAGGAAGCAGCCCGTAGCAGCCGTCTAACTCCCAGGTACCTGTTTACTGCTAGGTGAACAGGCGCATAATGTGAAAGAAATTGCCCAATTGTTTCCGCCTCGGCCGGGAACTGAACCCGGGCCCTTAGGACTACAACCCTTGAGCGCTGTCCATTCAACCTCGAGGCCCTAAGTGAGTGTGAGTGTGTGTGTGTGTGTACTCACCTATATGTACTCACCTATATGTGTCTGCAGGATCGAGCATTGACTCTTGGATCCCGCCTTTCGAGCATCAGTTGTTTACAGCAATGACTCCTATCCCATTTCCCTATCATACCTGGTTTTAAAATTATGAATAGTATTGGCTTCCACAACCTGTTCCTTAAGTGCATTCCATTTTCCCACTACTCTCACGCTAAAAGAAAACTTCCTAACATCTCTGTGACTCATCTGAGTTTCTAACTTCCATCCATGTCCCCTCGTTCTGTTACTATTCCGTGTGAACATTTCGTCTATGTCCACTCTGTCAATCCTTCTGAGTATTTTATACGTTCCTATCATGTCCCCCCTCTCCCTTCTTCTTTCTAGTGTCGTAAGGCATAGTTCCCCCAGGCGCTCCTCATACCCCATCCCTCGTAGCTCTGGGACGAGTCTCGTTGCAAACCTCTGAACCTTTTCCAGTTTCATTATGTGCTTCTTTAGATGGGGACTCCATGATGAGGCGGCATACTCTAAGACTGGCCTCACGTAGGCAGTGTAAAGAGCCCTAAATGCCTCCTTACTTAGGTTTCTGAATGATGTTCTAACTTTTGCCAGTGTAGAGTACGCTGCTGTCGTTATCCTATTTATATGTGCCTCAGGAGATAGATTAGGTGTTACGTCCACACCCAGGTCTCTTTCGCGCGTCGTCACAGGTAGGCTGTTCCCCTTCATTGTGTACTGTCCCTTTGGTCTCCTATCTCCTAGTCCCATTTCCATAACTTTACATTTGCTCGTGTTGAATTCCAGTAGCCATTTCTCTGACCATCTCTGCAACCTGTTCAGGTCCTCTTGTGTGTGTGTGTGTGTGTGTGTGTGTGTGTGTGTGTGTGTGGTGTGTGTGTGTGTGTGTGTGTGTGTGTGTGTGTGGTGTGTATTCATCTAGTTGTGCTTGCGGGGGTTGAGCTTTGCTCTTTCGGCCCGCCTCTCAACTGTTACTAACTACTAACTATTCCCCCCCCACACACACACCCAGGAAACAGCCCGTAACAGCTGACTAACTCCCAAGTACCTATTTACTGCTAGGTAACAGAAGCAGAGTGAAAAAAACTTTGTCCATTTGCCTGGTCTGCCTGCCTGGTCCGGAAATTGAACCCGGGCCCACAGAATTGCGAGTCCTGCGCGCTGTCCACTCAGCTACCAGACTACCCTGAACACCTTGTACTCACCTATTCGTGCATGCGGGGGTTGAGCTTTGGCTCTTTGGTCCCGCCTGGCTCTTTGGTCCTACCTTGTGTGTGTGTGTGTGTGTG
>WNGS01109635.1:10100015-10149236 GCA_020271785.1 Procambarus virginalis | reverse complement strand
CAAATGTATGTGTGCCCTCCAACTTTGAACAAAGATACAAGCAGACATTCTTTCATAGAATAATATATAGCATTTATTATTATTATTCACTATTGCAATATCAGACATGGTTTAAGAAAACCGTCAATATCCCCCTCAGTCACTATAATATCAAAACACACCTGGTATTTAAAATAATTGTTTTACGAGTGCCTCTACAAACTTTTTCATAAGGAAAGCTATCAAGAATCCAGCACCTACAACACGCGTACTGTTAGATCATATATTTCTTACCTCACAAGCGAGGCTTTTAATGGCTTTTTCTGCTGTAATTTCCCGTAATAGACAAAATCTGTCGTTGATTGATTATTGTCTACAATGTCCTTAAGGCAATCCAGAAAATAAGTGTTAATTATGAGAAATGATGAGGATAAACAAGTAGCCAATGATTGAGTAATTGTTTGGTACACGATGATTACTGGTTTGGTAGATGAGGTAAATTTTGGTGCTTGGCATCTGTGTCGGGGGCCCGAGAGGTGGAATGGCAGAGATCAGTCGGTGTTTGGCTGAGGTGGAGGGAGGTGGTGCTGGTGCGGCCCCGGAGCGATGCTGACGTGGCTGCCGCCCGCTCCCGCCATATCCTAAATCCTTCCTTTCGGACGATTGTAGTTGCGCAGTGATTGTTTCTTCGATTGAAAAAAATTAATTCTTACGCAGCGTATGGAATGTTGTTTGTTTATTATAGCGAAACTTTTGGACTGAAATTCTTGGGGTAAATAAATGGCGAAATTATAGTCGAGTTCACCTAACTAGAGAATCTTAAGAATTTCTGAGGAGAAAGTTATAAATGATGGAAGCATGAAGAAAAGCTTTTTTGTATTTTATGAAATATAAAAGAATGAGAAGCAGGAAAAGCTATAGTATAGCCTCTGGATGCAACACGCGCGATCAGGAACGTTTGTGTGTGTCCTAAACGTTCCCCCCCCCCCACCAGTTGTAGAGCAACGTTCCCTTACAAGCTGTATGATAACGTTGTTCCTCGCCAGTTGTATACAAATGTTCCCCCCAACAGCCGTATGACAACGTTGTTTCTCGACGCCTATGTGGAAACGTTAGTCTACGCACTGCAGATGCATGTATGGAAACGTTTCACCCATGAGATGTATGAGAACGTTGTTCCTCCCACGGTTGTATATACAAACGTTCCACCTAGGTGTATGAAAACCAAATTCCCACACCAGTTGTATAGGAACGTTGTTTATTTATTTTTTATTGGGCGAGTTTATTGGGCAGCGTCACTCATCCTGTGAGTGGACTCCGCCATAGCCGCGTGTACAAAATACCCCCCAATAGGAAGAAAACCCGCTGGGTTGTTCATCCTGTCACTTGTACCCAGACGGGTTAAGGCGGGTGTCTGGGAATCACCAGGGCGCCGGTTCAAGTCATATTTTATATATATATATATATATATATATATATATATATATATATATATATATATATATATATATATATATATATATATATATATATATATATATATGTGTGTGTGTGTGTGTGTGTGTGTATCATTCACTTAGGCACTAGAAGACTCGAACCGTCGACCCCACGGTGTGAGGTGGAAACTCTTCCACTGAGCTATCATGGGAGGCCCAATGAATTTGCTATATTCCAACATTCTGGCCATGATTTCTCAATTACAAGATTGTCATTGGCCTATACAGCGCCTGTTAACTGGTCACGGAGAGATTCTATCTGGCTCTTCTGCCTGTGTTATCTTTCCCCTCCAGTTAAACTTTCCCCACGTTGACTGGCAATTGTTTAGCATTGTAGTCTAATCTTTTATCACTTCTGCTATGACTTGTGTTCTGTTCAGTCGTCTAGATAGCGACATCCTTCCTCCAGTGTGTGGCTGTACTCACCTATTTGTGCTTGCGGGGGTTGAGTTCCGGCTCTTTGGTCCCGCTTCTCAACTGTCAATCAACTGCTGTACGGATTCCTGAGCTTACTGGGCTCTATCATATCTACATTTGAAACTGTGTATGGAATCACTGTGTGTGTTCATGTGTTTGTGTGTTTTGTATGTGTGTGCACTTTAACACTCATCTTGAGAAAAAGTCTCCCATAATTTTCGATTATCAAGCACCCAGTCTGAGGGAAAGTAATGCTGTTCCACTGCTCTATAGGAAACTGGAATTACTGTGAACTATTTAATTAATTTACATTTTAATTACATATTAACCGATGCATCTTTTTTCAGTGTATTTTTTTACCCAAGTGAACCTAAAAAAAGTGAATATGTGATAAGAGTTAATACAGACGTTAACATATTTGTATAAGAAGCTGTAAGACGAAAATCAGTTTAGTTCATATAGAGAAGCTCGCTCTTATCACCACCACTGAGCTTACAGGACATGATAGTTATATAGTCTTGTTAAGGGAGTCTACCATGCAGCTCTCCAGAGGCTCCAGAAATATCTATATCGTTTGCTTACAGATAAAGATTGGTAATTTAAGCCCAAAGTAATCACCGCACGTTCCTAGATAACTCAGTCCGAATTTGAGTAATTGTCTGAATAAGCTGATTATGAAAAATTTAAAGGCATTACAATATATAAATTGACTCTCCACAACTGACTACATTCGAACATTAGAAATATAGAGGAAACATAAGAGGTAATTATCAGTCGATCCGTGACCCAAGAGAGGCCCGAGGTCAGTAAGCGGACCACAAGACTTCAAGAGAAAAACGAGATGCGTCTTTTGCCAAACTGGTGCCTTAAGAATTCCTCAGTGACTCCTACTGACACCTGTGGAGGTGGAGGAGGAGGAGGAGGAACAGGAGGCGGAGGAGGAGGAGGAGTCTTCCTAGGCAACAGTCCACGACTGGAGGCGCTGACCAACTTCACCACCTCCAAGAGTACAAGGTTAGTTGAACAAAATCCACAAGGGCCGTGACGAGGATTCGAACCTGCGTCCGGGAGCATCCCAGACACTGCCTTAATCGACTGTTGCAACCCGTCCTCGCAAATTCGTATAGTCAATATTGACTTATTAGTTACGTGCATAGGTGACATACTAAACATAATAGTTTCCCTTGAAAAGCTTCATAGAAAACACCGACCTTACCTAACCTACTTAGTATGTTAAGATAAGCATCTTATCGCTTCGTAATTACAATTATTACCTAACCTATACCTATAATAGATTAAGTAACAATTGTAATTACGAAGCTATAAGATGCTTATTTTAACATACTAAGTAGGTTAGGTAAGGTCGGTGTTTTCTATGAAGCTTTCAAGGGAAACTATTATGTTAAGTATGTCACCTATGCACTTATTTAATAGTTTCCCTTAAAAAGCTTCATAGAAAACACCGACCTTACCTAACCTACTTAGTATGTTAAGATAAGCATCTTATTGCTTCGTAATTACAATTATTACCTAACCTATACCTATAATAGGTTAAGTAACAATTGTAATTACGAAGCTATAAGATGCTTATTTTAACATACTAAGTAGGTTAGGTAAGGTCGGTGTTTTCTATGAAGCTTTTCAAGGGAAACTATTATGTTTAGTATGTCACCTATGCACGTAACTAATAAGTCAATATTAACTATACGAATTTGCGAGGACGGGTTGCCTGGTTAGTGGCCTCGGGCTGCTGCTGCTGCTGGTGTCAGCGGCAGTGTCTTGTGTAAGACCCTCTGTCCTGCGTGACAGTGAATACCAGCATTATCCTCACTTTAATAAGGCTTAATTGAAATCCTCAGATTAGGCAAAATTGTAATTAATTTCGTCAATAAAGATGTTAATAATAATAAGTGCGCAAGGTTCACGGTAAACTGTGATGTGTTACTGACGTGACTCGTACGGTGTTACAATTATTAAGGCATATAATCATCACGGAGCACCTCATCACAGGCAACGAATAATACGTTGCTCCAGTTAAAACTTTACCGTCATGATATATCAATACATTGTTAGCGTTCATGTTGCATAAATTCCAGAAACAAATGAGGCTTCAGTGGGCCCAGATTCTCATAGTGATAATCCCAGGACAGTACTCCTGGAAACCTGAGAGAGAGAGAGAGAGAGAGAGAGAGAGAGAGAGAGAGAGAGAGAGAGAGAGAGAGAGAGAGAGAGAGAGAGAGAGAGATTTTATATATAGAAATAGTAGGGGATCTATAAATAGGTAGGCGGCAAGGGGTTTTACTGTGATAGGGAAGGTGGGGGGAAGGCATATGTGGTGCCATGGTAGGGGAAGGCATGGGTGGTGCCATAGTATGGAGGGGAAGGCATGGGGTGGTGCCATGTAAGAGGTAGAGAGAGGGGGAGGGACCCGTCAGGGAGGCCCAAGGTGAAAAAAACAAGACGTCGCAAGAAGGCTGGACAACCTTGCCTCCAGCGCCACACACAAAAGAAATAAGTTTAACGTTCATCCCAACTCGTGTTGACATTTACTCTCTCTGCCTTACGCGGCTCAGACTTGTGCTTGGTGGTAGAGGAACACTGCCACCGTCGCCAGCGGACCTTACTCTCACACTCCACAGGGTTTCCTGACCTTTACACTGTGTATGTGTTCACCGTCATGAACGTAGCCTCAAGCGCTACGTTCACCGTCCTGTGTTCGTACAACCCGTCCTCGCAAATTCGTATAGTCAATATTGACTTATTAGTTACCTGCATAGGTGACATTCTAAACATAATAGTTTCCCTTGAAAAGCTTCATAGAAAACACCGACCTTACCTAACCTACTTAGTATGTTAAAATAAGCATCTTATAGCTTCCTAATTACAATTGTTACTTAACCTATTATAGGTATAGGTTAGGTAATAATTGTAATTACGAAGCAATAAGATGCTTATCTTAACATACTAAGTAGGTTAAGTAAGGTCGGTGTTTTCTATGAAGATTTTCAAGGGAAACTATTATGTTAAGTATGTCACCTATTCACTTATTTAATAAGTCAATATTGACTATACGAATTTGCGAGGACGGGTTGCGAACAGCATCAAGTGCTACACTGATGTATAATTCTATCAGGCTAGGCTATAGACTAATTATATCCGGTTAATACCGTGACTTGGGCCACGCCCTCGCCCCTAAACACTAAACAGAATCACACACCTGACAGCCTGCAGGAGCAGGTGTGTGACACCTGATCCCGACACCTGCAGGATCAGCTACCGACAAGGAGAGAACAGCTAGATCCCCAAAAGGATCAATGGATACAACCTGAGTACAGCAAAGTGACGTTACAACTTGTAATAGAACTGTGTCCCGTGGACTTGAAATACAAGAATTAAAGAAACTACAGATGTTCTATTGGTCCGTGCAAGCCATCTTCGATATAATAATATATATATATATATATATATATATATATATATATATATATATATATATATATATATAATGGTAGCAGTCTTTCTTGTAAACATATGTTGTTGAATATGACCGAGAGGGTAAGATTAATTATTCTAACACGAATCTTCTCAATATTTCTTACGTTTTTCTTCACTGTCGAGGGTAATTGAAAAATTAACTGTCCAAAAGTTAATTTTTACATTTTTATTTATGGTCTGAGGCCTAGAAGCGTTTCGCAAGACTTCTCACATTTTCAAAGACAAATTTTTATGTACTCCGTTTCATGCTTATATATATATATTTTTTGGTGAGGTGATAGGATACAAATGTTTTTAGGCGAGGTGACAGGAAATAAATCAATGGGAAAAGACAGAACACGAAACAATGGGTATAAATGAGGTATGTAACCATAGCTATACATTTTATCTGCTTGCTTCTATGCTGGTTCGGGGTCTTGAAGTGGGTAGAATGTAATTATGTGTTAATTGGCTGTTGATTGTTGGTGTCAATCAACAACAGCCCAGCAATCAACAGCCAATTAACACATAATTACATTCTACCCACTTCAAGACCCCGAACCAGCACAGAAGCAAGCAGATAAACTGTATACCCATGGTTTCGTGTTTTGTGTGTATATTATATATATATATATATATATATATATATATATATATATATATATATATATATATTAGTATATTTTGGTAGCAGTCTTTCCTGTAGACATATGTTATTAAATATGACCGAAAAAGTAAGATTAATAATTCTAACACGAATTTTCTCAATTTTCCTTATGTTTGTTTTTACTGATGACGGTAAATGAAAAAACAATTCTCCAAAATTCATTCTTTATTTCTTAGTCTGAC
Source organism: Procambarus virginalis (assembly GCA_020271785.1). NCBI lineage: Eukaryota > Metazoa > Arthropoda > Malacostraca > Decapoda > Cambaridae > Procambarus > Procambarus virginalis. Next base: position 10,143,021 of record WNGS01109635.1, on the reverse strand, counting down.
GCGACACTTGAGCGCGTTTCGTAAAACTTATTACATTTTCAAAGACTGTTTAAAGCTGTTTAAACTCTGTTCAGTGTGTGTAACTAAAGTCTTTGAAAATGTAATAAGTTTTACGAAACGCGCTCAAGTGTCGCGTCAGACTAAGAAATAAAGAATGAATTTTGGAGAATTGATTTTTCATTTACCGTCATCAGTAAAAACAAACATAAGGAAAATTGAGAAAATTCGTGTTAGAATTATTAATCTTACTTTTTCGGTCATATTTAATAACATATATATATATATATATATATATATATATATATATATATATATATATATATATATATATATATATATATAATATACACACAAATATACGAGAAAGCATCAGCCAATCAGAGCAGGAAGTTAACAGCTAGATTACGGGGGCTCCGTATAGAGTACAGTAATTAAGAAACTAGACCCAGTAAATCTCACAGTTTAAATTAAATTTGACGACCAGGCTGAAAGAACCATCCATATTAAAAAGCTGAAAATACATGTTGCAAGAGAAGAACTAAATTACCATCAGTAATCCTAGCCTCAGCCAGAGTTTAGGGAACCGATATTCCTGAGCCTCAATCGGAGGAAGGGCACCTTTCAACTCAAATTATTATCCAAGTTAGGCCTTGTCACCCTATGGGGACGATGGAAGACACAGAACCGAAAGTGAACCAGTGAAGGAGTTCGAGGTTCTTTTGGCAATTACCTCGAGGACCACACACGGGTCATGCCTACTCCTGATGGGGCCCGATCCGCTGGGGAACAAGACTGAAAACTTGATGGCTACATAAGAAAATCACGTTCCATCTGGAGTGTGTATGACATGTCATTGCAGATGCATGACCTGCATTTTGGGCCTAAAGTCATAACCATGATGGGCTAACGAGTAAAGTTGTCAAGGCTTTAGTACGATGTAGCAGAAGGGACTCGAGAGCTGGAGCCGGAACCCGGTAGTTCAGTCACCACATCCAACTCCGTTTCAAGGAACTGGAGCTCTTCACAAACAAAGCAAGATCTCGTCTGGTGTCAACGTCTCCATACACCAGTAAGATCGGATCTATGCGGCAACACACCTCCAGCAAGATCTGACAGTAAGCAACAGCATATTAGAACGTAGATACAGCAAACAAAAGAGTTTCCCCCTCTGACCGTCCAGCCATTCATTCATAGCTGCCAACACCGGCGTCAACAGATGGTCGTCGGCGACCCGGAAGCAATCGTCAAATGGTTACATATTTTCCACTGGCGAAGGATGAGACAGCAGTACGCATGTAGGGCGGAGTCTTCTACTAAACCAGTAGAAAACTCTACCTGAAAGGACAGTTGGATCTAATTTTACGCCCACCAAATTTACTTGAAGAACATCATTTTGTTAAAGATGAGGCATCATTAGAAGTAGTTGCGGAACAACAGTAAGAATATGGCAATGTGTGAGTAAAAGACGTCAAAACTACGGAAATTGTGTGAAATAAACACTCTATTTATTTGGTTTGTATTAATAAATTGTTGTGCAAATTATGAAAACGAAAGAAAAAAATCCTATGTTATGAATATAATTTATGTAGAACGAGACCTTCAGTTGACTAAGGGACACATGAAGTGTGGTTCTCGAAAAAAATGTAGCTGATAATTTGTTAGGTTNTGTGTACATGTGTATACAACATTGATAATTTTGTAACTAGCGTCAAAACATTGTTATTTGCTTAGCTAAACGAATAGAGGGTTCAGTCCTGAACCGATTATGTGCCTCTGTATCCTTTACACCACCGCCCACGGGATGGGTATGGGGTGCATAATAAAAAAGAAATTGGGAATTGCTCATAGAGGACATAGAGCAGGAACCACAGTAAGACATCGCTCTAGAGAGAGAGAGAGAGAGAAAGAGAGAGAGAGAGAGAGAGAGACAGCCAGACAGAAGCAGAGACAGAGAGGGACGGAAAGGGGGATCCTGAAGCTCTTTTCGTCCAAGTCTCGAGTCTAAAGTTTCCTATCAAACAAAGGTGGTGTTGGCGTCTCCCGCTCCGAGAGGGCCAAGGCTCTCAAGTTTGTCACAGTATAACTTGGCGGGAGCAAAATCTTCGCAATAAGTAACTTACCTGATACGTCAATTAAATTAAGTCGTCACTTATTAGCAAAACACGACACCATACCGAGGACACTGTACGTTATTGCAGTTCACTGCAAGAATTGTTCTCATAGTGGGAGGATTAATCTAGAAAATGTATACAAGTATCTTAAGACGATACGTCCACTTTCGCGATTGTTTACATGTATGGCTAAAAAAATCCTTTATAACTATTTGTTTTTTTTTTTTAAGGAAAATTTAAGTTCTAGATAGATGTCTTAATGTAAACATGAAATGTTCATAAAATTATTAAGCAGATTTATACTTAGAGGCTGAAAAGCCATGATTGAGTTAGAAATTGTTTATAAATACCTTAATTCTATTTAATATTCGTTAATACCGTCACCACTACACACCCAACACATGACCGTCACCACTACACACCCAACACATGACCATCACCACTACACACCCAACACATGACCATCACCACTACACACCCAACATGACCATCACCACTACACACCCAACACACGACCATCATCACTACACACCCAACACATGACCATCACCACTACACACCCAACATGACCATCATCACTACACACCCAACACATGACCATCACCACTACACACCCAACATGACCATCACCACTACACACCCAACACATGACCATCACCACTACACACCCAACACACGACCATCACCACTACACACCCAACACATGACCATCACCACTACACACCCAACATGACCATCATCACTACACACCCAACACATGACCATCACCACTACACACCCAACACATGACCATCACCACTACACACCCAACACATGACCATCATCACTACACACCCAACATGACCATCACCACTACACACCCAACATGACCATCACCACTACACACCCAACATGACCATCACCACTACACACCCAACACATGACCATCACCACTACACACCCAACACATGACCGTCACCACTACACACCCAACACATGACCATCATCACTACACACCCAACATGACCATCACCACTACACACCCAACATGACCATCACCACTACACACCCAACATGACCATCACCACTACACACCCAACACATGACCATCATCACTACACACCCAACACACGACCGTCACCACTACACACCCAACACATGACCATCACCACTACACACCCAACACATGACCATCACCACTACACACCCAACACATGACCATCACCACTACACACCCAACACATGACCATCATCACTACACACCCAACACATGACCATCATCACTACACACCCAACACATGACCATCACCACTACACACCCAACACATGACCGTCACCACTACACACCCAACACATGACCATCACTACACACCCAACACATGACCATCACCACTACACACCCAACACATGACCGTCACCACTACACACCCAACACATGACCATCATCACTACACACCCAACACATGACCATCACCACTACACACAACACAAGTCAGCTTTACACAGCACAAATATCATCACTACACTTGATTGGTAGTAATTTGATTCTTATTCATACATTACCATACTATCATCCTGGCCTAACGCTTTCTCCTCATAACTACCTTACGCCATCCCACCCTCATCAGCGAAGACGAAAAGCTCGTTAATCCGGCAGCCAAACCACGTGTTTATGAATGAAAAAGCAGTTTGCACACGACTCGCAACTGATGACGTTCGAACACTTCTCAAACAGTGCTTCGCTGACCACCTTTGTTCGAATCGCAACGCTGTCAATCTTCAGTCCGTCCTCCAAACAAAGATCCAAAAGTGATTCCATACACCCGCCAAACCCTCCTGTTTATGAATGAAAAACGGTTTACACACGACTCACAACTGATTTCGTTCGAACACTTCCGGAACAAGTGCTTCACTGCCGAATTTTGTTCGAACCACAATGCTATAAATGCTTCACCCACGTACTACAAATACAAATAATCGCCAACAGAACCTAACCACCAAACCTAACCTATGTCTATATATGAACAATATGATAATATATTATAATATTAATTTATATTTGAGAAAAATCCTGTTTTGAATGAACAGCATGTTAAAATTGATGAATGCGTCTGTGGGGTCGACCGCTGAATGTAATGGACTTGAGTCGATGACAGGTTGTGTGTGTTGAGTGTAAAGTGTTTTTCACGAACGGTGGGGAAGGGGAGGGAAGAGGCGGGTGTTGGAGTCTGGATTAGCGAGCATTTCGCCTTTGTTGATGAGGACGGGTTGTGTATGTAATATGGTGCCCAACTGTCCAAGTGGTTGGGCACCATTTCTTCCCCCCCGTCCCATCCCAAACCCTTATCCTGACCCCTTCCAAGTGCTATATTGTCGTAATAAGTTGGCGCTTATCCTTGATAATTCGCTCGTTAGGGTATTCGGCAATATGTGTATGTGTATTAATTTTGTGTTTGGGTTTGTGTTGCTTGCGTGTGCAGCTTGCGGTGTGATGCTTGTATTGCTTGCACTATGTGTGTTGTCACTGTTGTCAACATGACCCAAGGAGCACCAGGAGGAGGTAATGGTCTCACTTTCTCCCCCCATTTCTTACACATTACTTTAAGACACTGCATAACCCATTTTAAGTGTGTCAGAGCTTCTCACGGGGACCTCATGTATATAATATTGCTACATATAATATCTTCATCCGGGTGTCTGCTGGGGTCTGCGCATCCCTTCCAAATCCACTGTAGTTAAAGATTTTAATTTTCACTATAATTAAAAGTTAAGCGTCTTTTCCTGATAATTTAACACCTTCATAACTACCTTACTTTATCTATACGTTTTTTATCTAAACTTTAAGAATGTAACTCTTACTAACTTTTCAGTACCCTATAATTTTGGGTTAAACAAATCACATTTGTAATTACTCTTTGCTATGATATAAGGAACCTTTAGATGTTAGAGTATAGTCAAGAGGTCCAAGTGATGTTCAATCTTAACCTATAGTTTCACCTCAACCTATAAACCTATAAACCCCAACCTATAGTTCAACCTAACTATAAAGCTTCAGCTCTGTGATAAAGTCATTAAGTAAGGAGAATATTCAGAACAATGCACTTCACTCATTCACGTTGAATTCATCTCCTCGTGCAATAAAGTCAAACTATAATGCCACACTTAGACACGTTTCAGCAGTTCCTGGAGGAAAATATTATTTTCACCGGGGGAGAGGAGATGATCACCCGCATTGATCTCCTTGCTGCTTATGACCATTTTTCCAGAGAGCGTTTCGGGAGACCACCGAACCGGGTCACCCTGCAAAGCCAGCTCAAGCGCGCTGGCATCCGTGTGGAGTGTCGGAGCTTCCGAGGTAGCATAAGAGTATGCTGTGTCGGGCTAGCTTGGGCCCGCCCAACTCTCTTCCCCCTGTGCCTGAAGACCTCTGAACCCGACGCGGCCGAGGACTCATCTCACCAGCTTGTGTCTTCTCCCCGGGAATTTATCGACAAAAATATAATCGATGAATCAAAGAAAATCCTCGTGGAACACTTCTAAATCAGCAGTGAACAACAGAAGATATTTAATAAGCACACTAAAATTGAATACTAAGATCAAGAAATTGAACGCATGACAATCGAAAATGATATGAGAAAAACAGTAAATAACCTGCGAAAATTTGAAAGTATGGTACAGTTGATGGAAGAAGAGCTGCAGAGAGTCGAAAGTGAGCTCCAAGAATAAATTAACGAGCTGTAAATTGAAAGCGTCACTTCGCATGATGATCTACCAAGACAACTACAAAAACTACAGTTAATTGAAAAGGATCTCCAGTTAGCAGAAGTGGAAATGGAAGCCCTGGAGCTGGAGAAGGAGAGGCAACAAGGCGACCTTATCACGGCCCAAAATGACTGGATAAAGACGTATTTAGCTGACCGCCGAAATGATTACAAGAAGAAAAGGACAGCAATTAAGCGATTCAAAACTGAAATTACAAAACTCGGAGAGGAAAACAGTAGGCGGAGAGAAACGAGCCATCAACGCTTATCATGGTATGAACAAATGAGAATTATCTCACAAGAGCAGCATCGTCGTCAACATCGCGACGACCACATAATGTGAAATTAAGATCTAGATCTGTAAAATATAATTTCTTTTCTGTCACCACTACTTTATTTTATGATTCTGTATGTCTGTCTGTCTATCCAAAGTTGGGGGCCAAGCGCTTGGGGATAGCCTCACCAATCTTTGAAAGGTGGCTAGTCTTTGTCCAGGGACGATCGAGAGTATGGGTCGAGACCCATACTCCCTTTCATAAAATGACAAACTATACTATTTTCCAGTCTTGCTTAATACCCATGCTACGAGACTTCCTGTTGTTGGTTATGCAGACGATACCATTATTCTTGTGTCGACAGAAGACTCGGTGGTGAATGTTTAGGATGAGTTAGATAACTATGAGAGGGCAACAGGTGCTGTCATTAACAAGAACAAAACGTGCATTATACACAGAAATCACAATAGCGTGATGCATCAAATGAACAAATCCCCAAGGGATTTGTTCCTTGTGGATTTGTTCATTTAATGTATCACGCTATTGTGGTTTCTGTGTGTAATGAAGTAAGGGCGAAGAGGTATAATTGCTTATTGGCAGCGCTTGCGTGCATGGAGGATTGATTTTGATTGATGCCGCTGGAGGAGGCTAGTTTATTGTGCACCCCATACTCATCCTGTGAGCGGTAGCGCAAAAGCATTACAGAGGGCACAAAAGGTGTTTGTCAGACCTCATCTTAGATTATTACAGAAACAATTTCATCTATCCTTCGCGCCTTATAGTTTATGTCAGCTAGTTACAGAGAAAGTGCTATTTCAAGAGCTATATATTTACAGTAAGTCATTATACATTAATGGTAGGTCTTATCGCTAATACATAGCTGTTTGAGCAATGGAGATATTACAGTCATAGGGGAGCTGCTGTTTATTATTAGTCTTCACGATATTGAGTTTCTTAATCTCATATATCATTTATCTACTGGGAGCAAAATATGGATATAGCACAAGGATTTCAGGTATTTTATCCTTGTTAATAAGATAGGTTGCCATATCATACAGCGTGAGCTTAGATTTATCTCTAAATGGCTCAATTTTACTACAATCTAAGATATAGTGTTCGAGTGTGTGTCCCTGTCTTTGTCCACAGACTTTACACTTTACTTCATCTAGATCCCTATACAAGCCTAACATGGGGGAATTGTGTAATAACCTACTTTGTGTCTCGGAGAGACTGCAGGGTCCGTGGTAGGTCAAGTTGATTTCCCGGTTGCAATTCTTTTAACCATGTCGTAGCTCAGTCGATTAAGGCACGTTTGGGATCCTCTCGGACGTAGGTTCGAAACATCGCCACGGCCCTTGTGGATTTGTTCAAAACATGTATGGTAGGGCTTGCCAGTTGGTATAATAAAGTTACCTGGACAGGTTCATGGTTCAAGGTAGTGAAGTCTCTTGGGATTTGCTGGTGTAAAACATATGGAACAACATTGGTCACGAACTGGCAAGTACTATGTAGAAATATAATAGTAGTTACGAATATGTTGTCAAATAGGAAATTAACCCTGTTTCAGAAGACTGAAATTATCAATTGCAAATTTTTTTCTAAAGTGTGGCATTTGTTTTATCAGTTTTCCAATTGATAGAAAACTTGCTATGGAGATTGACAAAACTATTTTTAGATAAGTATGGCATGGTAGATACCAACCAATTAAACGGACTACACTATGTAAAGGTAAGGAAAACGGTGGAATAGGAATACTGAATGTGTACTCGTAAGTCATTGGCTATCTTATGTGTTACCTTTAGAGTGTAAAGAAATAGTGTAAATGCGTTAGGGCATTATTTTTGTAAAATACGCGTTAACTACTTGATACATATGCCAGGGTATACTGACCTTGCCTTTATTTCACCTCACCCTTATTAGTGTACCATTGATGTTCTTAGGCTGATTTGTAATGGAATTTTTTTTTACTGATGAACAGTAAACACGTGTATGATGTTAAATAAATAAATAAATAAATAAATGTTTATTTAGGTAAGGTACATACATACAAGAGATTTTACAAAGATTGATGGATTTATAGATAGAGCTAGTACATACAATGCCTAAAGCCACTATTACGCAAAGCGCTTCGGGCAGAAACGTTCTGCTCCACATATACACAGATTGAGCCAAGCAAGTCTAAAAAGAAAACAAAGAAATACAGGGTGTCTCAAAAAAATGTACTCACTCTTAGAATTATGCGAGGGTGTCTCAAACAAATGTACTCACTCTTAGAATTATGCGAAAACCTTTATTTATGGACATAGAGTGAAATGAAATAGCATCGAATACATGAGACAAATGTGTTTGAAGAATCATGTTTGCGAATGTTCAAATTGATGACCATTATTGTCCAGACAACGCTGATAACGCGCAAAAAAAAGATTCAAAGAGTGAGTACATTTTTTTGAGACACCCTGTATTTACATGAAACAAACGCGTTAGTTACCCAAGGCCAGTATAAAGCACGAGTATAAAGAGCTATATGACATGTTTTGAACCATTGTATATCTACTTTTTATGTCTATGTATTTGTATTTATTTAGGAAAGTACTTTTATGTATTTATTTGTACGTTATGAATAATATTTCTTGCGTGCAGGAATAAATCAATTTAGCTAGGTACCCTTTGTTAATTTTGTTTCAAACTTACTTAAATTTCAATTTCAATATACTCTTTTATTTTTGGTATTATTGACATTGCCTAAAATGCAGCGCGTGATTAGTGGCTAAAATAATAACAAAAAATTACTGTGGAATGAACCAATTTAGTTCAAGTTCAAGTATGTTTATTAAGATAAGAAATAAATACATCTCAAAGGGATAGAGTAGCTTAGGCTATTTCTACCCCCGTAAATGAACCTTTAAATATCAACATAATATTAAAGGGACACAGCTGAGCCAATCAGCAGAATTTATTCTTGAGGCGGCAAGCTCAAACTAACCTATCAGGGCGGAGCCTCTCCAGCTGACGGACCAATTAGAACCCGCCATCCCCCCAGCTGACTTGAGTCACAACTTTTCCCGCCAACACTACAAGCAGCAGCATCAACACAGGAGCCTCTCGTGGCGGGTAGCAATCTTCCTAGTCTTCCCTGCTCTCCTGTCGGCTCTGGGGGATTACCAACACTCATATTGATAAGGTAAGCTGTGTGTGCATCTCTTGGGGGTGTCAGATAAGATTGATTTGGTTGGCTTTGAGGTGAAAGAATGGCGAATAACGATGGGGGATGGCTGCCGACGACATTGACTGTGTACGCGTGTGTTTCGAGTATGTAAATATTTAGTTTTGTTTTGTTTTTCGAAGTGCTTGGCTCATTCTGTGTGTAAAACTACTCTTGTCACGTTGAATACTCTGGAGAATCCATGTAGATAATGATTCTGTTAAAGATTGTGAATGCAGGCCTTAAGATGCTGCACGATATGGATACTGAGTCATGGGGCGATAACCGTACACAAGCGTTTTAACTAAGTACGTTTTATAATAATAATTAGGTGCCCGTGGCGCAGTGGTAAAACACTCGCCTGGCGCTTCACGAGTGATATGGCCTGGGTTCGTATTCTGGCTGTGGAGGATTGACTGGGTGCCAATCCCTGACTGTAGCCTCTGTTCACTGAGCAGTGACTGGGTACCTGGTTAAACGATTTGGCGGGTTATATTCCGGGGAAAATGAGGATTAAGGACCTGCTCGAAATACTAAACGCTATGCGTGCTATTGGCTTTCCAAGAATGTAAAATCTTGTATACATTAATAATAATTATATTTACAAGGTACAATGGGTTTGTGAGATTACATAAGATGGGTATTTTTTACATTCTTACAAAGCCACTAACATGCATAGCATTTTGGGCAGAAAAGAATATTAACAAATATCTTTGAGAACTTTTCTCATTGCCAAAAACTGTACATATCATTATATTGATGAACAATCCTGGGTTCGAGGTAACTTGTCTTCACTATCAATGGGATCGTAGATTTTAAAGGAGCACCTCGATTATTTTATCCTGGAAAGTTATCCATAAAAGGCAGTGCCTAATGAGCCAGTAATATAAGTTGCCTAACACTGCATAGGCCTGTATCCAACATAGTCCAACAGCAATTTTGGGATGTAGGGTTAATATGCGTATTCTCAAATTACTGCCATAAATGTGCTGTGCATTCTGGTGTGGTCCTCCTGAATGTCTTAAAAGACATTAAAGGAGGAATTTGCCATGTTTTTAAGGTGACCGATTTGTCCCATTATAAAACTCGATATTAATAATTATTCAACATCTTGTTGCCATGCACTCCTACATCCTATCTAATTTCTTCCTGGCTACCCAATATGACAGCCTGCAAATAGTGTAAAATAACGGGCAGCTGTGATGTATAACTGTCAAGGTCACATTTATGCAGGCTAAGTTTGGCTAACTATCTTCTTAGATACATAACATCTTGTGAAAAACCACACATTATATAAGTTAGGTAATTATAAATATTTCTTTTGATATGTGGTATTAAGAAACTACCAACTTTTGACTTGGTGGTATTTGACCCTGCATGCCAAACGCATCTCTTTCCATGAAAATTTGAGAGCTGAAGACGTTAAACGTTGAGTACAGCATGCCTCGGGGAGGATGAGCCAGCATTTGTAATCTTAATGTGGGAATTCAGTTGTTCTTTACTAGCATGCTAGCATACTCAGATAACAGCAGATAACTGTTGTAACATCACATGGAACTGTACTTAACATGGAAAAACCAACAGCCCATGTTTTGCTGTGCATTGAATTACAGTACAGTATGAAGGGTTGGAATTATACAGGTCAACTTTTATACAGCCAAAGTTTCAAAGGTACAAAGGTGTAAAAGCAAATTTTTGTTTTGTGTGGTTGAAAAAGAATCAAAATGGGTATTTTATGTTAATGCTCTGGTCTATTACATTCTCTGCAGGGTTACTTTACCTTGCGATGATTTGGGGCTCAACGTCCCCGCAGCCCGATCCCCAACCAGGCGTCCTGGTTACTGGACTGGTCAACCCAGGCTGTCCAGCTTCCCACACTAAATGTGTTTGGGGTTATATTTATGCACTGTTGTACTTCCCAAGCATTCTGAACTTGTGCTAAAATTAAGTCTTGTTTTATAGTGGAGAAAGTGGACATGGAGTTCTTGGGAATCTAGCTAAACTCCAGTGTACCTATATATCTCTTTAGTTTGATTTTTAGTTTAGTTTTAGTTTGCGACAGTACAAGGCAAACGATGCCTAAGATAAGCGATGAAAGGACAGAACAACCCAGTCGGAAACAGAAAGAAAACGATGAAAGAGAAAATTACGAGAACGGGACAGAGAAGCCAGAGTAGTGTGACTGCTAGGTAAGCACATCAGTAAAGAACTGAGGCCCCCCCTCCCCCCCCCCTCAACAAGGGGAGGGAGGTGGAGCTAACTGGCAGGGGCCTAGTGTCACTAAGTTTTGGTTGTTTCTTTTCTTCTTAGGGGGAGTTCTTTTGGCATTTGGGGGATTTGATTTTTGAAACCAGGCACTTTTTTTTTTATTTGCCTATCTTTCTAGGTGCCTTCACTGGTGATAGCAAAGATAATATTCTTTAAATGTAAAGTGATCATAGGCCATCACTCCCTGCGCCTCTGTGTGGGGAGGCCAGGTTCTGGCTCGTTGTCCCCCGCTAGGCAAAAAGAACTGCAACTGATGACTCTAGGTAGTATGTCACTTAATCATTGATAATAGCTTCAGGGAGTCTCCAGGGCTCTCCCTGAAAATGCTGTTTTATTACATTCAATGCTTTTTTTTCAACTATACCTTGTTTCAGTTTAGGTGTGTGACTTTGTGTTTGTAACAAATTTTTGATGCAACATTTTAATTCCAGATGCCTGGTAAACAAGAAGCAATTGATTTTCCCATTCGGAAGACGAGGTCCTTAAAATCTGATAAAATAATTTCAACAGAAACATGTCTGAATGTCAGAAGTTCTCATGCCAAAAGCAGATTGGTTAAGAATTCAACAAAGTCACCTAACAAGACCGATAAATTTTCCAGACTTGAAGATGTATCTAGCAGCCATAGAAAATCTACACAAAATGCAGAAATATCTTCCGCTCACACCAATGAGTTTGGAAGTCCGCGAAGATCATCAAGAAAGAAGAGTACCTTGTGTGTTTCTACTGATAATTGCAATAGTCCAAAGAGATCTTTATTCCAGACAGTATCTGAAGCCGCTATTATATGTAAAAGTCCAGAGAGACCACACGGTCCTAGACGAGAGTGCTCGCCTAACCAAGGTGATACGTCTTGTAGCCAGAAGGGGGTATCCAACAGGGCAGCTGTACCTACAGGACATAATGAGCAAGTTGAGGTCGAGAAGGGATTGGTGACACCTAGTAAACGAACAAGTTTACCGTTGTCAGGTAAGATAGGAAGTGGTGGTAATTTTTAATTAAATCTTTCAGAATTCTTTTGTATGTAATTTGTGAAATGTTTCTTTAGAAAATATATTATACATACAATATGTACAGTGGGATCCTCCTAGAACAGACTGTGATTCTATGATGGGTACTAATACGTGGTTTGTTGATAGTGGGCAAACTACCTCCTTCCTGGTTTCCATCTCTTTCTCTTTTTAATCAAGATACGGTAGTTTGTTTATCTTTATTCATTCTGGTCAGTTTTTACCATTTTGGGTTGATCTCTGTTCTTCATTCATTCCATTCATTAAGCACTGACACTAAAAAAAGTTTCTACATGTGTGTCTCTGTGCAAGTGCTACTCGTGTTAAATAATGTCTATCAATTCCCCTGAGAATTTTGTACGTGTTAGTCGTGTCTCTTAACTTTTCTGTCTTCTAAGAACACTAGGTTCAATTTACTCAGAAATTTCTAATGTGTTGCATAGTTGCAGCCTATCCTTTGTTTAGTTAGTACTTATAATAATTTAGACCCTCGTACATATATTGATGTAAAGGACAATTAGAAAGTGGAATCTGGAAATATTGATTTTGGACAAATGGGGAAAGGTTTTTATATTGCAATTAAAACTAACCAAATCTAACCTAACCATCCTATGCCTAATACACAATACCCTAGGCCTAATAAAGTACATATGTGTTATACTAGGCCTAGGAATATTTAAGAGTAGCTTTATTTTTTCTGGACTAAAGTGAATAGTACCAAATTCTACTATCTAATTGTCCATATATGTCAATATGCGTACAATAAGTTGCAAATATTTTAATTAGTTGTAGGTACTGTGATTCATATTTTGTTGCTTTCTTGTTTATATAATGAAATCGGTGAAAAATATATTTGCAGATTGGGAAACTAATGTGAAAAAATATTTGCAGAGTGGGAAAATGAATTGAACTCGCCGAAAAGAATGATTGTTCTTCTACATCAACTGCCTCCGGATAGTACAAATATCACGCCATCTAAAGCTTGTCGTAAGCTTATGCCAGACATTTTAACTGGGGAAAATAGTAATTCTCATTTCTCTACCAAGGATACAAAGAGAGAACTATCAAGTCCAGTCAGGTTTTCCTCTCTGGATAGGTCTTCAACCACTGCAGACAATAGAATAACAAAATTGCAGACTCCTCAGAAATCCTCACTTTCTGCATCCACATCCAATATTGCCAAATGTGACTCTCCAAGTAATATAAGCAGAGTGATCTTTAAGAGTCCATCAAGGCCTACGGCGAAGTGTCTTAATATGAACAGTCCTGTGAAATCACCTTTAAAACGTCTTGATGTAAATTGTTCATTGAGGTCACCTCTGAAGCATTTAGATGATAGTCCAAGGAGATCACCACGGAAGTTCAACCAAGAAAATATCTTCAGCCCACGCCGAAGCCCAAGAAAATTAGCATTGTCTCCCATAAAAGTTAACAGCCCATCATCACTTGTGTCGAAACTCTCTCTAACTAGTCCAAGCAGAAATATGAAAGACATAGCTGTTGGGCTTTTTAAACCTGATGGTAAGTAAACGCATATAAAAGTAATTTATTTATAAATTACACTGCTAAATAAATAATATTTATATTTGCTATACAATTAAATAAAAGGTTTGGCATATACTCTTGCTTAATTTACTCAATTGGTGGTGTGCATCCTGGAGACAGAAGCTGGTCCTTGCCCTACAGTGTTGTATATGGTAGATCCAGAAATAAAATTGGCTTGTGGGAAGGTAAGGTAACTATCATGGGAAAGCCTCGAGCGTTACAACTGCATAGCACTTGGAAGGGATCAGGATAAGGATTTGGGATAGGACGGGGAGGGAAGGAATTAAACACCGACCTGCATGAAGCGAGGCCGTCATTCTGCTGTCCAGCTTGTGGTTTGTGGATGTACATCTACTGGCTATAAAATATTAGTTGTAATTTTAACTATTTCTTTGTGCTTGTAGTATATACTGTATATGCTTATAAACCTACTTGATGGTTGCTTGTTAAAGGCTAGACCCCTCTTCAGTTCTTCTCTAGGTTTAAACTCTGTTTTTACTTTATTCTCATTATAACATATTCATAAAATGTGATTTATAGAGCATCCCAGATGTATTAATCTCTATTTAGATCAGTTCTGATACTGGCATATTAACCAAGATATATAATCAGTTATAATTATTTTTTTACTCACCCAAATTTGTCTTGTTCAGGGTAAAGAATTGTAGTCCAACTCTTGAATATTACAGTATAGCTGCACTGTACTGAAATTAAGTTTGCTTTATTTTTCCAGTGTCTGCTTACCGTGCAGTACGACAGTGTTTAAACACTGGCACCCCCACAGTATTGGTTTGCCGTGAAAAGCAAATTGGTGAAATGGAGGATTTTCTTAGCCACCACTTGAAGAATGCTTTGCCTGGGTCACTTTACGTCTCTGGAGCTCCAGGCACTGGGAAAACGGCTTCTTTGAACTCCATTATCAACAGTTTAGAGGTATGGCCATTTATTGCTTGTCAGTTTACTTAGTACGTGGCCATTTACTAGTATTGCTTCCCATCTAATGTTTTAATTTGAATAAGACTGTATACCCATTCAGTTATTGCATAATGAGATATATAGGTTGATAGAGAGGGCCATAGCACCACCATTATTAAGTGGTTCTGTGGCCCTGTCATGCATTGTGGTGCTGGGAGCTTCTGCATGTGCCAGCTTTGGTTGCTCTGGCAGTACTGAGGCCCTCACAGCCATGGGGAAGGGGAAATGCAGAAGATTTTTTTTTTCAAGGTTGCATCTGTTAACTCAGATCCTGAGAAACAGGAGGTGAACCATGTGTACCCGCACGAGTTCTGAATCTTAATACAGTGGCACCTTGACACACGATTGCCCCCTACTTACGATAATTTCGAGTTACGATGTAAATTTCATCGAAAAATGCGACTTGACATCCGATGGTGTCGTCGACTTCCGATATTTGCTGGTACACATTCGGGTCGACCGAGCATGTGGTTCCCGGTCACGTGGCCGACTTGCCTCAGTTTACTACAGCTGCCCGCTTAGTGACGATTGTGCCTGTAAGAAATTCCGCTTTTGTGGTGATTTTTTGCATTTTGAACATTAAAGTAATTATTATATATCACGCCATGAGTCCCAGGAAAGTCAGTGGTAAGGCTCAACATATGAAAACCCATGTAAGGATGACCATAGAGCAAAAATAAGAGTACAGAATGTCCCTTTCTCAACAATTAAGAAAATGTGTGCAGCATGGAAAGAATTGCAACCTTTGCTGAAACGACTCACCCAAATCAAGCTGCAGTAGGTCATTGCCTTAACCTATTCAATGACACTGTGATGCATCATTACAGACAAATGTTAAAACAAAGGGAAAAACAAATGTCTCTTGACAAATTTGTAGTGAGACAAACAAGCACTGAACCACAACCAGGTCCTAGTGGTATTCAGGCAAAACGTAGGAGAGAGAGTACCCCAGAGAAAACATCACTGCCTGATGTGATAATGGAAGGGGACTCCCCTTCCAAACAGTAACAACTCTCCTCCTCCCCCCTCATCACCATCTTCCATACGCCATCAAGAGCCCTCCATAAAGGTAAGAGAAACTTTGGTACTGTATTGTAGTTAGAAAAAAACATTGTATTCAGTATAAAATGTATTTGTATGTTAATATTTTGGAGGGTGGGGAACGGATTAATTCATTCCCTTTTTTTCTTATGGGAAAAATCGCTTCGACTTAGGATATTTCGACTTACATTCCGTCTCTAGGAACGAATTAGCATCATAAGTCCCCATTGTATTTGCCAACAAACTTACGTTGGGCAGTGCGCACTCTGTGCTCATATCGGGATTTGCACAGTACGGTGGTTAACATAGCATCATGCAATAAACATTAAATAGCAATGAAAGTCATGTAAATTGTAACAAAGAATAATATGCAGATGAAGTGAAGGCTGAAGCGATTCACTGGTACTCTACTTTTTGATCTCCCTTTCGGAGATACCTGGGCAACAAGATGAGATGGCGACACATGGTAACAATCATTTGCCTGGATGAACTACTTGTTAGTGGATGGTTCCCTGTTTCTCGCTTGCAACACCTGTGTCTGAGAAATGGCAGCCATGTAGCCATAACGGTACTCTCATAAAGTCCATTATCTTCAGTTACCTCATGGCTGCTTTTCTAACTTTGTCTTAAGTAAGGACCATGTCAGTCATTTTAGCAATCTTGGAGGAATGCTTCTATGGTATTTATCCACTCCTGAATCTTTGCAATCTTGTTGCAGACCTTGATTGGATTCATAAAGCATGCTTTTCTGTTCTAAAACTATGTTGTGTCTGATATAAAGTTAGTTCTCTCGATGTTCTACTATCCTCTTTCTGGTCATTTTCTCTAGTATTTTGCAAGGTTTTAGTCATAGTCTAGGTTAAAGTGATCTTCTATCATAAATATTAGCATGGAATATTAACACGTTTGTAGTTTTCTAGATTTCGGCATTTCCCCATTCACTAATGTCACATTGTCCCTAATCGGAGAGCACTGTTGTATATGCTGTCTCGGTATTCATGGCAAAAATTTGTATGGTCCTTCCTGTTTTCTTTAACTAAAATTTTTCCAGGGGGTCTTCTTTACTTCAATTACTATTACTTCAGTATTAGGTTTCCATCCTTCTTTCTCTTGTACCAGCCTCCACTTTTGCTTGATTTTAAAGCGCAGTACTGTACCAGAAATCTAATTCTTCAGTCATCCATGTTTTTCAGTGAGTACTTCCATTGTAGTCTTATAAGTCAGTCCTTTAATGTTGATGTAAAACTTCTTTACCACACCAGAGTGAGTGTATGCAGGTAATATGTTACATCCTGATTCGATGTCCACTGGATACCTCGGGAACCCTAGAGAATTTAGTTGAATCACAGGTTACATTGCTTTTGTAGCATTACTTGGTCCAGTGATTTAAGGCATGTGCTAGGGAGTACCCAGTATGCAGGTTTGAATCCTCGTTCCTCCTAATACAAGAATCCTGAGAATTACAAGAGGGATATATTCCCGAAACAGATTTACACCAGTGATTACTATTAGTGCAGCTACATAGTCAACTTAAATGAAGGACAGCAGTAGTAGCAGGTACTCACAAGAAAGAATGATAAGAGAAGACAACAGAAGGATGAAAATACTTCTTCAAGAATTCCTGTGAGAGGACAAGCTAGAGGAAATGATGACAAATGAACCTAATCTTCATTTAGTTGAGAAAAAAGCAGAGGAGGACTAATCCATGGTTCAACAGTACCGAGGCCTACAACAGAAACAGGAAAGGCTTGGGAAAAATAACAAGAGCCGAGGCAAACTGGGAGGAGTTAAGACGGTAGAGAATAGAAGCAGTGAGGTTGTTTGTAAATTTATTTGTTGCACTAATTTCTTTCCCACAATTTGAATCCAGCTATTCCATGTATTTAAGCCTCTGTGCATTTTCATTAGGACTGTACTGCACAATTTTTATAGAGATTGTTAAATAAGTATATCGAGATTAGCCATGTAATTTGATACCTGCAATAACCCCCATTAATGCAGTACACCTTACAATAGTTTTAATTAAAAATTTTTGTTTTTTAATGCAAGTAAAATAATGTAATTTTTTTAACTGCAGGTAACCAAGATAAAAAAAATATTCCTGAACTGCATGACCCTGAAGACATCAGGTGCCATATACAAAACCATAGTTTCAGGGCTTGGTCTCAAGTTGTGTGGAACAGAGAGAGAGAATATGCGGACCATTGAGAAGGCAATAACATCATCAAAATGCCCAATGTAAGTTGTGATAAATTTTTTTTTTATTAGAGTTCATCAGGAACAAAGTTTTCATAAATACCCAAAGACATTAGACATTATTGCAGTTGGACCTGATCACTGATACTGGTACGTGTAGGTGAATCACACATTTCTACAGTCACACTTTTATTTATATACAAAATTAGTGGCGTGTGGCCTCGCCACTCCTTTATTTATATACAAATACACGCTTGATGTTTTATTACTTTTAATAATAGTAATCATATTTAAGATCTTGGATTGTATCTTGACTTTTACAATCGCAGTCACTGAACATGTGAATTAAGGAAACCGCAGAAGGCCTGTGTATATGTCTTAACCGTTTGAAGTAATCCAGTAATCCCGTGTCTATTATGTTTCCCAGTAATTTGTTGCAGAAATCAAACATGCTATTTCAAAATCTTTCCCAGGTCTTTCCTGAATCTAGACTTGTCCAATATATTTCCACTGTTTCATGTTCTATTTTTTGTTGATGTATTCAAAATTATATTATTTTCTCCTTTGTTATACCCTTTTTGTCCATTTGTATATGTACTTCGGTCATGTTACCCTTAACTCCTTGCTTTTCTTGAAAATGTAAATTTAAGCCTGTTTTATTTTTAATTGCTTCATATGAAAGGTTTCTAATTCCTGGAATTAACTTTGTTCTTCCATTCACCTGGGCTCTGGGAGACTCGAACCACGGATCCCATGCGTGTGAGGCAGCAGCTTTGTTGTCCTTGTCTGAATTCATTAAAGTGAATCTGTCCACTATATAGATTGGCAACGAAAACAACTGTATAATCTGAGACCTAACAAAAGCATTATGTAGCTAAATAGTAACATTAGTTTTATTGATCATGCCTTTGGAAATCAATCCCAGTATATTTTGGGGGGGCTTTAGATCCCCACTAATCATGACTCTCAGATTCTTTTAGCATTCAGCCTTTCCAATTTGAACACAATCGAGCTGATATCTGGTAAATCTTAAAACCATTATATGGTCTCAAAGCCTTACATTTTTCAGCATTAAACTGCATCTATTTCAAAAGCTTACCAAGACTGTCTTGGTAATTTTGAGTTGTGAATATATTTCTTGCCCTATTTTTGTATCATGTGCAAATTTGTAAATATGGCTGCTCAAGAGTGGTAAAGATATTAATGGTAAACAAAATTGTAAGTTGCGTAAAAGCAGTTTGCTCTGAATCGCCACACACACGAGTGGATTGTGGTATGAATCCTGTAGTACTATGTGGTGTTATTGCATTCTCAGCTGTCAATGCATCATAGGACAAGCACATTCAGAGATGATTTAAGTGAAGTTCCTCTTGTGGGTGAGCCGATAAATTATTCTCACGTGAGCTTGTGTTATGGATTAACCTAACCTAACTAAGATGGTTTATCAGGATCTAATATTGTTAAACAATATTGGATTGTATTGACAGTGACACCCCTGCTGACCTGACCACACACTTTTCACTCCAATTGACGAGGCGTTTGTACTCCGGTCCAGCCGTTTCTCTTGTCGGTGGGAGTGTTAGAGGGGTTGGTTAGCAGGTCTTTTATAGTATGCTAGAATAAAATGCCAAATGACAGTGTGATCTTGTGTCCCCTCTGAAATTTTGTATTTCAGAGGACTTTGTCTTGGCAAACAAACTCTTTTAAACCATAACATGTATGTGTGTGTGCCTTTTAACATACAACTGATCGATCTAACTCACTGAAATTTAACCCATTGAAAATGGTCATTTTGTGTGTAACAAAACTCCTTCCTGGTAATGAACTTTAATGTGTAAAATATTTGACAATGTAATGTAAAATTAAAGTGAAATGGAATGCAAGACGAGTACAGTATATTTTAAGGACGAGACGACAAAAGCAGTAATGTTGTTTGATTACAAGTTTGTGAAGAGACGTAGTAAGTGGTTAGGAGAAAAGGTTTGAGAAGAGATAGTGCTGCAGGAAGCTGTGTAATGTGTTGACAT
This sequence comes from Procambarus virginalis, assembly GCA_020271785.1. Taxonomy (NCBI): domain Eukaryota; kingdom Metazoa; phylum Arthropoda; class Malacostraca; order Decapoda; family Cambaridae; genus Procambarus; species Procambarus virginalis. The sequence goes on along the minus strand of WNGS01109635.1, from coordinate 10,122,631 downwards.
GAAAGATACAATATTGTAAAAACGTTCATATTGTAAGGATGAGTGTGAGACAGTAATCAGGACTTTTAGAATTAAGAAATTGATATATGGAATGTTAGAGATAGTCTTTGAAGTAGAACAGGGAGAAGTAAATAGTGAATGCTGTAGGAGTGGGTAGAGGGGGTTTTGTTGACAAGTATGCATAACATATAGGAGGAATGATTCTTAATGGTAACAAAAGAAAGGATTGATAGTTTGACAGAATTGATTACAGATCAGTTTAAAATGGGGGAAAGACTGGTGTTGCTGACAGAATGACCTTGGGTATGCAGGCGATGAGTCACAATAACGTGGCTAAAGTATGTTTGACCAGACCACACACTAGAAGGTGAAGGGACGACGACGTTTCGGTCCGTCCTGGACCATTCTCAGGTCGATTCTCAATTGACTTGAGAATGGTCCAGGACGGACCGAAACGTCGTCGTCCCTTCACCTTCTAGTGTGTGGTCTGGTCAAACCGTGGGTATGTTGGGACATGGGGTGATATAAGGGCGGGCATAATGTTATAAGTATGTTGCAAGGCAAGAAGAATAAAGATACCACTTTTGACTTGGGCAACTGTGGTCTTTGTGCTTGAAAGGGTAGTAGGGAAATAGTGGAAACTATTGGGGGAATTAGTTTTCATAGTATCACAGGAAAAGTGTGTGCATGGGGCACAAAGTAAGTTATAATGGTTGTATACATTTTCTAGGAAATGGGAGAAAGTTGCATGCTGGTTTTTATGAATTTTTTATTGTATGTCTGGATAAGTTATAAAAACATTGTGTGAGGTTTTAAAGTTTTGAGTTGGGAGGTGGTTATTGACACGTGTGGATGTACTTGGATTGTACCTTGATGAGGTTCTGAGAGGTGTTGTGCTCGCCAAACCCGGCCCAGGGCCAGGCTTGATGGTAGAGTTTGAAAGAGTAAAAGGTTAGTAGTGATAGATTCTTTTGGAAAAACATTTGCTATTGGCATCACTTTGATATGGAGTTCCCATTAGTGTAATGTGACAACCTAATATCTTTGTATAATTTCTGTTACCTTATAGATTGATTATGCTTGATGAAGTGGACCAGTTGGATAGCAAGAATCAAGAAGTCTTGTACACAATATTTGAGTGGCCAGCACTTGCCGGCTCCACACTAGTGCTAGTGGGCATAGCCAATTCCCTCGACCTGACAGACCGAATTTTGCCCAGACTTCAATCAAGACCCACCTTCAAACCTAAGTTGCTTCACTTTCCACCATACACCAAGACTGAGATCATCAAAATTATCAATCAAAGGATTGAAGAGGCAAGTTTGTGTTTCAATTACAAAATATACTCCAGCTCTGTTCCTTATCTCTAGACAATCTCTGTAATCCCTCGAGTATTCATCAGAGGTAGTTTTTAAGGAGAACTTCCACCATGCACTCCACCTCGTCATTGTTTTGAGAACCATTTAGTTCTGTCAGGGGGGCCTTTGTCCTACGTTGCATTTAAAACAAAGAATAATCATAACTACACCAGGTTTTTTCACATTCTTTAGTATCAGATGCTGTACTAGATAGATAATTTGTTGAAATTGAGGGCCCAGAAAGTTTTTACTAGATTTTTGTTTTGTAAGTTTTTCTTGCTAATAGTAGAATAGTTTAAAATTTGGCATTTATCATAACTATGCCATATACTATTTACAATGTGCACCAACCCCAATTGGCAGTGTAAATTTTTTTATTGTCTTGGTTTAAAGTAAGAAAATTGAGGAAAATATATGGGTGATTATAGTTATTGGTCAATATTTTATATTCTGCCTAGTGAACACACACAACCTAGGGTCAGATTCACAAAGTAGTTACGCAAGCACTTACGAGCCTGTCCATCCTTTCTCAATCTTTGGCGGCATTGTTTACAATTATTAAATGGTTAATGAGCTCCGAAGCACCAGGAGGTTGTTTATAGCAATAACAACTGTTGATTGGGAAGTTTTCATGCTTGTAAACTGTTTAATAAATGTAACCAAAGCCGTCAAAGATTGAGGAAAGTACTGAGGAGTGAGGATTGAGTACTTACACGTTCATAAGTACTTGCATAACTGCTTCGTGAATCTGGCCCCTGGTATTGCAATACATGCACTACATTTACCAATAATTTTTTCTGTAATGCCCACTTTGGAAACACACTATTTGTAATGACCACTTTGAAAACATACCATTTATAATGATACAGTAAATGGAAATATTTTCCTTGGCTTAACTTCTCGGTAGCTAGTGGTGCTTTAGGCTCTGGTACTGGTGCCACAGACACGGATACTATTCTTATGGATTAATAGGTTTAGCATTTGACCTTACAGTGTCCCTCAACATTTGGTATGCTTCATTCACTCTATTGCACTGCAACCATTATATTTAGCAATGAAAATGAGTGCATGATGTTTCTTCATGCACAAGAAAGGCGGACAAAGTCACAGTGATGAGGTGGTGCTCTCGCTAACCAGCAAGTTCATGTCAACTGCATGAATGTTACAGAATACCTCGTTCAGATGCAGGTCCCTTGTACTATACTTCTTTAACCACATTTTGTAATTGTAATTTTATCAAAATGCCTGCATTTCTATCTAATAAATCTTGTTTTGGCATTATCCTTTTATGTATATATATATACAGTAAGCATATAATGTTGAATATTTGCATTATTATTTGTATATATTTGCAATCCATTATTGTTCCCCCATTACTGTAGTTTATTGGTGAAAATAATTACAATAAACTTTTTTTCTAGTTATCATAAAATATGATTTTCCTAAATCTTGTAAATGATTATTTGATAATCATGATAACTAAGGGTTTAAATTTGTTCAGCATTATCAAGCAGTCTATGCTAAATTATCTTGTATAATATGTATGTACTGCAGTATAACTCCTGTGGTACTGTGTGGTGTTGCATTCTCAGCTGTCAATGCATCATAGGACAAGCACATTTAGAGATGATTTAAGTGAAGTTCCCCTTGTGGGTGAGCCGATAAATTTTTCTTGCGTGAGCTTGTGTTATGGATTAACCTAACCTAACTAAGATGGTTTATCAGGATTTAATATTGTTAAACAATATTGGATTGTATTGACAGTGACACCCCTGCTGACCTGACCACACACTTTTCACTCCAATTGACGAGGCGTTTGTACTCGGTCCAGCCGTTTCTCTTGTCGTGGGAGTGTTAGAGGGGTTGGTTAGCAGGTCTATTATAGTATGCTAGAATAAAATGCCAAATGACAGTGTGACCTTGTGTCCCCTCTGAATTTTGTATTTCAGAGGACTTTGTCTTGGCAAACAAACTAACCCTTATTCCACGGTACTGTAATTTTGTCTTCAGTTTTTACCATTTTATAAAGTGCTGTAAAAGAACATGTTAATTGTAAGAATTGGACATTAATTTGTGTACGGGACAGTGTCTAGATAGTAATAAGAAAAATATAGGAAATTAATAACGAGTGTAACATTGTTTTTACTTGCCAGACGTTTGAACTTCACTGCAGCAAGTTTAAGTCTTAAGTTTAGACTGTAATATCCTCAACCACTGAATGTGTGTGTAACTTGTTTATACAAAATGCTGTGGTTCTAATTCTACTTATGTACTGCATATTATTAAGAATTTAAATTTACAGGCTGGCCTAGGGAACATGCAAGTGATTCGACCAAGTGCTATTCAGTTTCTGGCTATGAAAGTAGCCTCGGTAGCAGGTGATGTGCGAAAAGCCCTAGACGTATGCAGACGAGCTGTGGAACTCTGTGAAATTCAAGCACGCAGGCAAAGTGTATTGAAGCCCTCTAATGGTAAGGCAAGACTCCACTAACAGTTGTACTTGATTTTTTTTTCTATTTTTTTAGTGTCTAGCATCTTCCAGTACATTACAAGCTTATTAGCCTGAAATTCCTAATACTTTACAAATAAACATTGTGAAATGAGCTGATACTGTGAAATAACCCCATACTTTTGTTGCCAAGAAAAATCTGTGTAGTGTTTTCCTGTTTTATGATAGATCTAAAGAAAAATAAAAGTTTTATTACATGACTTGCACTTCTTTTGTAGGGAGTCCTCGGAAATCCCCACGTAAACAGGAGAATGCACCACTGAAAATGGTCGAAATACCTCAGGTTATGTCAATCTTCAATGAGGTTTATGGGTCGCGTGTAATCACTGCTGTAACGGATGCTCCTGATAGTTTTCCTCTTCAGCAGAAGGTATTAATATGCAGCCTTCTCCTTATCCTCAAACATGGCAAGACAAAGGTGTTACACTGGGGAAGGTAAGGTGGTGTTTGTTGTCATCTGTTGCTTAAAACATTGCAGTTGTCATATAATTTAGTACATACCAATTCATCCACATTGGCATTCTGTAAGTTTGGGTATTTAGATTTTTACATTTATAGCATTTCTGTTTCAATAACAAGACCGAAATATTGGAAAATAGGATTAATATTCCTAGTTTATATCATTTTTTTTTCCTACCCCCGCAGTTCCATGAGGTTTATACGCGGGTGTGTAAGAAACGTCAAATGCCTAATATGGATCAGACAGAGTTTCTGTCAGTGTGTGTGTTGCTTGAGTCCCGGGGAATGCTTCAGGTCAAGCGTGCCAAGGAAATTCGCAGCTCTAAGGTAGGTCATTGTGGTTAAGATAACAATTTTCTGTATACATGTCTCTAATTTTTGTTCTGCAAAACTGTTCATACAGTGATACCTTGGTTTACAAAATTTAATCCGTTCCCAGAGATAGGTCGTAACTCGAAATGAATTTTCCCATAAGAAATAATGTAAATTGAATTAATCCGTTGCACACTTCCAAAAATAAAAAAAAAAATACATTTCATACATATTACACACATTTTGTAATATAGAGTGCACAAGTTATAGCTTACCTTTATTGATAACTTGTTGGCGTATGGAAGACGGTGAGGAGAGGAGGAGAAGTGTTACTGTTTGGAAGGGGAAGTCCCCCTCCATTATAACATCAGGCAATGATAACTTCTCTGGAGTACTCTCCTACATATTGCCTGCGTACCACTAGGACCTGGTTGTGGCTCGCTGCTTGTTTTTCTCACTAAAAACCTTTCCATAGAGACTTGTTTTTCCATAAGTTTTAATATTTGTAGTGAGGCATAGCAGTGTCATTGAAAATGTCAAGGCAATGGCCTACCGCAGCTTGATTTGGGCGAGTCGTTTCAACAAAACTGCATTTCTTCCAATTCTGCACACCACTTCTTATGCATTGAGGAAGGGACATTCTGTACTGCCTCCTCTGTCCCTGAAGAAATTTCCTCAGCTGCCTCTTGTTGCTGCTCCTTCTGAAGGGCTAGGAGTTCTTCGGTGGTCAGTTTTTCGCTGTGTTCCTCCATCTCCACCACCTCCACATCAGCACCATCCAACTCCCAAGTCCAATTGCCGGCCCAGAAAAACAATTTCCTCAACAAGAGTCACTTTGGGTTCAGGCTCAAACCCCACAATGTCTCGTTCTGCAACACGGACCACAATTTTCTCCAGCCAGAGATCATGGTTCTTAATCACTTCTTCCCAGGCTTTGTCTATGAGTTTTAAAGCACTACTAATGTTAAAATGTTTTTCCAGAACTTTTTGATGGTGAGGTTTGTGGCATCAGTCACTTTGACACATCTCCGGAAAAGTGCCCTTTCATAAAGTTTCTTAAAATTGGAAATGATTTTCTGGTCCATAGGTTGAAGTAGAGGAGTGGTGTTGGGAGGAAGGAACTTGACTATAACAAACTAAATTCCTCCAACAAAGAATCCTCTAAGCCTGGAGGATGAGAAAGAGCATTGTTGAGTAGAAGCAGGGCCTTGAGTGGCAAACTGTTCTCTTGCAGATATTTTTGATGGAAGGGCAAATCACTTCATTCATCCACTCAGTAAAAAATTGCCTTGTAACCTATGCCTTACTATTAGGCCCCCTAATTAGGCCCCCCATTGATACATCACTATCGTGATGTATCAATGAGAAGAATCCATAGGAGTTCGAACCCTTGTCACCGCTCCTACAGATTTTTCCATATCCTCATTTCTTGTTTCTGGAAATAGTCTGTCAAGGGATTGCTGCTCCTGTTCACATGGTGGCGAGGCCGGGGTTTTGTCTAGTTTGCTAGCCTGGTGCATGATGAGTAAATAAAACTTTCCCGCCCACCCACATTAAAATTATGATATTATGTATACAGTATTTATGCCAACAATGTGTTGATTAAGTAATGGTAATATCTTCGCACAGACATAATAACAGGATAAAAACACACATTTGTGTATTTGAAATTTATGTAAGCATTTTAGTCTTCCAAAAAAGTCAGGCATTGAAATGTGTAAAAATAATTGTGGCAACTCCTGCCCGACAGCTGGCTTCGAGCAACCACCCTGGGGTGATTGCTCGATGAACGCACATGGATGTGAAGCCTTCAGTGAATGTGAAGCCTATACCTATAATAGGTTAAGTAATAATTGTAGTTACGAAGCAATAAGATGCTTATCTTAACATACTAAGAAGGTTAGGTAAGGTCGGTGTTTTCTATGAAGCTTTTCAAGGTAAACTAGTATGTTTAGTATGTCACATATGCACGTATTTAATAAGTCAATATTGACTGTAAGAAAGTGCGAGAACAGGTTGCACTATGGCCAGAGTAAGCCATATACTTTTTTTTTCCTGTGATCAGGCAGTGCATTTTAACAATATTAAAGGGAAAAAAATTGAAAAAGTATTTTTTTTTCCCAGTGTGTGCACCCCGGTGTTGCGTGGTATAATCAGTGACACAGCCAAAGGGTTAGCCTAACAGCATCCTATTGAGCTCCTGTGCCCAAAGTTTTGCAAATCAGCAGTAATTAGGAAGCAGAATTTGATTGGTTGTCTTGACAAGCGTTATGTGAAGTTTTTCTTCCAAGTGGATAGTTATTGATCGGTTATATGTTCCGCATCTCTTAATAATAGCTTTTAATGAGTCGTCTGTCATGTGCAAATTGGTGACATTGCACACAATTGCAGTTAGGATAAACTAATATCCCCCACACACTCTTTCATTAATGTACTGCAAGTGTCTTGTCCTTAATTGTATCTTCATTTGCAGGTTGCTCTAAGACTGAACGCAGAAGAAGCAGAGCGCACACTCGGTGACCGGAGCCTCCTGGCCAGTGTCCTGGAAGACAAGGAAAGTTTAGGGAAGTTGTGTAAAGTTTAGCTTCTTAACATTTAGATAGACAAAAAACATTAGTTTTGTATTACAGTATTTATTTTTAAAAAGCAAGGCAAGATTTTTATGGCATAATGCTGCTCTGATTTTTATATGCAATTAAGCGTGCCATATTGGCGTCATTGTGGAGAAATGGAAGAGATTCGAGAGTGGGCACTGATTGTTGAGGCTAGATTAGTGTCTATTATATGTATATACTGCACTTATATTAATCACTTTCATTTGAAACTGATAAATTTTATTGTGATGCCAGTAATAATTTTTTCTGTAATGTTTAATTTCCAAGTACCGAGAGGTATACTATGCATGTGCTCTTGTATTTATTGTGCTTAGTTTTATTGTATTTTATCAAGCCAAAGATGACCCGGAAAATATTAATATTTCTGAAAATAATTGCATGGTCTATTCAGACTGCTAATTTAAATAATTTTAGTTATTTATTCAGAATAATTGTATTTATACAAACCTTTGATTTGTTTTAATATTTTATTAAATATTTCAATAAAGTGGATATTTTCTCCAACCTTTTAATCTAATGAGGGCCTTCACTTTTTTTTTTCCTTGTGATTCATGTCTATTCCACTCCCTTCATGGATGCTGCCTTTTTGTGGTGAGGGGGTTTATCAGGTGCGCTTAGAACTGTCATGGCCCCCCTTTCCTGGAGTCAAAGTGAACATTAAGCAGTGGGCGTATCAAGGGATGTCAAGTTACAGCCCTGCTCCTGTGCCAGGTAAGTCCACTATGAGCTCACCATAGTCCATGTTACTTGGAACTTTTTGTTCCCAGTTTTGAACCTAAAACGGCTCGGAGTATTGGCATGCACATATGTTGTCATTCTGCTTTAAGAACTTTCGACCATCTAGTTGATCTGTGCAAGAACAATACTGATGACTAAAATTGTATCACATTTGAAGTTGGATTGCACTAATATAAAGTGTTGTGTATGGCCATGTTGAGCAGGAGTTTGTTAATGATGTAAGTAATAGTACAGTAAATCATTATAAAGTTGTGTCAGCATATCTTGGACTGGTTCTTGAAATTGTGATGCTAAGAGTATTGTAGAAGGAATTAGATTATAAAATACAAAATTAACTTTAGAAACCTTGTTGGAATTGGAATGAATAATAAGAGTTTATGCAAGACTAAAAGAGGAAGTTCCATCACACTAATTACATGTGTGTGCCACTCAAACCAATTGGCAGTTTTTCACACACATTCTGAATGTCTACTAGAAATTTGGAGTTTCTCATTGTAGAAACAGTTTTCTTATTCCGTTTAAACAGTTGAATAAAAGTTTATTCAAATCTCTGTGATGGTACGTGATCTGTGGATCAAATAATTGAACAATAGTCAGAAATGAAGACTCATTTTTAAGCATAAAAATTTCAGCCACGCAGCTGAAATTATTTTGGCATGTTTTCCAATGAAAGCTCTTTTATTTACGATTTTTATGCAGCACATACTTAGTGAGGTACAATAAAAAATTTGAACCAAAAAATATTGATAGGTTGCTTAATGATCTTCTACTTGTTAGATCATTGGAAAGAAGGTTGTCTTCCTACCTTCAATGTTGACCTGCTGACTTGCAATATTTGTACCCAAAGCCATACCAGGACTACTGCTTTGCAACAATTGAACAATTAAAAACCAATGAACTTGTTGCAACAAATGAACCTGTTTTAAGGTACCGATGTCAGAGTTTTCTCTTATGGCTGCTCCAACAGCTGAAGCAGAGCTGCCTGATAGAAAGTTTTATATAGTCTCTTCTCGGCAAATAATATTTGCAGCCAAGCCAAGATCTCTCTTCAGTCGTAAAGAGATGGTCTTTGGCACCTTAGCATTTCATGGCTTAATTAAGTCATGAAGTGCTTAGATGCCTCACAAGAACAATAGCTGAATATCTTTGGGCAAAATAAATTTAGCTGACTGGAATATAAAAGAGTTCCTTGAAGGAAGTTCTTCAATTAGCAAATGCCAGCTCTACATTGATATTTTTGCATTCAAGTGCTGAAGTAGTATTGGGCTTAATGAACTACAGTAAAATCTAAACTATGAAATAAAATGGAATTAGAACTGCCAAATGCCATTTTGATGGTCAAATTCAGTTTTATCCAGATTAATGTTGCACAACTCGTCCTTAACTTCCATCTAAGATATTGATGATGTCGGCACAATAAGTATCACACAAACAAAACCTTAAGTTTTTATTCAACCAGTGCTGAAGAGGATTTTTTATAATTTAAATTTTTTGCTTAATGTTGGAAAATGAAAGTAATGGTATTAGTTTTATTAACTATTTATTATCTGTACTGTATTTTCATAAACTGCTAGAGGATTAGCAGTCATGCATAACTTTTTTAGATGTATAAGATCTAGATTTTGCATGTATACATCTTTTAATTCAAGTTCAAGTACGTTTATCGAGATGATGAAACACGTCCTAAAAGGATATAGTTGCTTAAGCTATTTCTGCCCTCATCTACTACAAGTTCCTCAAGGGGTTCACAATTTCATACAGTAGACAGATAATAATATCATTACAAATGCATATACCTTAATGAACAGGCATACATATTACAAAATATATTATAAGAATCTTAGTATTACATTCTTGGGGCAAAGTGTCAGATCTTCTCAAGAATTCTATCCATCATACCAAACAGATTCTCTTAAAATATTAAAATGATGTACTCTATATTGCTCTATTTTTCAACCCATTATGTTCCAAGACATTATCCTTGCACCATATTTTATCCACAAGTTTTCAATCCTTTAACTACTGTTTTTTATGGGGTAACTTATATAGATAGATGAAATTTGTAGATTACTGGATGAATACAGATAGATAAATGAAAGGGTAGATAGATAGATGGCTGTATACATATATGATATATATAATGTGCCTAATAGTGAAAACTGCACTACTTGGCCTAGTATGCAACACCAAATTTACCTAACTTTACCTTTTTCGTTATTTCAAATATTTTTTTTCCAAATTGGGTTTTCCAATTAATATTATATTAATGTGAATTACTGACTTTGGTTACATAATTTGGGTTTGGTCAAATATCTGTTAGTTTTCCGTCTGCGTTTCTCCAAACCTGGAGGCCAGATGCTTGGAGCGAGCCTCGCCCAATATACGGAGAATGGTCTGGGGTACAGGATGGACATAGGCGGTTTGGGGTAAGTTTAATTTAAATGCTTTAATAAACATTATTAATTATAAAGGCCCCTGTGCCATTTTCAAGGAGTCAGGTGTGAAATATCCCCAAGCTTTCTCTGGAGTTGTTAATGAAAAGAAAAAAAGAAAAGGAGGAAGAAGAAAAGCAATCTGAGAGACCCATTCAGTTTTCTTCAGTGCTTCTTGAGGGGGAACCAAGGAGATGGGGGACGAGGGGTTAAAGGAATAGAGAGCGAGAGACACATGGATAGAGATAGGGTACTCCCTAGTATAGATAACAATGTCAGTATGTGTCTAAGGTTGGAGGCTGGATGCTTAGCCTTACCCAACTTGGTTGCAGGGTGAATCGTCTAGGGTCAGGTACTGTAATAGGCTGGTTGTGGTTAGTTCTATTAAGTTCTAATTGGTTCAATTAAGAGAGGTGGGGAGTCTGGCTGCATAATGCCACCCCCGTGAAATCGGAGGATGGTAGCTGGGCAATTCCTTAGATTTATTGCCTAAGGGCAGTCATAAGCGGCTGGATGAGATCATGACCCATTGTTGCTTATAGAGTTTACGCATGGCGTCGACCCAAAAACTGGAGTGACACCGGGTCTGTCTGTCTCTTCCATGTTGAAAGGAGTGGGGCGAGAGAGACAGGGTCACAAGAAATGGAGAATGGTAGAGGGAAACATGTGGGAGACTGAGTGAGAGCAGAGGCAGGTGGTGGTCTGGATGCAGCCAGGTACGCCATTGAGTATGTATATGAAATAAAATGCCCCATCTGTTTATCTGTCTGTCCGAGGTTGGAACCAGATGCTCTGGTCTAGTCTCGCCCAACTTCTCAGGCTGAATCATGGCAGGTATGGGAGAAAGATGAGATGGGTAGAAGGGATGTTGGAGGAAGAAGGGGGGAGGGGGGCCATGGGCTCAGGAAGAGGAATATGGGAGAAAGGTGAGAGAGGGGGGAAGATGGACCCAGGTGCAGTCAGGTACCAGGTATCTAGTATACAGTATAAAAGAGGACGTTTGTCTGCCATTACCGGCCCCGCTCCTGTGCCAGGTAAATCCACAACGGGCTCACGATAGCCCGTGCATTTTGTTCCAAGTAGCGAATCTTAAACAACAACAACTGCCATTACGTATCAGTTACAGCCCCGCTCCTGTACCAGGTAAGTCCACTACGGGCTCACCATAGCCCGTGCTACTTGGAACTTTTTGTTCCATGTAGCTGAATATAAAACAACAACTACTACTGCCATTGTGGGCTATTCATGCCCATGCCACCTCTTGGGTGACTTAATCTTCATCAATCAATCAATTTATCTGCCAGTCTGTCCAAGGCTGGAGGCCAGATGTTTGAAGCTTGCCTCACCCAATTTTGCACAGTAATTGCTGTGGGGTACTTGTCCAACATGGGTGAGTTGGCATCAATGATGGGAGTACCAAATGGCGCGGTGCCAAAGTGACCCGACTATGACTTTTCCTCTCGCATTCTGGCTGAACTCCAAGAGATGGAAGGAAGCCGAAGACTTGTCAAGAGGGCTCCCTATCTAAATTAAAATAATAGTTAAAAAAAATTAGAGCACATGATTATAAGGGTTTTAATGTGATTTGATTTTTTATGAAGTCATGTTAAACACACAGCATGTCGGGTATACACTTGAGATTAACTAGTACAATTTTGTGGTAATGCAAAATAATATGAGATGTATAAAATGCTTTTTATGTATAACCGAGTTTATTCCCCTTTTCGAGACAAAAAAATATTCCGTATTGTGTGTTCCGCATTGAGGTTTGAGGAGCGTGAAATTGTCGATTCCAGCGAGTCGCGTTGAAGCTCTCGGAAGAAGTGGTTGGCATTAACGTTGTCTAGCTCAGTAAATTAATTGTCTGGGTGAGGTGGGTGTGCAAGGTCACAGGACTCGCCCACAGCCTCTTCTGGTTTACTTCCAGCAAGAGTTCCTGTCTCGCCTCAACCTTTCAGAGTGCGTTAATATTTGTTAGTAGGCGACGCCTCTATACTGGAATAGTTTACCGTAATCCAGGTAGGATAGTACACTGCAATAGTCCGGTTAGTGTAATACAGTATTCTACAATAGTCGACGTGGGGTAATTATAATAGTCAAGGTGGGGGATACTATACTTAATAATAATTACGTTAGCTACAGTACCCCTTATATCGGTACTATAAGTAATCAATAACAATGCTTAATAACAACCATATGTACACCCCTGTTCACAAAAATTCAAACAAGATATCAGTACAACGAGACAGAATGTCGCCAAGACGCCGGTAGTTGTCAGTAGTGTCCCTCACATGGTCCCCTAAGATAGCAGGTTACCCACGAGAAAGGTGCCACAGACACCAGGTCCCTCCTATATATATCGAATGGGTCAAGGTGATGTCGTTGCAACCCGTCCTCGCAAATTCGTATAGTCAATATTGACTTATTAAATACGTGCATAGGTGATATACTAAACATAATAGTTTACCTTGAAAAGCTTCATAGAAAACACTGACCTTACCTAACCTTGTTAGTATGTTAAGATAAGCATCTTATTGCTTCGTAATTACAATTATTACTTAACCTATACCTAACCTATACCTATAATAGGTTAAGTAACAATTGTAATTACGAAGCTATAAGATGCTTATCTTAACATACTAACAAGGTTAGCTAAGGTCGGTGTTTTCTATGAAGCTTTTCAAGGTAAACTATTATGTTTAGTATGTCACCTATGCACGTATTTAATAAGTCAATATTGACTATACGAATTTGCGAGGACGGGTTGCAGTAGAACACTATAGTCTTAATACGCTTGCATACAGTAGTTATAAAGATATCTAATGACAATCATTATTGAAGGGAACTATTAGGGAGAAAGCGCCAAGCCATACGACTGTATAGGACTAGGAATGGATCAGGATAAGGATTTGGGGTTAATGGTGCCCAACCACTTGGACGGTCGGGGATTGAACGCCGACCTGCATGAAGCGAGACCGTCGTTTTACCGTCAAGTCCAAGTGGTTGGGGGGTATAAAAGCACCTTGATCAAAATTACTTACTAAGTACTGTAACAGTTAACATGGGGCTAGAGAGAAGAGAAGCACATCACATCTGCTACTGCAGTTGACACCAAGACGGACCAAGAGTCTCGAGTGTAGGGAGGATATTCACACACGTCATAACCTTTTCAAAATCCATTCTGGGCTCACCATAGCCCGTGCTACTTGGAACTTCTTGTTCCAGGTAGCAAATCTTTAACAACAACAACGTCATAACCTTGGATATTGCTGCAACATTTGATAGGGAGTGGCGTGTGTGTGTGTGTGTGTGTGTGTGTGTGTGTGTGTGTGTGTGTCGGCTTCAGACACTTGGAGATGATGGGAAGCTTCTGCACCTCTTTAGTAACTACTTAAGGAAGCGAACTGTCTTTGTTGTCGTTAAAATATACATAGAGAATGCCATAGAGGCGAGTGTGTCCCAGGGAAAATGTGCCAAGGAGCAGCGTGATAAAGCCACTGCCGTGTAACGTCTATTTCGATAAAATCCTAACGCGAATACTATAGGCTAGTGCCTATCTTGCCTTACCTTGAGGTTACCTTGAGGTGCTTCCGGGGCTTAGCGTCCCCGCGGCCCGGTCATCGACCAGGCCTCCTGCTTGCTGGACTGAACAACCAGGCTGTTGGACGCGGCTGCTCGCAGCCTGACGTATGAGTCACAGCCTGGTTGATCAGGTATCCTTTGGAGGTGCTTATCCAGTTCTATACAGGTGTTTGTACACTAACACACTCAGGAGACAAGAAAGATGATGTGAATCACATCAATGATGCCCTTTTAACTGTCTTATCTTGGGGGCGACGGAGGGACGTTGTTGTTGCTCGAGATAAAACCCCCATTGATGTCTATCTCAGTGAAGCCCCAAATATATCCTCTCGTCGTAAGACTAGACAAGAGCACACTATTATACGACCCATCAATTATCACGTTGGGAGTAGAAATTGATGACAAATATTGAAGCCAAATAAATGGGATAGTAAACTGGCTTGTTTAAAGACGGCAGCTCATCACTAATGGATGCCAAGGAGATGGATAGNCATAAAAATTATAGTATAGTTAAGCGTAGGTTAGGTTAGGTTAGATGTTTAGGTTCTGTTGGCAAATATACATCTTGCTATACATAGAACTGTATTGTTTAATAATGTAAATATATAAATGAGAACAAACCTATTTTAATACACAATACTTTAAAATTTATCAGGGCGTCTTGATTGGGTTGAGAGGGGGGGGGGGATGGTCGCAGCTTTAACGAGCCTGGCTTGAGGACGGGTTGGTTCGTGTGTACTAACTCTCCCGCCCCATGTGTTCACTACCAAACATCACATTCACTAAAAAAAAAACAACAACCACGTACGGGTTATTCATACCCATGCCACCTCTTGGGTGGCTTAATCTTCATCAATCAATCAATCAGCGCCAAATGCCGTGTTACAACGTTCCTGGGGCTTGTTTATTTAGACGTTCTTGATTTGTTTATCAAAATCTCTAATAACTCTTACTTAATTCTTATTCAATTGATTAAAAATGAATAAAATCTTCTCCTGGAGAAGAGAGTCCAATTAGCAAGGTGCGAGGATCATCTACAGGTGTGATAATTGACGGTCGGGACAGGTGTCAATCGACATCAAAGTCTGGACACCTGTTGGCACACTGAGTAATTAACAAACATCATTATGTGCTGTTGCTTCCTCCGTGACCACCTGGTACAGGGCAAGGGTGGTGGGGGGTGTTGGCACTGTACTGTGAGGTGGCGGGGGTGTTGGCAGGTGTACTGTGAGGTGGCGGGGGTGTTGGCACTGTACTGTGAGGTGGTGGGGTGTGTTGGCAGGTGTACTGTGAGGTGGTGAGGGTGTTGGCAGTGTACTGTGAGGTGGTGGGGTGTGTTGGCAGGTGTACTGTGAGGTGGTGAGGGTGTTGGCAGTGTACTGTGAGGTGGCGGGGGTGTTGGCAGTGTACTGTGAGGTGGTGGGGTGTGTTGGCAGGTGTACTGTGAGGTGGCGGGGTGTTGGCAGTGTACTGTGAGGTGGTGGGGTGTGTTGGCACTGTACTGTGAGGTGGCGGGGGTGTTGGCAGTGCACTGTGAGGTGGTGGGGTGTGTTGGCAGGTGTACTGTGAGGTGGTGGGTGTGTTGGCAGGTGTACTGTGAGGTGGTGGGGTGTGTTGACACTGTACTGTGACGTACACTATACAAGTCATTTGGACAATTTGTAAGAAACAGATCCAACAGGATATATATATATATATATATATATATATATATATATATATATATATATATATATATATTATATATATATATATATATATATATATATATATATATATATATATATAATGATAAAGATGGAGTCGACTTTTAAACTTCGTAACAAGCACATTATCTATAATTAGGCTTTCAACAGATTTGTTGCAAAGGGCAACAAAGTTTTCTATTGGATCTCAATTCATTTGTTAATTAGATATTTTTTGTCAATAATCAAATTTCCGGATGTAGCATTAGTAAAGATCATTTATATTGATACGTGACACCAGGCCAGGCGCGATGTATCGGCAAAGTCTCCATACACCTGTTGCCTCTGTTCACCCGAGCAGTGATTAGGAGCCTGAGTGATTGCCGATTCTTGTAGATCGCATCCTGGGGCAATGGTCAGATGTTGCAACATATCCGAGATATACTCGGATATGTTGCAACATCAACTTCCCACAACATGCCACAAGGTGGACACATAAAGTGAAACATGCCACAAGGTGGACACATAAAGTGAAACATGCCACAAGGTGGACACATAAAGTGAAACATGCCACAAGGTGGACACATAAAGTGAAACATGCCACAAGGTGGACACATAAAGTGAAACATGCCACAAGGTGGACACATAAAGTGAAACATGCCGCAAGGTGGACACATAAAGTGAAACATGCCGCAAGGTGGACACATAAAGTGAAACATGCCACAAGGCTTAGAAACTAGAGTCACAAACAATGCGTTAGAACTCAAAAAAAATAAATAAAACATATTGCATTCTTTGCACAACATCGTGTAAATGACGTTACTGATATTTTTGTTCCTAATAAACAATTTCTTAAGGGGAAAAAAAAGTTAAAACTGAATACCACCATCACATTGTTTTAGTCCAGGAAGGAAATGTTTGGTAGAGCAGCAGTCAAGCTCAGCAGTCAAGCAGTCAAGTCCAATTTGTATTGGCCAAAAATAATATTTGCATTGACCTTATTGACTTTTATTGACTCGAAAATAAATATGGATTAATTTTGTCCTATTGACATATTAAAGTTAAATATATTTACTGGCGCGCACGAAATATGTAAAATATTTTCTCTGCCTCATAGAGTAATGTGTTGATTATGGGGAAATATGGCAAAAAAAATAATTACCAGTAAACAATGTTTGTCACTTTCATAATCTGAGCCATTAGGAACTGCTAAGTGTCAACGATGTGGCCTATATATGAGGTGTGTCCTTTATGTGAGGTATGCTCTTTATAAGAGGGGCGGATGTTGCCTTTGTATATGATATGCTAGTTACGTGGAAAATAGGCCAAGGTGGAAAAAATTAGGGGGCGAAATTAGCGGGTCGTTTGTAAAACGAAGATCACAGGTAGACAGGTGTGGAGGGAGGGAGGAGGAGGAGGGGAGTGGGAGGGGGGGGTGGAGAAGAAAGGGAGGGGCTGGTGAGAAAGAGGGAGAGAGTGTGGAGAAGGAGAGGAGGAAGGAAGGAAGGAAGAGGGCAGGTTCATTAGCAGTGGAGCGGCAGGTAGTCACCTGCTTCCCGAATGTCAACAATGGCCAAACTCCACACACACACACACACACACACACACACACACACACACACACACCTCGCCCCAGGTGTGTGTGTGTGTGTGTGTGTGTGTGTGTGTGTGTGTGTGTGTGTGTGTGTGTGTGTGTGTGTGTGTGTGTGTGTGTCCCCTGTCATGATTCATTACCACTTCCACCTGCCGGGGAGCAAACAAGGAAACTTGGTGATTGGGGCAAGTTATCCGATGGTGCCACATAATGACTACCTGATACCTCATCACCCTTAACGGTGCCATCAGGAGGGGGGGTGGGGAGGGCCATCAGAAGGGGGGGGTGGTGGGGAGGCCATCAGGAGTGCCATCTATGGCTCTCAGATACTTTTCAGGCAGCTTTATTCACGTATGTTGTTCGGCTTAATATAGGAGCATAAGACAATATATAATTTTACACGTAGGGAAATATTTATAAATATAAATGATATAAATCATTTAAAAGAGCCGGTTATTTAACTTTGAAGAACATCAATAATTATAATAAGAACTATAATAATAATAATAATAATTATTATTATTATTATTATTATTATTATTATATATATATATATATATATATATATATATATATATATATATATATATATATATATATAATAATTGAAGGGAATGGCTGTCTCTTCGTTTTTGTGTCCAAGCTTAGAGGCAGATATCTCGGGCTTCACATAACATTTTATGATAACAAACAGATCGGGAGCTTTTCAGACAGTTGGAGCTTTTTGTAGTTCCAAATAAAGCTTTATCCAATTAATGCTCCATTTATCACAAGATAAGATATCAGTTGGAGCTTTTAGTAGATTTTTGTTGTAAGAAAAGCCTGGCTTTAACCTCTAGCAAGGCTAGAACCCCATATCCCTCAAAGACCAGCCGAGCCTAGCTTCAAAGAATTCTGTAAGTTTCAGCATTTCAACTTCGCCTTTAGTTGATAAGTTAAGAGATTTGTAAAACCTGCTCTTTGATATCACCAGATATCTGAGACTCTCGGTGTTACACACTATTGTTTGAAAGAAAGATTATATTCAGTTTTCAGCAGTTTTCTAACCCAAAATACGCTTGATCGTTTGTGATTTTTTTTCTTTGCTGTTTGTAGGAATACAAGAAGTGATGCCTGCACTCCTGCAGCATCTTTCTGGTGAATAGGAGTCTATATATAGTATATAGTGTATGATGTATATAGTGTATATATGTAAATAGTGTATAGGAATCGGTAGCTTCAAGACACTGTCTTGAGGTCAGCGGCTCCATTAAGACAGTGTCTTGACATTTGTCTAATGTCGACTAAAGAATGAACTGTCTTTGTCAACATATTCACGGTGCTTGGATTCCAGGTGTAATTTAAGCCTACTAATCTAAAGTGATTCAGCTGTGAGTATTTTTAACAAATGAGTATTTTTGTAGAATTATAATGACTAGTAGATGAGTAACAGATATAACGGTATGAGTATTTTTGTAGAATTATGATGACTAGTAGATGAGTAACAGATATAACGGTATGAGTATTTTTGTAGAATTATGATGACTAGTAGATGAGTAACAGATATAACGGAAGGGATATTTTTGTTACACCGAGGTGTAACTACATCTTTCTCAGTAATGCTTATAAATCTGAAATGAAGGTAACTGCCCACATAGTTGTGTTTCTTCTTAATAGCTCTCTCTTGTTGACTAGCAGCTGCAGTGCTACGAAGAGAAGCTGCTCAGGATGTGTGTGCAGCTGTACACTACTTTCACTCAAGATAGCAATTTTTAAGCATAATAAAATAGTGAAGTTTGAAGGTGCACAATTAGTATTTAACCAATATTTTCCAGCCTATTAATTATAATGAGATGTTGGGTTTTGGAAGGAAACTTGAGTTTTTTTTATATATTTTTGGTTCTGTCTGGCGCCAAAAAGGGGGAAAAAAATGGGGGTGTGAAAGAAAATATAATAAATTAGGAACTGGTAAATACTGTTTACCAGTTATGTAAACAATGTAAAGAAAATGAAAGGGGACGCTTCCCTTTACATTAGGAGAAAGCGCCAAGCCATTACGATTATATATATAGCAGCTGTCCATTTCCTGACCATTAATGAAGTGTGGTGATCTAGCTCCATAAATATCTCGCAATACCTGAACTGCCAAAGGTTATATGAAAGAGCAACACACGCAGTGGTGTTGAGTGTGTGCCTGTGGAACAACACAGGGAACATTGCCGATGCTGGGGGAGCCGGTCGGCCGAGCGGACAGCACGCTGGACTTGTGATCCTGTGGTCCTGAGTTCGATCCCAGGCGCCGGCGAGAAACAATGGGCAGAGTTTCTTTCACCCTGTGCCCCTGTTACCTAGCAATAAAATAGGTACCTGGGTGTTAGTCAGCTGTCACGGGCTGCTTCCTGGGGGTGGAGGCCTGGTCGAGGACCGGGCCGCGGGGACACTAAAAGCCCCGAAATCATCTCAAGATAACCTCAAGATAACCTCAAAGATCAACTTCTCATATTAATGGGCCAGCCAGAGGCTTAGGGCCCGCGCAGGAATATCCCTGCAAAAAAAAATAATCATACTGCATCCCTCTTCTATTATTTTTTAGCTCAATATTGTGTTTTTGTCTTCAGCAAATCCATGTATTTTGTAATTATAATATAAGAATATCAACTCAGATATACATTATATATATTAATTCAGACTGAATGAACATGATAATATATGGGACAAATCAGTCATGTGCCTGGCAGCGAGGTGCATGAACCAGCAAACCTGTATGGAACCCGACTGCTCACTCCACCAGCTGGTCATTTTCCCCTGTTGTTGTTGTTATAGATTCAGCTACTGGGAACAAAAAGTTCAAAGTAGCACGGGCTATGGTGAGCCCGTAGTGGACTTACCTGGCACAGGAGCGGGGCTGGAACTTTTTAATTTTCCCCTATTACCTGCTGGTATTATAATATGTATACTGCCTTAACTCATGTCCCCCCTCTCCCCCCCTACATAGTCCAACCACTTGGGCTGAACGGTAGAGCAATGGTCTCGCTTCATGCAGGTCGGCGTTCAATCCCCGACCGTCTAAGTGGTTGGGCACCATTCCCTTCAAAGATATGAATGAGAGTAGGCCTACTGAACGTTACCTATGACGATAAGCCTATTGAACATACCTAAATCATATCTGAGGGACACTTAACATTCTAGTGACCTCGACGAGGACAAGAAGCCGGCGGCTTGTCTAAGCTCCTCCAATTTGTCCTGATTATTTTTTTCAAGTTGAATTATAAAGTTCGGCAGAGATTTTGGCATTTACAGCTTGGGCGGGTAGGCGGTTCCATGGATTTATAAACTTGTGGGCGAAATGCACCTCCATGAATGTCGCCAACAAGTGAGTCTGTTGAATATTGCCTATGAGCGTAGGCCTACTGTATATTGCCTATGAGCGTAGGCCTACTGTATATTGCCTATAAGGGATCGCTGACGGTAGTTGAGTAAACGGTTTGAAACGAGTGAATAATAGTACCGGATTGTTTAATATGACGACAGTTATAGATGTTCTTTTGTTAAGTGTTGTTGGAACTGAAGTATGAATAACTGAATACCAGTATTTATTTATGTAGCTCTGAATTAAAGTTGTTATTCATTTGACTCTCATTCTTGAATTTGATTATTTAGTTTCGAATTATATGAAACTGTTGGCGTGTGTGTTTTGTTGTGTTGTAGGCGTTCATGCAAGTATTTAGACTTGTTTACGTTTTAAGGTGTTTGGGAAGCACTGAATACCTTGTTGATTTAGGTTTTGCTTGACAAAGGTTATTAGATCTTTCTGCCCTTCAAATGCTGAGCTGCTGAAATAAACATCATGAACCTTGAACAATTATTATTCGCAAATTAGGAAGAAAAATTATCTTCAGGAATACTTAGTTAAAAAGCAATTTAACGGACACACTTCATCAGTGTTTTGTTGTGAATGATGTTGGTACGCGCATGCGTGGTGCAACGCAGTCACAATGTTGCCAGTCCATTTCCCCGGTAATACTCTTTTTTCCACATATATATACTTCTATTTAATTTATTCATATTATTATTTTATTCGATTTATTCAAATATTAAATTATCCAATAATAGTATTTACCAAATCAAAGCAATATGTAAACTAATAATCTTCTAACTCTTGATTTATTTTCTGATCCAGGGTTGGTAAGAGTGGGCCAGGCAGGCCACTAAGGTGAGGCTCAGTTGTGCGCGGCACCATTATTGATTATGATTGTCAGTGTTCCTATCCACCAACGACGCACTTGTTTAATTTAACATCTTCGATCCTCGCCAATAAAAGCCACTCACGATTTGCCATTAATGCCGTATTTTTTTTTATTATTTTATTAATTAATTCCTTGTTTCATCATCAAAAACTTTCCATAGATGTCTTCCATTGTTTAAAGTTTGAACAGCATTACTTGTCTACATGTTAATTATAATATAACCATTAGTTTTAACTACTTCGTTTAAGATGGACTGTAATTATGATATCTTCCAAATCGCTGCAAATTTGAAATGTACACCTCCTCAGCCCTCAAATTTTTAGATCTACTTAATCAGTTTTGTTTACTTAAAAAATGACTGACACTTTTCAATGTAGGCTTCACGACTTGCCGGAAACCCCATGTATGGGTATTAGTGTCTCGGGGGATGTGTCTGGACTTGTCAAAGGAATGAAGAGATATCACACGTTGCTCATAGAGTCACATAGAGCAGGAACCACAGTAAAGACATCGCTCTAGAGAGAGAGAGAGAGAGAGAGAGAGAGAGAGAGAAAAAGAGAGAGAGAGAGAGAGAGAGAGACAGACAGACAGACAGAAGCAGAGACAGAGAGGGACGGAAAGGGGGATCCTGAAGCTCTTTTCGTCCAAGTCCTCGAGTCTAAAGTTTCCTATCAAACAAAGGTGGTGTTGGCGTCTCCCGCTCCGAGAGGGCCAAGGCTCTCAAGTTTGTCCCAGTATAACTTGGCGGGGAGCAAAATCTTCGCAATAAGTCACTTACCATTGATACGTCAATTAAATTAAGTCGTCACTTATTAGCAAAACACGACACCATACCGAGGACACTGTACGTATTGCACTGTCAACTGCAAGAATTGTTCTCATAGTGGGAGGATAATCTAGAAAATGTATACAAGTATCTTAAGACGATACGTCCACTTTCGAGATTGTTTACATGTATGGCTAAAAAAATCCTTTATAACTATTTGTTTTTTTTTAAGGAAAATTTAAGTTCTAGATAGATGTCTTAATGTAAACATGAAATGTTCATAAAAATTATTAAGCAGATTTATACTTAGAGGCTGAAAAGCCATGATTGAGTTAGAAAT
>WNGS01109635.1:10084619-10099015 GCA_020271785.1 Procambarus virginalis | reverse complement strand
CAGGGAGGGCATCTCTCCGTGATGACAGCATTGTTACTACGGGTAGATACAGTGCATACTTCACCTGGGGGGAGACAGCATTCTCAGGGAGGATGACAGCATTCATTACTCACCTGGGGGAGGGATGACAGCATTCATTACTCAGCTGGGCTGAGGCATGACAGCATTCATTACTCACCTGGGCTGAGGCATGACAGCATTCATTACTCACCTGGGCTGACGTATTGTATCTGAGGTTGAGATGTATTTTCATTTTAAACTTCTCTATCAATTCTTTTAACATTAAATTATTATAAAATAATAATTATAGTAAGTTGCATTTGTTCGAAATTTGCGTCAAATACTCTTGTCAACACTGTCAGCTATCACTCACTGGCCAGTTAACAGTCAGCGCAGGTCAGCTAGTATAGCAGCTACAGTAGTCAACTACAGCTATACAGTTAGAAGTCAACTAGCCAGTTAGTAGTCAACTAGGAGCTATACAGCTAGTTAGTGGTCAAATAGCAGCATAAAAGCGACATTATTTTTAGGTTGGCCTTCAAAACTCAAGTAATTTTATTTTTAAGAATATACGGGTTTGCTATAGACATTGTTTTGTAGGTATTTCATACATAATTGGCGATACTTGATGTATACTAAGTGTGCTTGAGAACAGCTGCACACATGCTTGCACGACACATGCTTGCACGACACATTGCTTGCACGACTGGCCTCCGGGGTCCCGTGGCCTCTGCACGTCCCCTGGCTACCGGGTCCCCTGGCCTCGGGTCCCTGGCCTCCGGGTCCCCTGGCCTCCGACCCCGGACCCCGGACCCCAGGGGACCCGGGCTAGCCTCCGGGTCCTCTAGCCTCCGGGTCCTCTAGCCTCCGGGTCCCTGCTAGCCTCCGGGTCCTCTACGGCCCGCCGGTCGGCCCCGGGTCCTGCGTCCCTGCCTCCGGGTCCCTGCCTCCGGGTCCCTGGCCTCCGGGTCCCTGGCCTCCGGGTCCCCTGGCCTCCGGGTCCCTGGCCTCCGGGTCCCCTGGCCTCCGGGTCCCTGGCCTCCGGGTCCCCTGGCCTCCGGATCCTCTGCCTCCGGGTCCTCTAGCCTCTGGTCCTCTAGCCTCCGGGTCTCTAGCCTCCGGTTCCTCTAGCCTCCGGGTCCCTGGCCTCCGGGTCCCCTGGCCTCCGGGTCCCTGGCCTCCGGGTCCCTGGCCTCACGGGTCCCTGGCCTCCGGGTCCCTGGCCCCTGTAGACGGTAAGGTACAGAGGAACTTGTCCTCAGGGGACGGTAAGATACACACCAGGAGAGGACAGACAGGTCTGAGAGAAGACGTTGCATGCCGGGAGGGGAGACAGGTGAGAATGATGGATGAGAAGATGGAGGGTGAGCTTCCGAGAGGGAGTAAGGCTAAGTAGAGGGAGAAAGTTGACGTGTGATGGATGACAGCAAAGAGGGACGGATCTGTATATAGTCCTTTAGCCTCGGGCGTCGCAAAATGTTGAAAAAAGCAACTTGGTGCTTCAAAACCGATGATTGAAAATTGTAACAGGAAAAATGCGTTATATTAATATATTTTTACATAGGTAAAAATACTAGTCTGATCGACAATGGTGTTGACGAGGAAGGAAATGGGAACTGATGTGTGTTGACTTAGTTGTGACTGGGGGGGTTGAGCTCTGCTCTTTGGTCCCGTCTCATCTGTCAATCAACTGTTACTCAACTAGTACTATCACTAGCTATTTTTTCACGCATACACACTCACAATCACACTCACACACACACACACACACACTCACACACACACAGGAAGGAGCCCGTGACAGCTGTCTAACTCCCAGGTACCTATTTACTGCTAGGTAAAGGAGCATCAGGGATGAAAGAAACTCTGTCCATTGTTTCTCGCCGGCGCCGGGAATCGAACCCGTGCCACAGGGTTACGTGTCCAGCATACTAACCACACAGCCACCGCCGCCCTTTGTATGAAATAGAGAGAGAGGAGAGAGAGGAGAGAGAGAGAGAGAGAGAGGGTCACATGTACGAGAGAGAGGGTAGTCACATGTGTGAGAGTAAGGTCACATGTGTGAGTGGGTAGGGGCTTGTGTCAGAGAAGTGTAGAGCTAACTATATCAGATATCATACATAAAAACTGAAATATAGATGAATAGCTTATTTTAAAAACCGTAAATGAAAATGTTGAATGAGGGCTGAAGCCGGTGATTGAGTGGGATTAAGGGGAGTTGAATGGGGTTGAGTGGGCTGGGAATGAGGCATAATGGGGGAGAGAGAGTGGGGGTTGAAATGGCGCGGTGTGTGGGGTTGATTAGGGTGAGAGTGAGACCGAGTGAGGTGGAAATAGTGTGGAGTAAAGCTTAGTAGGGTATGAATGAGGTTGATTTGGGTGGGAGTGAGTTGGGTGGCGTCGAGCGAAGTATGAGCGGGGGTTGTGAGGGGGGGTGTGAGGGGGTTGTGAGGGGTGGTGGTGATGGAGGAAGTGAATCCGGGGACCTCCAGTGAATCCAGTAATGTGGAAGACTGTTTAGTAGTTCAGGCTGTTAACTTAAGTCGATCTTTCAATATGGCGTGTGAGTGGGGGATGAATAAGGCTGACAGCCTGGAGAACATTGCACCACCTGTTATAACAAACGAACAAGCAGAACACACGGTGAACAACGTTACAGCCACAGGAAAGTGACGGTGCTGATGGAATGGACGTAGATATAACAAACAAGGGGAAAGGAGAAACAGTAGCAAGTGATATAGGAAGGAAACATATAATTCTCCTAAACATTTCACAATAACATTCAACCATTATACAATCGCAGTTGCATTAGAACGTTGATGAGAGGTCAACTATATCACTTTATCTCGGAAATGTAGCACGTGCTTGTTCCAGTGTACAGTGGTGTATATGATAGTGTATAGCGGTGTATGTTATAGCGGTGTGATACTATGTCATTAATTACTGCGTATCTGATGATATTGGAGGAGGTGGTCGCCGTGGCCACGCTTCGTGAGCGATATGACCGGGTTCGTATCCTGGCTGGAAAGGATTGACTAGCGTCAATCTTAACTGTACGCGTCTGTTCACCAGCAGTGATTAGGTACATTGTATTTAAACGATTGCGGGTTGTATTACAGTGAACTAATGGGTAAGGCCTACAATGAGCTATGCGATGGGAAAGCTCTCAGCCTGCTAACAGGAGTCAGCAGTCGTCTGTTCCTGTACCCAGTACAGGAACATGTAGGGAGCCGTTCGGCCGAGCGGACAGCAACTGGACTTGTGATTCTGTGGTCCCGGGTTCGATCCCGGGCGCCGGTAGAGAAACAATGGGCAGAGTTTCTTTCACCCTATGCCTCTTTTACTAGCAGTAAAATAGGTACCTGGGTGTTAGTCAGCTGTCACGGGCTGCTTCATGGGGGTGGAGGCCTGGTCGAGAGACCGGGCCGCGGGGACACTAAAGCCCCGAAATCATCTCAAGATAACCTCAAGATAACCCACTTTTGAAAAAAATATGTAATTATTATGCATGTAAACGAAATGTGGAGTGCGAGTCCTAAGAGTATTATGTTTGCAGGAAAAGCTGTCAAGCTTATTATCAAAACATTCTTAGTTGCACTTCTTGCGTCGTGGTTGTGGGGTAGTGGTGTGTTTGTGGTGATGTATGGGGGATATAGTGGAATTTTCCCATTTTTCTCATTCCCCCATTTTTCCTCAGATTTATTTTCCAACTGGATTTTGAACTGCATTTTGAGTCGTGGCATTTACCGCTTCGGCGGGTAGGCGCTTCCATGGGTTCATAACCCTGTGGATGTTTTATAACTCATTATTTATGTTACATCTGACCTTTGAAAGAAGTAAACTAGATTAATATTCTCAAATTTGTTCAGTGTTTTTATATTTCTATGAGATACGCTCTGTCATGCCTGGTTTGCAATGCTGTTAGTCCTGTGTCCCTTAATCGTTTTTGGTATGAGAGTCGACTTAGTTCTGGGATGATATTTGTCGTTTTGCGTTATACTGTCTCCAAAGCATATCCAAAGCAACCTCACCTTCTGAAGGTGAGGTCTCCATGCTTGGATACAGTAGTACAAATGGTCACACATCAGAGATGTGTACAGTTGAATAATCACTTTCTTTTCATTAAAGTCAAATATTCATTTGACTATTGCTATAGTGTTGTCAGCTCCCACTTGTTGAGCAACTTTCAAGAACTAGGGAGTTCTGACTCCAAGGACCTCTTCTTCAACCTGTTGCATGGTGATGTTGTTGCTGTGATAAGTGTGATGTGTATTATTCTGCTCTACATGCCAGGTCCTGCATTTGTCAGTGTTAAGAAGCATTTGTCAGTGTTAAGAAGCATTTGTCAGTGTTAAGAAGCATTTGTCAGTGTTAAGAAGCATTTGTCAGTCTTCCGATCATTTGTAGAGTCCATGTAGATCTCTTTGTAAAGTCTCAATATCATTTTCGCTTCCTACTTTACCTTAGATCTTTGCGTCATCTGCAAATTTTAGGATGTAGTTTGTAATATTCTCATCTACGTCATTGATATGAATGACGACAAGGGCTGGCCTCAGTATGGAGCTTTGTGCCCCACGCCACTCGCCACATTTCTCAAGTCAGATTCGTTGCCATTTAGTTAGGACGACCCTTTGCTTTGTTTCAACCATTGCTTAATCCATTCTATTAATTTACCATTTATTCCCTATGCTTGTAAATTCCCTATGCCCGTCTTTCGTGTGGTACATTATCTAAAGCTTAAGAAAAGTTAATGTATATTACGTCTTCTAGAAGTATTTTGCCTGAATAGCTCGTCACAGTCTCCTAAAAAGTGAGCAGGTTAGTAAGGCAGGATTAATTGTTAGCAAAACCACGATGCGTTGATTTTACTAGATCGTGCATTGAGTTAGTGAATGATTCCCTCTTTTAGGATTCTCTCCGTGAGCTTGTAGATGTTTGAGGTAAGGCTGATTGGTCGCTAGTTTTATGCCTTTTTTTATGATGATGGTGAATGGTGATGATAGTAATAGTGAGATTATTAAGAGAGATGGAGTTTAGAAGGGCAATAAAACCTAATTTATTACGAATAGATCAAAAGAATCGACAAGAGAAAAGAAAATATCACTTGAGTTGAATACGAACAGGGGTTACAAGAGGATTAGCAGAAATAAAGTTATCTGGATCTCTAAGGAGATAAGGATTTAAGAGAGTTAATAAAATGTGGAGGGAATGGTGCTTTATTTACCTTGTATATTATTATAAGAAAAATATTATTTATTTTCATTTTGTTGATTTTACTTATTTACGGGGTTAATTAGCAGTCAGGGACAAAAGTCATCGTTGGGGTTCGAATATGATATTGGGATGCAATTTCCTTTAGAATTCTGGCGACTCTGACCAGCCTATGTTTATCCCGAACCCCAGACCGTTCCCTCTGACAATTTTGGGTGAGACTATCCTCTAGCGTCTGGCCTCCAACTTTGAACACACCCTTAGACAGACAGACATTCTCTCTTAATGTATAGAATATATGTATTTTCTACATGTATATATAAAATTCTATTTTGCAATGCATTGTCTTAAAATTCGTTAATAAAGTCAAAAGATTTAATTATTCGTCTCGAACACTTTATTAGTTATAATCCTCACTTTGAGAATCTAATCTAGAAAATAATTTCCATCATAAAGTTTTCCAATATAATGCTGACAGGTCAGTGAGGGTTAATTAAGGCGGTACACGTCAACAATTAGATCTTGATATTGAGGAACAAAATCAAGAATATATATAAGTAAACACGGGCTCGCTGCAAGAATTTATCTGGATAAAGTTTGTGGAAGACTTACTGAAGATGAGCTTCTTGAAAAGTTTTCCAATGTCTAGATGGATCGGGTTTGTTGGAGAAGATGACTGAGTTTGTTGGTGAAGGTGACCGAGTTTGTCCACCCTCTCTATTCCCCTCAGCATCTTTGTATGTTGCGATCATATCTATCACTCAACTCTGGTTTTCACGTTCGAAACCTGTACTTTATTCAAAAGCAGAACAATGAAGTATTCCTCATTACCTAATTACTCAGTATAATTGATTTTATCACTGTATGCTGAGGTAGTTATTATATGAATTCCAATTCTGTTAGAATTCATATAATAATTTATTTGATAGCTTAACGACCTGACAATATATATATAAAATTTATACATATATGACAATATACATAAAATGCTGATCATGCCAATACTATCAACAAGTTCAATAAACACCAAGCAACATTCACACCACATATGCTGTATTGCAAATTGCAAAAGAAAATGTATCTAATGATCTTCGCAATTGCATTACCGTGGAACAAAGCTGCATAACAGCCTCGTTAACTGTTAACAAGAGTATTACTCTTGGGCACTGCGAGAGGCGTCTATCCCGGACGGCACTCAATATTGGCCTGTTTGGCGGGCTGGTTCCACGGGCCAGCTGGGTGGGGGTGGTTCCACAGGCCAGCTGGGTGGGGGTGGTTCCACAGGCCAGCTGGGTGGGCTGGCTCTACAGGCCAGCTGGGTGGGGCTGGCTCTACAGGCCAGCTGGGTGGGGCTGGCTCCACGGGCCAGCTGGGTGGGGCTGGCTCCACGGGCCAGCTGGGTGGGCTGGCTCCACAGGCCAGCTGGGTGGGGCTGGCTCCACGGGCCAGCTGGGTGGGGGTGGTTCCACAGGCCAGCTGGGTGGGGGTGGTTCCACAGGCCAGCTGGGTGGGGTGGTTCCACAGGCCAGCTGGGTGGGGTGGTTCCACAGGCCAGCTGGGTGGGGTGGTTCCACAGGCCAGCTGGGTGGGGTGGTTCCACAGGCCAGCTGGGAGGGCTGGCTCCACGAGCCAGCTGGGTGGGGTGGTTCCACGAGCCAGCTGGGTGGGGTGGTTCCACAGGCCAGCTGGGAGGGCTGGCTCCACGAGCCAGCTGGGTGGGGTGGTTCCACGAGCCAGCTGGGTGGGGTGGTTCCACAGGCCACCTGGGTGGGAGGGGTCACGACCTGTCCTCGCATGACGACCAAATGAGTCTCGTTAAATTCAGATAAAGTAGGACAGATAAAGCGGAAGACTTACCCGTACCCGCGGCGGTTCACCACGTGGACACGTACCCGTACCCGCGGCGGTTCACCACATGGACACGTACCCGTACCCGTACCCGCGGCAGGTCACCACGTGGACACGTACCCGTACCCGCGGCAGGTCACCACGTGGACACGTACCCGTACCCGCGGCAGGTCACCACGTGGACACGTACCCGTACCCGCGGCAGGTCACCACGTGGACACGTACCCGTACCCGCGGCAGGTCACCACGTGGACACGTACCCGTACCCGTACCCGTGGCAGGTCACCACATGGACACGTACCCGTACCCGCGGCGGTTCACCACATGGACACGTACCCGTACCCGCGGCGGTTCACCACATGGACACGTACCCGTACCCGCGGCGGTTCACCACATGGACACGTACCCGTACCCGCGGCGGTTCACCACGTGGACACGTACCCGTACCCGCGGCAGGTCACCACGTGGACACGTACCCGTACCCGCGGCGGGTCACCACGTGGACACGTACCCGTACCCGCGGCGGGTCACCACGTGGAATGAACAGAAAGAAGAAGGCGTGGAAGCCACCTCCGTCTAGAGTTTCAGCAGCGGATGCGACACTGAACTTGAAAAAAGGATGAAATTTTAAAATGCCTTTGGTACACCTCCAGTGATGTGTGTGTCCCGCAAGTGTCCTCAGGGAGTAGTGCATGTATCCCGCACGTGTCATCAGGGCATGTATCCCGCACGTGTCCTCAACCGCCTGGGACGGAACAGAAACCGTTGGGCTCTCAAGGAACACAATGTGACGTTGAGACGCACCCGAAGATTGATGAGTGTTTACACCACGTGCCCCCCCCCCACTCCCTCCCAGACAACCACGTGCCTCCCCTCCCCAGACAACCACGTGCCTCTCCCCAGACAAGCGCGTGGTGCTTGTCTTGGGGATGGCAGACAAGCCTTCACTGGTCTACACGGGACGGGAGGCGTGACTCACTCTTTTATTTCTGTCTTTTATTTCTGTCGTTGTCCTTAGAAAGAGAGAGGGAGGAGCCCAAGACCTCCTGAGAGGGCCAGCCCCTCTCCTCCAGCCCTCGTACCTCTTCCCCCAGTCTCCATATCATGTCTTAATGTCTTCCACAATAAGTACTGTGAGCTCGTATATGACCTGACCCCTGGACACAGACGAGAGGAGTTAGATGAGTATATGATCACCTTCATCATACCCTAACAATCATAGGTTATCATCACAATCAACTCATGTTCTGGGCCCACCTTCTTGTCTGGACGGAGCAACGAGTCCTCTCCCGTGAGCGACTTCTAAGACACGACAGTGTGTTTGTCGTGTGTGTTCACCAGATGAACACTTGCCACTCGACATTGTGTATTGTAAATGCCAAGTACTTGTCAACCTCTGCACATGCAAGAGAATATTTTGAATGAAATGCACCACTGTTATATAAACTGGCCCCCCAGCCACGTGGTGTAACTATTGAAGGTAGCCACAGTGTACACACGCGCCTTATGGGCCATCATTTGGGTGGCTTAATCTTCATCAATCAGTCTACACTCGCTCGCCACAGTTACAGCCCCGCTCCTGTGCCAGGTAAGTCCACTCCGGGCTCACCATAGCCCGTGCTACTTGGAACTGTTTTGTTCCCAGTAGCTGAATCTATAACAACAACAACCCGCTCGCTCAGTAGACCGTAGTTTTTCCAACCAGACAGCCAGATCTCGGAGAAATATTGTAATAGTCGATCGAATATTGGAATAGACACTGAAAGCAAATATTGGAACATCGCCAGTTGTTCTAAGGGCGTAGTAAGATTGGATTCTTACTGCTGTGACGTAAGAACAGCAGTGACTGTTACTCTTACCCCTCCAAACCAATTGGGCTGGACGGTAGAGCGACGGTCTGGCTTCATGCAGGTCGGCGTTCAATCCCCGACCATCCAATTAGTTTGGCACCATTCCTTTCCTTCCTCGTCCCATCCCAAATCCTTATCCTGACCCCTTCGAAGTGCTATATAGTCGAAATGACTTGGTGCTTACCCCTGATAGTTAATTAATAATTAATTACCCCCCTTCACCCCCCCGTGTCGTGACAATACACATTGCACTAGGGCATTTTGGTGTTTATATCTAGACACATTCGAGTCCGGGTTAATTACGGGCTATTCATGCCCGTGCCACCTCTTGGGTGGCTTAATCTTTATCAATCATCAATCAATCCGGGTTAATACGTTTTAGGGCGCGGTATAACGCCTCTTTTGGGCGGGAAACATCTCCTGTCCAAGAGGCTAACCATAGCCCAGCTTCTTGCCCCGCTCCTGTGCCAGGTAAGTCCACTACGGGCTCACCATAGCCCGTGCTACTTGAAACTTTTTGTTCCCAGGAGCTGAATCTATAACAACACCATGCGTTGAAGAGATATTCACGGGAGACACCTCCCGTCACGCAGGGTGCAGTCGCACCTCCACAGATCTCTAGTATCAGCTCTTGATACTGGTAATGGCTCAAAAGGGCCACCACTTACGGGCTATTCATGCTCGTGCCACCTTTTGGATGGCTTAATCTTGATCAATCAATCAAGAGATATTGTCAGTTAAGGGGCGTCCAACATCAGTGTCTACAGTACCGATGTCAGTTAACTCCCTGATCAAGGCTCCACATCTTGCCTTTCCATCCCTAGTAGTAGTTGCTTTAGATTCAGCTACTCAGAACAAGATGTTCCAAGTAGCACGGGCTATGGTGAGCCCGTAAAAACACATCCCTAGCTACTGACCCATCACAATATACATGTAGTTTTCTGTGGGTAATTTTCTAATTATACGATCATATGTTGCCCTCAGCTCACCTATCTCGTACATACTGTTTTTCTTTTGCATGGGGAATAATTACTACATCTAATTTACAATCTTTCCATGGTGGTGTGAATTGTCTCGTAGGCAGAGCAATACATTCTGAAATAACATCATACTTTATAACATTAGAACATTAGGTACTCATATCTGCTCTCTTCTTTATCGTTCATTACGTCCCACCTTTTGAACTCAGAGGACTAATTCATTAGCTCCCTACCTCTCATTAATCTAATGGCAAAGGCTACACTAATTTCGAAATTCTATCCCCCAATTCTCTTCAGATTCAGTTCCATCTGATTATCTCAATCATGGCTCCCCTGAGTCAGCTCAGGTGCGAGGTCAGCTCAGGTAGAGGTCAGCTCAGGTAGAGGTCAGCTCAGGAGGAGGCCCGCTCCCGTGAAAGTCAGCTCGCGGGTGGAAGTCAGCTTTGGTGAGGTCAGCATTTTGGGGTTAGTTCGAGTCACGGGTCAACTTAGGTGGAGGTCATTTAGCTCAGACCGGGGTCAGCTCTGGAGGTCAGCTGAGGTGTAGAGTCAGCCTGGAGGCGATCTCCAGAGGGCAGCAGTAGGCAAGCGGATGGAGCGCAATATTGATCAGCGGCTCGTCCAATGTCCCTGTGTCAGGCTGTGTCCTCTCTCGAACCTTGACGGAGAAAGTGGTAGTGACCACTGTACCGCACTGTATCACACTGTACCGCACTGTACCGCACTGTACCGCACTGTATTACACTGTACCGCACTGCACCACACTGTACCACGCGTGTACCCTCCTAGGAAGAAAGGGAGGGACAGGATGACAGGTGTACCACATGTACCCAACTAATTATGCTCGTGTTGAGCTTCTGCTCTTTGGTGCCGCATCTCAACTATCAATCAACTATTGTACAGGTTCCTGAGCCTATTGGGCTCTATCACATCTGCATTTGAGACTGTGTATGGAGGAGCCCGTTCTCACAGTAAATCCATTACCATGAGAACCCCACCCCCCCCTCTTTGAAATCACCTGGATAGTTATCTAGATCTTTGTGATGATCTGAAAACATATTATGGTTCCAGAAATAGTCTACATGTAAACTGGCAAGTGAACCTTTGTGCTAAACATAGATTATTCTTAAGTTCTAACAATAATGTATTATAAATCATTGGTTTAAAATATAAAAAATGAATGCCGAAAACGATTTCTTTGAATTAGTCTTTCTGTAAACGGAATCCTCGGGCACACTGAAATATTTTCAAATTCCATATTTACATTAATGTCAATAATACATCGTATTAACATAACAAACATAATGAAACTTAACCTACTTTAATTAAATCTTAACCTAACCTAACTTGATTAAATCTTAACCTAACTTAATTAAATCTTAACCTAACTTAATTAAATCTTAACGTAACCTAACAATGACTAGAGAGTAGATAAAGGCACTAATTACGTAGTCTTTCCCAATTCATTCCCTTGAGTGGATCTCCTCCCTGAGGGCAGGTTGGCATGGAGTCGGCCTCCACCACATCACTGCTTAGTACATTCCATTTGTTAACTACTTTGACACTAAAAAAAGTTCTTTCTGATGTTTCTATGGGTCGCTTAGGTACTCAGTTTCGACCTGTGTCCCCTTGTGCATGTACCAATTGTGTTAAATAAACCATCTTTATCTGCCTTATCATTTCTTCTGAGAATATTGCATGTGGTGGTCATGTCTCCTCCATCTCTTCTTCCAGGGACGTGAAGTTCCCGAAGTCGCTCCTCGTTACTCATACCCCTCATCTTGGGTACTATATAGGTTCGTGTACCCTACTGGGACTTAAATACACATGTGTATATCCCACTGGGTCACATATATGCACGTAAATCCTACTGGGTCACATATATATGCACGTGAACCCTACTGGGATTTGTATAAACACACATGTATCCAGCTGTGGGAAAACTAGATTTTGGAATGACAGTAATTGCATGCAAGGCCACCAATCTGCATATGTTGGCCAGCTCAGCAATGGCTATAAATGGCAAGATTTAATTACGAAAGCAGCCATCCTCGGCCCGAACACAGCTAGTTGGGTGTTCAGGCCGGGTCCTCAGTGGGTATCCTCCTTCATACGGGTCTGTGGCATGTGGTCGTGATCCACTGGGTTGTTAGTATTTCTCCTATGCACTAAGCAATCTAGAGGATTATCTCTGTGGGGCCTACTTGAAATATTTAGCTTATCTGTGATTTTAGACTATAGGGTTTGGGGCCCACAGAACTAATTCAGAGGTTTAACTCAAGTAATGACTATAGTAGCAGCAGGAGTAGTCGTAGAAGCAGCAGTATTTTGGGTGGTTTAACGTAAACACGCTTGTACAGGTTAATGACGTTTTATTTAATGAATGTATTCACTTACACACTGCGTGCTTGATTTTTACACGAGATATGTGTCTACAAGGTTGTTGTTGTTTTAGATTCAGCTACTGGGAACAAAAAGTTCCAAGTAGCACGGGCTATGGTGAGCCCGTAGTGGACTTACCTGGCACAGGAGCGGGGCAAGTAGCACGGGCTATGGTGAGCCCGTAGTGGACTTACCTGGCACAGGAGCGGGGCAAGTAGCACGGGCTATGGTGAGCCCGTAGTGGACTTACCTGGCACAGGAGCGGCGCAAGTAGCACGGGCTATGGTGAGCCCGTAGTGGACTTACCTGGCACAGGAGCGGGGCTGAGTCTAAAAGGGGTAATGTTGCATCAGAGGGAATATGAACACCCAACTGATCAGTTTCACTTCCACTGAGCAACACAACCAGAGAGGGGGGGGGGTGTTAGAAATAGCCTAAACTACTCTATCCCTTTGAGATGTATTTCTTTCTTATCTCAATAAACATACTTGAACACAACCTATCGTACCGCTTCACTGGACAACCAGTCAGAAACTCGGCTCCTGCCACTGTCGAAGCACATGACTACAGGGCAGCTCCATCACAACGCGAGGCCAAAATACATGCAATGAGAGGAAGAAAGAAATCAACACAGTAATTATGCACAGTGTAAACACGAATAACTCGTGAATGAGACAGTGAACACAATATGAGATACAGATGAAGGTGGGCTCGTATATAACCACGTACACAGGTGTGCAGTGGGGTCCCGACACAGGTAGTCACATGTAGGCACCATCTAGTCGTCTATTCGTATTAGATCTCGTACCTCACACGTGTTGCGGGTGTTGAGAGGTTGAGCAATCATCTGGCTGACCATTAAGATCACTGCACAGACACTTAAAACAAATGTACGGTACTGTACCTACCATGGGCCAGCCCCAACACTCTCATACCCATTACTCATACAGACAGACAGGTCCGAGGATGACCTGGATAGCTTGAGACATACACGACCGACGCGTAGCTCAGGTGTGGACGCTATGAATTGACAGTCGTCTGTCTGTCTCTGTCTCAAGCACTTCCACATGTTGTCGGACATGCATAATGTCGCCCATGTGGTGCTGGGTCTCTTGCAACTGACCGCACATGGTGTCATTTAAGAATGAGATGTGGCAGAAAGCAGGTGGCTGCCACAGAGGACCTTGTTGTGGGGACCAAGTGGCAGAATGACGTCATATGGCAACAACTAGAGCGACTTGTAAGCTGTTGCCAAATGATTCTGTGGAATATGCAGAAAAATAAACTCATTTCACGATGCCCAATTCACTGGCAACCATTCCTGGTAATTTAGCACACAGACGACGTAGATGGAAATACCGTCTCTTTGTTGATAGTCTATGGCTTCTGAGACGGTCACGCGGATACTCTCGCTCTCTCTACCAGCTCTTGAAACTCTCACTAATGGCTAGGTTATATAATGTTGCGGTGGGTATTCTGAATGTCGTGAACACTGGCGCTGTGGTTTGACTTGCCGCCCGAGGTGACGACGACTAGTTGGACCGACTGGCTGGATCGCGCACGTCTGCCCTAGACACTCCTAGGCAATAATGGCTTACCTGGAACGTACCTGGAGAAGGTGTCGAAAGTTCTTCTACCCCCCGAGCCCGGCCCAGAGTTAGGCTCGACTTGTGGCCTCTTGGTGCAACAGGTATTGTAAGAAAAATCAAACTGGCTCTTGAAGAAGTTCACCTTTGTTCCAGCAATATTTCTAATGCTTGCTAGGAGAGTATTGAAAAGTCGTGAACCTCTGGTGTTCAGTGTTCTCTGATTGTGGCTATGGCATCGCTACTCCTCGCTGGTTCTATTCTACATTTCATTCTGCATCTTTCGCTTCAGTATGTTGTTATTCTACTGTGCTAACTTGGGACCTGGCCCTCCAGGATCTTCCATGCATATATTGCTCTGGAGAGGGCAAACTTTGCAACAGAAATGCATGGATTTAGTGAGGGAAAACTTGTCATTAACAAACGTTACGAGTTCTGTGACAGGTTATGGTAATATGACAGGAAAAAGAAAGTCTCGGTGGATAGCATTTACGTGACAGTCAACGGATCATTTGGTTCCATTCCTCACGAAACACTCC
>WNGS01109635.1:10042882-10072343 GCA_020271785.1 Procambarus virginalis | reverse complement strand
AATATATTTTTAATATAAGTAGAGTTGAGTCCGTGTTGGATACCGTCGTAAGGAGAAGTACCCCAGGCCTCTCTCTTTCTTTTGGTACCTTTGTTTGGTACCATGATGTATACATATGACAGTGACACCTAACCGTCATGATGTATACATATGGTAGTGACAGCTAACAGGCGTGATGTAGCCTGTTTTCAGTGTCAGAGTAGTTAATAAATGGAATGCACCAGGAAGTGACGTGGCGGAGGCTGACTAGATACACAGTTTCAAGTGTCGATATGATATAGCCCAATAGGCTCAGAAATCTGTACACCAGTTGATTGACAGTTGAGAGACGGGACCAAGAGCCAAAGCTCAACCCCCGCAAGCACAATTAGGTGAGTACACACACACAAGTAAAACAAGAAAATTATTTAGCACAAACACGCCACAAACAAAGGTTAAAATCAAAGGGAAACTCCTCTAGCAAAGCACCAGAACAAATGCTACAAGCAAACACACCACCGAGAATAAAAATAAAAGTTAAATCCCTAACCAAATATACAAACACATCACAAACAGATTTGAAGCAAACACCAAACACTTTTACGATTAGCATTACGGAACGACGAAGAACACACACACACACACACACACACACACACACACACACACACACACACACACACACACACACACACACA
The DNA here is from genome assembly GCA_020271785.1 of Procambarus virginalis. NCBI lineage: Eukaryota > Metazoa > Arthropoda > Malacostraca > Decapoda > Cambaridae > Procambarus > Procambarus virginalis. Next base: position 10,071,666 of record WNGS01109635.1, on the reverse strand, counting down.
CACACACATACACACACACACACACACACACACACACACACACACACACACACACACACACACACACACAACACACACACAGGCGTCTTCCTGGAATGTTTAACGAGCGTCCCTGGCGACCACCATCACGGTAAACCCACAAAAACTGTCAAAATTATTTAATTTACGACGACGCAATTCGTGATTTGAGGGGTCGGGGGGGAAGGAAGGGGGGGTGGGGAGAGGTTTACGCTGCTTGGTACCATGTTTGTACCTGTGCATTCAGGGCCTTGCTTGGGATCTTGTCTGGTACCCAATTTGGCAACCCCCCTGCATGGTATGATATAAATCTGGCTCGTTAATTTGTTCGATATGCTGTCTGGTACCGGGTACTGGTACATGTTGTCTGGTACTCTCCTCGGGGGTCCAGGAGGCTGCCGTCCTGGTATCTTGCATCATACCTTGCTTGTTTATGCTATTTGGAAGAAAACCGGGTATGGTACCCCCAGGTGCTGTTGGAATCTCATCGGTATCTGTCAGTATCTCATCTGCTTGGTATACTGCCTGGTATATTCCAGGGTACCTTGTCTAATAGCTTACCAGGAATCCTCTAAAGTATATTACCGGAAATCCTGTATAGAGTCTTGGCAGGTGTGGCAGGTACCCACACCTTGCAGCAAGATTCAAGTCACTCCACAATGGCCTTCAGTGTCCCCCAACGGAACTCATACAAAGCAACCGGTCGAGCCATTTTCCTGTTGGTAATCCTGTTGGATACCGTCCACGGTATCTTGTTAGATACCGTACCGGGTATCAAACCAGGTATCCCAAGAGAAGTACAATGAATTACGAGATATCCTAAGTGGAGTGTAGTGTCAGATATCCCAAGAGGATTACAATGCAGTACGAGATATCCCAAGAGGATTACAATGCAGTACGAGATATCCCAAGAGGATTACAATGCAGTACGAGATATCCCAAGAGGATTACAATGCAGTACGAGATATCCCAAGAGGATTACAATGCAGTACGAGATATCCCAAGAGGAGTGTAACTGTTCATGTAGTACCCTCGGTCTTGCCAGGCCAGAAGTGTACGAAACAGCACTGATCCCACCTAACCTATCAATGGCACTTGCGCATTAACCCAGGAAAGGTTACGTATTCAGCATCTAGCGGCCGCAGTGTTACAGCTATTGATGCATTAAGGACGGGTCGGGTTTGAGGGTTAACCGGGTTCCTTCCGGGTATGGGGGGGGGGTCTTGGGAGCGGGTTACGCTAATGTAAGTAAGCTTCAGGCGGAGGCGGAAGTTCTAGGCGGGTGACGGAACACTTGCAGACAGTACGAGGAAGACAGTGTCCTTGAGAGAGAGAGTGAGAGTGAATATGCCTGAGAGAGAGTGTGAGTGAAAGAAAGTGAATGAGAGGGAAGTGATCTATCAGGGGAAAGCGCCAAGTCTATATAGCACTTGGAAGGTGTTAGGAAAAGGATTTGGGATGGGACGAGTGGAAGAAATATGGTGCCCAACCACTTGGACGGTCGGGGATTGAACCCCGACCTGCATGATGCGAGACCGTCGCTCTAACCGTCGAGGGATTTAGTGAGCTGTGGGAGCTTAGAGCATCACTATCTAGATCATTGGAAACTGGTTCAGCATTATAGGATTAAAGGAAAGGGGTGATTTATTGACTTATTTTATGTATTTGGGTCTAAAGATGTAGGGAAAACTACTAGGGTGAAATGATTCATGTTAGAGTGATTAAGCCCATTATCACCAAGTACCTCGTGACACAGCATTGAGTAAGCCAAGTTCAAGTATGTTTATTGAGACAAGAAAGAAAAACATCTCAAAGGGATAGAGTATCTTAAGCTATTTCTACCCTCCTTGTCTGAGACTAGTCATAGTATTTTGGTGAAGACAACCTTAAGTTTGCGACACTATTGACACTAGTAGTAGGCATCCATTAGTCTCAGGAGACTATGGAGTTGCGCTCTGGTTGTCGGTCTGGAGTGGCCTCACCAGGGCGCAAAGCCAGGGTTGGTTGATTCGGGGAAGAAGCTGTTACCCAGGCAGCAGGTCCCCCCTCTCCACGGCGCTCTCCATAGCACTATTTTGCAGAATATTACACTTATATATTTCTCGCGGATTTCCTTTGTACGCGTCATGGGTACTGGAAGTGATCTACTAGATTATATACATACGAAGCTCCCGTTATCTTGCACAAATTTATACTACATGTATCAATATAGTCAATACATGTATCATATGCTCTATATATATATATACATTCTATTCTAATGTATTCTGCCATTGGAATTATCATTGCCGGGCGACGTAGCAGTGAATGAGGAGTGCGGGGTGCCCACTGTCACAGCTGCAGTAGTGAAGGTCTTCCCTTGCATGATGTGAGCACCTGCGTGCCGGGATACAATATATATATATATATATATATATATATATATATATATATATATATATATATATATATATATATATATATATATTTATATTGTGAAGGTTTCCAACTCTCGGGCATGTTAAGAGGTGTGTCATACGCTGGAACACTAACTGTTGTGGTGACCGTCTGTTACGTAACTCGTGGACCAGTCATAAACACACACCTGTGTAGGACCACCAGGCACACACAGACCCTTTCACACACCTGTATAGGACCACCAGGCACACACAGACCCTTTCACACACCTGTGTAGGACCACCAGGCACACACAGACCCTTTCACACACCTGTGTAGGACCACCAGGCACACACAGACCCTTTCACACACCTGTGTAGGACCACCAGGCACACACAGACCCTATCACACACCTGTGTAGGACCACCAGGCGCACACAGACCCTATCACACACCTGTGTAGGACCACCAGGGACACACAGACCTGCAAGTGTCCATCTAATCTACCCGTTGAACGTTTGCTTTGATTCTCAACTTTTTCGGGGACCTTCAATATTCTTCAGTAGTTGATGGTGATAAACAAGGTATTTCGAGATATTATTAATGATCCTATTAACCGCCAGACCCAAAAGCCTCAAAAACCGAATCCAGCAACCTACCCAATCTATGGGTGACGCTTTCCAGCAACCCACCCAATCTATCGCATCTGAACGCGTGAAAGCGTCAGTATACCTGTGCGATTAAATTTCCTTAAAGCAACGGAATTTTCACGTTGTGTTCAATGTGGTCCGTTTTTCAGTGCGTAAAGTGTGGCCGGTCCCGCCTTTTCAAGTTTTTCTTCAGTCATTTACAATAATTTATCAAAAAGATTGTTAGAAGCAAAATTATTTTTCAGTGGCTTTGCCCCGGTGATGCTGTTGAAAGACGAGGATTATCTTATCTTGAGATGATTTCGGGGCGTAGCGTTCCCTGCGGCCCGGTCCTTGACCCAGACCTTCTTTTTGTTACACCCCACTCCCCCAAGAAACAGCCCGTAGCAGCTGTCTAACTCCCAGGTACCTATTTACTGGTTGGTAACAGGTACATCAGGGTGAAAGAAACTCTGCCCATTTGTTTCCGTCACCACCGGGGATTAAACCCGGAACCTCAGGACTACGAATCCGAAGCGCTGTCCACTCAGCTAGCTGTCAGGGCCACTCGTCAGGCCCCACCCACTTGAGGGTGCTGAAGTGAATGACAGATAATTGGACACATGTATGAATTTCTGGATGATTGACACCGCAGCTGGAGAAGGGATAACATCTTAGGGGTGCATTATGAGTGATGAGGAAGGAGTGGTCATGAGGCAAGGGTGAGTAAGGGGGGGGGGGAGGGGTCACTGTGAGGACGAGCAGGGACTCACTGAGTGGGTCAAACACCCAAAACTTGACTTGCATCACAATTTGATTTAAATTTGCACTCTTATCATCTTGCACAAGACCGTCTCCTTCACCCTCCTCTATTAGATGGTTTTCCCCCTCTTCCTCTTTCTCTCTTCTTCCCCTTTTTCTTCATCTTTATACATCTCTTACCTCTCTTCTTTCATGACCAATCTCAACCTCCTGCCTCAGATCACCCATTACGTCAATCCTCCCCTACGTCAATCCTCCCCCCTCCATCAATCCTCCCCTACATCAATCCTCCCCCCTCCATCAATCCTCCCCTCCATCAATCCTCCCCTCCATCACTCCTCCCCATCAATCCTCTCCTCCTTCTATTACTTTACCCCAACTAAAGTGTCCACTAACCTTTATAAACACTTCTAAGACACTTTTAATTCCACATAATCTGCAACAGTGAGTACCCAACATATCCTCCTGATAGGATAATACTTTTGTGTAACTATGTGGACGATCGTCCAAATAGCGACGTAATGGACAAATGGATAGTAGAGTTTGGCACTATTCATTTTATAGAGCCCGGAAAAATATATAACTAAATACTAAAGTTTAATATTCCTCCCAGGCCTACGAGAACGCACATTTGTGTACTATTAGACCTAGGATGGTTCAACCCGTCCTCGCAATTATTTATTAAGTCAATATTGACTTATTAGTTGCGTGCATAGGTGACATACTTAACATAATAGTTTCCCTTGAAAATCTTCATAGAAAACACCGACCTTACCTAACCTTGTTAGTATGTTAAGATAAGCATCTTATTGCTTCGTAATTACAATTATTACCTAACCTATACCTATAATAGGTTAAGTAACAATTGTAATTACGAAGCTATAAGATGCTTATTTTCATATACTAACAAAGGTTAGGTAAGGTCGGTGTTTTCTATGAAGATTTTCAAGGGAAACTATTAAGTTAAGTATGTCACCTATGCACATATTTAATAAGTCAATATTGACTTATTAAATTTGCGAGGACGGGTTGGATGGTTAGGTTAGGGTTTCCCTTCATTGAGCTTCAGTGTAGGCTTCAGTCGCCCATATAGTCATCTATTGTGCCTACTAAAATAAGCCAGTTGTTGTTGTTTAAGATTCGCTGCCTGAAACCAAAAGTTCCAAGCAGCACGGGCTATGGTGAGCCCGTAGTGACAAGCCAGTCGACTTACCGAATTCTATATTGTACCTCCTGCTGACTTAAAACACCGGATAGGTATAAGTTCTCATAGGAATTGCTAGATAAGTACTTAATGGTAAGTGATGAGAGATAAACAGTGATAGGAAAGTATACGGTGTTCAGATTCTCACTTAATATCTCGTTCTCAAGAAAAATTATTTAAAACTACAAATTTTTTATAGAACGCGATTTTTTTTTTTTTTTTTGCAATTGACGCAACGTGTTTTCAGGCTAGGCTCGTTAAGGCGGCGGCCAATCAACAACATGCTGTGTATTCATAATTTGTATTTAAGGTAATATTACGAATGAATTTAATACCCGCCGCAACACCCACCGCAACACCCGCCGCAACACCCGCCGCAACACCCACCGCAACACCTGCCACAACACCCACTGCAACACCCGCCGCAACACCCACCGCAACACCCACCGCAACACCTGCCACAACACCCGCCGCAACACCCCCCGCAACACCTGCCACAACACCCACTGCAACCCCGCCGCAACACCCGCCCAACACCCACTGCCACCGCCGCAACACCCGCCGCAACACCCCACCGCAACACCCGCCGCAACACCCGCCGCAACACCCGCCGCAACACACACCACCGCAACACCCACCGCAACACCCACCGCAACACCCGCCGCAACACCCACCGCAACACCCACCGCAACACCCGCCGCAACACCACCGCAACACCCACCCAAACACCTGCCACAACACACACCACAACACCCGCCGCAACACCCACCGCAACACCCGCCGCAACACCGCCGCAACACCCACTGCAACACCCGCCCAACACCCGCCGCAACACCAACACCCGCACAACACCCACCGCAACACCTCCACAAACACACACCACAACCCACCACAACACCTGCCACAACACCTGCCACAACACCCACCCACAACACCTGCCACAACACACACCACAACACCCACCACACACCTGCCACAACACCCACCACTGCAACTCAATGTGTCTCGAGGCGTTGATCTTGATATTCCTGTCACAGAGCAGAGCCAACACGTAAGGTCACCCAGGAGCTCTGCCCGCCTCCTGCTTCCTCCTACAGGAGGATGCACTCATTCACCCCTTCAGTATATATAATATATATATATAATATTATATATATATATATATATATATATATATATATATTATATTCTCGGACTTGTACCGCAGGAGCCAGAAGTCATACCCACTCCTCAGGCCCTGACGTCAGACACACTACCTCAGGGTTTGACGTCAGACCCACTACCTTTGCTGTACCCATCACCAGAGCCAGCAGCTCAACCAACCACCTCCATGAAGCGATTCCAACCACAGAAGTAACACCGAAACCATTACCCAAACTACTATTGTTTACAACAACGTCAGCGTTTTTAACTAATGCACAAGGAAATAGGAGTGCAAACAAGGACATCGATGACTGTAAATACTCAGTGGAGTACGCGTCAAATCTAAGTCCCGCATATACTACGGAACGTCCTCTGCGCACCAAGACACCATAACAGAAAACTACAAGTTCTCAAGGATAGACTAAAGAAAAAGCCGACAACAAATGTACCAGGCCACTAGTCAACTACAAACCATTATGTGACTGACTATACGTTGTATTTGTCGAATATTTTCTAAGTATTAGTGAAGCAGAAAACATCAAAGCACAAATTCTAGCAGATGAAATTCTAGTCAACAGAGCAAATAAATTTACGGACAGAGTATAAGAAGGAGAAGTGAGAGATGAAGACACGGATGACCTTCCAAGACGTCCCTCCGCTTGACCTGGTCTGGGCCAAAGGTTATCTCCATTATTTATTTATTTATTTATTTATTCCTAGAAGGGGTACCACCTCTGGTGCAAGTGTAGGGACCCATAGCCTCGGAGAAGAAAATAAAGAGTACTCAGAGAAGACCTTGTGGATCCTCACTGAACACTTTGATATTTTCTTATTTATTATATACAAAGGTACATTGGGGCTTAACAGAGAACATAGAATTTAAGTTGAAATTACATTCTTGTAAAGCCACTAGCAAGCATATCAACTGGAAGTGGACATAACACGTCCCCAACTCAGCGTTTCAAATTAAAAGAAATTAACCATATCTCAAAAGGCTGCACAAAAGACTTCAAATGTGGAAATTGCTCAGAACCTCAATACATGAAAACGTGTAAAATTCATATTCAAATTTAAATTTTTAAAGAACGTGTGTGTGTATAAAGAACATAAGTACAATTATGGGGGACACGAGTTACACAAACTAATGAAGCCAGTATTACGTAAAGGGTTTCCCGCAAAACTTTAAATAAGTTGGATTTAAAAGTTAATTAAAAGTGGAAGAAGAAGAAAGCAAACAAGAATGGAAAAAGTTCAACAAAAATAACAGATGAATACAATAAATATGTGATACTTAATGATGACAGACAGAGACCCCGTAGCTGACATTATGGAGTCAGTAGTTCTGTACAATAGTTTAATAACATTAATAATTAATTTGTTTAATAATTCATTGTGTCGGGGGACAGGCAGCCAGAGTGTATTCATACGCGTTAGGCTTATATCGAGCTCCCCCCCCCCCCTCCTCCCTCCAAAAGATCGAATTACTAACCCCGCCCAGAATACGACCCCACAACTCCTGAGAACCAATTTGCTGCTAGGTGAACAGGTTCATTAAGTGAAAAGAAATGCTCCAAACCATTTATGTCAACCATTTTGAATCATTCCGGGATTCGAACCGGAATTCTCGATTGCGTTTCGAGAACGAACCCGACTGTACTGTCGGAATTTGGGAGGTCATTCCACAATTTGGGAGCCTTGATTTTCATAGCATTTCTGCTTTGGTTGAGTCTCACTCTAGGAGTGTCAACGATTTTTTTTTCTGTGGAGTGGAGTAGTGGAGCGTTTCCTCCACTACCTTAATTATGTGCTTTATTGTGCTGGTTAAATTTATAGTTTTGTGCATCACCGTGTACCCCATGTACTCTGTGTACCCCATGTACTCTGTGTACCCCCATGTACTCTGTGTTCCCCATGTACTCTGTGTTCTTTATTGTTTAAGTTTGTTAATCTTTATTTCTCTCTTTTCATTAGAAATGATTGAGGTCGTGATGAATCCCTAAATGAAGCCTTCTTCCGCTGAATACTTTCTCCTTTGTTTATTAGTTGTAGAAAGCAGGCAAGGAGTAGCCCAGCATCCTCATCTTTGCTAATAATTTCATGGCAGTTTCGCTTCCAACCATCCTTGAAATCTGTTCTTAAATAGTCTCACGGAAGGTGCTTTTAAGAGGCGAAGGTTCTTAAATGGCTCATGTTATTGAGGAATTCATGTAAGGTGTTATAGAGAGAATTACAGGTATCTAAGGAGGCATTAGAAGGTATTCATAAGAGGGTCCAAAGAAAGTGTTCTGAGGAGTTTATGGAAGGTGTTAGTGGGGGTTCACATACTGAAAGCAAGCACAGAAAGTTAGCCCTAAGTGACACAAGACAAAATCACTGGTTGTAGCTAAAGAGGCACAAATATTGCAAAAGTTGCGTAGGCCTATTTCCCTTCTTGTACGGCAATTGTATTAACTCAACAGTAATATGATGAACTAGTTTTAAAAAGGTCTCTTTAATGATGAAATAGGAATCTTAGAAGATTAGTATCTATAAAGAGGAAATAGGTATTTTTAAAGACGAAATAGGGTTAAGAGAAATCATAAGAAGTAATGAATTTTATTTATCTCTTATATTACAAATATTTATTTTAAATACATAAAGCAGTGTTCTAGAGAAGGATAACTGTACAAACTTTCTGTGCATACTTATAACTCTGATTTCATTAAACAACCACTATTTTGTATAATATATATTACACCAGGTATGCCATTATATATATATATATATATATATATATATATATATATATATATATATATATATATACTAGGTACCCTAAGGTGCATAGCGATCCTGGCTATCTGGGTTCGAATCCTTGTGGGGTGTGGAGTTTTCGGATATATATATATATATATATATATATATATATATATATATATATATATATATATATATATCTATATTTTTTTTTTTTTTTTTTTTTGAGATATATACAGAGTTGTTACATTCTTGTACAGCCACTAGTACGCGTAGCGTTTCGGGCAGGTCCCTGGAATACGATCCCCGCCGCGAAGAATCGTTTTTTTTCATCCAAGTACACATTTTACTGTTGCGTTAAACAGAGGCTACAGTTAAGGATTTGCGCCCAGTAAATCCTCCCCGGCCAGGATACGAAACCATGACATAGCGCTCGCGGAACGCCAAGCGAGTGTCTTACCACTACACCACGGAGACTGTATATATATATATATATATTTATATATATATATTATATATATATATATATAATATATATATATATATATATATATATATATATATATATNTGACGCGGAAACATGCAAGATCTGTTGCATCAGCAGAGCTCACGGAATTCCTTGAGAAAAATCTCCGACTCATCACCAGACCTTTCGCTTCAGATACCATCCTTTGACCTTGGGAAATACCCGCTACGCATGAGAGTAAGAGCGGAAATGCGCAAACATATATAATGTCTGTTGATTTACAACATATTTCTCACATGACAAATTTTGATGATTAGTTTGTTAAAATGTGATATACTGCAGCCGCCTCCTGGTCTAGCCGGCCTTCTGGGCCATCCGGCCTCCTGGACCATCCGGCCTCCTGGCCATCCGGCCTCCTGGGCCATCCGTCCTTCTGGGCCATCCGGCCTCCTGGACCATCCGGCCTCCTGACCCACACAAACAGGCCATATTCATACACACTTATTTTACTAATGTATTTAACCAACATTTTTAATCAAGGGACAAACCAAAAGGTTTAATCTGTCTTGTATTTTCTCCCCTCTGAAAAAATTACCGAGCTGTGTTTCAATATGGTTTACATGTGCGTCATCGAGAACTGTCTCACATATAAACCAAACAAAAAAAGACTGTCAAAGTGTAAACCAAATGGTATCCGAGGTAATCATATTTTCATGCTGATGTGGACATGGAGGCGAGGCTACAGCCCAGCTAGTGGCGGCCACGCGTGACTCTAGGACATGAAGGATAGATCATGCTTCCACTTTCTCGTAGAACACCAGACGCAGAGAACACGTGGAACACCAGACGGAGAGAACACGTGGAACACCAGTCGTAGAGAACACATATAACACTTGTCTTTGAGGTCATCCACACTTTTAATCAACTCCAAAACGTTTGGTTTGAATGTATTTATCCATTTTCCCTGACCTCAGGACTTTCAAGATATCTCTGGTGGTAGAAGCACGCGGCTCGTGCACTAAAGTCATGGACAGCTGGGTTGTCTGCTCACAGCAGCGTGTCGGCCTCAGCAGCCACGCCACACTCCTATTTTCGAACGGAAGCTCCTGTTAGTTGCAGTGGCTTGAGCTCTACTGACCAGTGTGGATAGTACGGCAGTTTTAGCCGAACAAGGACACCATGATCCTTGTTTTATGCAGCTGGCCCAGTTGTCTGTTTTCTATATTTTCCGAAAGATGGAGGCCTGACGCTAGGGGCTAGCCTCACCCATTGGTGGAGCTAGATTGGTCGGGGTCGCCAGCATTCAAAAGAGAACAGCGTGCCGAGGCCACATTCAGACCCCCACGATGATTTGTGGGCACTGCCCATCGACTTCACAGCTAAATATGTTGAAAACAACATTTTAAAACAATATCTTTTTCTTAGAGAAAAATACACCATTATTCACTGATCTCGGGAAAATTACCAAAAATTTCCTGCTATCCATAATTTGCTCGTAGTCACATAAAACAGAAGATCTTACAGGCTTTAACTGTTTCTTAAGCCCCACCTTCAAAGTAAATCGGGTAACTATTCTAGTTTATAATATTTCACACCGCTAAACTCTTCTCACCGGCGGCAACCCATACGGTAATGATAGAAAATTTATATTTTTTATATAAGAGTAACAGAGGCAAAAGGAAAGACGGACAGGCAGAATCAATCAGATAAACAGACAAACACAGAGCCAAAGAAAGATGGATGGATCGAAAGATAGATTGATGTATATAGATGGATACCTCTCTCTCTCTCTCTCTCTCTCTCTCTCTCTCTCTCTCTCTCCTCTCTCTCTCTCTCTCTCTCTCTCTCTCTCTCTCTCTCTCTCCCGTACATACCCTCATTTTTCGTCCCCTCTCTTTTCTCTCTTTTCTCTCTTTCCTATCCCTTCCCTCTTCCCTCCCCAACCTCTCCCACTCTCCCAACACAAGGAGAGCAAGTGTTACTATGTCTATTATTTAGATCTTTTTCTTTCCTTTCTACATTAGGTGTGAGCTTGTCATTTGCTGCGTTAAACGTCATCCACCCTAATATTTGATGTATCATGCAGCTGAATCTGAGATACACAAAACTGACGTTCGTGATACTTCCTGAAGGACACTTGGAGCAAGTTGTCCTCCTCAGCAGCTCCCCACACACCTGTAGCTCACACTACAGGCTTTTAGTTGAATTAGTTGATTAAATTGACCCCCTATATTCATCCTATGGGATAGTGTGGCAGAAGGTTAGACATAACATAGAGTCAAGGATTCAAACCCCCAAATTTGGGGAACTAGTTTCAAACAGTTTTCATGTGCTTGTTCCCACCTACCTCTCCCCCCACCTACCTCCTCTCCCCACGTACCCATCCACCCATCCAGTGGCCAGTAGTGGGAATGCCCCAATAGTCACAGGTTCATGTATTAGCTGCAGTGGGCAGGTTTCTCATGGCCAGACGGCAGCAGCCAGGTTACGCTGGGTCGTGGACGTTCCTTGCTCATAAATTTCTCCTGGGATCCGTCCGTGGAGACAGAGGCAGACGTTACCTGTCACAACCGTATGAGAGAGAGAGACGGAAGCAGCTCTCCCGCACTTTGAGGTTATATTATGTAAAGCAGTTGCGACAGCTTCGACTCTCGGTTATGGAAGGAGGTCGCTCGTTAATTACAACAGGTAACCTCGTAATTTGTAAGTGACAGTTTATTAAAGTGTTAATGTATGAGGAACTACAGCGCTGGAAGGTCAAGTGTTCCATGCTGTTGATGCTTCCTGCTTCCTGGCTTCTGTTATCTTACTATATCATGTACACTCTGTTTTTGTTTTTTTGTCCTGCTAGGAAATTTAAGACTTTTAGGTTTATATTCAATCTCCCTCGTTTGTTTTTAATTTTATACAGAGGAGTCAGACAGACAGACAGACAGACAGACAGACAGACAGACAGACGGACGGACAAAGACATAAAGACTATAGGTGGAAGCGCCGAGGCGGCGCAGAAGGCGCAGGACAATGTAAGGAGACTAGAGGGTAGTGTCGACCAGGGCAGTGAGCAGCTCCACCACACACCCCCAACATTGCCCAGTTGGAGAGCCGCCAGTCGTGGCCCAGAAAGCAGTATTACCTGTTCTCTGAGCCTGTCGTGGTCAGCACCGTGTCTCGGCTCACCCGTCCGGTTACTCACTAGGTCACGGACGGATTATATCTTTTATTTTCCCGTGAAAACATTACTCACCCATATGTTTGACGGTCATGTCAAATGTCTGTGGAATTTAGAATGTGTGTGTGTGTGTGTGTGTGTGTGTGTGTGTGTGTGTGTGTGTGTGTGTGTGTGTGTGTGTGTGTGTGTGTGTTCTCACCTAGTTATGTTTGAGGGGAGGTGAGCTTTGGCTCTTTGCTTCCGCCTCTCAACTGTCAATCAACTGGTGTACAGATTCTTGAGCCTATTGGGCTCTATCAAATGTACATTTGAAATTGTGTATGCAGTCTGCCTCCACCACATCACTGCCTAATTCATTCCATCTATTAACTACTCTGACTGAAAAAGTTCTTTCAAATGTCTCTGTGGCTCATTTGGGTACTACGTTTCCACCTGTGTCCCCTTGTTCGTGTTCCGCCAATGCTAAATAGTTTGTTATTGTCCACCCTGTCAATTCCTCTGAGAATTTTGTAGATGGTGATCTCTATGCCTTCCCTAACTCTGTCTTCCAGAAACGTGAGGTTTAATTCCCTTTTCTCGTAGATCATTCCTCTCAGCTCGGGGACCAGTTTGGTGGCATACCTCTCAATCTTCTCTAACTTTGTCTTGTGTTTAACTAGGTATGGAATCCAGGCTGGAGCTGCATATTCCAGGATTGGTCTGACATATGGAGTATACAAGGTTCTGAATGATTTCTTACACAAGTTTCTAATTGTAGTTCTAATGTTGGCCAATGTAGCATACGCCGCTGGTGATATCGTTTTTGATATGGGCTTCTGGAGACAGGTTTGGTGTCATATCAACCTCCAAATCTTTCTACTTGACTCTTGCAGAACTTCACCTCCCAGATGGCGTATTATGTTCGGTCTCCTCCTACCTTCACATATTTCATTACTTTACACTTACTTGAGTTAAATTTTAGTAGCCATTTTCTAGACCATTCCTCTAGCTTGTCCAGATCATCTTTTAATCTCCGTCTTCCTCTGTCATGATTCTTATCATAGTTTTTGCATCATCAGCAAACATTCAGAGAGGAATGAGTCTATACCCTCAGGGAGATCATTTTCATATATCAGAAACAGGATGGGTACAGAGCCCCGTGGGACCATCCATCTATCCATCCGTCTATCTGTCCAATTATCCATGGATCTATCTACCTACCTATCCAACTGTCCATCCATCCGGTTATCCGTCTATCCTTCTATCTATCTATCCATTCAAGATCCAAACAGGAATGAATCAACCTATTTAATCTTGAGCAATTTTGAAAAAAAGATGGAATAGACAATGAAGTATTAATGTTGACCAAACCACACACTAGAAATTGAAGAGACGACGACGTTTCAGTCCGTCCTGGACCACTATTATGTCGACAGTGATGAGACGAGTGAGGCAAGGGCATTAAGTAGGCAAGAGAGAGGGGAGGAGATGGAAATCTCCTTTCCTCCTGGTTATTGAAGCATTGTCTTGATAGACAATCCACTTATCTCTTCTTCCTCGTACCTACAGCTGTGTCCAAGTGCAGCTCCTCCCGCTCGATCAAGTCATTGAGAAGACTACCGATGACCATTTCGTCGTTCTCCTGAACATAACAATACCACCGAATCTGTTTTTCTGTTGTTGCCAAACAAATCCTCTTATGTCCACCAATAACTGTAGGAAGATGTAACCTCCTCTTTGTTCACACTAAGGGTATCACTCGAGACTTATTTATGCATTGTTTTCATGTTTATCAACTATTGATATCTTTAGTATGCACTTTTTCTGATCGGTTTCAACTTATTCTTTTTCGTGCTCAAAGTTCGAGGCTGGGGCTAGCAGTAGGGCTGCTCTACTTGTCTTCCTCGTATCTTTTCTTATAAATTGATATCCTGGGAAGATGAGGATATCAATTCTTATAAATTTCTTATAAAAGTTGTCAGTTTTGTTTCTGCTATTGCTATGATGTTTACGTTAAGAGAGAGAGAGAGAGGCTACTACTCAATTTTACGCAATAATCTGGGTACAACAGAGTGTGGGCGGGGAGTGAAAGTGTGGGCGAGAAGTGAGAGTGAGGGCGGGGAGTGAGAGTGTGGGCGGGGAGTGAGAGTGAGGGCGAGAAGTGAGAATGAGGGCGGGGAGTGAGAGTGAGGGCGGGGAGTGAGAGCGTGGGCGGGGAGTGAGAGTGTGGGCGAGGAATGAGAGTGTGGGCGGGGAGTGAGAGTGAGGGCGGGGAGTGAGAGTGTGGGCGGGGAGTGAGAGTGTGGGCGGGGAGTGAGAGTGTGGGCGGGGAGTGAGAGTGTGGGCGGGGAGTGAGAGTGTGGGCGGGGAGTGAGAGCAGGTGCCTCTTGACAAGGATGCTTCCTGAGGCATGATACCGCCTCAAGCTGGAAGCCAAGGAGAGGTTTTATGGCCCAAGCTGTTCCTGTGAGGACCGTTTCTCAACCAATAGGGGACGCTGCCCCACCCCCCCCCCCCCCCTTGGTCCTGGGGTTTTATGTGACTCACAAGGGGGGTATGTGACTCACATGTGAGGTTTATGTAACACTGTTGAAGGTTATGTGATTCAAATTTAATGTTTTCCTGATCCCCATTTGAAAGAAGGATGTTCTTCACTGCTTGAAATCTATCGAACACGGTAGATTTCAGCAGTGAAGATACACATAAACAAAGGTAAAAATTTGATAAGTTTAGATTTAGGAGAGACCTAAGTAAATATTAGTTCGGTAACAAGGTTGTTGATTTGTCGAACCAATTACCGCGTAACTCAGAAAACTCGAGATGTTTCTCGAAAAACACCTTCGCGTTTCGAAGGTGTTTCTCTCGTTTCACCTTCCTTTTTATGATGTCTTCAACGAAACCATTGGAGAAGCCGTTGTTGACTAGGACCTGTCTTACCCTTACTAGGACCTGTCTTACGTTGAAGACATCATAAGAAGGAAGGTGAAACGCCATGCAACCTCTGAAGAGACAACTAACACAACACCTGTACCCCCTATTAGGTTATTTTACAGGAACTTCTTCTCCACAACTCATAAAACGGAGGAAAGGGTCCTGAAAGATATTGTTAATAGGAACGTTATCACTACAGACAAAAATCAGAAGATACAATTGACGATTTACTATAAAACCAAAAAAACGGCCAATCTACTCATGAGAAACTCTCCAAACACAAAGCAGAACGCTTTATTAAAAGAGACCAACGTCGTCTATGCCCTTAAATACCCACTTGGGGACTGTAAGCCTCAAAGAACTCAGTATATAGCAAGACAATAACATCTCTTTCCAGGCGATTAACAATGCATAAGCAACAGGGCTCCATTAAGGAACATATAATTTCCACAACCAGACCATCACCAGAGAAGTCTTAACAAACAACACAGAAATCGTCGATAGATACAGCGACAGCAGGCGGCTTGACATCTGCGAGGCACTACACATCAAGAAGTCAACACCAGCAATCAACAGCCAATTAATTCACAACTATATTCTACCCACTTCAAGACTCCATGCAATATAGAAGCATCAAGAGGAAATATGGGCCAATAAGCCCTTTGCAGTTACTTCCATTCTTCCCTTTCATCTATACCCATTGAACCGTGTTCTGTCTTGTGTTGAAAGTTTGTTCACCTCATCCAAAACTGTTGTAACATATCACCTCACCCAAATGCGAATATAAAAGACAAAAGATGTTTAAATATTAGCATAGTAAAACTCTGTTTAGTGTTTGCAGGTTATAGTTGTGTGTGTGTAAACTAAAGTCTTTGAAAATGTAATAAGTTATTACGAAACGCGTTCAAGACTAGAAATAAATGAATTTTGGAGAATTGATTTTTCAATTACCATCAACAGTAAAAAGAAACATAAGAAATATTGAGAAAATTCGTGTTAGAATTATTAATCTTACTTTTTCGGTCATATTTACACATATGTTTACAAGAAAGACTGCTACCAAAATATACTATATATATATATATATATATATATATATATATATATATATATATAGTTGTGTACCTAGTAGCGAGAATGCAGTACTCAGCCAACTGTGCAAGGCCCGATTTGCCTAGTAAGCCAAATTCCCTTAATTTTTTAGTTTATGTTCTTAATATAATACAATAATAATATTTCAAATAAACCAATTGGAAAAAATATATTGAAAATAAAGAAATTCACTCGGCCTATTAATACATATATATATATATATATATATATATATATATATATATATATATATATATATATATATATATATATATATATATATATATATAACCTCCAACGAAAACGAAGCAGTTAAAAACATATTCTACGATGATTGAGTAGAACACACATGTGATAAACACACCAGGAACTTATTAAAGTTATTTCGCAAGGACAGGAAAGTCCTCCGGCACTCCAGTACACATGTTTTGTGTCTTCTAGTGAGGACACATTTGGCCTTTTGATCATTGTTCGCCTTGTGAGGATTAATGTATAACAAATTTACTCCTTAATTATTTTCCGGTGTGTAATGAACCTTTTGATAGAGTGTGAGATGCTCGACTGCTTTGTGTAACTTGAGCAAAAAGCACCTTTGACCCTGTGCTTTCAAGTGCGTTTATGGAGACAATAACATGTATCTCACAAGGACAGAGCAGCTTAGGCAATTTCTAACCTTCCATCCTGTGCGAGGCGAAGAGGCGAATTGATAATATTAGGGGTTTATCTTAAACGTGGTTATTGGCATGAAAGCATTAATATAATATTCTTAGATTCATATATATTCTTTTTTATTCATATATATCCAATTTTATTCTAATATATTTTTAATAAAGTAGAGTTGAGTCCGTGTTGGATACCGTTGTCAGGAGAAGTACCCCAGGCCTCTCTCTTTCTTTTGGTACCTTTGTTTGGTACCATGATGTATACATATGACAGTGACACCTAACCGTCATGATGTATACATATGGTAGTGAATCTAACAGGCGTGATGTAGCCTGTTTTCAGTGTCAGAGTAGTTAATAAATGGAATGCACCAGGAAGTGACGTGGCGGAGGCTGACTAGATAAACAGTTTCAAGTGTCGATATGATATAGCCCAATAGGCTCAGGAATCTGTACACCAGTTGATTGACAGTTGAGAGACGGGACCAAAGAGCCAAAGCTCAACCCCCGCAAGCACAATTAGGTGAGTACACACACACAAGTAAAACAAGAAAATTATTTAGCACAAACACGCCACAAAGAAAGGTTAAAATCAAAGGGAAACTCCTCTAGCAAAGCACCAGAACAAATGCTACAAGCAAACACCACCGAGAATAAAAATAAAAGTTAAATCCCTAACCAAATATACAAACACATCACAAACAGATTTGAAGCAAACACCAAACACTTTTACGATTAGCATTACGGAACGAAGAAATACACACACACACACACACACACACACACACACACACACACACACACACACACACACACACACACACAACACACACACAGGCGTCTTCCTGGAATGTTTAACGAGCGTCCCTGGCGACCACCATCACGGTAAACCCACAAAAACTGTCAAAATTATTTAATTAACGACGACGCAATTCGTGATCTGAGGGGTCGGGGGGAAGGAAGGGGGGTGGGGAGAGGTTTACGCTGCTTGGTACCATGTTTGGTACCTTGTGCATTCAGGGCCTTGCTTGGGATCTTGTCTGGTACCCAATTTGGAAACCCCCTGCATGGTATGATATGAATCTGGCCCGTTAATTTGTTCGATATGCTGTCTTGTACCGGGTACTGGTACATGTTGTCTGGTACTCTCCTCGGAGATCCAGGAGGCTGCCGTCCTGGTATCTTGCATCATACCATGCTTGTTTGTGCTATTTGGAAGAAAACCGGGTATGGTACCCCCAGGTGCTGTTGGAATCTCATCGGGTATCTGTCAGTATCTCATCTGCTTGGTATACTGCCTGGTATATTCCAGGGTACCTTGTCTAATGCTTACCAGGAATCCTCTAAAGTATATTACCGGAAATCCTGTATAGAGTCTTGGCAGGTGTGGCAGGTACCCACACCTTGCAGCAAGATTCAAGTCACTCCACAATGGCCTTCAGTGTCCCCCAACGGAACTCATACAAAGCAACCGGTCGAGCCATTTTCCTGTTGGTAATCCTGTTGGATACCGTCCACGGTATCCTGTTAGATACCGTACCGGGTATCAGACCAGGTATCCCAAGAGAAGTACAATGAATTACGAGATATCCTAAGTGGAGTGTAGTGTCAGATATCCCAAGAGGATTACAATGCAGTACGAGATATCACAAGAGGATTACAATGCAGTACGAGATATCCCAAGAGGATTACAATGCAGTACGAGATATCCCAAGAGGATTACAATGCAGTACGAGATATCCCAAGAGGATTACAATGCAGTACGAGATATCCCAAGAGGATTACAATGCAGTACGAGATATCCCAAGAGGATTACAATGCAGTACGAGATATCCCAAGAGGATTACAATGCAGTACGAGATATCCCAAGAGGATTACAATGCAGTACGAGATATCCCAAGAGGATTACAATGCAGTACGAGATATCCCAAGAGGATTACAATGCAGTACGAGATATCCCAAGAGGAGTGTAACTGTTCATGTAGTACCCTCGGTCTTGCCAGGCCAGAAGTGTACGAATCAGCACTGATCCCCCTAACCTATCAATGGCACTTGCGCATTAACCCAGGAAAGGTTACGTATTCAGCATCTAGCACCCGCAGTGTTACAGCTATTGATGCATTAAGGACGGGTCGGGTTTGAGGGTTAACCGGGTTCCTTCCGGGTATGGGGGGGGGGGTCTTGGGAGCGGGTTACGCTAATGTAAGTAAGCTTCAGGAGGAGGCGGAAGTTCTAGGCGGGTGACGGAACACTTGCAGACAGTACGAGGAAGACAGTGTCCTTGAGAGAAAGAGTGAGAGTGAATGTGCCTGAGAGAGAGTGTGAGTGAAAGAGAGAAAGTGAACGAGAGGGAAGTGATCTATCAGGGGAAAACGCCAAGTCTATATAGCACTTGGAAGGTGTCAGGAAAAGGATTTGGGATGGGACGAGGGGTGGGGGAAAGAAATTTGGTGCCCAACCACTTGGACGGTCAGGGATTGAACCCCGACCTGCATGATGCGAGCGAGCTAAATCCCTCTAACCGTCGAGGGATTTAGTGCGCTGTGGGAGCTTAGAGCATCACTATCTAGATTATTGGAAACTGGTTCAGCATTATAGGATTAAAGGAAAGGGGTGATTTATTGACTTATTTTAAGCATTTGGGTCTAAGATGTAGGGAAAACTACCAGGGTGAAATGATTCATGTTAGAGTGATTAAGTCCATTAACACCCAGTACCTCAAGACACAGCATTGCCTCAGCCAAGTTCAAGTATGTTTATTGAGACAAGAAAGAAAAACATCTCAAAGGGATAGAGTAACTTAAGCTATTTCTACCCTCCATGCCTGAGACTAGTCATAGTATTTTGGTGGAACAACCTTAAGTTTGCGACACTATTGACACTATTTTGCAGAATATTACGCTTATCTATTTCTCGCGGATTTCCTTGTACGCGTCATGGGTACTTGAAGTGATCTACCAGATTACATACATACAAGCTCCCGTTATCTTGCACAAATTTATACTACATGTATCAATATAGTCAATACATGTATCATATGCTCTATATATATATACACTCTATTCTAATGTATTCTGCCATGGAATTATCATTGCCGGGCGACATAGCAGTGAATGAGGAGTGCGGGGTGCCCACTGTCACATTTGCAGTAGTGAAGGTCTTCCCTTGCATGATGTGAGCACCTGCGTGCCGGGATACAATATATATATATATATATATATATATATAGATATTTATCTATATATATATATAATATATCTTATTATATATATATATATATAATATATATATATATATATATATATATATATATATATATATATATATTGTGAAGGTTTCCAACTCTCGGGCATGTTAAGAGGTGTGTCATACGCTGGAACACTAACT
Organism: Procambarus virginalis; assembly: GCA_020271785.1. NCBI lineage: Eukaryota > Metazoa > Arthropoda > Malacostraca > Decapoda > Cambaridae > Procambarus > Procambarus virginalis. The sequence goes on along the minus strand of WNGS01109635.1, from coordinate 10,051,112 downwards.
GTTGTGGTGACCGCCTGTTACGTAACTCGTGGACCAGTCATAAACACACACCTGTGTAGGACCACCAGGCACACACAGACCCTTTCACACACCTGTGTAGGACCACCAGGCACACACAGACCCTTTCACACACCTGTGTAGGACCACCAGGCACACACAGACCCTTTCACACACCTGTGTAGGACCACCATGGGGCACAGACCCTTTCACACACCTGTGTAGGACCACCAGGCACACACAGACCCTTTCACACACCTGTGTAGGACCACCAGGCGCACACAGACCCTATCACACACCTGTGTAGGACCACCAGGGACACACAGACCTGCAAGTGTCCATCTAATCTACCCGTTGAACGTTTGCTTTGATTCTCAACTTTTTCGGGGACCTTCAATATTCTTCAGTAGTTGATGGTGATAAACAAGGTATTTCGAGATATTATTAATGATCCTATTAACCGCCAGACCCAAAAGCCTCAAAAACCGAATACAGCAACCTACCCAATCTATGGGTGACGCTTTCCAGCAACCCACCCAATCTATCGCATCTGAACGCGTGATAGCGTCAGTATATCTGTGCGATTAAATTTCCTTAAAGCAACGGAATTTTCACGTTGTGTTCAATGTGGTCCGTTTTTCAGTGCGTAAAGTGTGGCCGGTCCCGCGTTTTCAAGTTTTTCTTCAGTCATTTACAATAATTTATCAAAAAGATTGTTAGAAGCAAAATTATTTTTCAGTGGCTTTGCTCCGGTGATGCTGTTGAAAGACGAGGATTATCTTATCTTGAGATGATTTCGGGGCGTAGCGTTCCCTGCGGCCCGGTCCTTGACCCAGGCCTTCTTTTTGTTACACCCCCTCCCCCAAGAAACAGCCCGTAGCAGCTGTCTAACTCCCAGGTACCTATTTACTGGTAAGTAACAGGTACATCAGGGTGAAAGAAACTCTGCCCATTTGTTTCCGCCACCACCGGGGATTAAACCCGGAACCTCAGGACTACGAATCCGAAGCGCTGTCCACTCAGCTAACTGTCAGGGCCCTTCGTCAGTCCCCACCCACTTGAGGGTGCTGAAGTGAATGACAGATAATTGGACACATGTATGAATTTCTGGATGATTGACACCGCAGCTGGAGAAGGGATAACATCTTAGGGGTGCATTATGAGTGATGAGGAAGGAGTGGTCATGAGGCAAGGGTGAGTAAGGGGGGGGGAGGGGTCACTGTGGGGACGAGCAGGGACTCACTGAGTGGGTCAAACACCCAAAACTTGACTTGCATCACAATTTGATTTAAATTTGCACTCTTATCATCTTGCACAAGACCGTCTCCTTCACCCTCCTCTATTAGATGGTTTTCCTCCTCATCCTCTTCCTCTCTTCTTCCCCTTCTTCTTCATCTTTATACATCTCTTATCTCTCTTCTTTCATGACCAATCTCAACCTCCTGCCTCAGATCACCCATTACGTCAATCCTCCCCTACGTCAATCCTCCCCTTCATCAATCCTCCCCTACATCAATCCTCCCCTACGTCAATCCTCCCCTACATCAATCCTCCCCTACATCAATCCTCTACATCAATCCTCCCCTCCATCAATCCTCCCCTCCATCACTCCTCCCCATCAATCCTCTCCTCCTTCTATTACTTTACCCCAACTAAAGTGTCCACTAACCTTTATAAACACTTCTAAGACACTTTTAATTCCACATAATCTGCAACAGTGAGTACCCAACATATCCTCCTGATAGGATAATACTCTTGTGCAACTATGTGGACGATCGTCCAAATAGCGACGTAATGGACAAATGGATAGTAGAGTTTGGCACTATTCATTTTATAGAGCCCGGAAAAATATATAACTAAATACTAAAGTTTAATATTCTCCCCTCAGGCCTACGAGAACGCACATTTGTGTACTATTAGACCTAGGATGGTTCAACCCGTCCTCGCAAATTTATTAAGTTAATATTGACTTATTAGTTGCGTGCATAGGTGACATACTTAACATAATAGTTTCCCTTGAAAATCTTCATAGAAAACACCGACCTTACCTAACCTTTGTTAGTATATGAAAATAAGCATCTTATAGCTTCGTAATTACAATTGTTACTTAACCTATTATAGGTATAGGTTAGGTAATAATTGTAATTACGAAGCAATAAGATGCTTATCTTAACATACTAACAAGGTTAGGTAAGGTCGGTGTTTTCTATGAAGATTTTCAAGGGAAACTATTAAGTTTGTCACCTATGCACATATTTAATAAGTCAATATTGACTTATTAAATTTGCGAGGACGGGTTGGATGGTTAGGTTAGGGTTTCCCTTCATTGAGCTTCAGTGTAGGCTTCAGTCACCCATATAGTCATCTATTGTGCCTACTAAAATAAGCCAGTTGTTGTTGTTTAAGATTCGCTGCCTGAAACCAAAAGTTCCAAGCAGCACGGGCTATGGTGAGCCCGTAGTGACAAGCCAGTTGACTTACCGAATTCTATATTGTACCTCCTGCTGACTTAAAACACCGGATAGGTATAAGTTCTCATAGGAATTGCTAGATAAGTACTTAAAGGTAAGTGATGAGAGATAAACAGTGATAGGAAAGTATACGGTGTTCAGATTCTCACTTAATATCTCGTTCTCAAGAAAAATTCTTTAAAACTACAAATTTTTTATAGAACGCGATTTTTTTTTTTTTTTTTTGCAATTGACGCAACGTGTTTTCAGGCTAGGCTCGTTAAGGCGGCGGCCAATCAACAACATGCTGTGTATTCATAATTTGTATTTAAGGTAATATTACGAATGAATTAATACCCGCCGCAACACCCACCGCAACACCCGCCGCAACACCCGCCGCAACACCCGCCGCAACACCCACCGCAACACCTGCCACAACACCCACTGCAACACCCGCCACAACACCCGCCGCAACACCCACCACAACACCTGCCACAACACACACCACAACACCCACCACAACACCTGCCACAACACACACCACAACACCCACCACAACACCTGCCACAACACCCACCACTGCAACTCAATGTGTCTCGAGGCGTTGATCTTGATATTCCTGTCACAGAGCAGAGCCAACACGTAAGGTCACCCAGGAGCTCTGCCCGCCTCCTGCTTCCTCCTACAAGGAGGAAGCAGGAGGATGCACTCATTCACCCCTTCAGTATATATATATATATATATATATATATATATATATATATATATATATATATATATATATATATATATATATATTCTCGGACTTGTACCGCAGGAGCCAGAAGTCATACCCACTTCCTCAGGCCCTGACGTCAGACACACTACCTCAGGGTTTGACGTCAGACCCACTACCTTTGCTGTACCCATCACCAGAGCCAGCAGCTCAACCAACCAATGAAGCGATTCCAACCACAGAAGTAACACCGAAACCATTACCCAAACTACTATTGTTTACAACAACGTCAGCGTTTTTAACTAATGCACAAGGAAATAGGAGTGCAAACAAGGACATCGATGACTGTAAATACTCAGTGGAGTACGCGTCAAAATCTAAGTCCCGCATATACTACGGAACGTCCTCTGCGCACCCAAGACACCATAACAGAAAACTACAAGTTCTCAAGGATAGACTAAAGAATAAGCCGACAACAAATGTACCAGGCCACTAGTCAACTACAAACCATTATGTGACTGACTATACGTTGTATTTGTCGAATATTTTCTAAGTATTAGTGAAGCAGAAAACATCAAAGCACAAATTCTAGCAGATGAAATTCTAGTCAACAGAGCAAATAAATTTACGGACAGAGTATAAGAAGGAGAACTGAGAGATGAAGACACGGATGACCTTCCAAGACGTCCCTCCGCTTGACCTGGTCTGGGCCAAAGGTTATCTCCATTATTTATTTATTTATTTATTTATTCCTAGAAGGGGTACCACCTCTGGTGCAAGTGTAGGGACCCATAGCCTCGGAGAAGAAAATAAAGAGTACTCAGAGAAGACCTTGTGGATCCTCACTGAACACTTTGATATTTTCTTATTTATTTATATACAAGAAGGTACATTGGGGCTTAACAGAGAACATAGAATTTAAGTTGAAATTACATTCTTGTAAAGCCACTAGCAAGCATATCAACTGGAAGTGGACATAACACGTCCCCAACTCAGCGTTTCAAATTAAAAGAAATTAACCATATCTCAAAAGGCTGCACAAAAGGCTTCAAATGTGGAAATTGCTCAGAATCTCAATACACGAAAACGTGTAAAATTCATATTCGAATTGAAATTTCTAAAGAATGATTGTGTGTACAAAGAACATAAGTACAATTATGGGGGACACGAGTTACACAAACTAATGAAGCCAGTATTACGTAAAGGGTTTCCCGCAAAACTTTAAATAAGTTGGATTTAAAAAGTTAATTAAAAGTGGAAGAAGAAGAAAGCAAACAAGAATGGAAAAAGTTCAACAAAAATAACAGATGAATACAATAAATATGTGATACTTAATGATGACAGACAGAGACCCCGTAGCTGACATTATGGAGTCAGTAGTTCTGTAGAGTAGTTTAATAACATTAATAATTAATTTGTTTAATAATTCATTGTGTCGGGGGACAGGCAGCCAGAGTGTATTCATACGCGTTAGGCTTATATCGAGCTCCCCCCCCCTCCCCCCAAAAGATCGAATTACTAACCCCGCCCAGAATACGACCCCACAACTCCTGAGAACCAATTTACTGCTAGGTGAACAGGTTCATTAAGTGAAAAGAAATGCTCCAAACCATTTATGTCAACCATTTCGAATCATTCCGGGATTCGAACCCGGAATTCTCGATTGCGTTTCGAGAACGAACCCGACTGTACTGCCGGAATTTGGGAGGTCATTCCACAATTTGGGAGCCTTGATTTTCATAGGATTTCTGCTTTGGTTGAGTCTCACTCTAGGAGTATCAACGATTTTTTTTTCTGTGGAGTGGAGTAGTGGAGCGTTTCCTCCACTACCTTAATTATGTGCTTTATTGTGCTGGTTAAATTTATAGTTTTGTGCATCATCGTGTTCCCCGTGTACTCTGTGTTCCCCATGTACTCTGTGTACCCCCATGTACTCTGTGTTCCCCATGTACTCTGTGTTCCCCATGTACTCTGTGTTCTTTATTGTTTAAGTTTGTTAATCTTTATTTCTCTCTTTTCATTTAGAAATGATTGAGGTCGTGGTGAATCCCTAAATGAAGCCTTTCTTCCGCTGAATACTTTCTCCTTTGTTTATTAGTTGTAGAAAGCAGGCAAGGAGTAGCCCAGCATCCTCATCTTTGCTAATAATTTCATGGCAGTTTCGCTTCCAACCATCCTTGAAATCTGTTCTTAAATAGTCTCACGGAAGGTGCTTTTAAGAGGCGAAGGTTCTTAAATGGCTCATGTTATTGAGGAATTCATGTAAGGTGTTATAGAGAGAATTACAGGGTTCTAAGGAGGCATTAGAAGGTATTTTTAAGAGGGTCCAAAGAAAGTGTTCTGAGGAATTTATGGAAGGTGTTAGTGGGGGTTCACATACTGAAAGCAAGCACAGAAAGTTAGCCCTAAGTGACACAAGACAAAATCACTGGTTGTAGCTAAAGAGGCACAAATATTGCAAAAGTTGCGTAGGCCTATTTCCCTTCTTGTACGGCAATTGCATTAACTCAACAGTCATATGATGAACTAGTTTTAAAAGGTCTCTTTAATGATGAAATAGGAATCTTAGAAGATTAGTCTCTATAAAGAGGAAATAGGTATTTTTAAAGACGAAATAGGGTTAAGAGAAATCATAAGAAGTTAATGAATTTTATTTATCTCTTATATTACAAATATTTATTTGAAATACATAAAGCAGTGTTCTAGAGAAGGATAACTGTACAACTTTCTGTGCATACTTATAACTCTGATTTCATTAAACAACCACTATTTTGTATAATATATATTACACCAGGTATGCCATTATATATATATATATATATATATATATATATATATATATATATATATATATATATATACACTAGGTACCCTAAGGTGCATAGCGATCCTGGCTATCTGGGTTCGAATCCTTGTGGGGTGTGGAGTTTTCGGTTATATATATATATATATATATATNGCAGGAACTGAGGTATGATCTCCCGCACTACATCACTGAATGCCCAGTTATTAGACCATTCAGACCAGTTGGCGTGAGGTACCTGGAGCTTTGCAATTACTTTATTCACTCTCGTGTTCTTGAAGATATCACCATATTGCACCCAAAATTTACCAGTGCAGGCTACTGAACATATGAAAGGGCCTGTAAGACTTTTATGTGAAGGGCTTAATCAGGAGGTGGGTGAAAGTCTACGGACTCGGTTAGCCAGCTTTCATTTCCACAGGTTTCATGGGGGTCGCTACAGGTGCCTATTGACCCTATTTAATGTCAACAATGGGATGAACACGACGCCGACGCGACAAAGTCATCACCTCCCCCGCCCTCCAAACACCCTCCCTCTCCCTCACCTGTATTAAAGTTATGGATATTAGGCCTACTGGGGCATATAGAGACCTAGTGTCGTAGCGAAGAGTGTAAATTGTCGTACGTCTGTGTAGTCGTTGCTTTGAAGGTTTGTGAAAAAAATATTGTACTGTAGTCAAATGAATCGTTATTTCAGGTATAGAGTCATCGTAATAATGTATTGCCATTGTAGTATAATGTATGGTCATTGTAGTATAATATATTGTCATTGTATTGTTCCAGCAGCATAATGCATTAAGTCACTGTTTTCTTCCAAAAAAACATATCCTAAAGTCATTGTATTCTTCCGAAATCATAATGAATAATTCATTGCACTCTTTCCGGCAGCATAATACATTAAGTCCTTGCATTCGTCCTACAGCATGTACCCTCAACTGCTAATACACATTCCACATCATACTGGAAGCGAAGCAACAAGCCCTCTAACAACACCAACATATGTGCGTTTAACACTACCGTTAAAACGTCAACATCAGCACCCGAGAATACACTCGCAAACCAGCAGTTTTTTGTTTTGCCCCATTGCAAAAACATTTAATAGTCGTGACCAGTGGGTTAGAGACCGGTTTGAGACGGACCCAATACACTCGCTTGCCTGACGTCAGAGAATGTGTGAGAGGGTTCAAGGGGAGACTCTGCTAGACCTCCTCTTGGACGCTAAGCATCACTCAGTCGTTTAACTCTGGCGTAAGAATGTCAAGAAGTAACTTGATGGTGGTAGGAGGTGGGTGGAGGAGAGCCTTGCAGGAGGAGGAGGAGGAGGAGAAGTAGCAGGTGGAGGAAGAGGAGGAGGAGAAGGAGGAGGAAGATAAATGCCTATTGGATTATTAAGCCGGGTGGGGTCCCAGACGTTGCCTGGCTCTCCCAGGAAGTGTGTAACGCCTCCATGATGCTGGTACTGGTCTGGCTCCTCTCAAACCCTACAGGCGAGAGTGTTACACACGCACGCGCGCACACACACACACACACACACACACACACACACACACACACACACACACACACACACACACACACACACACACACATTTCTATCTATGGTGGACTTCAACCATGAAAACATAAAGTGAGAGAGAGAATTATCAGGGGAAAGCGCCAAGCCATTACAGTTTTATAGCACCTGCAAAGGGTCAGGATAAGGATTTGGGACGGGATGGTGGAAAGGAAAGGTGCCCATCCACTTGGACGGTCAAAGAACCACATGGAGTATCCATGTTGGTCATCTTCCCTACAGGAATCACTGTTTAAAATTGGGTGAGGCTAGCCGCAAATGACTGGCTTCAATCAATCGTGGACAGAGAAACAGTCAGGCAGACACTCTCATATATATATATATAGATATAATAGAGAAAAAGGATCAGGAGTCAGTGGACGAGACAATCAATGGTTGGAAAGACAGGGTCCAAGAGCTAACAGTTCGATCCTGCTCATGGATTACCTTCCTACACAAGTAGGGAGACTAAGTGATAATGTAACGCTTCCAAGGTAATGTAATCACACATAGATTGGATTACAAATAAAGAATGTGAACTTGGAGAAGAATCACAAGAAGAAAACCCAGATGTAATAGCACCCACAGAAACAAAATTGCCAGCCATCATGACAAATGTAATATTTCGGCAAGACTACTTACTATACAGTAAGCAGACAACGCGTCACAATAACGTGGCTGTAGTGCCCAAACGTAACCGAACCACCATCTGT
>WNGS01109635.1:10009349-10026836 GCA_020271785.1 Procambarus virginalis | reverse complement strand
AGTGCATTCGGGCTATGTGATCAACTATTCCAAATCTAGTCCAGGTTTAGGCCACGGAACATGCTCCATCAAATGATAAATCTGAATAGTACACAGATGTGATAGACTGGCGCTGCACCCACAGACCCATATGATTGCATCTCTACATTTTACAAGATGGACAACCTTGACGACAATTCGACGACAATAGACGACAATTTTTACAACACTGCAATCACGAACCACACGAAGACCAACACAATCATCCAGTACTTTCTCTATACAGAATACTCCGTCTATGACTGTTTCAAACCAGCCCCTCCTGGAAAGCTCCAACAAGCTTCTTCTGTACCCTCCCTCACCCTTGAACAAAAATCAAAATACACAGTTCTAGCTCACAGTGTAGAGAGCACAGTTCTTGATTCACTGCAGGACATACCAACACCAATTCGAGACATCGATCACATGAACAACATCTCTGTCGTGGAGATACACCTGCAACCAGGTCCCATGGTACTTAAAATACGACATTCCTCTCCTTCTGAGGTCAACTAACAACTGCAACTGGGAGAATTAATACACTCAACACCAGTATTCCTGCCTATTACAATACCCCCCTGCTGAATTTCTTAACCTAGATTAATGTTTGCAAGGTTGCCAATGCAATCATGATTCCAAATCGTGCAAAGACTCCCAATACTGCTCAAAATGCAGTATTGTGGCATTTTTGCAATAGCCGCACATGAAGAACATTTAAATGCAAATCCTGTATGATGGCCCCCTCCCCTCACTCAGCAGTTCACAACTCCTGCTCAGTCAGGAAACAAGTACTTAAAGTATTTTCGCAACAATCTCAAACCCCAACCTCTATATCACAACCCTCAAGGTTAGATCAACCCAACAATCACCAGCACACTCAACACACAATCATGTCATACTCCAGTGCTGTGAAGAATAAACACAACATTCACCACAATGAACCAACACACTCATCACATTCACCTGCAACCACATCACACTCAACCCCCACAACACCCTATACGCAACCAAAATCAAGACATCATCTTTGCCAATGTCACAGTCAGCATCCAGTCAGCCACACACACATACTGCGCATGGAAACATCCGTGCCTTCGCTGACTGACCCTCAGTAATGCTCTCTCATAATACACTACGCATCGTAACCATCCCCCATCACACTTTTATCACCAGCTGCAGCCTTTTCCCACAGTACAATGTCTTGCACAATGTTACATCCTCCACAAACATATTCCTTCATGAGTCCCTCCCTGACACCGCCGCCAACTCATCTCTACCCGTCACAGAAACTCACTGACCACCCTTACAACACCCACCCAGACTACAATAAACTCAAGAATACTGACCCAAACCAGTTGCCATCGATAACATTCATCCCTCCACCCCCTACCTACCCTACCTAAGTCAGCCAGCCACTCCTGGGGGGGCCAATATCCCTTCCCCTACCAACCACAGAACCAGACCACCATGCAGACACGATTTCCTCGATTTCCCCGACACTCTACACCACTTTCCCCCACAGCCTCATCTAGAAATTCTTCTCTAACTCGGTCTACAGCACCCGGGCATAACAGTAGGGAATTATTGTGAAAAAAACGTGCGAATCCTGACGGCTTAATTACCAGTTAATGATAAAGAATTTTACCATTTTCAAACTTCCATTGGGAAAACCTTGTTCACCACACCCACCTCACCCTTTAGCACCTCCTTACATACTGACAGTTGACACGGGGACGGCGCCAAACTGGACGACACACTTCAAGTGCACGACATCATGCTCCACCTTGACAACCTTAATTCACAAACAGAACTGCAAACATTCTCGTGACAATGGCCAAAGTCCAGATGGTTCTCACTCGGTACTTATCGTGAGAACGGTCCATGTGAAATCTGGCATTGGGCCAAACCCTCCTTAGCATTTAAACTGACTTCATAATTACTGCTTTGCATTGACTTGCACAACACTCTCTCTCTCCTCTGTGATTGATGATTGATGAAGATTAAGCCACCCAAAGGTGGCACGGGCATTGAATAGCCCGTTAAGTGGTGGCCCTTTTGAGCCATGTCCAGTATCAAGAGCTGATACTGGAGATCTGTGGAGATGCGACTGCATTCTGCGTGAAGGGAGATGTCTCCCGTGGCCTCTGGTTACTTCCCTCTTCCTTTTAAATCAGTTTTTTTTTTTTTTTAGTTTAGTTCATTATATATGCACCCCATACCCATCTTGTGGGCGGTAGTGGAAAGGGTTAGAGAGGCACATAATGGGCTCAGGGACTGACCCCACAATTCATTTAGCTAAGCAAGATTGTATCTTGATGAGCTAGTTACAAAATTCAATATAAGTCGTCACATCAACAATGGGTTCGAGATCGACCTCAAGTACAGGTTCTAAATTAAGCAACTGACATATGTGGAGAGCTAGTGTCAAAAGTTATATGTTGTCCTGCACACCGCCTCCCATCCAGTGGGCAGCGGTAAATAGGTTACAATCACTCAGTTACTACCTACAGTTAGTTAGCAAACTGGGGATATTTGGCTAGAATTTCTGGTAGCAGATCATTTGAATGAAATATTTACACATCGCTGGAACATTGGTTATAGAATTGTGTGTAAATTCACGTATCTTTTCGCACTCCATCACATAGTGACGGAGGGTGTGCGAATAATTTGGTTGACACAGTTTACATTTGGCCAGGTCTACATCGGCAGATAATGAGAATTCCCAGAGATACTTGTAACCCGAGTCTAAGCCGAGCAGCAGCAGTAACATCTAGAAGTCTGCTGATTTTATTGGATGATCCATAGATGTGTGGCTCCTCTTGCATGATAGTATGATGATAGATGGAATTACTGGTGTCAATTTCACTTAGCCTCAGATCTACAAGATCTTGTTGAAGTTCTCGGTGTACTGCTGCACTCAGATTGCTCATTGACAATCCAAGGTTACACTCAACTTTTAAATCAGCAACAGTTTTTCTTATTCCAAGAATCGGATAACCATATACTGACCTCTAAAGACCAGTAAGCCTACTTGAACCATTAGGACAAGTTTTTTGAACGATTAGTCAACACCAAACACAGACGTCTCTCTAAAAGGACAAAGAACTACTCACAGACAGACAGTTTGGATTCAAACCACATCGTTATACACAAAGCGCTTCCAACATCATAGCTAACTACATCCCCATTAATCATCACCAGGGACAAACAGCTCTTTTGAACTCAAGGCTCTGTTCTTGCTCCTCCCCTACACATTCTGTACATAAGTGACATTCCTGACCCAATTCACCGAAAAACACTTTCAATATATATCCTACGCTGACGATGTCACTCAACTCATTACTAGTAACCCAACAGACAACCAATCGTGAAAATCTCAGGACGAAATTGACATAGTGACATCCTAGGAGTACGAAATCGCATTCAGAAAAAAAAATTCTACAAAATCAAAAATCACTTCTTTTTGGCAAAAAACACGAACACGCAATACCTGTCAAAGTTTATACCCCTTCTCTCCAAATCCTGTATACATTCCTGTCTCACTATCAAGCACTGCTCCGGACCCCAACACTTGATCATAACCTACGCCCCCACACACGCACAGCACAGAAACACGCCGTAGCTCAGCAAGCACTAGGTCAACTATACAGACAAATACGACACGCCCAAACCACCACCAAAATTCTCATTATGCAAAGCACTCATTCGTCTCTATTAAAGCTCCACTTGCCCTTTCACTTGCAGCAAAAAAAAAAATGACAAAGAATACGAAATAGAGCACTTGTGGTGGTTACACAACACTCATACACAACAACAGCTCAGTTGTACACATCCACTTATCACTGCAGCGATAGACTTGATGTTGTAACTGTTGATGTTGTCCGTGATGAGACTCCACCCCCCCCCCCTTTGCGAGTACTTGTCCCTCGAAACCATTGACCAGACATCAAGCAGCTGGGCTAACCCCTGGCACTTTCTCACTTAAAGTCAACTCCTCTCCTCCACCTAATTCTTCTCCTGTCCCTACTTACCCGCTCGCCCATTGGTCACTCTTCACTATACATAGTCGTCGTCTGAGCCTGGGTTAGGGACGCATATGTATCAAATTAGAATATTTCCTGAGCTGGTCTTAAGAGTTTGTCAGAGATGGCAGACTTGCCTGTCCAATCCTGGTTTACTCTGACAGATGCCCTCTTGATCATCCCGTTGTTTCCCTGTTTAGACTTGATATATCGCAGTTAAATGCTGACAAAATGCTACCCACTCTTTCTCTCTCTCTCATTTTTTGCACACAAGTGGATACAGGACTAGACGCTTTCTGAATCCTGTTAGCCCTGGAACACGATATATTTGTATTACTGCTAAGAAAGCAGAGGGATGAGGTGAAAGGAAACGCTGCCAAAATGTTTCTGCTCCGGCCAGGATATGAATTTGGAGCTGACGGCTGCTATATGGAAGTAGTTCATCACTTGACAACATAACCTCTCTCTCTCTCCTCTCTCTCTATCTCTCTCTCTCGTCTCTCTCTATCTCATCTCCTCTCTCTCTCTCTCTCTCTCTCTCCACATCACCTACTCAGCCAGTCTCCAGTGTCCCGTTGCTAGCCTCGCCTCCCCCCCCTCCCTCCCCCTAACAAGTGACCGGCAGAATCCTCTGTGGCATTTCCGCATATTCTGGCGTGTTTGTGCCCATGTCTCTCTCTATATATCCGTGTGCGCACGCCAGTGGCATATTGCAGGGCAGGGAAGAATATATAAATAAATAAATACATATATATTTATTTGTGTATTTATGTGTGAGTGTAATACACATGAAATCTCAACAACGTAAACAGATACATGATATAAAGTTATACTTCAACAACATTTCCACGTTAAGGCCGTATATATGTCCCTTAGGAGCCTTGACGATTCCCTTGAGTCACACACACACACACACACACACACACACACACACACACACACACACACACACACACACACACACACACACACACACACACACACACATACTCACCTTGGACTATACACTGATGACACGACTGGGCACAGTTGACATGCATGTAGCCCCGATTCTTGTAACACTCTCCGTTGGCCGCCCACTGGGGACACTGGGCGTTCCGGTCACTGCAACCTGACGGAGACACAGACGGAGAGAGATTTTTGTTAGTCGTGTTAGAGAATGGTTTCTGAGAATGTGGGAAAGGGGGGGGTTAGTATCATCGTAATTTTTGTTGGGGAATGTAATGATTTATTGGTAATGGATCGTATTAAGAGGAGAACTGTATGTAGGAGAGCCCTGTAGCAGTGCTGTCCCTACATATCCTCTCGATGCACTCTAGTAGCACTCTAGTAGCTCTCTAGCAGCTCTCTAACCCTCTCTATGGACTGTAGCAGCTCTCTAACCCTCTCTATGCACTCTAGCAGCTCTCTAATCTTCTTTATGGACTGTAGAAGCTCTTTAACCCCTCTATATAGAGCAGACGAAATTATATATATATATATATATATATATATATATATATATATATATATATATATATATATATATATATATATATATATGTATATTAAAATGTGTGTGTGTTCTGGTTAGCATTGTATGAATAAATGACCACGTCTGTGGTAGGAACAACGAAAAAAATCCTGTTACTTATTCAAGAAAAAGTTCACTTGTTAAGGGGGTTACACAACACTCATACACAACAACAGCTCAGTTGTACACTCCACTTATCACTGCAGCGATAGACTTGATGTTGTAACTTGTTGTTGATGTAATGTGGTAACATTGGAGGGTATTTACCAATACGTCTTTTGCTAATGGTTTAACGAGCGTTAACTTCCAAGTGGTTTTCGCTTACCGGAAGCGTAAGAATTCAGACATCCCACCTAACCTATTGCGGTCGATGTTGATTTGTCGGAGATAATGTGAAAATTACATTTGTTGTTCACTAAAGAACCGGGAATTTTATGCTGTAGTCCATTGCATCAAAATACGGTGTTTAAAGTGTAGGGAAATATGCTGGGATTATAATTTTGTCGGGGAGTAGTTTGCTATTATTTGTTTCATAAAAATGAGGCAATTTTTTTCGTTGCAACAGAAATGGTTTGAGTAGGATTCCACAGGAGGGAAGAGAGCAGTTTGTACACGGGTGATGGAGGTGGGTATAGGGGCACACACAAGGGCAGCAGGGCGGGTGAACGACCGCCTGGGCGCCCCAAACAAGGCCCTTTTGAGAAACCTGCATTCTTCTCCTTCATAACCGTTCCCTCAAACACCCTCTCCATCACAACTCTGTCCTTCCCTCCTTGACCCGTCATGTACAGAGACAACCCCTGTGTGTTGCTCAACACTTCCCCGGTTGTCCAGCCTGTGTGTTGCTCAACACTTAACCGGTTGTCCAGCCTGTGTGTTGCTCAACACTTCCCCGGTTGTCCAGCCTGTGTGTTGCTCAACACTTCCCCGGTTGTCCAGCCTGTGTGTTGCTCAACACTTCCCCGGTTGTCCAGCCTGTGTGTTGCTCAACACTTCCTGGTTGTCCAGCCTGTGTGTTGCTCAACACTTCCTGGTTGTCCAGCCTGTGTGTTGCTCAACACTTCCTGGTTGTACAGCCTGTGTGTTGCTCAACACTTCCCCGGTTGCCCAGCCTGTGTGTTGCTTCTCTCTGAGGCTCTACGGTTCCTCACTAATTCAACAAACTCTCACGAGTATTCACTCATACACACGTCTTTTTTATTGATGTTATCTAATCTCCGAAATTAACAATGCAAAACAAGTACTTTTAATCTCTTAGCACATAGTCAAAAAAGTATTTTAAAAGTAAAATAGAGATATAGAAAAGTTCAAAATATGATCCAATTGAACCTCATTGTCGGTTTAACTATGTTAATCACTTGGCTGGCCCTTGAAATGGCGACCAAGAACCTGAAGTTGGTCGAGAACTACCTGACATGGGCGCTGACGCAGGAGAGAAGCTGGAACCGGCTGCTGTACACTCTGATTCGCAAGCTACCTTTCATGCGGAGGTTTTACACGCCTCCCCGGGACCCCCTGCGGGAGTGGGAGGCTCATGGCGGCGGCATCTGGCGCCTGTGGGAGTCGCTGCCGATCACGGGCGTCCTGGCTCGCTACATCCAGCAGGGCCACAGGGTCAGCTTCCTCACCACCTGCCTGGCGGAGGTTCACGACTTTCAGCTTCACTTAGGTTGCTTGGTAATAGCGGCGGTGATTATTGTCTCCCTCTGCGTCGCCGGCAACGCCTTCGTCAAGCAGTGGTGGGCGAAGGTTAAGGAGTCGAAGGACACAGGAGGAGGGACGAGAGACTGATCACTTGGCAGAGTGAGGGTGTAGGTGTGTATAGATAGCGTGTACGCTCGCACAAAGAGCGAGGGAGGCTTGCGTGTATAGGCTGGCGCGCAGCGCGATGTAAAGTTATGAGAGAGAGCGCGTGTATAGGCTTGCCTGTATAGTGATTGTGGCAATCCGTCGCTGGCGAAGAGAAGAGCCATTGAGGTTCTCCTCCTCTGGCATGGAGTCCTTCAAGCTCTTTTCCACTGGCGTTGAGCCTCTGAAGGCTCTCAACCACTAACGAGGAACCCCTTGAGGTTTTTCTCATGTATATCTACTATATATGTGGCTCTGAATTGATGAATACTTTGGGAGCACTTTATTTTTTAGTTCTATTTTTTTATTGAGGGTTTTGGTATACATTTTCTGAGAATTATGTGGGGTCCACCGCGTGGAATCAGGGCTTGCTTACCCTCGTGTAGATGACTCTCGAACCATCATTTGTTGAAATGGGGGGAGGGCACCCCCCCCCTTTCTTGACATAGTCTGTCTAGAACTGGGACTTCAACATCTCTATTGTATTCCACGCCAGGGAGGGGAGAGGTCTTAGTTGATGCTGTATTCTGATGTTAAGTTAGTTTTACGTTCAAAGATTCGTGGGGCTCCAGGAGTGGTTGTTGGTTTTATATCGTTTTCCACTACTTGTAGTTTTACTAGAACGAAAAAGTAAATTTTCCCTGGTGATAAGTATAGCTGTATTTTTTTTTTTTTGGGGGGGGTTAAAGTTACTGAGACGGGCAAAACAGAGCAAAAACACACTGATTTTGCTGTTTATTTTGAACTTGGCATGAATTTTTATTCGTGTTCTATTGAACTTTGAATCCTATAGTATTCTGCTCACATTGCTATACATGATTGTGGGCTTGTCGAGCATTATAGGCTCTTTAACAAGCTCTAGACTGAGGCACTACAACAGGCAAAACCGGTGTGTGTACGCACCTATTTGCACTCGCCTATTTGTGCTTGCGGGGGTTGAGCTTTGGCTCTTTGGTCCCGCCTCCCAACTGTCAATCAACTAGTGTACAGATTCCTGAGCCTATTGGGCTCTATCATATCTACATTTAAAACTGTGTATGGAGTCAGCCTCCATCACATCACTGCCTAATGCATTCCATCCGTTAACTACTCTGACACTGAAAAAGTTCCTTCTAACGTCTTTGTGGCTCATGTGGGTACTCAGTTTCCACCTGTGTCCCCTTGTTCGCGTCCCACCAGTGTTGAATAGTTTATCCTTGTTTACCCGGTCGATTCCCCTGAGGATTTTGTAGGTTGTGATCATGTCTTCCCTTACTCTTCTGTCTTCCAGTGTCGTAAGGTGCATTTCCCGCAGCCTTTCCTCGTAACTCATGCCTCTTAGTTCTGGGACTAGTCTAGTGGCATATCTTTGGATTTTTTCCAGCTTGTGTGTGTGTGTGTGTGTGTGTGTGTGTGTGTGTGTGTGTGTGTGTGTGTGTGTGTGTGCGTGCGTGTGAGCGTGCACGCCCGTCAGCAACATAATACGCTCCAGCAGGCCGTGTCGTACCCCAGAGGCAAGAGTTTTAGAGCAAGATCAAGGTCACGAATGTTGACTTCCCGGTGCTGGAGGGCTGGGGCTTCCCAGCTGCCTTCAGTCCTCCTCCATCCTCTCCTCTCCCACCGTCTCTCCCATTTGCCCTTCCACAACCCATCATTTCCCATTCCATCAACCACAATACCAGCAACAACAATACGTCTACCTACATCAACTTTGTTGTAGTTGGTAGATGTATTTTTGCACAATATGTCTACCACAAGCACAATTATGTACTCAGTTGTCCTTGCGAAGGGTTGAGCTTTGGCTCTTTGGTCCCGCCTCTTAACAGTCAGTCAACTGGTATACAGGCTCTTGAGCCTATTGGGCTCTATCATATTAACATTTGAAACTGTGTATGGAGTCAGCCTCCACCACATCACTGCTTAATGCATTCCATTTGTTAACTACTCTGACATTGACAAAATTCTTTCTAATGTCTTGTGCATCATTTAGGTACTCAGTTTCCATCTGTGTCACCTTGTTATGTACCACCTGTGGTAAATAGTTTGTGTTTGTGCACCCTGTCAATCGTCTGAGAATTTTGTAGATGGTGATCACGTCTCCCCTTTACTCCTTTGTCTTTCAGGGACGTGAGGTTTATTTCCCGTAGCCTTTCCTCGAAATACAGTTAGTAGTTAGTAACTACACTTAGGTGAGTAGAGAGTACAGTTATTAATTACAATTACAGTACAGTACAGTTAATAAGTACAATTACAGTAAAGAGTACAGTTAGCACTTACAAGTACTAACTGAGTAAGTGAGTACAGTAAGTACAGTAAGTACAGTAAGTGAGTACAGTAAGAGAATACAGTAAACAAAACAGGCCGAGATGCGTGAGAGGGACCAGGAAGGTGAGGGGGGGGGGAAGTGTGCGCCAATATGTATATTGTCATTAGTAAGTTAGCAAGTGTTGAGCAAAGCAAATATCATAGCAATTAGTAAAGTGTTCGTTTGTAATGCATGTATATGTACTCACAAACTGATGTGTGTGTGTACTCACCTTTTTGTGCTCACCTATTTGTGTCTGCAGGATCGAGCATTGACTCTTGGATCCCGCCTTTCGAGCGTCGGTTGTTTACAGCAATGACTCCGGTCCTATTTCCCTATCATACCTAGTTTTAAAATTATGAATAGTATTTGATTCCACAACCTGTTCCTTAAGTGCATTCCATTTTTCCACTATCACGTTAAAAGAAAACTTCCTAACATCTCTGTGACTCATCTGAGTTTCCTCCTCATGGTGTGTTGTGTGTGTGTGTGTGTGTGTGTGTGTGTGTGTGTGTGTGTGTGTGTGTGTGTGTGTGTGTGTGTGTGTGTGTGTGTGTAGTTACCTAGTTGTACTTACCTAATGTGCTTGCAGGGGTTGAGCTCTGGCTCTTTGGTTCCGCTTCTCAACTGTCAATCAACTAATGTACAGGTTCCTGGGTATACTGGGTTCTATCATATCTACACTTGAAGCTGTGTATGGAGTCAGCCTCCACCACATCTCTTCCTAATGCATTCCATTTATCTACTACTCTGACACTGAAAAAATTCTTTCTAACGTCTCTATGGCTCATTTGGGCACTTAATTTCCACCTGTGTCCCTAGTGAGTGTGCCCCTTGTGGTAAATAGTCAGTCTTTACCTACCCTATCAATTCCTCTGAGAATCATGTATGTGGTGATCATGTCCCCTCTAACTCTTCTTTCTCCCAGTGACGTGAGGTTTAATTCCCGTAGTCTCTCCTCGTAGCTCATACCTCTAAGTTCGAGGTATGTGTGTGTGTGTGTGTATGAGTTGTATTCAAAAGTTTCAGAATACATTATTGAGTGAAATATAAAAATATGAGAAGAGAGAGTGATGATGCACTGGTGAGAGTACTGCCCTCTTGCCCTACCTACCCCACTGATACCCATCCTCACCTCTACCCCCACACTCTCCCTACCCTCATCTACCTACACCACTGCTTGTCTCTCGCCTTTCTCATCCCCCTGCCCTCATATCTCCCCCCGTACCCCCTGACTCTTACCCCCCCCCCTCTTTTGACATCGTCAGCCCCCCCGTCTAGGACCCCTCCCCCACCCCCTCGCCACGACCTTGGGGTGCCCAGGAAGACAAAGTTAAAACAAGTTGCTAACGTTTTTCTACTTACGTCATCCTCGCGCCTCCCGGCTCCCCCTCCCCCCCTTCCCCACCACAGTCTCGCATCCCCCACTCACCCCCCCCCCTCCCCCCTCTTGTATTTTTTTGGTCATGAACATGATCTTCTCCATCATAAAAAAATTCACTGGACGTGGAATCACTAGTGCCAAGGCGATATATATATATATATATATATATATATATATATATAGTGTGTGGTGTGTGTGTATATATATATATATATATATATATATATATATATATATATATATATATATATATATATATATATATATATATAATTTAAAACGGCATCCAGTGTCAAATCTGGGGCCGGTAATTCATCGTAATAGCTCAGACAACACCATCATCTAGCACACTACAGCACCTTCCACACTGTAGACAGGACTGGCCACAGGAAGTACAGTCAACAGTATACTGACCACAGGCAGTACTGTAGACAGGACTGACCTCTGGGAGTCACCAAAGACGAGTGAATATTCCCTTCAGAAAGCTTCAAGCTATCCTTTTGCTACCTGGACATTACCTTACAAAATAATACTCAATAATTCAAGAAATGACTACACGAAGGTTACACAAACAATTTAAACATTGATTATGGGACTAGAGAGAGAAAATGTTTTTCTTGGATGAAAAAAAATACAAAATTGGAAGATGAATTCAAAACAAATAAGAAATAGAATGTGTGTGTGAAATGTCTTGGGCAGTTATGCTGGTAGCGGCCAATATGGTGTGTTGTGGTGAGTCAGCGCCATCTATTGCGTGGACGTGTTAGCTATACCTGCCCGGTGATTATCCCCGTGTGGGGGCCATCAGTTGCTGTGTTTACTGGTAGAACTGTACATTAATGGTGTTTGAGTCAGCGCCATCTGTTGTGTGGTTTAGGTGGGACGAGTCAGCTGTGTTCTTGTATGGTGGTCATCCAACCTCTTCTCTATAGATCTGACAAGCGTCAAATATTAAGTGGGTTTGTTTTAAGCAGAAGCATTTCGATCATTAGCGGTCCACCTAACCTGGCGAACCCGTGAGGCTCGTTAGTCCGAGAAGTCATCGATATTACGGTGTTAAACAAATCATGGCCAAACGCTCGTTAATCTAAACGCCAAGAATTTTTTTTTAACGCGACTTAACTATATTCGAACGTTTCTTGAAAAGCGTTTTTAGCTATTTTTTCTCTGTTCGATTTCCACCTCCAGAGTGTGATCACACACAAGCTTGAAACACAGATGAGTCGTAGATATACTCATACGCTGTACAGGTGCTTAAGAAGTCAAATGAGTTGTAGACATACTCGTACGCTGTACAGGTGGTTAAGAAGTCAAATGAGTCGTAGACATACTCGTACGCTGTACAGGTGCTTAAGAAGTCAAATGAGTCGTAGATATACTCATACGCTGTACAGGTGCTTAAGAAGTCAAATGAGTCGTAGACATACTCGTACGCTGTACAGGTGCTTAAGAAGTCAAATGAGTCGTAGACATACTCGTACGCTGTACAGGTGCTTAAGAAGTCAAATGAGTCGTAGACATACTCATACGCTGTACAGGTGCTTAAGAAGTCAAATGAGTCGTAGACATACTCATACGCTGTACAGGTGCTTAAGAAGTCAAATGAGTCGTAGACATACTCGTACGCTGTACAGGTGCTTAAGAAGTCAAATAAATTTGCAAGAAGAAGTTGTGAAAGCCGACTCTACCACACAACTTTAAAGCCAGATTCGACATAAGAATTCCAACGTCACAATTCTTCACAACAGCGGACCGTAACGAGCCAGACCCCAGTTATACCCCCTTAGTCACTGAGAAGCAGACACGCCCGGCGAAACATGACAGACATACAGAGGCAGAACACGGAAGCGATGAGTTAGCGAGGTCGCCCACTAACAACGCCACCTCAAATGGTCAGGAAAGATGAGCACCAATATTACGCCAGTGTTTCGGGCTCCCCCTCCAGAGTGTTATGAATTGGATGAACATTACAGGTAATTGCTTGCTTTCGGTGCGCGATGTTGCGGTGTTATAGGGCGCCAGGAAGGGCTATATGGAGAGTGAGTGCTGTGATATAAGGCCGCAGTGAAAGGAACTGTGGTCAATGGATTGGATAACTTGGGGATCGAACCCCGCCGCCTGTATTCATTACATATTATGGCTGCATATTCCATGTTGATTAATTTCTTATTAATCATTTTAGATTATTATTTAGATTTAGATTTCTTATTAATCATTATATTTTATTAATATTTTAGGGCTTCAATCCCTCTAACTGGTGCTCTTGCTTCTTGGCTTAATTGGAAGAATATTTCTCCGAATATCACTTTTGTTCAAGGTTGACGAAAAGAACGAAAATTAACTGTATAATGCATTATACCTATTATGATTTACACAACGTTTCGAACCCACAAGGTTCATTCTCAAGTGAAGAATGACAAGACACGAGAAAACATCTGTTGTTTAAAACTGGGAAGTCATTTGCATACAAAATGATGTTAGGTGAATGGCTAAAGAAATAGTGGGTAAAGGTATAATAGAGGTGATAGGCCAATGAACTAAGCATACAAAGTTGTGTCAGGTGATAAGGTAATGAGCTTAGATAAATTGCCATTCACACTTCTGTGGGAATAAACATAGCTCGGTCGATAGAGTTTCGGCCCCTCTCTCTCTCACAAACACACGTGGGGGGTTCACCGTTCGAGTCTCCTAGAGCCCAGGTGAATGGAATAAGAGCACAGGTAACTGCAATGGGCATGTCATTTTGGGCCGTGACGTCATCGATGGCTTGTTCACTTTCCGATCTTGCTTTCACTCGCATGGTGGGCAGAGTGAATAATTTGTTGTTATTTTAGTATTTATGATGAGTTGTTCTACTTTCATGCATAGGAGCTTCAAGATTTTGTAGTCTCTTTACATCTTGGGTTTGTCTAATATGCAGGTATTTTTATTCTGCATTTCACTTGTTAGGGTGATATCAAGGGCTTGTCTCGGGGCATTTTTTTAAGGGGCACCTCATTGAAGATGACAGGTCAAACGCCTCGTCAGCTTGGTCGACGTCATACCTATGTACCTAGATTGAAGGTTACATCTTTCGTGGGGGCAGGTACTGTACATGTATACCACGTTCCACTGCTGCTAAGGTTCCCAGTTTTCTTCCGACTGTTTTGAATGAGGAAGTTGATGGTTTTCCTTGTTCTATAGTATATGATGTGGCGAATGTGATGGTTTGGTGAATGTGTGTGTGTGTTAGTGTTATGTATAGACTATATGTGTATCCACGTCTAGCTAGACTATCACAACTCAACGGTAATTTGAGCACTAGAGGGTGCAATCATAGCACCTCTGGCACCACAGTCTGGCCACAGATGTGCCACACACGAACACCATAACACTGCCACGTGAAAGAGGATTACCTTTCAGTGTCCAAAAGCTAGTTCTTAACACACACTATGTATCCCTTCATATAGGGCAGCTGAATGAATGCAGATGTACTTAAATATATTTTTTACAAAATTGTCAAAAAGGACAAGAGGTGAAACCTCATGAGAACAACTAATTATCTTTACACAAATCACTTATTAACCTGACTGTTAAAACAAACTGACGTCTTGAAAGCCGCAACGAAACAGGAGAAACACCTCACAATCACCTTTAACCTTTATGAATCGTCGGTTACTGCTCAGGCAAAGACAACAAAAAATATGCTAATGCGTAAACACCGTTCGGACTGGAGAATCGGGTGATACTCGGACTGAATAACAATGTTGTGTGGACGTGTCACACACACATACACACACACACACACACACACACACACACACACACACACACACACACACACACACACACACACACACACACACACACACGTCTTCACTCTCTCCTTGGTTCATATGAGCGTCTTCGCTTCCTAGCTGACAAGGAGGCTGAGGAAGCAGGAAGTCTGTACTAGTTTGGTCAGCTGGGTGCGCGCAACAAGACCTGCAGACACGTATATTTATTGTCACTAAATAGGCACAAGTTCGTCTATATCCGGCAACGCACTTGTTTACAATACACATATATACACATGTGGACACGTTTCTTCCGTGTGGAGGGCAATGAGCATGTTAGAGGAGCTAGTAGAGGGGACCTTCAATGAGTTACCTCCATCCATTGAACACATGACAGGAAACTAAGGGAGAGGAAGTCATTATATGATACGACCGAGCATTAGAAAGGCGGTGACTGAGATTCAGTCCTGAAAATTCTGATATATAAGAAGTCGTAGAAAACACAGACACACACACACACACACACACACACACACACACACACACACACACACACACACACACACACACACACACACATACACACACACACACACCTGCACATACACAATCAATTTACATACATGTAAACACCACACTAAACCAGCGTCCTCTTACATGGTAGACGAAAACGTTCTCTATAATAATCTTGACGAATATGTAACTCCGAACCGCGTTGAAAACTCTTCCCCCCCCCCCCCATTCTCTTAGTTACACTTACTAAGACATAATGTATAATCCACTGCAGATTTTAGCCCTCAAATTTGATAGCACTCGACTTCTCGAACGTGGAGGTCGAACCAGGACCGCCTTACCCAGGAAGTTGAGGCTCTGTACATGTGGGCCATAATAGCACATAAGGAATGGCGTGCACGCGCGTGAGGCTGCCCCCTCGGGGGGAGGATATATATTTAACAGTCCGGCTATTGGAATTCACACCAAGGAAGAGATACAGCTGCGAGCAGGAATGTATGTTCAGCCGCTGGACTAGACTTGTGCATATATATATAAAAATATATATATATATATATATATATATATATATATAATATATATATATATATATAATGTCGTACCTAGTAGCCAAAACGCACTTCTCGGCCTACTATGCAAGGCCCGATTTGCCTAATAAGCCAAGTTTTCCTGAATTTCAATATTTTTCAAAAACTTTCTTATGAAATGATAAAGCTATTCATTTCATTATATATGAGCTATTTTTTTTAAATTTGAGTTAAAACTAATGTAGATATAAACCTAACCAACCCTATCTAACCTAACCTAACCTAACCTAACCTATAATAACATAACTAAATCAATAATTTATGTTCTTAATATAATATAATAACAATATTTAAAATAAACCAATAGGAAACAATTTATTGAAAATTAAGAAAATCACTCTGCCTATTAGGCAAATCGGGCCTTGTATAGTAGGCCGAGAAGTGCGTTCTGGCTACTAGGTACGACATTATATATATATATATATATATATATATATATATATATATATATATATATATATATATATATATATGTGAGAAAGCTGCATGAACGCGCAAGCCATATATCACTAAGAACTCTTTGACCCGGCCAGGATTCGAACCCATGCCGTTCAGGATCACCCCTAAACGTACACAGTACCGTGACCACCGGTAGACGATCATTGGTGCGGTGGTCACGGTACTGTGTACGTTTAGGGGTGATCCTGGACGGCATGGGTTCGAATCCTGGCCGGGTCAAAGAGTTCTTAGTGATATATAAATATATATAATGTGTGTGTGTGTGTGGGAAGAGATAAATGGGAGAGAAGGTACCCACAAAAGGAACTCAATAAGTAACGTAACATAACGGAAGAGAGAGAGAGAGGGAGAGGGAGAGGGAGGGAGGAGAGAGAGAGAGGGAGAGGGAGGGAGGGAGAGAGAGGGGAGAGAGAGAGGAGAGAGAGAGAGAGAGAGAGAGAGAGAGAGAGAGAGAGAGAGAGAGAGCAGGCAAGAAACCCGAGAACTTTGATTATTAAAATAAATCGTCTTATTCCGAGAACGAGCAAGACAGAGCAGACGGGCGAAGTCAGACGTCAGTGAGTGCAGACATTGTAAAGGAGGCACTTGTCATTACCAGACGGGGACGCTCAGTGAGGTAAAAAGTGGCTTACGGAATCCGAGTCTGGGGCGGCGTGTTTGGCAACCTATTGGCGTGACGAGACCAGGCCGGTGACCTGTGTATAACTACACAGGTCACCGGTGGGGCGAGTGTGTTCGGCCTGGGTTTGAGCGGTTTCCCTAGTGATTTGGCCTGGGTTCGTATCCCGGCGGGAAGGATTGACTATAAGGCGTCAATCTTTAACTGTTTTCTTCACCAGCAGGGATTGGGTACCTGCTTGCTTAACGATTGTGGGTTTTATTACAGGGAAATTAGTTGGTAAGGCTTACCATGAGCTAGGGAAGGGAAAAATTTCAGCCTTTTACAGGATATCAGAAGGTATGAGAAGCGTTGCCGGGCTGTGAAATTCCTGGCTGTATGTGGGTACTCACGTATCGTTCACGGTCATTGAGGAATCAAACTTTATTCTCAGTATGTAAAGTTCATCTCATCTCTGAACAGCAAGATTTTGCCACTCACCTGCG
>WNGS01109635.1:9974690-9999037 GCA_020271785.1 Procambarus virginalis | reverse complement strand
AAGGAGAGAGAGAGAAGAAAAAAAACAGATGTCTGGCGAGAAGCGTAGAGGGGCGAGACAAGAATCACGAAATAATGGGCTAATCTGAGACTCGAAGACAAGTAGTGCAGGGGGCACCTGAGTTCAAAGTCGTCTGAGTGCAGGCACCAGAGTTCAGAGTCGTTTAAGTACAGGTACCAGCAGAGATACACCAGAGTGTAGACACAAGAGTGCAGGAGCTCTAAAGTGCAGAGATCAGAATGTAGAAAGAAATGTGCAGGCACCAAAGTTAAAAAAGACACCAGAGTGCAAAAGCACCAGAGTGTAGAGGTATCAGTGTGCAGGTAACAGAATGCACTCACCAGAGTGCAGGCACCAGAAACCAGCAGAGTGCAGACACTAAAGTACAGGCTCTTGAGTCCAAGCACCAGAGTGCAAAGACACCAGAGTGCAGAGTCCCCTGACTAGAATGTCCAATCGCCATTACATATGAATTCCAGGAAACATTAATGAGATAATATTGAAAGATTAATGACATAATAATGAAATATTAATGAGATAAGGATATATTAATGAGATATTAATGAAATAACTGCATTAATGATCTTACTGAAATCATGTTTTAATTGAACAGTCAAAAATGGATCCAAATGCAAATCACACTACAAATGCAAATTTGGATCCATTTTGATTGCTCAGTAAAAACACAATTTCAAACATTTCACGATTTTAAAACATTTCCCACAAAATATAAATGATATGTACTTTAGAACATATATTCCATATACGCCCAGTAACTTCTTGTTTACTGATTAACAGCCAACTATCTAGTGCTCTATGTGTCTCTTAGCTCAGGTGGTAGAGCGCCAGTTGTTGAAATTTGCTGGAGGTCGCAGGTTCGATTCCAGTAGAGGCTACAATGTTTTTACAAGCCAAAGTGACACATAGGCAACTGTTGTGGGGTTGCATCCTGGAGAAGGGCAATAGTTGGCCTAGGTGGACCTATATATAAGTTTAAGCACAGGCTTCCTGTCCCCGAGGGCGGGAATTATTACTTGGTGTCTGCTTAAGGAATCTGAAGATTCAACACTCGAGATTTTAAACGAGCAAGTTTAATTCCTAATCAAATTGGCTAAAATTTTAAAGAAATTTGTCTATAATTCTTGAATTAATGTACAAAAATACGGCAGTTATAGGTAATTACTACAGAAATAAGTAGGAACAGTTTTGGGCTGAGTCCACTACCCAGTACCACTCTACTGTCATTGACCGTAGCCAGGATCCGATGCCAGTTTGTTTCAGTGGAGGAGTCTTATACTGTAACCAGGATCCATGTTCACTGTAATGTCTTAATTGACTGTAACCAGGAACCTGTGCCACTTACTTTTGGTGGTACAAGTTTAGACTGTTATCTGAAACTTGTACCAATGTACTGTCAATGAACATTGGTTCAATGAACTTTTACCAATGTACAATAAACGTTCAGGTTTCAGAGGTATTGTATACTATTAATGCAAGAGTTGTGTATATTACTAGACCTGAACCTCTCTATGAAAAGCTCTGCTGCTGGTATGAGAGCTCTGCTTATGCAGACATTGTATGAGTGATACAATGAGTGATATTTCACTCATTGATATTTTATATTTCTGTATAATCCAGTGGGAAATAGTTGTTTCATTAAGCTCATAATTAACAACTCAGACATTATTGGTGGCATTGTTGGCAACAACAAACATGCTCTACTTTTTTTAACAACTGTATATTTTAATTATGATCTAATAATAATCAATATCTTTGGCTTATTAACAAAAAAATTGTAGCCTCTACAGGATTCGAACCTGTGACCTCCAGCAAATATCAGCAAACTGGCGCTCTACCAACTGAGCTAAGAGACAGATAGAGAAATAGATGGCTGGCTGATAAGTGAACATTGGGCTACTGGGCATAACTGGTGTATATATATGCTCTAAAGAACGGTTCATTTATACTTTTGTGAAATGTTAACATAGTAATTGTATTATTTTCCTAGTTGTGACCCATATACCATTATATGGTAATGTATGGGTACTGGCATGACTGTCAGGGAAATATTGACACAGCTGCTACCTACAAGATATCTAAGTATACCTGACTTAATAACTTTGAATTCAGTAAGGGTGAGAATGTTGTTGTTGTTTAAGATTCGCTACTTGGAACAAAGAGTTCCAAGTAGCACGGGCTATAGAGAGCTCGTAGTGGACTAAGGGAGAGAATGTTTCATTATATACATCTATACACACACACTACAAGAAGCTGTGGTATAAAAGAAATCGTGGCAACTGTGTTAGAGTGCGGAGGGTACACCGGTTCACGGTATACTGCACTATTTGGGTACAGAATAACATCAACACAACATAACTTGTGTTTAGGTAGAAAACACTGAGATACGACCAGTACACAACGCTGGGTTATTTAGTGAATTTCTTTGGACGTTGTTTCTAGGTTACCATATGCGTAATATTGTTTACAA
This sequence comes from Procambarus virginalis, assembly GCA_020271785.1. Lineage (NCBI taxonomy): Eukaryota > Metazoa > Arthropoda > Malacostraca > Decapoda > Cambaridae > Procambarus > Procambarus virginalis. The sequence goes on along the minus strand of WNGS01109635.1, from coordinate 9,996,549 downwards.
TTGGCATAATTTTTATCTAATTAACTAATAAACTCTCTTAACCTAAGTCAATCTAACCAAACCTAACCTGAGGTCTGATGGTAATTGTTGCCATCAGCTCCGGCTAGTTTATTGTGCACCTCATACTCATCCTGTGAGTTGTTATGGGTGCTAGACCTGATGCTGGGAACAAACTCTTCCCCGTAGTGGACTGAGGTGTTCCCCTGTGGTGATCAGTGACGCCCAGTAGGAAAGTGAACTAAGATCCGCAACACAATGCATAGACAGCGTCAATATTCAGCCCAACCTCCTGTTCTGGTAGTACTTATAGTAACATTGATTGATAAAGATTAAACCATCTAAAAGGTAGTACGCGCATGAATAGTCCGTAAGTGGAGGCACATTGGAGCCATTACCAGAACCAATAGCTGATACTTGAGATCTGTGGAAGGATTGGGTTTTCATGGTTGCTAGCAGTTTATGGCAGCAGGAGGATTGATCGCTGTTTAATATGCAAATCGACGCTTTATACTTGAACAGTACAACCTCGGTAGTTTGGTACCATCAGGATCGTCGTCCTTTTCGAGAAATTGCATTTGTCTGAGAATTTTCGGTGGAAGTCTGGGTCGGGGTATTGTTGCTTCAATATGGCGAGGTTAGTGTAAGAGTTCATGGTGTTGGTGTGGACATACATGGAGTGTGGGTATTTGCTCTGTTTGATTTTTTTGTTTGCGTTGCCATTGTTGCCATTGAATTCACAGGGCGAAGTGAAAACCACATGGCAAGTACTTTTGTCTTCGTCGTTGGTCGCAAGGCAATTCTCGTCGACGTCGGTGGTAGCTATGGAGTCTCCTGGTGTTGGTTGTGGGCGTTTCTGGTGGTCCGTCGTCGTCTTCGGATAATGTCTTCGTTTGCATGGGCAGAAAGGATGTAGCATCCCTGTTACCTGACTAGTTGTGGGCCGGGCGCCGGGTCGGCCGCAGGTGCAGGAGCTGCGAGAAGGTCACCTGGTACCGTCGCCGTCGATAATCCATTTGCGGTGAGCAGCCGGTTGATGGTGTGGACGAATAGGTTTACGTCGTTGCCCACCAATTTGTTGGCGAGGTGTAGAAGTACCGATAACAGGGTTGTTGGTGGTAACTGCATTCCTGGTTGGTGGTAGTAAGGGCTGCGGAGACGAGGAACTAGGAGGTGTTGAAGAAGCAGCAGCTTCCACTGGTGTGTTCTCGGGCAAGGCCGGGAAAGCGGACGTAGGCGGGGGATTGCTAGCTAAGGTGAGGTGGAGGTAGTGTTTGCCGTCATTTTTATTTATTTTCTCCTACCGGTGGAGGAAGTCAGGTGAAACTGCAGTGTGCGGGACATTGAAGAGTAGGCAGCGTCGGTGGGAGGATGTGCAGGCTGTGTGGTGGTGCTCCTTGGCGCAGATACCGCATTTCTGCACTTGCTCGGTGCACTTCCTGGTGTAGTGGGAGTACCCGTAGCACTTGCAGCACTGGCGAAGGTCCGTGTATCATATCAATGAGTGATATTTCATTCACTGATCTTTTATATTTCTGTATAATCTAGTGGGAAATAATTGTTTTATTTAGCTCACAATTAACAACTCAGACATTATTGGTGGCATTGTTGGCAACAACAAACACGCTCTGTTGACCAGACCACAAACTAGAAGGTGAAGGACGACGACGTTTCGGTCCGTCCTGGACCATTCTCAAGTGTAGTGTGTGGTCTGGTCAACATACATTAGCCACGTTATTGTGAATCATCGCCTGCAACAAACACGCTCTCTTTTTCTTACAGCTGTGTATTTGAATTATGATCTAATAAGAATCAATATCGTTGACTTATAAACAAAAAATGTAGCCTCTACAGGATTCGAACCTGTGACCTCCAGCATATATCAGCAAACTGGCGCTCTACCAACTGAGCTAAGAGACAGATAGAGAAGTAGATGGCTGGCTGATAAGTGAACATTAAGTTACTGGGCGTAACTGGTGTATATATGCTCTAAAGAACGGTTCATTTATACTTTTATGAAATGTTAACAATAGTAATTGTATTATTTTCCTAGTTGTGACCCACATACCAATATATAGTAATGTAAGGGCACTGGGATGACTGTCAGGGAAATATTGACACCTACAAGATATATAAGTATACCTGACTTAATAACTTTGAATTCAGTAAGGGTGAGAATGTTGTTGTTGTTTAAGATTCGCTACTTGGAACAAAGAGTTCCAAGTAGCACGGGCTAGAGAGCCCGTAGTGGACTAAGGGAGAGAATGTTTCATTATATACATCTATACACACACACTACAAGAAGCTGTGGTATAAAAGAAATCGTGGCAACTGTGTTAGAGTGCGGAGGGTACACCGGTTCACGGTATACTGCACTATTTGGGTACAGAATAACATCAACACAACATAACTTGTGTTTAGGTAGAAAACACTGAGATACGACCAGTACACAACGCTGGGTTATTTAGTGAATTTCTTTTCACGTTGTTTCTAGGTTACCAAATGCGTAATTTTGTTTACAATTGGCATAATTTTTAACTAATTAAATCTGTACCATTAGCTTCGGCTGGTTTATTGTGCACCTCATACTCATCCTGTGAGTTGTTATGGGTGCTAGGCGGGTTCTGGGAAGGAACTGTCACCCGTAGTGGACTGAGGTGCTCCCCTGTGGTGATCAGTAGCGCCCAGTAGGAAAGTGAACTAAGATCCGCAACACAATGCATATAAAGCGTCAATATTCAGCCCAACCTCCTGTTTTGTTAGTACTTATANGTTTATTTTCTGGCAGTAAATATTTCCCTGTCATTAGCTGCGAACTCTGTCATAGTCCCCTCTTTTGTGATCTTACTGTGTTATCGTAGTATTCTGATGATCTTACTGTGTTATCATAGTATCCTGGTGATCTTACTGTGTTATCATAGTATCCTGGTGATCTTACTGTGTTATCATAGTATCCTGGTGATCTTACTGTGTATCATAGTATCCTGGTGATCTTACTGTGTTATCATAGTATCCTGGTGATCTTACTGTTACTATCACGAGCGATTGTCTAATAAATTACTAAAAAGACATTAAGGACCCTTAAACCAGGTATGTATAAAGTAAATAGGGCCCAGGTAGTAAAGTCGGGTCGTTCTCGACTCACAATCGAGAATTCCAGGTTCGAATCCCGGGCGGGACGGAAATGTTCTCTTGTTCTCCACTCGCATATTCTCTTCCATTATTTGCCTATCACTGTCATCATTTTCACTACAAACTACATCACTGTACTCAAAACTTTGATCCAAGACTGCAAGACCCTCCTCTGAACATTAGTTATACGTGTCAGTTCATTTAATAAACTAATAGTTAAATGAATGCTAAACTCTACGGTTTTTGGTTACACATTTCATATCAATTTGGAATGGGGGTTCGGAGGCCGATTCCCTTCAAGGTTAAACAGAGGCGCCGACCGCGACCACCCAATGGGACTCCAAAAATAATCAAGCACCTTGCCAAGTTCTGTTAGGTTAGCCCCTAAAGCCTGCCTTCCAACCTTAGACAAGCAGAGAGACTTTCTATTTGATAGACTATAGAGGTGTAGTCACTTTCCAGCTGCTCCGGGGCTCTTTTCCCCCTTCCCACTCTTCCATTTTTCCCAATCTTACCCCCCCCCTCTCTTTCGGCTCTCTTTATCCCCACTCTTATCTCCTCGCCCTATCATTCCCTCTCCAACTTTCTCCCTCAAGAACCACCATTTCACCGTTTCTTCCCTTCCCATCTCACCCCTCCTTTCCTTACTTCTCCATTCTCCTCCCTCCTCCTGCCCACACTCTTCCTCCATCCCAATCTCCCTTAATTTCTCTCCGTTGGAACTCAGTCCAGACGCGAACAAATAAGTTCATTCGTTTATTCTTATCAAAATTCAATAGTATTCCATACCTGAAAAATTGCGTAGAGAAAAATCAGCCCTTTTTTCTTTACATGTAACAAGAATAGTGTAAATAAAATTATTTACTGACTAACCGGCTCTTTACACGACCCCCGAATTCCTTTACAATTACTTTACAAAGGAAGTCTCACACGACAACTACTAAAACAGAGAACAATGACCAAGCACACCAGCAGCTACAAAGGAAGCTCCAACACAACAACGACAAGAAAAACAAGGGTGCAGGCCGCCACAAGAAACCCAAAAAGACCATCCCAGTCGGACATGGCTGGTCCGGGCCACACTGACAGTCTTATTATCTCGGTCCACACGCAAACATCAGCTCAGGACACGCCTGATGACGTCGCTTCCTCCTCCACACTCATACGTCCATCCACCTGCCCCTCCACACCACCACGCTAGAGGGTCAGGGAGAGGGAAGGCTGGTAACGGTTAGGTTAGTGGCCCCTCCTTGGAGACCGGTTTTCTCTGGCAAGGATCCCCATGAAGGTCTTCTATGGTGATTGCAATCGAACCTTTCTCATCATTCTGGCAGAGCTCCATCAATACCAGATCTGCATATAGGGTCTGGAATAGTCTTGTGGATCATATCGCAGCAATTTGAGACTAGGCATTCAAAGCTAGTAGATTAGGCATTGAGGAGAGAGAACGAGAGAGAGAGAGAGAGAGAGAGAGAGAGAGAGAGAGAGTGTGTTGAGACTTCATAGAGTTAAAACAGATTTAGTTTTCTTGATTGTATACATATTATGGACTGCTGAAGCATTTCTCTTGATGTTTTGGTAGAACCTTAGGATTTTCACGGGGCTGTTGAATTCCTGTTTTGCTGTTAGTTTTTGTCTGGTCTTAAATTATTTTATACCCTCATTGTTACTTGCGTTTTGCTTGCTTGTAATATTTTTTCCAGACGATCATGTTCCTGAGGTCATAGTTTGTATTTTGTTTTTTTATTGGTGTTATTTTATCTTCACGTTTTCCTCTACGGTGCCAATTGTGCTATCGAGGTGTTATTAAACAGAGGGCTGAGGAACTTAATAACAGGTGTAGGTAACAATAGATTTCAATTCAGAAGGGACTTGGATAAATGTAAGTTTGGAAGCAGCAGTGTTAACTTATGGAACAAATTACTTGGAACATAATAATATAGACGTTTGGAATTGCTAGATTATTTAAAGCATAAATTAGACAAATATATATGCACGAGTCTAATAAATAGCAGCTCCCTCGTCTTGTTCGAAAACAGTTTGTTCTGTTCTTAAATCAAACCATTTCATATGTAGGCTTGATCGTGTCATACTCGAGAGAAACGTCTGTAAATTGAGCTCAGATATATATATATATATATATATATATATATATATAATATATTATATATATATATATATATATATATATAATCATTTAAATTACTCCAACTTTGAGGCTTATTATCAAACACACATATGTAAGGCTGAAGGAACAGCAGACAACATACACGTGGATAAGAATACATACACGTGGATAAGAATACATACACGGGGGTAAGAATACATACACGGGGGTAAGAATACATACACGGGGGTAAGAATACATACACGGGGGTAAGAATACATACACGGGGGTAAGAATACATACACGGGGGGTAAGAATACATACACGGGGGGTAAGAATACATACACGGGGGTAGGAATATTTATCGCCTGAGGCCGCTGACATCAGCATATGAATCCGGCCCCGACCGGCAGGAGAGAGTGCCTGATATACATGACAAAGTGAGCAAGAATGTAATAAGCCCGTAGGGAACCGCACTTCATCATTTTGGCCCACAGCCCTCCTGGGACAGTGTAGGTGACGGGGAGGAAATTTAAGAAGAGGGTAAGAATGAGACAGGCGATGGGGGAGAGGTGAGGGAAGAAGAGGACGTGTGTGAAAGAGGAGACGAGACAGATGACGAGAGAGTTAGACAGGTGTAGGAAGAGGAATTAGGTAATGGAAGAGGAAAGAGGTGAGGGTAGAAGATACAAGTGAGGGGTGAGGAGACACGAGAGGGGAGAAAGGACAGGTGAGGGATGGCTAATGTTGACTTATCTGGAATTTACAATGCAGATCCCGGTACCCCTGCGGCTTGTGTTCAGAGAACGTGGATGCTGGGTTGACGGCAGGAAATGCAAAGTTGCTGAGGCAGCAGCTGCTGCTGTTGCTGCTGTTGCTGCTGCTGCTGCTGCTGCTGCCTGAGCGAGAAGGGAACTTGATGTCGAAGAGTGGAAGTGCATGCATGTTTGTGTACCGTGGTGGATGTGTGCACACATTTGTGTGGTACGGTGGACGTGCGTGCATACTTGTGGGGAACAGTGACGTTGCGTGCATATTTGTGTTGTACGGTGGAGGTGCAGTCACATTTTATGGTACTGTTGACGTGCGACCACATTTTTACCAATATATTTATCAACGTTCTGGGAAGCCTTCAAAATTCTCCTTTACTGATATGACAAACTAGAGTGGGTACCCGCTTCGGCTTGGCCTTCTTCAGCTCTTCCCCTATAACTTTCCTCCCATACTCCTGCCCCCTTTCTCTTTTTTCCCCTCTCCTCTGGTCTCCCCCCTCTCTCATATTTATCCCCTCTTCTTTCCTCGCCATCTTTCTACACAGTAAACCTCCCTCTACCCCCTCCCATTTTCTCTCATTCCCTCTCACCCCTCTCCCCTCTCCCCCCTTTTCTCCTTTTTCTCCCCAACATCACCCCTCCCCTCCTCCCTCCACCCTCTCTACATCTCTTCCCTCTCACTCACGTCTCCTCCTCTCCTCACCTTTCTGCCTCTCTCTCTTTCCCTTTCTTCAAACACCATCCACTTTTTCTTCCGTCTCTTCAAACAGCCCCCTCTCCCCCCCCCCCCTCGTTCTCCTTCCCTCTCTTCAGTTTTAACGTCTTAACCCTTCTCCTTCCTTCTCTCTAACCCCTCTCAACACTCTTTCTCAATCTCAGATTGTTTAACACATTTAGGTACATCTGTATTTGTCCCGCTACCCTAGCCTATATGGAGGGGAGTAGTGTGTCAAAATGTGATGACACGTAATGCTAAAATCCCCATCACACAGGATGGTTAGTCATACAGAGGCATGTGATAAATAGTCTGCGCTGGCAGACTCCGGATGCATTATGAGGATATCATCATGAACACGAGAGTGAACATGGTTGCAGTGATACTAAAAGTCCCCATCTCGCAAGATGGTTAGTTTTACAGGGCCATATGTTTAGTAGCCTGCACTGGTAAATTTTGAATGCATTATGAGGCTATCGTCAAGAACAAGAAAATGAATAAAGTAATTGCAAAGCTCCAGGTACCTCATGCCAACGGGTCTGAAAGGTCTAATAACTGGGCATTCGGTGAAGTGTGGGAGATCATGCCGCAGTTCCTGCTCACAGAGTTTGCACCTGGAGTGCTCAGGATTGGGAGATCCGTCACCTGTAGCCACCTGCCACAGGTAACGGTAACCCAACCTGATCCTTGCAACCACTGTGTCGCACAGTCTGGTGGACGCTTTGTGCTGCCCATAAACATAGGTTTCAGATCTGAACAAATCATAGCTTTTTATACTGGTGCTTCCAGGTCGTTGGGACTCAGTAATTTCTCTCCTATCAGACCTGATTTTTTGGAACAATATAGTTTTGACAGCAGAGATAGGGATACCTCGGTCTAATTCAACTCATATCTACGGACAACACAACCAATATGTCAGACACTCCATTTTCTTGCGTTAAATTTTGGTTGTAAGACCCAAAATAATTGTAGGGTCAACAATACATTCTTAACCCCCACAAACACAACCAAGTGAGTACACACACACACACACACACACACACACACACACACACACACACCACACACACACACACACACACACACACACACACACACACACACACACACACACACACACACACACACACACACACGCACACACACATTTTCAACCATTTTTCAATATTTTTACTATTTTTGTAAGATGGTGAGATGAGACACCTAGCTTAGGTGTTGGTCAAGAGCAACACGGAGGACCTGGTGTTGGAACACTCATACTGCTGCTGTCTAATATATTACCAAGGAGCGCCCAGAGACAACGATCAATAATTGTGCTAATATTGCTGACAAGAAATAACCTCCATGTCTAAACATCAGTGTACCTCTGTATTAGCATTATTTTGTAATTCAAGAAGAGTCAATAACTTGGGTTTGAAAAAAAAAACAAAATATTTAGCCTCTACAGGACTCGAACCTGCGACCTCCAGCAAGTTTCAGCGACTGGCGCTCTACCAACTGAGCTAAGAGACAAGTGATGATACTTGACGTTGGAAATATATTTAACAAGGTCGTTTGTCGCCAAACAACCGAGATTGTAAAGGGTGCTTTGGTTTCATTTGACGTTGTCGGGAGGGGGAACCTGTCAAACACACCGAAACTACGACGTTGGTACAACGTTCGAACAAGTTTTAACACACACTAACCAGTTATAACAACCAATATAGCAAGTTGTAACAACGTTCTAATACGTCATAAACACGTTAAGCCAACATGTAACAACTTTATTACAAGTTGTAACAAGCGGAAAATAGAGACAGTTTCGGTTTGTGTTTCCAGGGTTTAAGCGTGTACTTAGGTTTACTGAAATCCCACTCAAAGTAATTACTGACCTTTTCCAAGGATGCAACCCGCAGCTGGTAACAAAAAGTTCCTCTAATCTGTTTTCTGCTACGTGAACAGGAGCATAAGATGAAAGAAAAAGCAACCCAAACGACTTCGTTCGGTGGCGAGAGTAAAAAAAAAGCTTTGAGTTTCTGGAGGTGTATGTTATGTGAGAGAGACTTGTCAGTATCAGCAGGTACAGTGGCAGGTATTGACGACATGTGTGTAACAAGTCCACTACGGGCTCACCATAGCCCGTGCTACTTGGAACTTTTTGTTCCAGGTAGCGAATCTTTAACAACCACAACATGACGACTTGTGAGTGTGTTGGGTTTACCTCTAGGTGCTGCAGTTAAGGGTGCAGGCACGTTCTTTGTTAGAGTACAAAGGTATAACTACGATAAAAGAAAACGTCATTTTCACGTATTACAACTCTTCTCCCAAGTGCAAGCACTATCCTAAACTTTAAGATTGCTACTGTGTGTTATTCCCCAAGATCACTGCTTCCTTGTTATGAGCGTTATCATACGTTCACCGTTATCTACTGATAACGGTAAACGTTGAGTGGTATTCTAAGATCACACTACCCTTGTAACTCCATTTCCCAGAGTTATGAATGAGTGAATGAATATACCCCTCACATGAATACTGAACCCTGCAGAAAACATTGATCCATGCAAGGCCGCTCCAGTATGTATCCACTCCACATGTATTCACATGTTGATCTAGCCGAGCCTTGATAATGGTCATAGACGGACCGAAAAGTTGTCGTTTCTCCCTCGTCTGTTGTGTGATTTGGTCATCACCTCTATAATGTTGAAACATTTTGAATCCTCTAGTTTTGTTTTGTGATGCGCATGTTAATGTGCCTCTTAGCTCAGCTGGTAGTGCGCCGGGAAAAGTGGATTACTAACTGGAGGTCGCAGGTTCGACTCCTGCAGGGGCTGGTTTTATTTAAAAAAAATCCTAGTGAAGGACATTTTGAGCTTTTGTGTTAAGTTCAACAAAAGATTTGGAAAATCGTGTGTAGTATATTTGAACATGAGAGCGTCTGCGTCTACCCGGGAAGATAACAGATATTTGCCAAATTTCTATTGTCCATCGTAACGCAGACGTAGTCTATGTTTCTATAGTTTCAGAGTGGACAACTTTGTACTAACTTGAGTGAAATTAAACATTAATTAACGCGCGTATCAAGGGGTGTCAAGTTACAGCACCGCTCCTGTGCCAGGTAAGTCCACTACGGGCTCACCATAACCCGTGCTACTTGGAACTTTTTGTTTCCAGCAGCTGAATCTAAAACAACAAAAACAACAACAACAAGGGATGTGTGGTGGCAGATCACAGCACATACACATCACCGCACCTAATGACGCCCCTCCACAGTTTTCTGTTGCAAACGTTTCAGATGTTCAACGAGCGACCGTGAACGAACCGTCTGTTCTCTTGATTTGCCGATCCGTAAGAATTGCAACTGTATTTTATTGGTAATAAACGTTCGAACCCAAGCAAGCCATCCAACCTCGTCGAGGTCAAGGCATAGAAAATATCAATATTACGTAACTTTAAATTTTACTAATTCGTCGCGTGTTTAAAGACCTAGGTGGTCAATTTCGTATCTATGGAGACTTATTAGATTTACGTTTTCAAGACGTTGTTGTGATCAGTTATTTATAATTGATAACAAATTCACTTTAATAATATATTTCTCGTAGAACGTTTTCTTTCACCTGATGCCGCTGTTCCCCTAGCTGCAAAATAGGAACGGCAGGGAGTCGGGCAATTGTTGTGGTGGTTTCATCCTGGAGAAGGTTAGTAGTTGGCCTAGGTCGACCTATAGGTAAGCCTATGGACAGGCTTCCTGTCCCCGAGGGCGGGAATTATTATTCGGTGTCTGCTTAAGGAATCTGAAGATTCAACACTCGAGATTTTAAATGAAGCAAATTTAATTCCTGTTCAAATTTATTAAAATTGGAAAGAAATGTGTCTGTATGTCTTGAAGTAATCTACAAAAATACGGCAGTTATAGGTAATTACCACAGAAGTTGGTCCGATACAGTTTTTTGGCTGTGTCCAGGACCCAGTACCACTCTACCATCGAAGACTGTAGCCAGAATCCAATACCAGTTTGTTTCTGTAGAGTAGCCTTAGATTGTAACCAGGACACAGATCCACAGTAATGTCTTAGTTAAATGTAGCCAGGATAAAATATTACTGTACTCTCTTAGATAGCAGCGAGGACCCTGTACTCTGTTAGACTTTCGCCAGGAACCTCTACCACTTACTTTTAGTGGTACAAGCTTAGACTGTTATCTGGGACTTGTACCAACGTACTGTCAATGAACATTGGTACAATGAACTTAAATGTTTCAGAGGTATTGTAAACTATTATTGTAAGAGTTGTGTATATTATTAAACCCGTACCCTTCAATGAAGACTGGTATGAGAGCTCTGATTATACATTGTATGAGTGATACAATGAGTGATATTTCACTCATTAATATTTTATATTTCTATATAACCCAGTTGGTAATAGTTGTTTTATAAAGCTCATAATTAACAACTCGGACATTATTGGTGGCAAAGTTGGCAACAACAAACAACTCTATTTTTCTTAACAGCTGTGTATTTTAAATAGGATCTAATAAGAATCAATATATGTGGCTTATAAACCAAACAAAAATGTAGCCTCTACAGGATTCGAACCTGCGACCTCCAGCAAATATCAGCTAACTGGCGCTCTACCAACTGAGCTAAGAGACATATAGAGTAATAGATGATTGTCTGTTAAATAAACATTAGGTTACTGAGCGTAACTGGTATATATATATGCTCTAAAGTGCGGTTCATTTATACTTTTGGGAAATGTTAACAATATTAATTGCATTACTTTCCTAGTTGTGAACAACATATCAATATATGATAATGTATGGGTACTGGCCTGAATCTGTCAGGGAAATATTGACACAGATGCTACCCGCAAGATACATATATATACCTGACTTAATAACTTTGAATTCAATAAGAGTGAGAATGTTTCATTATATACATCTATAACACACTATAAGAAGCTGTGGTATAAGACAAGCCGTGACAACTGTGTCACAGTGCGGATGGTACACCGGTTCACGGTACTATTTGGGTACAGAATAGCAACAACACAACGTAACTTGTGTTTAGTTAGAAAACACTGAGATACGACCAGAGCACAACGCTGTGTTATTTAACGACGTTCTTTTAACGCTGTTTCTAGGTTACCAAATGCGTAATTTTGTTTACAGTTGGCATAATGTCTAACCAATTAACTAATAAACCTCTCTTAACTTAAGCCATTCTAACTAAACCTAACCTGATGTCTGATGGTAAATGTTGCCATCAGCTGCGGCTAGTTTATTGTGCACCCCATACTCATCTTGTGAGTTGAAGTTTATTGTACACCCATACACATCCTGTGAGTTGTTGTTTATTGTGCACGCAAATATAATCTAATCTACAACTCCTGTGAGTTGTAGTTTATTGTGCACCCCATTCTCATCCTGTGAGCGATTGTGTGTTGTGCACCCCATACTCATCCTCTGAGCGTCAATTAAATATGGACCCCATACTCATCGTGTGTATTCCATGTACCGAACGAGGAGCTAGCTCAAGAGTATGAAATCCAGCATGAGGAAGGGAGAGGAACTGTATATTGGGTATACGCCCAGGGGGAAACTGAGGGAGACATCTCCCGTCACGCAGGGTGCAGTAGCATCTCCACAGATCTCCAGTATCAGCTCTTGATACTGGCAATGGCTCAAAAGGGCCACCACTTACGGGCTATTCATGCCCGTGCCACCTTTTGGGTGGCTTAATCTTAAACAACAGTAGCAGGAGAAACTCGCTATATAGCCTCTCAGAAAAGAGACAGCATTGCATTCAGTCACTACTCGAGCGAGCATTATTGCGGGTGAGGAGAGGAGCAAGGAGAGTGGAAAGAATGGTAGTAACAAGACAGTTATAGAGTTGTTCAGGAGTGCAAGAAGTAATCTACCTGGTGCACCAGGTTAGTGCACTCTAAACCTGCACCATTTTTGAGTGCACTTATGTCGACGCAGGAACAAGGAGAAGTCTGACCATGATGGCCGAATGGGATATGTTTCTGGAACGAAAGATTGGAGATAAGAACTTAGTTCTCGAGTCACATTCGTGGATGATGAGTTCGATCCTCGGGCAGGGATCGAATCCGCCCAGGGATCGAACATTTCTCCTGATGCACCGTTCTTTAAAAAAAAAAAACTTCTTCAACATAACTGTTAGAGAAACCATTATTGACTAGGATCTGCCTTACTCTGCAGATCTCGTTTTTGTCCAGTTGCAGAGTATTTTCTTGATTTGCTTCTTATTCTGTGAAAAACTTGGAGGTAGTTTAACCTGTACAACAGGTAGAGCAGGGAAACGAGGGAGGCACTTGCAAGATGGAGGAAAGATAGAGGTGAGGAAGAGGACATTCCTCGAGGAAGGTAAGAGAAGGTGAAAGGTACGGATGGGATGGGTTTAATAAAGGGGGTGAAAGAAGGGGGTAATAATGGGTACAAAAATAGGAACGCAAAAATAAGAGGAGAAAGAAAAGGAAAGATAAAAAGGATGGGTAGGCTTATGTTAGGTCAAATTATTAGAAAGGTTAAAGAATTTGAATATGTACTAACACTCTTCCTAGTAATCTGTTCACTATGCTGCTCCTGCTTCACATTGATTAAAATTGGAAAGACATTTGTCCGTAAGTCTTGAAGTAATCTACAAAAATACGGCAGTTATAGGTAATTACCACAGAAGTTGGTCTGATACCGTTTTTGGCTGTGTCCAGGACCCAGTACCACTCTACCGTCATAGACTGTAGCCAGGATCCAATACCAGTTAGTTTCTGTGGAGTAGCCTTAAGCTGTAACCAGGACACAGATCCACTGTAATGCCTTAATTGACTGTTGCCAGGATAAAATACCATTGTACTCTCTTAGATAGAAGCGAGGACCCTGTACTCTGTTAGACTTTCGCCAGGAACCTGTACCACTTACACTTACTTTTAGAGGTACAAGGTTAGACTGTCATCTGGATCTTGTACCAATTTACTGTCAATGAACATTGGTACAATGAACTTGTACAATGTACAATGAACTTTCAAATTTCAGAGGTATTGTAAACTATTAAGGCAAGAGTTGTGCATATTATTAAACCTGTACCCCTCAATAAAGACTGGTATGAGAGCTCTGCTAATACAGACATTGTATGAGTGATACAATGAGTGATATTTCACTCACTGATATTTTATATTTCTGTATAATCCAGTGGGAAATAGTTGTTTTATAAAGCTCATAATTAACAACTCAGACATTATTGGTGGCATTGTTGGCAACAACAAACAAACTCTATTTTTCTTAACAGCTGTGTATTTGAATTATGATCTAATAAGAGTCAATATCGTTGGCTTATAAAGAAAAAATTTGTAGCCTCTACAGGACTCGAACCTGTGACCTCCAGCAAATGTCGTCGAACTGGCGCTCTACCAACTGAGCTAAGAGACAGATAGAGAAGTAGATGATTGACTTTTAAGTGAACATTGGGTTACTGGGCGAAACTGGTATATATGCTCTAAAGTACGGTTCATCTATACTTTTGTGAAATGTTAACAATAGTAATTGTATTATTTTCCTAGTTGTGACCCACATACCATATATGGTAATGTATGGGTACTGGCCTGACTGTCAGGGAAATATTGACACAGCTGCTACTTTCAAGACATCTATATATACCTGACTTAATAACTTTGAATTCAATAAGAGTGAGAATGTTTCATTATATACATCTATAAACACACTACAAGAAGCTGTGGTATACAACAAATCGTGACAACTGTGTCAGAGTGCGGATGGTACACCGGTTCACGGTACACTGCACTATTTGGGTACAGAATAGCAACAACACAACGTAACTTGTGTTTAGTTAGAAAACACTGAGATACGACCAGAGCACAACGCTGTGTTATTTAACGACGTTCTTTTAACGCTGTTTCTAGGTTACCAAATGCGTAATTGTGTTTACAATTGGCATAATGTCTAACCAATTAACTAATAAACCTCTCTTAACCTAAGCCATTCTAACCAAACCTAACCTGATATCTGATGGTAATTGTTGCCATCAGCTCCTGCTGGTTTATTGTGCACCTCATACTCATCCTGTGAGTTGTTATGGGTGCTAGGCCGGGTTCTGGGAAGGAACTGTCCCCCGTAGTGGACTGAGGTGCTCCCCTGTGGTGATCAGTGACGCCCAGTAGGAAGGGGGAACTAAGCTCTGCAAAACAATGCTGAAAGCTTCAATATTTAGCCCATCCTCCTGTTTTGTTAGTACTTACAGTAACTGATTGATAAAGATTAAGCCATCCAATACGTGGCACCGGCATGAATAACCCGTAAGTGGAGGCTCTTTGGAGCCATTACCAGTACTAAATAGCTGATACTTGCGATCTGTGGAAGGATGGGGTCTTCATGGTCGCTCGCAGTTTATGGCCCGCAGAGGGCTTGGTCGCAGTTTAATGTGCAAGGCGACACTTTATACTTGAACAGTACAACCTCAGTAGTTTGGTACCATCAGGATTGTCGTCCTTTTCGAGAAATTGTAATTGTCTAGGAATTTGTGGTAGAATTTTGGGTCGTGGTATTCTTGCTTCAGTATGGTAAGGTCAGTGTAGCAGTTCATGGTGTTGGTGTGGACATATATGGAGTGCGGGTATTTGTTCTGGTTGATTTCTATTGTGTGCGTTGCCATTGAACTCAGTGGGCGAAGTGAAGAGCACATGGCAAGTACTTTGTCTTCGTCGTTGGTCGCAAGGCTATTCTCGTCGATGTCGGTGGTGGCTCTGAAGAGTCTCCTGGTGTTGGTTGTGGAGTTTCGGGTGGTCAGTCGTCGTCTTATCATGTGATGTCTTCGTTGGCACGGGCAGCCAGAATGTGACATCCCTGTTACCGGATTGGTTGTGGGGCCGGGCCAGTCGCAAGTGCAGGAGCTGGGAGAAGGTCACCTGGTACCGTCGCCGTCCGTACTCTATTTGCGGTGAGCAGCCGGTTGATGGTGTGGCCATATAGGTTTACGTCGTTGCCCGCCAATTTGTCGGCGAGGTGTAGAAGCACCGGTAGCAGGGTGTTGTTGGTGGTAACTGCATTCCTGGTTGGTGGTAGTGAGGGCTACGGAGACGAGGGACTAGGAGGTGTTGAGAAAGCAGCAGCTTCTACAGGTGTGTTCTTGGGCAAGGCTGGGAAAGCGGACGTAGGCGGGATGGTTAGCTGAGGTGAGGTGGAGGTAGTGTTTGACGTCATCTTTTTTTATTTCCACCTCCCGATGGTGACTGGTAAAACTGCAGTGTGCGGGCCATAGCAGAGTAGGCAGCGTCGGTGGGAGGATGTGCAGGCTGTGTAGTGGTGCTCCTTGGCGCAGATACTGCATTTCTGCACTTACTCGGTGCACTTCCTGGTGTAGTGGGAGTAGCCGTAGCACTTGAAGCACTGACGAAGGTCCGTATATCGTTCCTGGATCACTTGGGCGGGTGGAATGGTGAGTCCGGTGTAGTCACTTAAGTCCGTGTTCCGTGGCGTGGGTCGCTTTGATGGCCATGATGGTCACCTTCAGTGTCGGTCTGTGGGTGTTGTCGAAGTTGGTGCTGGTCTTGGACACTACCACGGTCAGCGTCGGGTTCAGGGCATTGATGCTGGCGAGGATATCGTCATCGCTGCGGGCAGAGATCCATGCGCTGATGTTTCTGGCAAACACAATCCTATCCGTCAGGTGGCGTCGTGGAGGAGTGAGGGTGAGGCCGGCGTCTAGCAGGGTGGTCGTGACGGAGACGGCGAATAACTTCTCTAACTCGTTGTCGCTGAAGAAGAGAAGGTGAACACCTCTTCTAGTTTCCAGGATGTCATCCGGTGAGACATTTCCGGTTGTAGAGACCTTTTCTAAGATTACAGACGTGGTAAAAACGAGGTCCTGTCAGAGGTGTACCTTGACTCTGTGCAATATGGTTCAGGTGGGCCCTGGCCCATAGATGCTTGGGTCTGTAGGTCTTTGTCCCAACTAAATCTTGACCGGTTGTGTGATGTGTATGTGTGTGTGGAGCTTATAGTAACGATGAAGACAATAGTATTCACACACAAACATATAAATGTGTGTGTAAATCACGAAGAAATTAACGTGATGAACAATGAGACAATGTCAGACCACGAACGAGGGATTGAGACAGGAAATTCCTTAAGTACTTTCGTATTTAATAATACATCTTCAGAAGGATAGACATTACAATGAGGTGAAAAACTACTTTCTTTGTTCACAAACATAGGAGGGAACTGCAGAATGTCCAATCGCCATTACATATGAATTCCAGGAAACATTAATGAGATAATATTGAAAGATTAATGACATAATAATGAAATATTAATGAGATAAGGATATATTAATGAGATATTAATGAAATAACTGCATTAATGATCTTACTGAAATCATGTTTTAATTGAACAGTCAAAAATGGATCCAAATGCAAATCACACTACAAATGCAAATTTGGATCCATTTTGATTGCTCAGTAAAAACACAATTTCAAACATTTCACGATTTTAAAACATTTCCCACAAAATATAAATGAACTGTACTTTAGAACATATATTCCATATACGCCCAGTAACTTCTTGTTTACTGATTAACAGCCAACTATCTAGTGCTCTATGTGTCTCTAAGCTCAGGTGGTAGAGCGCCATTGTTGAAATTTGCTGGAGGTCGCAGGTTCGATTCCTGTAGAGGCTACAATGTTTTTACAAGCCAAAGTGACACATAGGCAACTGTTGTGGGGTTGCATCCTGGAGAAGGGCAATAGTTGGCCTAGGTGGACCTATATATAAGTTTAAGCACAGGCTTCCTGTCCCCGAGGGCGGGAATTATTACTTGGTGTCTGCTTAAGGAATCTGAAGATTCAACACTCGAGATTTTAAACGAGCAAGTTTAATTCCTAATCAAATTGGCTAAAATTTTAAGAAATTTGTCTATAATTCTTGAATTAATGTACAAAAATACGGCAGTTATAGGTAATTACTACAGAAATAAGTAGGAACAGTTTTGGGCTGAGTCCACTACCCAGTACCACTCTACTGTCATTGACCGTAGCCAGGATCCGATGCCAGTTTGTTTCAGTGGAGGAGTCTTATACTGTAACCAGGATCCATGTTCACTGTAATGTCTTAATTGACTGTAACCAGGAACCTGTGCCACTTACTTTTGGTGGTACAAGTTTAGACTGTTATCTGAAACTTGTATCAATGTACTGTCAATGAACATTGGTTCAATGAACTTTTACCAATGTACAATAAACGTTCAGGTTTCAGAGGTATTGTATACTATTAATGCAAGAGTTGTGTATATTACTAGACCTGAACCTCTCTATGAAAAGCTCTGCTGCTGGTATGAGAGCTCTGCTTATGCAGACATTGTACTCACCTATTTGTACTCACCTATTTGTGCTTGCGGGGGTTGAGCTTTGGCTCTTTGGTCCCGCCTCTCAACTGTCAACCAACCGGTGTACAGATTCCTGAGCCTACTGGGCTCTATCATATCTACACTTGAAACTGTGTATGGAGTCAGCCTCCACCACATCACTGCCTAATGCATTCCATCCGTTAACTACTCTGACACTGAAAAAGTTCCTTCTAACGTCTCTGTGGCTCATGTGGGTACTCAGTTTCCACCTGTGTCCCCTTGTTCGCGTCCCCCCAGTGTTGAATAGTTTGTCCTTGTCTACCCGGTCGATTCCTCTGAGGATTTTGTAGGTTGTGATCATATCTCCCCTTACTCTTCTGTCTTCCAGTGTCGTAAGGTGCATTTCCCGCAGCCTTTCCTCGTAACTCATGCCTCTTAGTTCTGGGACTAGTCTAGTGGCATACCTTTGGACTTTTTCCAGCTTCGTCTTGTGCTTGACAAGGTACGGGCTCCATGCTGGGGCTGCATACTCCAGGATTGGTCTTACATATGTGGTGTACAAGATTCTGAATGATTCCTTACACAGGTTCCTGAACGCTGTTCTGATGTTAGCCAGCCTCGCATATGCCGCAGATGTTATCCTTTTTATGTGGGCTTCAGGAGACAGGTTTGGTGTGATATCAACTCCTAGATCTTTCTCTCTGTCCGTTTCATTAAGTACTTCATCTCCTATTCTGTATCCTGTGTCTGGCCTCCTGTTTCCACTGCCTAGTTTCATTACTTTGCATTTACTCGGGTTGAACTTCAACAGCCATTTGTTGGACCATTCACTCAGTCTGTCTAGGTCGTCTTGTAGCCTCCTACTATCGTCCTCAGTTTCAATCCTCCTCATAATTTTTGCATCGTCGGCAAACATTGAGAGAAACGATTCTATACCCTCTGGGAGATCATTTACATATATCAGAAACAGTATAGGTCCAAGGACTGACCCCTGCGGGACTCCACTCGTAACGTCTCGCCAATCTGAGACCTCACCCCTCACACTGACTCTTTGTCTCCTGTTGGTTAGGTACTCCTGTATCCAACGGAGTACCTTCCCTTTCACTCCAGCCTGCATCTCCAGCTTTTTCACTAGCCTCTTGTGTGGCACTGTATCAAAGCTTTCTGACAATCCAAAAATATGCAGTCTGCCCACCCTTCTCTTTCTTGCCTTATTTTTGTAGCATGGTCGTAGAATTCAAGTAACCCTGTGAGGCAGGACCTGCCATCCCTGAACCCATGTTGATGCTGTGTTACAAAGTTCCTTCGCTCCAGGTGTTCCTTCGCTCCAGATTGTATGAGTGATACAATGAGTGATATTTCACTCATTGATATTTTATATTTCTGTATAATCCAGTGGGAATAGTTGTTTCATTAAGCTCATAATTAACAACTCAGACATTATTGGTGGCATTGTTGCAACAACAAACATGCTCTACTTTTTTTAACAGCTGTATATTTTAATTATGATCTAAAAATAATCAATATCTTTGGCTTATTAACAAAAAAATTGTAGCCTCTACAGGATTCGAACCTGTGACCTCCAGCAAATATCAGCAAACTGGCGCTCTACCAACTGAGCTAAGAGACAGATGGAGAAATAGATGGCTGGCTGATAAGTGAACATTGGGCTACTGGGCATAACTGTGTATATATATGCTCTAAAGAACGGTTCATTTATACTTTTGTGAAATGTTAACATAGTAATTGTATTATTTCCTAGTTGTGACCCATATACCATTATATGGTAATGTATGGGTACTGGCATGACTCTGTCAGGAAATATTGACACAGCTGCTACCTACAAGATATCTAAGTATACCTGACTTAATAACTTTGAATTCAGTAAGGGTGAGAATGTTGTTGTTGTTTAAGATTCGCTACTTGGAACAAAGAGTTCCAAGTAGCACGGGCTATAGAGAGCTCGTAGTGGACGAAGGGAGAGAATGTTTCATTATATACATCTATACACACACACTACAAGAAGCTGTGGTATAAAAGAAATCGTGACAACTGTGTTAGAGTGCGGAGGGTACACCGGTTCACGGTATACTGCACTATTTGGGTACAGAATAACATCAACGCAACATAACTTGTGTTTAGGTAGAAAACACTGAGATACGACCAGTACACAACGCTGGTTATTTAGTGAATTTCTTTGGACGTTGTTTTAGGTTACCATATGCGTAATATTGTTTACAATTGGCATAATTTTTATCTAATTAACTAATAAACTTCTCTTAACCTAAGTCAATCTAACCAAACTAACCTGAGGTCTGATGGTAATTGTTGCCATCAGCTCCGGCTAGTTTATTGTGCACCTCATACTCATCCTGTGAGTTGTTATGGGTGCTAGACCTGATGCTGGGAACAAACTCTCCCCATAGTGGACTGAGGTGCTCCCCTGTGGTGATCAGTGACGCCCAGTACGAAGGGGTAACTAAGCTCCGCAACACAATGCAGAAAGTTTCAATATTCAGCCCATCCTCCTGTTCTGGTGGTACTTATAGTAACTGATTGATTGATAAAGATTAAGCCATCTAAAAGGTAGTACGCGCATGAATAGTCCGTAAGTGGAGGCACATTGGAGCCATTACCAGAACCAATAGCTGATACTTGAGATCTGTGGAAGGATGGGGTTTTCATGGTTGCTAGCATTTTATGGCCCGCAGGAGGGTTGGTCGCTGTTTAATATGCAAATCGACGCTTTATACTTGAACAGTACAACCTCGGTAGTTTGGTACCATCAGGATCGTCGTCCTTTTGAGAAATTGCATTTGTCTTAGAATTTTTCGGTGGAAGTCTGGGTCGGGGTATTGTTGCTTCAATATGGTGAGGTTAGTGTAAGAGTTCATGGTGTTGGTGTGGACGTACAGGGGTGCGGGTATTTGCTCTGTTTGATTTTTTTGTTTGCGTTGCCATTTAATTCACAGGGCGAAGTGAAAACCACATGGCAAGTACTTTTGTCTTCGTCGTTGGTCGCGAGGCAATTCTCGTCGACGTCGGTGGTAGCTATGGAGTCTCCTGGTGTTGGTTGTGGGCGTTTCTGGTGGTCCGTCGTCGTCTTCGGATAATTGTCTTCGTTTGCATGGGCAGAAAGGATGTAGCATCCCTGTTACCTGACTAGTTGTGGGCCGGGCGCCGGGTCGGCCGCAGGTGCAGGAGCTGGGAGAAGGTCACCTGGTACCGTCGCCGTCGGTAATCCATTTGCGGTGAGCAGCCGGTTGATGGTGTGGACGAATAGGTTTACGTCGTTGGCCACAATTTGTTGGCGAGGTGTAGAAGTACAGATAACAGGGTTGTTGGTGGTAACTGCATTCCTGGTTGGTGGTAGTGAGGGCTGCGGAGACGAGGAACTAGGAGGTGTTGAAGAAGCAGCAGCTTCCACTGGTGTGTTCTCGGGCAAGGCCGGGAAAGCGGACGTAGGCGGGGGATTGCTAGCTAAGGTGAGGTGGAGGTAGTGTTTGCGTCATTTTTATTTATTTTCTCCTACCGGTGGAGGAAGTCAGGTGAAACTGCAGTGTGCGGGACATTGAAGAGTAGGCAGCGTCGGTGGGAGGATGTGCAGGCTGTGTGTGGTGCTCTTGGCGCAGATACCGCATTTCTGCACTTGCTCGGTGCACTTCCTGGTGTAGTGGGAGTACCCGTAGCACTTGCAGCACTGGCGAAGGTCCGTGTATCATATCAATGAGTGATATTTCATTCACTGATCTTTTATTTTCTGTATAATCTAGTGGGAAATAATTG
>WNGS01109635.1:9910908-9927443 GCA_020271785.1 Procambarus virginalis | reverse complement strand
CTCTTGCTGATATCACCTGGCATGAGGTATCTGGCGCTTAGCAGTTACTTTAATCACTTTCGTGTGCTGAGGCTATCCTCATATTGCACCCACAATTTGCCAGTGCAGGCTGCTAGGAAACTCTACGGGGGAATTAAGCCACATTTGACAACCTCGCCTCTGTAAGTGTTCGACTACCTCGCCTCTGTAAGTGTTCGACTACCTCGCCTCTGTAAGTGTTCGACTACCTCGCCTCTGTAAGTGTTCACTGCGATGCAGAGAACCTGATGGTAGCCAAAGGAGTCACCCCCAGTACATGAGAAGCTGCAAGGGTTTCTTGTGTGGGTGAATGGACCAGTGGCTTCACTTTGGTGGATAGGGTGTGTCTTGAAATGTTTGTCCCATCCACGGAGAGTCTGCATGTCGTTTGGGCACTTGATCTGTGGGATCTCGCATGTGAATTTCAAATTGTCATTAGGGTCGGTCATGTTGTTTGAGAGCAAGGTGTGAGGTGGTTGGTCAGATGTTATAACATATGACGTGGACTGGAATTCCAACAGGTGTGTGTGTGAGGGGGGGGGCGGATGTGTAGAGAGGTCTGGTGTAAGGTAACACCAACACAGCCAGTCAGCTGAACCTCCATAACGTGACACTCCCTAATCACAACCCATCTCTCACAACATAAAACTCTGTCTCCCTTAACATAATCATCATTCTCCCTCAACACAACCATTATTCTCCCTAAAACTCTCATTATCATAAATCTTTCTCTATTTTGTTATAACTAAGACCAGGCTGAATTGTAAAGATATTGATTTTCCTAATGGCTCTGCACGTTAAGAGCTGTTATACTACAGAAGCTCATCTTAAGCCTGACCCTTGAAACTAATTTAATTGATAACCTTATTTTTAGTTTATATTCGGAATAAACTTGACTTACTTCCAAGTTATAATGAAAACGTGAGAATAAAGGACATTACAGAAGGACTGTTGACCCATACGAGGCAGCTCCTATTTAAATCCTCACAAACTCATTATATATATATATATATATATATATATATATATATATATATATATATATTTATATAATATCCAACCTACGCTTGACAAAATATTAATCTATCTCCTGCTATTATGCTACCAAGCACCTTGTTCCACAAGGTAGCCAACCACCTAACCATCAAACCAGGACTTTCTCGTGTCTCTCCAAAATCCATACTCATCCAAATGGCATCCACTGGCTCGTGGCCCACGACTCGTGGATAGATATACGTAGGTCTTGAGGATTCGAATCACCTCCGGTGTGTCAATCGTGCAATTCTCAATTGCAGGATTCGAGGAACATACGAAGTGAATTATCTCGTGTACTGCGGCCCTCATACCTGTTTAAATATTTGGTAAACTGATCGTTGAGGTAGTTATCATCAGCATAGTCTAGCGAAAAGAATACAATGCTATACATCCTATATCTTTATGTACGAATAAATATAACATAAAGTTGCACGGTAGGTATAGCAAGAACATTTCGACCAACATATTACTAGAAGTAATAGCCACATGCTAGAGTAATATCCAAGTATTACTAGAAGTAATTCTTGGCATTGGTGCCAAGTTTTTAACCGTGACTAATGACGTTTGTATGACAGCCAGATATTATAATTTATAAGAGGTTTTCAAGAATAGCAGGATGTGCATAACTTGTAAGATGACTGATTAATTAGCAATTACTATTTAGGAGGTTTTATACCTGGTAGCTACCATACGTTAGTTTGTTAAATGTAGAAGTGGCAACGCGTCGACGGCGAGAGCCAATAGAACCCGGTCGCGCAGGATTCAAAAGCCAGTTGGTAAGCTGGAGTCGTGACGTCCAGACGTGCTAGCTCTATTGGCTGACTTTTGGATAAGTAGTTCTTTTGTTGCGTTGAGTAGTCGTTAGAATATCAGGTAACAAGTGATAGCATTGAATTATCTCCGTCCATGTAGTCATTTACCTGTAAAACATATTTTAATACAGTGATCATGTACTTGTTGGTTAATGTCGTGGTGTCCTTCCTGCAGTCTGGAAACATCCTTAGTGGCATCTGGATACACTCACCAAGTTGAGCTTAGTGTGGGGGGTTGAGCTTTGGCTCTTTGATCCCGCGCCTCTGAACTGTCAATCAAATTATGACTGTTGAAGTGGGAGCCAGGCCAGGTGGGAGGGGGGGGGGGACACAATAACCTGGTTGATAACAGGCTAAATCATAACACCAACCTTAATACAACAACACTCATCTGGTAGGCGTTATGGTAGTCCTCCGGCTTGCTCTGGGCACAATGTTCCAGATGGTCACAAAAGTTCCAACCGGGTGAACAACACAAGACTGATTTATATCTTACAGTTTTAGAGATGGTGGATGGAACGACACAGAGCCCAGAAGTCAAGAACTTCAACCAGAGAGAAAGATAGTTTCTCCGAACGGTTGGGATTGTTATGTGTGGGGGGGAGGGATGGTTTGCGGGTAGAGAAGGTGGGTAGAAGCCGCTCATAAACACCCGCACACATACCCACACGAAGCCACGCCACACTTTGACCGTATCTTCTCCATGGGTCTCACCTGACATTAACTAATAGGTCAGCAACTGTTAACACACCTACGTCCCTTTGAAATAATAATTAAAAAAGACACCAGTTAAAGATCTCTCTCTCTCTCTCTTTCTCTCTCTCTCTCTCTCTCTCTCTCTCTCTCTCTCTCTCTCTCTCTCTCTCTCTCTCACCAACCACACTCACTCCAACGTGCTCTCGTACACTCTCCCACTCTTTCCGTTGAGAAAACAATCTGGAATGCTAAAAATACAGTCATGTTTTTACAGTGACTGTGTAGGCGTAAGTAACGCAGTGGAGGAAGCTGTATTGTGGGAACCTGGACCTTGGTCCTTCAGGGCCTTGGAGAGAAGGAGGGGAAGGGGTACAAGAGGGGGGGAGGGGGCAGAAAGAAAGGGAAGAGAGCAGAGAATGTGGGGAGAAGGTTTAATATAGGAGTGTATATCACTTTTGATGGTAAAGTCACCGTTGTTGTGTCACTGTATGCAACGATGGCTGGGTGCAGTGAGGAACACCTGGGTGTGTGTGTGTGTGTGTGTGTGTGTGTGTGTGTGTGTGTGTGTGTATTTGTGTGTGTGTGTGTGTGTACTCCCCTATTTGTACTCACCTATTTGTGCTTGCGGGGGTTGAGCTTTGGCTCTTTGGTCCCGCCTCTCAACTGTCAATCAACTGGTGTACAGTTTCCAGAGCCTACTGGGCTCTGTCATATCTACATTTGAAACTGTGTATGAAGTCAGCCTCCACCACTCCACTGTGTGTATGTGTGTGTGTGTGTGTGTGTGTGTGTGTGTGTTTGTGTGTGTGTGTACTCACCTAGTTGTACTCACCTAGTTGTGCTTGCGGGGTTGAGCTCTGGCTCTTTGGTCCCGCCTCTCAACCGTCAATCAACAGGTGTACAGGTTCCTGAGCCTATTGGGCTCTATCATATCTACACTTGAAACTGTGTATGGAGTCAGCCTCCACCACATCGCTTCCAAATGCATTCCATAATGTGTGTGTGTGTGTGTGTGTGTGTGTGTGTGTGTGTGTGTGTGTGTGTGTGTGTGTGTGTGTGTGTATGTGCGCGTGTGTGAAGCCCCGTTGCAAACAGTAAAGATTTTCCTGTGCTACATCGTCAAAAATTGGTTGTTGTTAGTGATGTGTCGGAGCATACCAGGTCCGTCTGGTCCACCTCGTTTGCGTATATTGGCTACCGAAGTGGCATAGCCTCACCATAAGCCTGTATATAGTCTGTCTTCTAGGGGGGTAAGATGTGGAAGCCAATCTATAGGCTTCAGAGGTAGATGAAGGATGAGAAGAGGCAGACGAACCCTCCATTCCTGCCAGGCAGGTAGATAAGGCGCACAAAAATCTAGTTTCCACACGCGACGTCGTGATGGTCACGTGATGTCGTCAGCATGGAGTGGTTGGGTCTCTTCTGCCGGAGCCGTTTTGCTCCCCTGAGGGCGGCCGCAGCCAATCACCGTCGGGTATATGACCCTGGAAGAGGGAACTGTTCCAGGCTACTTGCATGTGGCTCCCTCTACAGTGGTGACGACTCGAGGACTAGTAACATTGGTTAAGGACAAGAGCGACAGCAGTCATCATGACCCAATTACGATGGAAGCGCCGCTTAATTTCAGCCTCATTTATTGATTCGATGAGGCCTCGGTGATTTGGCACATGAGGCACTGCTCCTTGCAGTGCCTCATGAGGCTGTTGACAGTGTCTCATTGGCCATGAAGCTGCTGACAGTGTCTCATCGTTTGTCCGTGAGATAGTACAAATTAATGTATAACAAAATTGACGGGAAAAATGCCTAACACTAATTAGCATGGTCGAATTCACTTAAAGAGCTCCTGTAAATACGATTAATTTAGCACAAAACAATCTTGACAAAATGTTGATTGTTCCTTGCATTCGTTGACAAGTTTTCTTGACTCATCACTCACAAGTCACGAAACAGTTTACTTGTAATCTGTCTGACCGAACAAATGGCTGGCAAAAGAAATCGCAGCAAATATCTTCGCA
The DNA here is from genome assembly GCA_020271785.1 of Procambarus virginalis. NCBI lineage: Eukaryota > Metazoa > Arthropoda > Malacostraca > Decapoda > Cambaridae > Procambarus > Procambarus virginalis. Next base: position 9,922,867 of record WNGS01109635.1, on the reverse strand, counting down.
CTTAAATCTCTCTCTACAGGACCGTGTAGAGATACAGGACCTTCAACAGGACCGTGGAAAGCTACAGGACCTTCTACAGGACCGTGTAGAGATACAGAACCTTCTACATGACCGTGGAAAGCTACAGGACCTTCTACAGGACCGTGTAGAACTAAAGGAAATTCTACAGGACCGCGAAGAGCTACAAGACCTTTTATAGGACCGCATAGAGCTACAGGACCTTCTACATGACCGCGCAGAGCTACAGAACCTTCTACAGGACCGTGTAGAGCACCAGGAAATTCTACAGGACCGTGTAGAGCTACAGGAAATTCTACAAGACCGTGTAGAGCTACAGGAAATTCTACAGGACCGCGTAGAGCTTCAGGACCTTCTACAGGATCGTGCTTCTCTTCAGGACCTGTACACTGAGAACTATTTACACACACTCGGTTTTTATTTTTCACGCGAAAGCATTTAGCACGGGACTGTTTATCTAGCAGATTGTTTGTTCTGGGAATGGCATGGCCGCAGAGCTGGCCTGAAGCTGAAACTATTAACCAGGAACAGAGTGTCCACAGCTTGCCCGACCCGCGCCCGCAGTAAACAGCCCAAAATTAAAATGTTGGGTGCGTCCGTGTTGGGTTTTCAGCGTTCTTGATGAGATGGTCACGGTATCCGCGTGTTAGGATATCTGTTTAAAACTCCGATGGAANTTCTACCTCTTCAATGACTTAGCGTCATGGAGTGTAGAACAATAGTGATTTGACAGCAAATTTGTAATGGTTCTGTTAGCGATTATGTATTTGTAGTACGTGGGTGAAGTATTTACAGCGTTGTGGTTCGAAACAAAAGTCGTCAGCGGAACACTTGTTCCGGAAATGTTCGAATGTCATAGTCGTGTGTAAACCGTTTTTCATTCATAAACAGTGGGTTTGGCGGTGCATGGAATGAACTTTGGGCCTTTGTTATGAGGACGGGCTTCAACACCAGTAGATACAAACAACGATGTTCACTATCGTAATAGCGAAACAACACGATTTAACCAGTCCTCATAAACAAAAGGCCAAGGTCCATTCCATGCACCCGCCACACTCCCCCCTGTTTATGAATGAAAAACGGTTCACAAACGACTCACAACTAATGACATTCGAACATTTCCAAAACAAATGCTTCGCTGACGACTGTGTTCGAACCACAACGCTGTAAATGCTTCACCTACGTACTACAAATAATCGTCAACAGAGCCTATACACCTGATCGAACCTAATCAGTGCCTAAATATGCACAGTATGCTAATATATAATAACATTCATTTATATTTGAAACAATTCCTATTTTGAATGAACAATATGTTCAAATTGCTGAATGTGTCTTTGGAGTCGACCCCTGGATGATAGTGAAGCACTCGTGACGTCACACACACACACACGTGTCGCCAGCCATAATGATTTACAGGTTTGTATTTCCTGCCCAAGTGTTGCGTCCCCTGTTGCCTGCCACAATAACCTACTGTTTGGTATACTCTCATTCATTATGCAACACACACACACACACGTCTATCTTGGCAGCCACATTAAAGCTAAACTCGTGTCGCCAGCTGTAATGAACCACACTTAGAGAGCAGCACAATGAACCAGATTTAGCGTGAAACACAGTGAACCGCACCTAGAGTGCCACACAGTGGACCACACCTAGAGTGCCACACAGTGGACCACACCTAGAGTGCCACACAGTGGACCACACCTAGAGTGCCACACAGTGGACCACACTCACCGTCCTGAGAGCCACCGGAACACACACACATCTACAACTCCACAAAACACCCGCAATACCTACCCCAAAACAACGGCACAAATGATAATATAGCCAGAGGGGGGAAAATGAGTGTCAATACCTCTACTGCCAGCCACATTAATTAACGAGACACCTGCAAATTTAGCCACAATGAGAGCCCCACCTGTATTTCCATCCACCGTGAACCAGAACACCTGTAATAACAGCTTCCATATTGCCTCGGTCACTGAGCTCTGGGGAACAATCAACGACATATGACGACCCATTGTTGATATAATGAAGTAATTTGGACATGTATTGTGTGTGGAAGAGAAGGTGTTTGTGGTGCACTTGAGAGACCGTCACCCCGGCGCTCGCTGCTACAAAACGCCCTGTTGTTCCTGCACCTGGGGAAGAGACTCGGGCACAGCCGGGTTCATATATACATATGAACTATATATATATATATATATATATATATATATATATATATATATATATATATATATATATATATATATATATATATATATATATATGACATGGATCGCCTCACACCTTCATGCGAAAGCGGTACCTAAGGTTTTCAGTTGGACAGCAGATTGTGTCTCGGATATCCTGCTCTCCCTTGTGTGCGTGTGTTAGGGCTCAGCAACCCGTCCTCGCAAATTCGTATAGTCAATATTGACTTATTAAATATGTGCATAGGTGACATACTAAACATAATAGTTTACCTTGAAAAGCTTCATAGAAAACACCTAACTTACCTAACCACATGAGACCAGAAGGCATGGCAGGATGTACAGAATACCCCCGTTGAAAAACAGAGGTGCAACTGGTAGTCTGAGAGAGAACTCTATCAACATCAGAGGCCCGAGACTGTTCAACACGCTTCCACTACACATAAGGGGCATAACTGGCAAACCCCTCACAGTGTTCAAGAGAGAACTGGATAAGCACCTCCAAAGGATACCTGATCAACCAGGCTGTGACTCATACGTCAGGCTGCGAGCAGCCGCGTCCAACAGCCTGGTTGATCAGTCCAGCAACCAGGAGGCCTGGTCGATGACCGGGCCGCGGGGACGCTAAGCCCCGGAAGCACCTCAAGGTAACCTCAAGGTAAGGTAACCTTGTTAGTATGTTAAGATAAGCATCTTATAGCTTCGTAATTACAATTGTTACTTAACCTATTATAGGTATAGGTTAAGTAATAATTGTAATTACGAAGCAATAAGATGCTTAACATACTAACAAGGTTAGGTAAGGTCGGTGTTTTCTATGAAGCTTTTCAAGGTAAACTATTATGTTTAGTATATCACCTATGCACGTATTTAATAAGTCAATATTGACTATACGAATTTGCGAGGACGGGTTGGGCTCAGTAGGTAGAGTTACGGGCTGGGATTTTGTGGCCTGCGGTTCAGGCCAAAAAAAATTGTGTACCTTGAATTACAATTCAGAATTAAATGTGTATAGGCTCGATTGGTCTGCATTCACGGCGGGGACGGAGGCCTGACAAATTTCAGCGTAATTCGAAATTAATGAATTGATTCATTCAACCGCATCAGAGTTGTTGTAAAAATTGACTGCCACTTTGGTGGAATAAATGTAGCATGATTTTCATATATGAAACATGAGGATACAATAGCAAGGTGTAATTTATTTCCAGGCACTGTTATTGTTGCAATAGTGAGGTGAGGTGCAAGTTGAAATCTGATGCTCACGATGAAAGCTGGTTCAAACTTAAGTATTTTAGGATTAGCGACTGGACAAAAATCTCTCGTGTCTGCAACTGCATTCTTAATCAAATGTTCACATGCAATATTCGTACACGCAATTAATGCTTTTTTCAACTTAATTGGTAACGAGTAACTGTTCACATATGCCTTTAAATGTGTGTGTGCTCACTTAGATGTGCTTGCATGTGTGTACTCACCTATTTGTGCTTGCGGGGGTTGAGCTTTGGCTTTTTGGTCCCGCCTCTCAACAACAACACACACTGTGTGTGTGTGTGGCTGCATGTGTGTGAGTGTACTCGCCTAGTTTTGCTTGCGGGGGGGGCAGGGTGTTGAGCTTTGGCTCTTTGGTACCGCCTCTCAACCATCAATCAACAGGTGTACAGGTTCCTGAGCATACTGGACTCTATCATATCAACATTTGAAACTGTGTATGGAGTCTTCCTCCACCAATAACTGTGTGTTTGTGTGTGTGTACATGTAGGTCTTAACGTATATGTATTTGTGTTTATACATAAGAAAATAACCATTTATAGGGTGAGAAGCCTAACCTAACAGTTGGTAACATAAATATCTTGTGTAAATTTTCTACTACTGGCTCTTCATGGTCGGTAGTTACGACCCAGATGATGGTTACTGCAAGTAGTGAATTGACTTTTGTCAGCACACAAGAGCCCATCGACCTTGTACGATCACACTACTACATACACAGATCTTAAACAGCAAGTGGAGACTTGAATTTAACATGTTTGGAGACCCCCCCCCCAAAAAAAAATATATAAACCCTATACGTTCCTCTTCACATACTCCAACACAATCTCGAAAGTGTATAAATTCCACAGCCAAAAATTTCACTGTGTCCCACAGGCAGCAAGTCCACGTACGACTGACAAAATTATTCATCACTGTTTCTTATTTCACTGCTATTTGAATTAATCTCTCCTAATAATTCCCCCTTCCCCTTCTTAATCATCCTTTTATACCTTTTGCGAAAGCGGTAAATATGACTTTTGTATTACTGGAGTTTGAATTAGCACACACAGGTCTCGGGAGAACTGGGCACCAGAAAACTCGTGATTTAATGAGCCGGGAAACTGGAAGGGAAGATCCGGTTGAAAATGAATAAATTTCCACGTTTTCCCTCCTCGGTAATAGGGTCGGTGAAGCTGCGTATTCTCTCTGAACGACTTGTTCATTTGAACAGCCATTGACGGCAAACGGAGGGTTCATCAGACGAACATTATTTTTGAGCACCTGAATGTGATTGCCTGTCCTTTAAACAAATGAGGGAACAGGGGTAGCTGTAATATTATATTCATGTGTGCAGGAAGATACAGTCACACTTTTGAGCAGATTACAGGGGAGGGGGACAGGGGGGAGGGGGCGCAACAGGCTGCGAGTAGCCGCGTCCAACAACCTAGTTGACCAGTTAACCACAAGGTAACTCCCATCGTTACTCAATGGGGCGGAGTAACTAACTGACTGACTATCTCAGTCAGTTATATATATATATATATATATATATATATATATATATATATATATATATATATATATATATATATATATATATATATATATATGGGTCAATAGGCCCTTTGCATTTACTTCCATTCTTCCCTTTAATTTACCCAATATTTCGTGTTCTGTCTTGTGTTGAAAGTTTGTTTTCACCTCATCCAAAACTGTTGTAGCATATCACCTCACCCAAATGCAAGTATATAAGGTGAAAAGCTGTTTAAATTATAGCATAGTAGAACTCTGTTTAGTGTTTGCAGGTTATAGTTGTGTGTGTGTAAACTAAAGTCTTTGAAAATGTAATAAGTTATTCGAAACGCGTTCAAGTGTCGCGTCAGACTAGAAATAAAAATGAGTTTTGGAGAATTGATTTTTCAATTACCATCGACAGTGAAAATAAACATAAAAAATATTGAGAAAATTCGTGTTAGAATTATTAATCTTACTTTTTCGGTCATATTTGGTATATATATATATATATATATATATATATATATATATATTATATATATATATATATATATATATATATATATATATGTCGTACCTAGTAGCCAGAACGCAGTACTTGGCTTACTATGCAAGGCCCGATTTGCTAATAAGCCAAGTTTTCCTGAATTAATATATTTTCTCTATTTTTTTTCTTATGAAATGATAAAGCTACCCATTTCATTATGTATGAGGTCAATTTTTTTTATTGGAGTTAAAATTAACGTAGATATATGACCGAACCTAACCAACCCTACCTAACCTAACCTAACCTATCTTTATAGGTTAGGTTAGGTTAGGTAGCCGAAAAAGTTAGGTTAGGTTAGGTTAGGTCGGTTAGGTAGTCGAAAAAACAATTAATTCATGAAAACTTGGCGTATTAGGCAAATCGGGCCTTGCATAGTAGGCTGAGAAGTGCGTTCTGGCTACTAGGTACGACATATACATATATACCCCATATCCTACGCCACACCATTCCCGCTGCACCTGTCAGTGAGTCTAGCCCCAAGCCCCATTCCTTTTGAAGCCTGTGGCCTCCACCTTTGGACAGCCATTTTGTCTCTTATAGTGTAGAATAGGGAGTGTACCTGATGTTGCCAGGGTCTGTCTGTGTCTCCCATCTGTCCATCTACCCATCTATCCAAGTATCTGCATCTATCTGTCCAGCTTTATGTGTATTTATCCATCCCTCACTATATCCATCTTTCTTTCCATCTCTATGGCAATCTATTCATCTATCCATCCATCTACTTATCGTTCCATACTATCATCCATCCAGATATCTATATATCTATTTACCTATCCATCCATCTATTTATTACTCTGTCTATCCATCCATCTATCTTTAAATCTTTGCATCCATCTTGCTTTCTATCCATCCGTATATCTCAACCTATCAACCCATATATCTATCCATCAATCCTTACTGTCTATCCATTCAACTATCTACCCCTCAATCCATCCATTTATCATCTATTCATCTATTAATCCATTTGCTCACCTGCCTGCCCATCCATCAATTCATTTATCCATCAATCGTATCCATCTATATAAATCGGGTCAAGACAGCTGAGTGGACAGCGCTTCGGATTCGTAGTCCTGAGGTTCCGGGTTCGATCCCCGGTGGAGGCGGAAACAAATGGGCAGAGTTTCTTTCACTTTGATGCCCCTGTTACCTAGCAGTAAATAAGTATCTGGGAGTTAGACAGCTGCTACGGGCTACTTCCTGGGTTGAGGGGGGGGGGTAACAAAATATCTCAAGATAAATCTATCTCTATCTATCTATCCGTCTATCTATTCACCTATTTATCAATACATCCATCCAGCTACTCATCTGTTGTACCCAGAATGCAAATCTAAACATACGTTTTGCAAGTCAATATTCACTAAAAACACTAAAAAAAACTTCAACTTAAATTTTTTTTTAAAAAACTTCACTAAAAAAAATTTAAGCAAATGCTAAAGTGAGTAAACCTGGTGTAGGAGGAACAATAGGGTGACGTCCCCCCTTCAGGAGGGAAAGGGGGCGTGTGGACGACCCCAACCCCCTCTACGACTCTCAAAATAAATCGCCACTATTCCTGGGATGTTTAAGGAGGCTATAGCCCCAAGCTGCTGGCCGCAAACCTTGCACTCTCAAACAGGTAGAAAAATTGACATTTCTCTTTGATTGATGTCTAACCTATATAGAGATTACAGATATAGGTTATAATCAAAATGTGAATTTTTTGTTTTGTTTAGGTATACATTTACACATATAAAATCATTCAGCAGGATATATCTAAGTAAAATATATGTCACGGTATGAGACGAAACCAATAAACCCAGAATATGAGTGAGAAAAATTGGTTTCATAATTAAGAGAGCATTTTTCATTCACAGTAATTGTTTAATATATTTGAAAGCAAGAGACAGCGAACCGATGAAGAGCAATATCTTCATTATTAAAGCAATTATTCTACATAAAACATAAGAAGAGTCGTATCAGGTTTGTTCCTACGAGCATTTCATATTAGATATCCAAGACTTTTGGACGTAAAATTTCAATTTCGTCTCCAAACAAATAAAGAAAACCGGTCACGCATATTGCTTCCTGGAGGAAGAGGAAGAGAAGAACATAAAAGTATTTGCAGCAAAAGAAATGCCCAGACAGTGTTTTTTTTAATGTTATCATGAGATTATATATATATCGAATCGATTAGCATTCGAACCCCCGCCACCAGAAATCACTCCGTGACAACTGCACCTGCAGCCACCTCACCAATGATCGTCTATAAGGATGGGTTAGTCCAGGAGCTTACTACGGGCTCACCATAGCCCGTGCTACATGGATATTTTGTTGTTCCCAGTAGCTGAATTTAAAACAATAACGACTAACCAACCTCCGGCGACTCTCACGGTGCAATTTTAAGTACAGTGTTTCATCAAACTCTCCACAAATACAATCAATACTCAACTTGCACAATTACAATCAATACATAACTTGCACAAAATAGCCTTTTGTATTTTGCATAAAATTATGCACAGAATTTTAATACACAAAATATTAATTATAATTCTCGAAAATATTGTTTTTGGTTACATAATACATTAAAATTAAAGTTTTTTATTGGTCGGTGGAAGCGTGGATGAGCAGTCTACGATACTTATAAGGAAGTACTTATAAGAACCTGCTTATAAGAACGTGCTTATAAGGACGTGCTTATAAGGAAGGACTGAATTATATGAGTTAAAATTACGTGGTACAAATAAGTAAGGAATATGTGTGCTTGGGAATGTAGGATGTGAATGATGCTTGTGTATCATGTTTTGAGGCGAAACTGTGATGAAACACCAACCTGTCTTCGAATGGAGTTTCGAGCGAGTTCATTCGAATCCAGAAAGGAAGAGCTGAGCCCTTTACTTCCGCGGGGCAAGTCACAGCTCTCGTCCTCATAAACCAAGGATAAATACTAGTTAATCCAGCTGTCAGACCCCCCCCCCCATCCCCCCTGTTTACAAACGTAAATCACTTTACACACAACCTACAGCAGTTGCCGTTCGAAAATTTCTCGAACAGTGCTTTGCTGACTTACTCCGTTCGAGATACACTTCTATAACTTCTTCACCCAATAATTTCCAATAGAACCTAAACACCATAACATAACATAACCTAACCTAGACTTAACCACACAGCAAGTACTATAATATATAAACCATATTAATTTATATACAAGAAAAAGACCGTATATAAATTTTGCGTACACAATACGTTAGTATTAATCATTGCGTCTGTGGCGGGCGGCCGCCTCGACCAGCAAAGCCTGAGGGCGGGATGTCAGAGCACTGAGTCATTATACATGGTTAGTGAGTGCTGTGCAGTGCAGTGCTGTGCAGTGCAGTGCAGTGCAGTGCAGTGCTGTGCTGTACAGTGCTGTGCTGTACAGTGCTGTGCTGTACAGTGCTGTGCTGTACAGTGCTGTGCTGTACAGTGCTGTGCTGTACAGTGCTGTGCTGTGCTGTGCTGTGCTGTGCTGTGCTTGACGGAAATGCGGAAAGTTTATCTGAAAATTTTCACTGCTTCTGATGGACAATAGAGACAAGTGTTTGAGTCAGAGTGATCTACAGGGCCTGAATGTTGTAACGTTAATGCCTGATTGTGCCCAGTACAATTATAATGTTTTACAAGGCTGCAGATACCTTAATTGTTCCATTGTTGTCTGGCAATGTGCTAAACGTGTAGTGAAGTGTTCATAGAGTCACGTGCGAGAAACATCAGGACAGAACACGCGGCTGTTGCTGCTGCTGTACGTGACGAAGTGTTGACTCGGGACAGTTTAGTGTTTGACAGGCAATATTAGACGCGCCTTAACTGCTGTTGCAAAGTTACGTTAATGACGGGACGTCTAATTCTTGGTGCAGTGTTTCTCGTCTTGTGCTCAAATATTACGTCGTCTTCCTAAATTTGTGCTTGTGATTATGTGGAAGGTAATGATGGGTCAACCACTTGACCCCGCCTGACCTCCCTAGACGAGGTACTTCAGGCCCCGCCACCTTCAGGCCAAGGTAAGGAACACCTCCATGCCCAAACGTTACCGTCACCAGCGCTGCTTATATATATATATATATATATATATATATATATATATATATATATATATATATATATATATATATATATATATATATATATATCGATTAAAATATGATTATTCATGTGGTATATGATAATTTTAATGTATAAAAGTCTTTAAAAATATATATATATAATTAGTTTTCATACCATTTCAGGTAAGTTATAAGTTCACCCGAGGGGCCAGAAATCCACCAATCCTTAAGGTACGTAACAATTTCCTTCTGTTCCCATTACTTGAGAAAAGTGGGATTACAGAGACACTTCACAGAGGAAGTGTTTTCAGGTAATGTATATTGGGTAGAACTGGGCTGGTGTTGTGGCGTCGAGGAGGACCTTCCGGGCCACGACATTGGCAGAGATACAATGTCTCCGGTCACTAGTGTGAGCTGGGTGTGTCCGGGGGGTGAATAGGGTCGCCAAGCGTCGATGCCAGGACTCGTCCTAGTTGGTAGTCGGGGGGGGAGGGGGGGGGGAAGCCCCCCCTTTCCTGGGTGAACGATTGTTGGGGTACAGTGCTTCTGTGTACTGGGTGGGTGGGTGGAGGAACACGTGGCCAGAAATACTTCCAGAAAGTTCTGGCAGGCTGCTTAGCGAACACACTTTTATAACCCCCGTAACTCTCCCACGCACTCTTAAACCCTGAATCACCCGTAACTCTCCCACGCACACTCACATCCCCGTAACTCTCCCACGCACTCTCACACCCCTGTAACTCTCCCACGCGCTCTCACACCGCTCGTTACTCTCCCACTCACTCTCACATCCCCTCTCCCACGCACTCTCACACCCCCGTAACTCTCCCACGCACTCTTACACCCCCCCGTAACTCCCACGCACTCTCACACCCCCGTACCTCTCCCACACACTCTTACATCCCCGAAATACTCCCAAGCACTCTCACACCGCTCGTAACTCTCCCACGCACTCTCACACCCCCGTACCTCTCCCACACACTCTTACATCCCCGAAACACTCCCACGCACTCTCCCTAACCAGCCACTTGGGGTGGACGGTCGGCATTCAATCCCCAACCGTTCAAGCGGTTGGGCAACCATTCCCTTCCTCCTGTCCCATCCCAAATCCTTATCCAGACCCCTTCCAAGTGCTATATAGTCGTAATGGCTTGGCTCTTTCCCCTTGATAATTGCCTCCCTCCCACGCCCTCTTACATCCTCTTATCTCTGCCCCGTTCTCACACTGCGAGTCTTAGAGGTTTCCAGAGGCACTTAAACCTCACAATATTCTGGGTTTATCACCCCAGAGGGGCGAGGTCCCCCAGGGACTCTCAAATCTGACGAAAATGCAAAAAAAAAAAACTTGGGAAGAAAAAAACAACCTTGGGAACCTCGGGAGAGGAGGGTGTCTAGTGGCCAGATGAAGATCGCTCGAAGTGGCGATTAATGCGTATTCGTGAAGGCAAGCGCTTAACTAAGTATTGAGCCCTTCACCCGGACTCAATACTTAGTTAAGGATCGTATAAAGTGCTAGAAGTGCTCCCATATGCTTGCGTAGAAAGCGTATGAGTAATTAAGATCGTGTGCAGTGAATAACGCCCTCGTAGAAAGCGCATGATCATGGGTGAAGAGATCGTGTGAAGAACGTAGGTAGTGAAGAACGCCCGTATAAGTAGCTCGTGTGTATTGAAGATCGTCTTCAGTGAAGAACACCTGTGTAAGCAGCGTCGTCTGCGAAGCACTGTTCGAGAAATGTTCGGACGTCATTAGTCGTGTGTCAACCAATTTTACATTCATAAACAGGGGGCTTGGCGGCTGGATTAACGAACGTTGGTCTTTGTTTATGAGGACGGGCTGCACGACTTCAACCCGTCCTCGACTCAAGGCCATTACATTCAGCGGTCGACCCCGCAGACGCATTCATAAATTTTAACATGCTGTTCATTCAAAACGGGAATTTTCTCAAGTATAAATTAATATTATAATATTTGGCATATTGTGTATATATAGGCATATGATAGGTTAGGTGAGGTGTTTAGGTTCTGTTGGCGATTATTTGTATTTGTAGTACGTGGTGAAGCATTTATAGCGTTGTGGTTCGAACAAAATTCGTCAGTGAAGCACTTGTTCCGGATATGTTCGAACGCCAGCAGTTGTGAGTCGTGTGTAAACCGCTTTTCATTCATAAACAGGGGGTTTGGCGGGTGTATGGAATCACTTTTGGATCTTTATTTGGAGGACGGGCTGACGACTTACATTCGATGACGTTCGAACATTTATCGAACGATGCTACTACGCGACAACCTCTGTTCGAACCGTAATCTCCAAATGCTTCACGCACACACTATAAACACAAATAATTGCCAACAGAACCTAAACAATTGACCTATCCT
>WNGS01109635.1:9893941-9910883 GCA_020271785.1 Procambarus virginalis | reverse complement strand
TTATTCTCTGGTTATAAACAGTGAATTATATATCAGTTAAAAGATAACGTGTCATATTTTGAGGATATCTGGCAACGGTAAACTTTAAACACATACACACACACACCCTCTCCGTCTCTATCCAGGACAGACACTCCCCGTCTCACCCCGACAGTCGAGAGGCAGGATCAAAGAGCCGAAGCTCAACCCCCACAGACACAACTAGGTAATATTGAATACAAATTTAGACAGACCTTCAATGCCGTGCAGGCTCAAAAACCTTTGAGCCTACAAAGGTTAAAAAAAAAAAAAAAACATTTTTTCTGTAGCACAGAAAAAAGGCGACAACCTGCACGTAGCAATAAACAACTGTGGTATAGCTATAATTATGTTAATGATAAAAATACCATTATAAACATAACCAAAAAAATATGTGAAATGCTTCATTCATGTGTGTCGCCAATACATAATGAGTCCCAACAGAGCCATTTGCTCTGTCAAAGCCATTAAATATTGCATATAACGCTGGTGATTGCTTCCATAACATTGCAACATGTTGCGTATTGGTAGTTGATCAGTTTGGTTCTTAAGGGCCCTAGGAAAGGGGGGGGGGAGACGGAGGATGAGGAGGAAGTAATTCCGGTATTATTTCGGTGTTAACGAATTTAAATGTTAAGAGCCTATCAATTGACTATTTAACTTGCCATTTCCTTTTAATGGAAATATTTGCCAGTGTCAGGGATCACAATCTTCAGCACTGTTATTTGTCATTAGGCTATTCTCACAACACGCAGTCCTCACTATTAATATGTTAATATAGTGAGGACTCACCGTGAGAGGTTGTACTAGAGGAAGGACTCACCGTGAGGGGTTGTGCTAGAGGAAGGACTCACCGTGAGGGGTTGAACTAGAGGAAGGACTCACCGTGAGGGGTGTACTAGAGGAAGGACTCACTGTGAGAGGTTGTACTAGAGGAAGGACTCACCGTGAGGGGTTGAACTAGAGGAAGGACTCACCGTGAGGGGTTGTACTTGAGGAAGGGACTCACCGTGAGGGGTTGTACTAGAGGAAGGATTCACTGTGAGGGGTTGTACTAGAGGAAGGACTCACTGTGAGAGGTTGTACTAGAGGAAGGACTCACCGTGAGGGGTTGTACTAGAGGAAGGATTCACTGTGAGGGTTGTACTAGAGGAAGGACTCACTGTGAGGGGTTGTGCTAGAGGAAGGACTCACCGTGAGGGGTTGTACTAGAGGAAGGACTCACCGTGAGGGGTGTACTTGAGGAAGGACTCACCGTGAGGGGTTGTACTAGAGGAAGGACTCACCGTGAGGGGTTGTACTAGAGGAAGGACTCACCGTGAGGGGTTGTACTAGAGGAAGGACTCACCGTGAGGGGTTGTACTAGAGGGAGGACTCACTGTGAGGGGTTGTGCTAGAGGAAGGACTCACCGTGAGGGGTTGTACTAGAGGAAGGACTCACCGTGAGGGGTTGTACTAGAGGAAGGACTCACCGTGAGGGGTTGTACTAGAGGAAGGACTCACCGTGAGGGGTTGAACTAGAGGAAGGACTCACCGAGAGGGGTTTGTACTAGAGGAAGGACTCACCGAGAGGGGTTGTACTAGAGGAAGGGACTCACCGTGATAGCAGGTCGCAGAGGTTTTAGTGGTGTTCTGTGTGAAAGAGACACGTAGGGTGTTATCGTGGCGAGTATATATGTATCTTGGTATATGTGTCTTGAACATAATTACCTGCACATAGGATTTCAGTACACTTGATGGTTGTGTCTGATGTTGTTTAACTCTCCTTTTCCCCCGCTTGGTTATCTATTACTACTCAGTTCTTGATAACTTCAGCTTGGCTTGGGGGGCCAGTGAAGAGGTACTGAGGCTCCTAGAGAAAGGGAGAGGGAAGGAACCCAAGTTACTAGTTAAGAGAGGCCGTAACACCTTTTCTTTCTTTCTCCCTCTATTCCCTCTCATCTCCCCAATTTACACCCTTCGTCCCAGCCTTCCCGTCTCTCCCACATCTCCCTATCCTCTCCCCCCTCCAGCAGTGAATTTGCATTTTCTTTACATGAAGAAGGCGTACCTGGGTGCACCTAGGTCACCTATCCCCACTCTTCACCCCATCTCCAATTTGACCCGCTCTTCCCCATTGCCTTGATCCCCCACCTTCATCTCTCCCTTTGTCTTCTCCCTTCTTCCTCCATTCTTTCCACAAGTTCCCATCACTTCCCCATCTCCTTTGTCCGATCCTTGGCCCCTTTCCCTTATTCCTGCCTTTCAACCTCCTTCTCCCTCCAACAAATTTATAACTAAGAAGCAATGGAACAATTGTGTGGAGTCTCTCCGAAAATATTTCTCTACGATCACAACAAAGTCTAGGGACACCACAGTGGTCACACTTGACCGCCATGTCTACCTGGGGTGCTTATGTATGCTAATATTTCTTTAAGCAATTAACTGAGGATTACCTCGACCAGCCTATGTCGTTCCCGTACCCGAGATCAGTTTCCTTGCAAATTTGGGTGTGGCTAGCCACAAGCGTCTGACCTGCAACTTTGAACATACAGACTGACAAAGTGGACGATTAGACATACAAACATTCTTTCTTATAGTATAAAGTGTATATACTGGGAGGGGTATCCGGTGTGTCTTGGGTCTGTCTGTATGTTTGCCTACTCCGACCCTCTCTCTCTCTCTCCTCTCTCTCGCTCTCTCCTCCCTCTCCTCTCTCTCCTCTCTCTCTCTCTCTCTTGAACGACGAACGAACGAACGAACGAACGAACGAACGAACGAACGAACGAACGAACGAACGAACGAACGAACGAACGAACGATAATACGACACTGTCGCAATATTTACTCAATTAATAATACACAAAAAATTTTTAATTCAAGTTCACGGAGACACAGAAGACAAAATATTTATTCAGGAATTACCATTATAATCTCACATAAACCTAAGCTGAATGAGTTACAATCAGACTTATAGTCAAAATACCCCAAATTCTGCAAAAATACTCCACTGTCATTAATACAAGAGAATTATAGTTAGAAAAAATCCCCTCTGCCTTTCCCTGAAATTTAATGTGTTTTTTGCCCGTTAATTTACTGAATATATGTCATAACTCTGCTCATCTTAACTTATGATGCTTAGTACATAGTTCAAAACACTTCTATGTAGATATGGAGCTTTTGTAAATCAAGATAAGTTTGATAAGTTCTTGTTTCTGTCTCATAAAATGTTTAACATTATTCCTCGACACTAATAGCAACCAAATCACATGTTGCCACAGTGAGCTGGTACACGTTCCAGTGTGTGGCAGAGAGGTCCCTCCCTCACCTCGCCTCCCACACATATCAAGACAG
Source organism: Procambarus virginalis (assembly GCA_020271785.1). Classification (NCBI taxonomy): domain Eukaryota; kingdom Metazoa; phylum Arthropoda; class Malacostraca; order Decapoda; family Cambaridae; genus Procambarus; species Procambarus virginalis. Next base: position 9,907,533 of record WNGS01109635.1, on the reverse strand, counting down.
AGTTACACCTGAAAGGTACTAAGAAGTTCCCTGGACCTATTGTAACAATGTGCTGCTGATTCCTCGTGTAAATGCATTGTCAAGGTCCAATTCCACTTAAATTTTTGTCTAAACAAATCAAATGATGATTAAGGTGAACAGTCAGGTGTTCACTCACTCCCTCCAAGTAGAGTGAACAGTCGGTGTCCACTCACTCCAAGCAGAGTGAGTGTGAGCAGCTCTCTCAGAACTTGCATGGTCTGTATACCTGTATGTTACAGCACCAAATATTACTGCAGTTTGCATTATCTGGTTCATATCACAGTACCAAATATGACTGCAGTTCGCGTCATGTGTTTAAATACGTGACCTCCTATATGTTGCGCCGTCTGCGTCATTTATTAGTCATAGCCAATCATCCACCATTTTAACATTAATTTAAGCTATTTTTAACTCTATGTTCATTTCAGCTTATCCCGCCATGAAAAAAAAAATGCTGAATGTGTTTTAAATGGATCCCGACTGAAATGGACATTTCGGCGTGAATTGAACTGTTAAACAAAATTGTGGCATTTTAACCTTGTGATCATATATACATTTTCTCTTAAAAAGTGAGACAAATTGGTGCAATGACAGCATTAATGCAAAAGGAATTAAACGAGAATGAAAGAAAAACGCAAATGTAGGTCTGATTAATTTTGAAAGCAAAACCACTCAGTTGTTCATGCAATTAGTTGCTCGGAGACGCCAAGGCTTTCATCTTACACTCGTGTTGCAAACAAGACGGTAATGGATGGTGTTAGACAGTGACTGGGGGCTTTATTGTGCTTCTTTTTTTGACATCTCATGATGAGATGTCAAAAAAACTCATCATAAGATGTCATCTTATGATGAGATTCGCTTCGATTAGAGGAAGTGACACTCCTTCCATTGTGTTATATTAGAGTTACTTCAAGTCCACAGTTTTCTACCGTAGGTCATAACAACCGAGGTCATAACAAAGACAGGTCATAACAAAGACAGGTCATAACAAAGACAGGTCATAACAAAGACAGGCATAACAACCGCAGGTCATAACAAAGACAGGTAATAACAAAGACAGGTCATAACAACCGCAGGTCATAACAAAGACAGTCATAACAACCACAGGTCATAACAACCACAGGTCATAACAACCGCAGGTCATAACAACCGCAGGTCATAACCTCAGGTATTGTGAGCCTCGGTCAGATCATAAGACATACCCTCTCCTGGTATAGGAGGTTTTCCTCGTTCCGCCATATTTTTTCATACCAAGTTTCAGGCATCGTTTAGCACAGATCAACATTTTAATTTCAACGGAAAGATGGCAACAGCGGAATGCAGTCTGATGGAGAAGGGAGAGATGGATGACGTCCCCATTAACCAATAAGAGAGAGCCTAGGCTGTGACGAGGCAAGAGTTGAGAGTCGTTGATTGGCCGAGACCTCAGTTGCGTGTGGGAGGTCTTACGTTCGCCCTGCAGTTTTAAGGTGGACATTCTACCAACATCAGCAAGAAAGAGGCCAGGATTAGTGACGGAAGGACAAGCAGTAGAAGATCAGGGAGGCCGGTGGAGTGTCTACCTTTGTCGTGTACTCTGGAGCAGCGTTTTGGAGCCAAAGACGGCGGACGTGCCTGCGAATATTGTGAAACATGTGAGTGCTTCCTGTCCAATAAGTGGACGAGGTATTTAGATGTCAGAGTAAGTCACGAGAAGAGGATCAGAGGCGGCCACAAAGGGCTGGAAGACTTAAGGAGGAGGACAGACCCCCAGACACCATTTTTATCTAGTTGATGCACTTTAATAACCCATAGTGGGAGGTATGAACTTTTGCTTTGCTATGGAGAGGAGTATACAGTGGTTCTAATTGATACATAGTGACCTTCGTAACCAGTATATATAATGAAGAAGGATTTATATTAGAGTGTGGATTTTTTTAAGAGTGCTTTTGCAAGAGAGAGGCGGTGTGTGTACACTCCACCATGGATAAGAGGCGAATGACAGCGCCCAAGTTGCCCATAAATCAAATCATCTCAAGCTAACACCTATGAATGCAAGCAGAGGTGAGAGGGTTGCCAGACGCCGCCGGAGTGGAGGAACGCCGTTGTCATGCAGACAATTAATTATATGTAAGAGCAACTGCCGAACTTCAAAATACTTTAGTGGGGGGTATGCCAGAAGACAATAAACTCCCCCAAGTTTATCGTAATAGTATCGTAATCTCCACCGTCAATAGGTCGTCGACCTTCTCCAATGGCCTGGCGTCATGAGGGTGTAGAACAATAATGGTTTGACACCAAAATTGCAATGTTGCAAGGCTGCAGGCCAGCATACCCAAAGCCTGTTGCCATTATGTATATAACAGAGTAATTATATTGCAGAGACTAGTACTGGGAAGGAATAGATTGAAAGCGTTGCAATTGCAAACAATAGGTTATTCAGTAAACTAATAGTTAATAACATGGAGCTTTCGTTATGTTAACGAAAGATCGTCACTTTAACAAAGGTAAATAATTACATACCCCAGCAGGAATCGTTCCCTCTGAGCTTGCAAGCAGAGCTGTGGGATAGTGTGTTGAAGTTAATGGATTTATTTGAATTCATATTCAATAGTGAACTGTATTATCAGTTGGTAGTTTAGTGGCCTATATTTAATGTTATTCCAATGGGATAATTCCACATAAAGCCACAACTGCGGGGGTTGTACTGTTAGTATAAATTAGTACAGAGCATTAGTGAATATTAATGAAATATAAATGAATTATTAGTATTTATTTGTTTTTACTCTTAAATAAATTCAATTAAATACTGCTCTGGCTGTTGGTTAGTTTAAAACTATAACAACTTAGCTGTTTAGCAGAGTCATAGTCCTGTGTTTAAAGTGACGTCATCAACTAGCAAGGGTGGCCTTGTGGGTAATATCTGCCTTAGTCTCGTGACGTAAATATATTCTCAAGAGGTTTGAGCTCCTCCTTGTTGTGGAGATCAGTCGAGCCCGCCGGTAAGGTGAAATTTAGTAAAAGCAACAATAAATTAATACCCATTTACATAAATTATTTAAATGCAGAAGGTAATCTTGCTTATTTGAATTTTGGGGCTGGCATGCGTCCTAACTGTGATCATACAGTAATTAATGTGAAATTGGCCAAACTCTATTTCATTGTGAAACAGGAAACAACTGCAACTTCCCAGGAGTCGACGGGACAAATTCTGGCAGCAGCTAACCCGTCCTCAGACCAAGTCCATTCCATCCAGCGGTCGACCCCAAAGACGCATTCATCAGTTTTAACATGCTGTTCAACCAGAATAGGAATTTTCTCAAATATTAATTAATATTGTTAAATAATAGCATACTGTGCATATTTATTCAGTAAATCTATAGCTAATACACAGGGAGCTTTCGTTAATAGATCTTCTACCTCTTCAATGACTTAGCGTCATGGAGTGTAGAACAATAGTGATTTGACAGCAAATTTGTAATGGTTCTGTTAGCGATTATTTGTATTTGTAGTACGTGGGTGAAGTATTTACAGCGTTGTGGTTCGAACAAAAGTCGTCAGCGAAACACTTGTTCCGGAAATGTTCGAATGTCATTAGTCGTGTGTAAACCGTTTTTCATTCATAAACAGTGGGTTTGGCGGGTGCATGGAATGAACTTTGGGCCTTTGTTTATGAGGACGGGCTTCAACACCAGTAGATACAAACAACGATGTTCACTATCGTAATAGCGAAACAACACGATTTAACCAGTCCTCATAAACAAAAGGCCAAGGTCCATTCCATGCACCCGCCACACTCCCCCCTGTTTATGAATGAAAAACGGTTCACAAACGACTCACAACTAATGACATTCGAACATTTCCGAAACAAATGCTTCGCTGACGACTGTTGTTCGAACCACAACGCTGTAAATGCTTCACCTACGTACTACAAATAATCGTCAACAGAGCCTATACACCTGATCGAACCTAATCAGTGCCTAAATATGCTCAGTATGCTAATATATAATAACATTCATTTATATTTGAAACAATTCCTATTTTGAATGAACAAGATGTTCAAATTGCTGAATGTGTCTTTGGAGTCGACCCCTGGATGATAGTGAAGCACTCGTGACGTCACACACACACACGTGTCGCCAGCCATAATGATTTACAGGTTTGTATTTCCTGCCCAGTGTTGCGTCCCCTGTTGCCTGCCACAATAACCTACTGTTGGTATACTCTCATTCATTATGCAACACACACACACACACGTCTATCTTGGCAGCCACATTAAAGCTAAACTCGTGTCGCCAGCTGTAATGAACCACACTTAGAGAGCAGCACAATGAACCAGATTTAGCGTGAAACACAGTGAACCGCACCTAGAGTGCTACACAGTGGACCACACCTAGAGTGCCACACAGTGGACCACACCTAGAGTGCCAACCAGTGGACCACACTCACCGTCCTGAGAGCCACCGGAACACACACACATCTACAACACCCAAAAACACCCGCAATACCTACCCCAAAACAACGGCACATATGACAATATGGCCAGAGGGGGAAAATGAGTGTCAATACCTCTACTGCCAGCCACATTAATTAACGAGACACCTGCAAATTTAGCCACAATGAGAGCCCCACCTGTATTTCCATCCACCGTGAACCAGAACACCTGTAATAACAGCTTCCATATTGCCTCGGTCACTGAGCTCTGGGGAACAATCAACACATATGACGACCCATTGTTGATATAATGAAGTAATTTGGACATGTATTGTGTGTGGAAGAGAAGGTGTTTGTGGTGCACTTGAGAGACCGTCACCCCGGCGCTCGCTGCTACAAAACGCCCTGTTGTTCCTGCACCTGGGGAAGAGACTCGGGCACAGCCGGGTTCATATATACATATGAACTATATATATATATATATATATATATATATATATATATATATATATATATATATATATATATAATATATATATATATATATGACATGGATCGCCTCACACCTTCATGCGAAAGCGGTACCTAAGGTTTTCAGTTGGACAGCAGATTGTGTCTCGGATATCCTGCTCTCCCTTGTGTGCGTGTGTTAGGGCTCAGCAACCCGTCCTCGCAAATTCGTATAGTCAATATTGACTTATTAAATATGTGCATAGGTGACATACTAAACATAATAGTTTACCTTGAAAAGCTTCATAGAAAACACCTAACTTACCTAACCACATGAGACCAGAAGGCATGGCAGGATGTGCAGAATACCCCCGTTGAAAAACAGAGGTGCAACTGGTAGTCTGAGAGAGAACTCTATCAACATCAGAGGCCCGAGACTGTTCAACACGCTTCCACTACACATAAGGGGCATAACTGGCAAACCCCTCACAGTGTTCAAGAGAGAACTGGATAAGCACCTCCAAAGGATACCTGATCAACCAGGCTGTGACTCATACGTCAGGCTGCGAGCAGCCGCGTCCAACAGCCTGGTTGATCAGTCCAGCAACCAGGAGGCCTGGTCGATGACCGGGCCGCGGGGACGCTAAGCCCCGGAAGCACCTCAAGGTAACCTCAAGGTAAGGTAACCTTGTTAGTATGTTAAGATAAGCATCTTATAGCTTCGTAATTACAATTGTTACTTAACCTATTATAGGTATAGGTTAAGTAATAATTGTAATTACGAAGCAATAAGATGCTTAACATACTAACAAGGTTAGGTAAGGTCGGTGTTTTCTATGAAGCTTTTCAAGGTAAACTATTATGTTTAGTATATCACCTATGCACGTATTTAATAAGTCAATATTGACTATACGAATTTGCGAGGACGGGTTGGGCTCAGTAGGTAGAGTTACGGGCTGGGATTTTGTGGCCTGCGGTTCAGGCCAAAAAAAATTGTGTACCTTGAATTACAATTCAGAATTAAATGTGTATAGGCTCGATTGGTCTGCATTCACGGCGGGGACGGAGGCCTGACAAATTTCAGCGTAATTCGAAATTAATGAATTGATTCATTCAACCGCATCAGAGTTGTTGTAAAAATTGACTGCCACTTTGGTGGAATAAATGTAGCATGATTTTCATATATGAAACATGAGGATACAATAGCAAGGTGTAATTTATTTCCAGGCACTGTTATTGTTGCAATAGTGAGGTGAGGTGCAAGTTGAAATCTGATGCTCACGATGAAAGCTGGTTCAAACTTAAGTATTTTAGGATTAGCGACTGGACAAAAATCTCTCGTGTCTGCAACTGCATTCTTAATCAAATGTTCACATGCAATATTCGTACACGCAATTAATGCTTTTTTCAAGTTAATTGGTAACGAGTAACTGTTCACATATGCCTTTAAATGTGTGTGTGCTCACTTAGATGTGCTTGCATGTGTGTACTCACCTATTTGTGCTTGCGGGGGTTGAGCTTTGGCTTTTTGGTCCCGCCTCTCAACAACAACACACACTGTGTGTGTGTGTGGCTGCATGTGTGTGAGTGTACTCGCCTAGTTTTGCTTGCGGGGGGGGCAGGGTGTTGAGCTTTGGCTCTTTGGTACCGCCTCTCAACCATCAATCAACAGGTGTACAGGTTCCTGAGCATACTGGACTCTATCATATCAACATTTGAAACTGTGTATGGAGTCTTCCTCCACCAATAACTGTGTGTTTGTGTGTGTGTACATGTAGGTCTTAACGTATATGTATTTGTGTTTATACTTAAGAAAATAACCATTTATAGGGTGAGAAGCCTAACCTAACAGTTGGTAACATAAATATCTTGTGTAAATTTTCTACTACTGGCTCTTCATGGTCGGTAGTTACGACCCAGATGATGGTTACTGCAAGTAGTGAATTGACTTTTGTCAGCAAACAAGAGCCCATCGACCTTGTACGATCACACTACTACATACACAGATCTTAAACAGCAACTGGAGACTTGAATTTAACATGTTTGGAGACCCCCCCCCCCAAAAAAAAAAATATATAAACCCTATACGTTCCTCTTCACATACTCCAACACAATCTCGAAAGTGTATAAATTCCACAGCCAAAAATTTCACTGTGTCCCACAGGCAGCAAGTCCACGTACGACTGACAAAATTATTCATCACTGTTTCTTATTTCACTGCTATTTGAATTACTCTCCTAATAATTCCCCCTTCCCCTTCTTAATCATCCTTTTATACCTTTTGCGAAAGCGGTAAATATGACGTTTGTATTACTGAAGTTTGTATTAGCACACACAGGTCTCGGGAGAACTGGGCACCAGAAACTCGTGATTTAATGAGCCGGGAAACTGGAAGGGAAGATCCGGTTGAAAATGAATAAATTTCCGCGTTTTCCCTCCTCGGTAATAGGGTCGGTGAAGCTGCGTATTCTCTCTGAACGACTTGTTCATTTGAACAGCCATTGACGGCAAACGGAGGGTTCATCAGACGAACATTATTTTTGAGCACCTGAATGTGATTGCCTGTCCTTTAAACAAATGAGGGAACAGGGGTAGCTGTAATATTATATTCATGTGTGCAGGAAGATACATTCACACTTTTGAGCAGATTACAGGGGAGGGGGACAGGGGGGGGGAGGGGGCGCAACAGGCTGCGAGCAGCCGCGTCCAACAACCTAGTTGACCAGTTAACCACAAGTAACTCCCATCGTTACTCAATGGGGCTGAGTAACTAACTGACTGACTATCTCAGTCAGTTATATATATATATATATATATATATATATATATATATATATATATATATATATATATATATATAATATATATATATATATATATATAACTGAAACTCACACCCCAGAAGTGACTCGAACCCATACTCCCAGGAGCAACGCAACTGGTATGTACAGGGATGCCTTAAACCACTTGACCATCACGACCGGACATAAGGAAGTGATAGCCTGAGCTATATGAACCACTTCCCCGCCGGCACCTGGATGGTTATCTTGGGCATAGCATTTTATCAAATCACCTCTTTTTTGGGGGCAACACGTGAGGAACACAAATGCAAACAAGCCTGAATGGTCCCCAGGACTAGATACAACTGAAAACTCACACCCCAGAAGTGACTCGAACCCATACTCCCAGGAGCAACGCAACTGGTATGTACAGGGATGCCTTAAACCACTTGACCATCACGACCGGACATAAGGAAGTGATAGCCTGAGCTATATGAACCACTTCCCCGCCGGCACCTGGATGGTTATCTTGGGCATAGCATTTTATCAAATCACCTCTTTTTGGGGGCAACACGTGAGGAACACAAATGCAAACAAGCCTGAATGGTCCCCAGGACTAGATACAACTGAAAACTCACACCCCAGAAGTGACTCGAACCCATACTCCCAGGAGCAACGCAACTGGTATGTACAGGGATGCCTTAAACCACTTGACCATCACGACCGGACATAAGGAAGTGATAGCCTGAGCTATATGAACCACTATATGAGTATGGGTTCGAGTCACTTCTGGGGTGTGAGTTTTCAGTTGTATCTAGTCCTGGGGACCATTCAGGCTTGTTTGCATTTGTGTTCCTCACGTGTTGCCCCCAAAAAAGAGGTGATTTGATAAAATGCTATGCCCAAGATAACCATCCAGGTGCCGGCGGGGAAGTGGTTCATATAGCTCAGGCTATCACTTCCTTATGTCCGGTCGTGATGGTCAAGTGGTTTAAGGCATCCTGTACATACCAGTTGCGTTGCTCCTGGAGTATGGGTTCGAGTCACTTCTGGGGTGTGAGTTTCAGTTGTATCTAGTCCTGGGGACCATTCAGGCTTGTTTGCATATATATATATATATATATATATATATATATATATATATATATATATATATATATATATATATATATATGGGTCAATAGGCCCTTTGCATTTACTTCCATTCTTCCTTTAATTTACCCAATATTTCGTGTTCTGTCTTGTGTTGAAAGTTTGTTTTCACCTCATCCAAAACTGTTGTAGCATATCACCTCACCCAAATGCAAGTATATAAGGTGAAAAGCTTTTTAAATTATAGCATAGTAGAACTCTGTTTAGTGATTGCAGGTTATAGTTGTGTGTGTGTAAACTAAAATCTTTGAAAATTAAATAAGTTATTCGAAACGCGTTCAAGTGTCGCGTCAGACTAGAAATAAAAATGAATTTTGGAGAATTGATTTTTCAATTACCATCGACAGTGAAAAGAAACATAAGAAATATTGAGAAATTCGTGTTAGAATTATTAATCTTACTTTGTCGGTCATATTTGTGGTATATATATATATATATATATATATATATATATATATTATATATATATATATATATATACTCCATATCCTACGCCACACCATTCCCGCTGCACCTGTCAGTGAGTCTAGCCCCAAGCCCCTGTCCTTTTGAAGCCTGTGGCCTCCACCTTTGGACAGCCATTTTGTCTCTTATAGTGTATTCACTTAGTTGTATTTTACGGGGGTTGAGCTTTGCTCTTTCGGCCCGCCTCTCAACTGTCAATCAACTGTTTACTAACTACACTAACTACTTTTTTTTTTTTTTTCACACCACACCACACACACACACACCAGGAAGCAGCCCGTGACAGCTGACTAACTCCCAGGTACCTATTTACTGCTAGGTAACAGGGGCATTCAGGGTGAAAGAAACTTTGCCCATTTGTTTCTGCCGGGTGCGGGAATCGAACCCGCGCCACAGAATTACGAATCCTGCTCGCTATCCACCAGGCTACCTGGCCCCTAAAATAGAGTAGGTGAATAGGTGAGTAGGTGCATTTTATCAAGGCCCTAGAGTGTAGAATAGGGAGTGTACCTGATGTTGCCAGGGTCTGTCTGTGTCTCCCATCTGTCCATCTACCCATCTATCCAAGTATCTGCATCTATCTGTCCAGCTTTATGTGTATTATCCATCCCTCACTATATCCATCTTTCTTTCCATCTCTATGGCAATCTATTCATCTATCCATCCATCTACTTATCGTTCCATACTATCATCCATCCGATATCTATATATCTATTTACCTATCCATCCATCTATTTATTACTCTGTCTATCCATCCATCTATCTTTAAATCTTTGCATCCATCTTGCTTTCTATCCATCCGTATATCTCAACCTATCAACCCATATATCTATCCATCAATCCTTACTGTCTATCCATTCAACTATCTACCCCTCAATCCATCCATTTATCATCTATCATCTATTAATCCATTGCTCACCTGCCTGCCCATCCATCAATTCATTTATCCATCAATCGTATCCATCTATATAAATCGGGTCAAGACAGCTGAGTGGACAGCGCTTCGGATTCGTAGTCCTGAGGTTCCGGTTCGATCCCCGGTGGAGGCGGAAAAAAATGGGCAGAGTTTCTTTCACTCTGATGCCCCTGTTACCTAGCAGTAAATAAGTATCTGGGAGTTCGACAGCTGCTACGGGCTACTTCCTGGGTTGAGGGGGGGGGGTAACAAAAAGGAGGCCTGGTCGAGGACCGGGCCGCGGGGACGCTAAACCCCGATATCATCTCAAGATAACCTTATCTCAAGATAAATCTATCTCTATCTATCTATCCGTCTATCTATTCACCTATTTATCAATACATCCATCCAGCTACTCATCTGTTGTACCCAGAATGCAAATCTAAACATACGTTTTGCAAGTCAATATTCACTAAAAACACTAAAAAAAAACTTCAACTTAAAAAAAAATTAAAAAACTTCACTAAAAAAAATTTAAGCAAATGCTAAAGTGAGTAAACCTGGTGTAGGAGGAACAATAGGGTTACGTCCCCCCTTCAGGAGGGAAAGGGGGGCGTGTGGACGACCCCAACCCCTCTACGACTCTCAAAATAAATCGCCACTATTCCTGGGATGTTTAAGGAGGCTATAGCCCCAAGCTGCTGGCCGCAAACCTTGCACTCTCAAACAGGTAGAAAAATTGACATTTCTCTTTGATTGATGTCTAACCTATATAGAGATTACAGATATAGGTTATAATCAAAATGTGAATTTTTTGTTTTGTTTAGGTATACATTTACACATATAAAATCATTCAGCAGGATATATCTAAGTAAAATATATGTCACGGCATGAGACGAAACCAATAAACCCAGAATATGAGTGAGAAAAATTGGTTTCATAATTAAAAAAGCATTTTTCATTACAGTAATTGTTTAATATATTTGAAAGCAAGAGACAGCGAACCGATGAAGAGCAATATCTTCATTATTAAAGCAATTATTCTACATAAAACATAAGAAGAGTCGTATCAGGTTTGTTCCTACGAGCATTTCATATTAGATATCCAAGACTTTTGGACGTAAAATTTCAATTTCGTCCCCAAACAAATAAAGAAAACCGGTCACGCATATTGCTTCCTGGAGGAAGAGGAAGAGAAGAACATAAAAGTATTTGCAGCAAAAGAAATGCCCAGACAGTGTTTTTTTATAATGTTATCATGAGATTATATATATATCGAATCGATTAGCATTCGAACCCCCGCCACCAGAAATCACTCCGTGACAACTGCACCTGCAGCCACCTCACCAATGATCGTCTATAAGGATGGGTTAGTCCAGGAGCTTACTACGGGCTCACCATAGCCCGAGCTACATGGATATTTTGTTGTTCCCAGTAGCTGAATTTAAAACAATAACGACTAACCAACCTCCGGCGACTCTCACGGTGCAATTTTAAGTACAGTGTTTCATCAAACTCTCCACAAATACAATCAATACTCAACTTGCACAATTACAATCAATACATAACTTGCACAAAATAGCCTTTTGTATTTTGCACAAAATTATGCACAGAATTTTAATACACAAAATATTAATTATAATTCTCGAAAATATTGTTTTTGGTTACATAATACATTAAAATTAAAGTTTTTTATTGGTCGGTGGAAGCGTGGATGAGCAGTCTACGATACTTATAAGGACGTACTTATAAGGACGTACTTATAAGGACGTGCTTAGAAGGAAGGACTGAATTATATGAGTTAAAATTACGTGGTACAAATAAGTAAGGAATATGTGTGCTTGGGAATGTAGGATGTGAATGATGCTTGTGTATCATGTTTTGAGGCGAAACTGTGATGAAACACCAACCTGTCTTCGAATGGAGTTTCGAGCGAGTTCATTCGAATCCAGAAAGGAAGAGCTGAGCCCTTTACTTCCGCGGGGCAAGTCACAGCTCTCGTCCTCATAAACCAAGGATAAATACTAGTTAATCCAGCTGTCAGACCCCCCCCCCCCATCCCCCCTGTTTACAAACGTAAATCACTTTACACACAACCTACAGCAGATGCCGTTCGAAAATTTCTCGAACAGCGCTTTACTGACTTACTCCGTTCGAGATACACTTCTATAACTTCTTCACCCAATAATTTCCAATAGAACCTAAACACCATAACATAACATAACCTAACCTAGACTTAACCACACAGCAAGTACTATAATATATAAACCATATTAATTTATATACAAGAAAAAGCCCGTATATAAATTTTGCGTACACAATACGTTAGTATTAATCATTGCGTCTGTGGCGGGCGGCCGCCTCGACCAGCAAAGCCTGAGGGCGGGATGTCAGAGCACTGAGTCATTATATATGGTTAGTGAGTGCTTTGCTGTGCTGTGCTGTGCTGTGCTGTGCTGTGGTGTGGTGTGGTGTGGTGTGGTGTGGTGTGGTGTGGTGTGGTGTGCTGTGCTGTGCTGTGCTGTGCTGTGACGGAAAAACGGAAAGCTTATCTGAAAATTTTCACTGCTTCTGATGGATAATAGAGACAAGTGTTTGAGTCAGAGTGATCTACAGGGACTGAATGTTGTAACGTTAATGTCTGATTGTGCCCAGTACAATTATAATGTTTTACAAGGCTGCAGATACCTTAATTGTTCCATTGTTGTCTGGCAATGTGCTAAACGTGTAGTGAAGTGTTCATAGAGTCACGTGCGAGAAACATCAGGACAGAACACGCGGCTGTTGCTGCTGTACGTGACGAAGTGTTGACTCGGGACAGTTTAGTGTTTGACAGGCAATATTAGACGCGCCTTAACTGCTGTTGCAAAGTTACGTTAATGACGAGACGTCTAATTCTTGGTGCAGTGTTTCTCGTCTTGTGCTCAAATATTACGTCGTCTTCCTAAATTTGTGCTTGTGATTATGTGGAAGGTAATGATGGGTCAACCACTTGACCCCGCCTGACCTCCCTAGACGAGGTACTTCAGGCCCCGCCACCTTCAGGCCAAGGTAAGGAACACCTCGATGCCCAAACGTTACCGTCACCAGCGCTGCTTATATATATATATATATATATATATATATATATATATATATATATATATATATATATATATATATATATATATATATATATATATATATATATATATATCGATTAAAATATGATTATTCATGTGGTATATGATAATTTTAATGTATAAAAAGTCTTTAAAATATATATATATATATTTTTAGTTTTCATACCATTTCAGTAAGTTATAAGTTCACCGAGGGCCAGAAATCCACCAATCCTTAAGGTACGTAACAATTTCCTTCTGTTCCCTATACTTGAGAAAAGTGGGATTACAGAGACACTTCACAGAGGAAGTGTT
>WNGS01109635.1:9871529-9888717 GCA_020271785.1 Procambarus virginalis | reverse complement strand
CGTTTTCAATTTGCCACTCAGTCAAAAATACAGCTATTTTTTTCCCTTCCAGGAAACGGACGATCTCAAAGCAGGCCAAATAAGCCAACGGAGCTGATGCAAACATATTGTAATGGTTCACGGAGCTTGAATATTGACTAATACTTCACTTTTTTATACACTCATGTATAATACATGATAATACACTCATGTATTATACATGATTGTATTATACAGTACTTGAAATAGAATTGAAGTTCCCTTGACACTATATGGTCTCGACCCTCGGCTTGTCGCTATCAAGGGCCCTGACACCTGGGTGGATAGCGCTTCGGATTCATAGTCTGAGGTTCCGGGTTCGATCCCCGGTGGAGGCGTAGACAAATGAGCAAAATGTTTCTTTCACCCTGATGCCCCTGTTTCCAAGCAGTAAATAGGTACCTGGGAGTCAGACAGCTGCTACGGGCTGCTTCCTGGGGATGTGTAACAAAAGGAGGCCTGGTCGAGGACCGGGCCGCGGGGACGCTAAGCTAAGTTATCTCAAGATAACCTGTAAAATAATTCTCTGTCCCCCCCCCCCCACCGGGGTCTCGACCCTCGACCTGTAAAAATCTCTTAATACGTATTATACTTGACCGGAAAACAGCTTCTTGCCTTATGAGGCTCCCGAGAGGCACAAGTAGTGATCAGCATCAGCTCCGTTTGTTACTACAGCATCCATAGGTGTTTCGTGTCCGGGTTGAGATCGGTGTTTTCTGAGCAATTTTTGAGAACGGCGCACTAAAGTTGTCATATGTGAAAGCGGCTCCAGACTTTATGGTCTCTAACGACGCCTCGGGGTAGCGCAGCCATCTTTATTGACGGTGTTTATTACCTTCCTGTGGTAAGAGTTATTCCTGCCGCTCTTTATTTAAATGTTCTGGTTTGGAAGAAGGTTTTTTTTCTCTCTTTCTCTCGCGGTTCTGGCTTAGCTGAAGCTTCGTTCTCGTGGCTCTGGTTCAGCTCACCTTTGTTCCTTAGTGGTTCTGGCTAAGCTGTTAAGCTTTCATGTTGACTAAACCACACAAAGGGGGCCAGGTAGCCTGGTGGATTGCGCGCAGGACTTGTAATTCTGTGGCGCGGGTTCGATTCCCGCACCCGGCAGAAACAAATGGGCAAAGTTTCTTTCATCCTGAATGCCCCTGTTACCTAGCAGTAAATAGGTACCTGGGAGTTAGTCAGCTGTCACGGGCTGCTTCCTGGGGTGTGTGTGTGTGTGTGTGGTGTGAAAAAAAAAAAAAAAAAAAGGAGTTAGTGTAGTTAGTAAACAGTTGATTGACAGTTGAGAGGCGGGCCGAAAGAGCAAAGCTCAACCCCCGCAAACACAACAACTAAGTGAATATACACACTAGAAAGTGGAGGGGACGACGACGACGTTTCGGTCCGTCCTGGACCATTATCGTATTCGACTTGAGAATGGTTCAGGACGGACCGAAACGTCGTCGTCGTCCCCTCCACTTTCTAGTGTGTGGTTTAGTCCACATATTTCAGCCACGTTATTGTGACTCCTCGTCTGCATAAAGCTTCCATTTTTATCGGTTATGGCTTAGGTCAAACTTTCTTATCATGTGGCTCTAACTATTTTTTGTACTCTTTACAGACTTTATACTTGTAAAGTATTACAGACTTAATACATATTTGTTCAATATGTATTAAGGCCACCTTCGCCTTTATTGTTTAATCGATTTTAAATATGTATCTATTATACATAAATATGTATTTTGTTATTGTATCTCCTCCTGGCTTCGGGCTGGGGGAATTGTTGTTTGTTCTCGTGTTTGTTTTAATGAGTTCAAATCATTAGGTAACAGTGTAGGTGGGAGCCAACTGTTGCTGAGGGTGAGCTAATTTCAATAACTTCATGGTGTAATTGGGTTTATGTTCACTCAAATTGTTTTCATTGTTTCGGTTTTTGTGCTCTATGTTTGGGCAGTATATGTAAGTGATACAGTAAGTGATACAGTAAGTGATACAGTAAGTGATACGGTAAGTGATACAGTAAGTGATACAGTAAGTGATACGGTAAGTGATACAGTAAGTGATACAGTAAGTGATACGGTAATTGATACAGTAAGTGATACAGTAAGTGATACAGTAAGTGATACATAAAACAGTACAAGCGATGGAACATAATGGTTGCTATTACCACTCTGAGTCACTATACTATATGGGACAATCCCCCACAATTCTCTTCAAATCTCAATAGAAAAATAAGCAGAATTAAATTCTCCCACGACGCTGAAGCTGTACGCTTGGGAGGGCCTGATGGCTGAGTGGACAGCGCACGGTATTCGTAGTCCTAAGGTTCCGAGTTCTATCCCCGGCAGAGGTGGAAACAAATGGGCAGAGATTCTTTCACCTTGATGTCCCTGTTCACCTAGCAGTAAATAGATACCCGGGAGTTAGACAACTGCTACGGGCTGCTTCCTGGGGAGTGTGTAACGAAAAGGAGGCTTGGTCGAGGACCGGGCCGCGGGGACGCTAAGCCCCGAAATCATCTCAAGATAACCTCAAGATAGGAGTGAAAAGCTACTTAGGAAATCGGAAAAGATATCAGGGAAATTACTTTTTAGCCAAGGCAAAATGTAAATAAAAAAAAGTCTTACCAGTTATCATCAGTTCCTGCAAGATCTATATACTCAGATGATGACAAAACTGAGATATCGGGAGAGGATGCGAATTTTTTGTTACAGATTGTCATCGTCTGTGTAAAGTTGATATGTTTGTCCAATTCTGGAATATTGTGTCTGATTGTGGAATTTGAGTAACTCACAATTACTCAAATTCTAACCGAATTTGAGACAAAATTACTAACAAATTGGAAGTTGTTCGGCGTCAAGCTGATAAGAAGATCACAAAGTAAATCAGATTATCAAAGGGCATGACAACTTTTAGCCAAAAAAAATACATTTTTGTTGCACAAAATCAACGCCCTTAAGTACCTTTATTAATACTGTAAAATACATCTAACAAGGATAGAGTAGCTTAGACTATTGCTACCCCTCCGATGGTAAATATACTGTCGTTAATCTCACGTAATTCATGGTACTTCTAATGCCAGGTGCATTTAATGGTAATCCTTACCACTTTCTACAGCATCATATGTGTTTGAAAACAAATGCAATAAATTTGCCAAACATGAACGTCCTCAGAAATGTCTCGTAATCTTAGCAATATTTCAGTAGTACTCTTGTCTGTGTGCCTGTGTGTGTGTGTGTGTCTGTGTGTCTGTGTCTGTGTCTGTCTCTCTCTCTCTCTCTCTCTCTCTCTCTCTCTCTCTCTCTCTCTCTCTCTCTCTCTCTCTCTCTCTCTCTCTCTCTCTCTCTCTCTCTCTCTCTCTCTCTCTCTCCTACCTGGCGTCTTCCACAGCCAGGCAGAGACCTTGAAAAACAATACCTGAACGCTGAATTTCCCTGTGAATTTCATCAGAACTTCGGTTAGAGGCCATTTATCTCGGCCTCTATTACCTCGTAAATCGCAGGAGTCATGGGTGCTTGGAGATAATCCTGATCCCTCGGCTCCCTCCCAAGATGCCTTGGTGCATCTTGGAGGGTTCTACGCACTTATCATATATATTTTGATATATATTGGAGGTATTAACATGTTGATCAACTTTCTGCTTGATCTATTAGCGAGCAAGTCTCTGCTTGATGACGTATTATTTGTAAATCTTTATAACACATATTAAGAAATAGACATAACTTTCGTCCCTATTTTCAGACCTATTTCTCCCTACTTTCTATGACCATTTCTGGAACAAGCAAGAGTATGAACACAGATCACGTTTTCTGCTTGATTCAAGTCTCGAATTAACTCAAGTTCAAATTAGCAGATCAGGCTCATCTTAGCAGTTTAAGTTCAACTTATCAACACTATCTCACTGTAAAGTTTCTTGTGTCCAATGTTTTATATTTTAATCATGAATTTATATTATAAATAAATCCCCCTTTGCAGAGGCCACTGCTTTTAACAATTTATATCAATTCCTTGGGAGAAACATATAGCAAGATATTGTATCGCCTCACTCCTCCCAAGTGTTCAGACTCTCTAAGATACATATATATGTGGCATAGTTTTTTTCGGGCCTACGATAAGTCAGGGTGATGTATCCCGCCCCATAAATCCCGGCTAGGGATCCGCTGCTCAGCGGGCAACTCACACGAAAAGTTTAGGAGAATTATCTTTGAAGTTGCTGTTGTTCGTCAGTATTGGGAGAGATGTGCCTTAGTTGCCTCCGTCTGTCGTTGTTTCATGCGAGCGTCTGCCAGTGAAATAGTAAAGATAATCTGGTTCACATCACTTGCAGCGAAATAGATACAAATGTAAATATTTAAATATGAATTCAATTTTTAATTAGAACAATCCGATAACAATATTGAGAATTTATGTTACTGTCACTGTCTGGGACTCTGTCTCCTACCATGTCTGGGACCTTCTCTCCTACCATGTGTGGGACCTTCTCTCCCACCATGTGTGGGACCTTCTCTCCTACCATGTGTGGGACCTTCTCTCCCACCATGTGTGGGACCTTCTCTCCCACCATGTGTGGGACCTTCTCTCCCACCATGTGTGGGACCTTCTCTCCTACCATGTCTGGGACCTTCTCTTCTACCATGTCTATGACCCCAGTGTGCGGTAGGTCCAACGCCTCACTCAACTGTTCTGTCACTATAAAGACACGATCTGAGCTACGGGACAACACATATCCCTTGATAAATACCTCTGACTTTACGCTTCTCTTTCTTCTTACTTATCTCTCAATGTTTGACTTCATACTTGGGTGTCAACTTGCCTTCCTCGGTTGCCTGAACACCCGAAGCCAACCTCTGTGTTCTTGGCTTCCCTCCTCTGTACCGTTCACTGTAGTATGTTTATGCTGCTGCCATCACCGACCTCTGTATCTGTACCTTCACCAGGTCTAATGTCTTGCCAAAGTCTAATTTGAGGATGTAGCCCGGTAAGCTCGATAAGGTCCTGGGAGTCCTCTCCTGTTTTCTGAAGGCACGGTACTAATCCCGTGGCTATGTGCTGCTGTCAGCCTGACTGTGTATTCACCTAGTTGTATTCATCTAGTTGTGTTTGCGGGGGTTGAGCTTTGCTCTTTCGACCCGACTCTCAACTGTCAATCAACTGTTTACTAACTACTTTTTTTTCACACCACACACATCCCAGGAAGCAGCCCGTGACAGCTGACTAACTCCCAGGTCCCTATTTACTGCTAGGTAACAGGGGCATTCAGGGTGAAAGAAACTTTGCCCATTTGTTTCTGCCTCGTGCGGAAATCGAACCCGCGCCACAGAATTACGAGTCCTGCGCGCTATCCACCAGGCTACCAGGCCCCCACAGTGTCAGGCGTGTGTCAGGCTCCGTGCTAGTAAACCACGGTACAAGGTTCCGGCCCTCACAAGGGGCTTCCTACTCCTGAAGGGAGGAGAGTTAGCCCCTCCTGCGATCAGAAAGTGTCTCCGGTGTCTACATGAAGGAATAAATTTGTTTAATTTCCCTTCCATGTTGGAGCTTAGAGGTTTAAGTTTGTAGAGCGTTTGGGGCTTCCGGGAAAGCAACCACACACTGACTTTGGACTATCCAATGCAATTATCACATATACATACAAGAGATTACTTCCGAAAGGAAGGAAAGGAACTATCAGGAGAGAGCGCCAAGCCCAAGTGGTTGGGTCGATTACTTCCGAGTTAGAAGCATTAAGAAATGACCAATGACCTGAAATTTGCCGTATTAAAAGCTATGACAAACTTTTTGTAATAGTCGATCTAGGCAATGTGATGTGGTGATTGCGTGACCTCGCCTTGGCTACAGGCACGTCTGGTAGGTTAGTGAGGCTGAGCCTTGACCGAAATAGTCAGCCTGCAAGCTTAGTGCCTAACCGTTAAGGCATTTACTTGCACACTACATTATTGAATGTGATACTGTAAAAGACCTTAGAATTCCCTTAGACTTAGACGGGCGCCTGACAGCTTGGTGGGTAGCGCTTCTGATTCGTAATCCTGAGGTTCCGGGTTTGATCCCCGGTGGAGGCGGAGACAAATGGTCAAAATATTTCTTTCACCCCGATGCCCCTGTTACCTAGTAGTAAATAGGTACCTGGGAGTTAGACAGCTGCTACAGGCTGCTTCCTGGGGGTGGAGACCTCGGTCGAGGACCAGGCCGTGGGGACACTAAGCCCCGAAATCATCTCAAGATAACAGAAATCTTATCCTCAAGGTAAGACCCTGCCCTGTTGTACAATCAACCGTGTAACTATATCACTGGATCTATATATTGTATATATATTGGATCTATATATTATAATGGAATATATATTGGAAGACATCCTAAACATGTGTCTAAAACTTACTTGTCCATCTTAAAGAAACAAAACTGGCACCCATCCCTGTCCAGTGTATGACAGTGATCAATAGAAAGTTTAGTTTACAAATTCGTAAATAAAATATGAAATATTTATATTTCATATTTAATATATTTTATGCGGTTGCATCTGATGGAACTGCATGAAATATTTGTGTTTAAATGTAAAATTTGGACTTCTGATGTATGAATTGCTCTTCCGTGTAGCAGTGACTATAAGCAGCATCCTCACTGTAATGAGATCTAATTTTATTACGCCGATTAGGCAGGAAGCACGAGAGTTCTCACGTAAATCGTCAGGAAGCACGAGAGTTCTCACGTAAATCGTCAGGAAGCACGAGAGTTCTCACGTAAATCGTCAGGAAGCACGAGAGTTCTCACGTAAATCGCCAGGAAGCACGAGAGTTCTCACGTAAATCGCCAGGAAGCACGAGAGTTCTCACGTAAATCACCAGGAAACACAAGAGTTCTCACGTATATCACCAGGAAGCACGAGAGTTCTCACGTAAATCGTCAGGAAGCACGAGAGTTATCACGTAAATCGTCAGGAAGCACGAGAGTTCTCACGTAAATCGTCAAGTTCTCACGTAAATCACCAGGAAGCACAAGAGTTCTCACGTAAATCGCCAGGAAGCACAAGAGTTCTCACGTAAATCACCAGGAAGCACAAGAGTTCTCACGTAAATCGTCAGGAAACACAAGAGTTCTCACGTAAATCACCAGGAAACACAAGAGTTCTCACGTAAATCGCCAGGAAGCACAAGAGTTCTCACGTAAATCGTCAGGAAGCACAAGAGTTCTCACGTAAATCACCAGGAAGCACAAGAGTTCTCACGTAAATCACCAGGAAGCACAAAAGTTCTCACGTAAATCACCAGCAAACATGCAATTGCTCAAGCAAATCACCAGGGGGGTGGAAAACACCTGTATGTTAGTCCCCAGGTGGAGTTCGTGATCCAGCAAGCTGTGCGTGCGTGTAATTAATATAGGTATAATATTTATTTCCTTCCACGCTTTGTTTTTCGTTTTACCGGAGTATGAAGCATTTTCCGGTTTAATCAGCATACAGCGTGTTTTGCCTGTTTTATATTCATGGACGGCCAGACTTTGCAACCATGGAAATTGTTAAATGCACGAAAAGTATTAAATTCTTGGAATAACTGTTTACTTACATCTGCCACATATCCCAGGATTGAAGCACAGAATTGACACATTTATTCTGACACAGAAAACTGTCAATCATATCCTGACATAGACAACCATAAATCATATCCTTTTACTCAGAGCTGACACTGTTTCTGACACACAGCTGGCACTCTGTGCTGTAGCCACATGTAGCAGTACAGCATGTGGGCCACATATACCACTACCACATATTTATACACAATATGTGGTTATCTTGAGGTTATCTTGAGATGATTTCGGGGCTTTTTAGTGTCCCCGCGGTCCTCGACCAGGCCTCCACCCCCAGGAAGCAGCCCGTGACAGCTAACTAACACCCAGGTACCTATTTTACTGCTAGGTAACAGGGGTATAGGGTGAAAGAAACTCTGCCCATTGTTTCTCGCCGGCGCCTGGGATCGTACCCAGGACCACAAGTCCAGCGTGCTGTCCGCTCGGCCGACCGGCTCCCTGCCGGTTGGGAGCCATTTGTGGCATTAACAATCTGTCCTAAGTTTAGCTACATGGATCAATATGGGATAACAGGCCATCTAGCAAATTAAAACGAGCTGATGAGACCAATTTCCACCCATGTGACCTGAACCAAGTTGGAAAAAATCCTCACAATTCTTGATAAACAGGAGTGAACAATTTTCTTGATAGACATTTGAACAACCTTCACCTGAAGGTGAGTTTATAAAGTCCGGGAGTGTCTTGATAGACATTATGCTTTATTATATGTAATTATGCAGAATTATACGTAATTGTTCTGCATTACGTATAAGTATGCAAAATTATGTGTAATTATGTTACATTTCAGGCAGCTTCGCCCAGCATCCACAGAGAAGCCCGGAAATCTGCTCTTCCCCTTCCGCCAAAATGAACAGAAATGGAGATGAAGATTAATTTTAATTATCAAGGGAAAACGCCAAGTCATTACAACTTTATAGCACATGGAAGGGGGTCAAAATAAGGATTTGGGAAGGGACGGGGGAGGGAAAGAAAGGGTGCCCAACCACTTGAGCGGTCGGGGATTGAACGCCGACCTGCGGTGCGTTCTCATGCGGTGACAAACGTTAGAGTGATATCAGATACACAGACCAACAGGCACTCAGGCGATATCAGTCTCCCAAAGCATCACAGAAACAAGCGATAACAACCTCATAGACTAACGGACACCAAAGAGATAACAGCTTTACTGTCTAACACACAATCTAGCCACAACAGTCTCACAAACTAACAGACACTCCAGCGATATCAGTTTCACAGACCAACAGAACGTAGAACAATAGCAGCCACACAGACCAACAGAACGTAGAACGATAGCAGCCACACAGACCAATAGAACGTAGAAAGATAACAACCACACTGATCAGTAGAACGTAGCACGATAACAATCTTACAGTCTTAAAACTAAGAGAACGACAATAAATCTTCTAAATCTCTTTAATTGCTCTTCTTAACGCTTCAATCATTTATTTCCATTAAAAATAACCCCAAAGCATTTATTTTCATTCAAACTCGTGAACTCTACCAAATGTCTGGCCTTCTCACCCAGACATTAAAGGCATTAAATAGCATGACTGAGCTTAATTAATTGATTTTAATTCGTTTTCTCAGGGACAGGAAGCCAGTGTATATGTATTCTTTTGGCTTGTATCGAGATCCTCCCAAGAGTTGAATTATTGACTTCCCCCTTTCCCCAGGGTGCAACCCTGCAACAGTTGCCTAACTCCCGATTATTTACTTCTGGGTGAACGGGGGTATTAGGTAATTTAAAACGTGCCCAAACGTTTCTGTCTTTCTGGCTCTCCGGCTGTAAGTAGATAAGGAACCGAATTGTGTATTACGAGACCCTAATGTGTACATTGAGGCCACTATACAAACTAATACAATATATGATCATTACTCGAGTAATCAGTGCTAGTCTCTAATATGATTAATCAATGATTACTTGTCCGTCAGATAGAGCCCCCAACACAGTGCCGCTGGTAGAGCTCATACTAGGAGTGTCTGGTCAGATAGAGCCCCCAACACAGTGCCGCTGGTAGAGCTCATACCAGGAGTCTCTGGTCAGATAGAGCCCCCAACACAGTGCCGCTGGTAGAGCTCATACTAGGAGTCTCTGGTCAGATAGAGCCCCCAACACAGTGCCGCTGGTAGAGCTCATACTAAGAGTCTCTGGTCAGATAGAGCACCCAACACAGTGCCGCTGGTAGAGCTCATACTAGGAGTCTCTGGTCAGATAGAGCCCCCAACACAGTGCCGCTGGTAGAGCTCATACCAGGAGTCTCTGGTCAGATAGAGCCCCCAACACAGTGCCGCTGGTAGAGCTCATACTAGGAGTCTCTGGTCAGATAGAGCCCCCCAACACAGTGCCGCTGGTAGAGCTCATACCAGGAGTCTCTGGTCAGATAGAGCCCCCAACACAGTGCCGCTGGTAGAGCTCATTCCAGGAGAATGTTTAAGCATTTTTATTTTCACTGCATTAGTCAGGGTCGCGGTGCAAACAGTGTCCAGAACCTTTCATGTTCCTGGGAGGTACACGGCCCTCAACCAAGTCTCGTTTGCACGAATACTCACGCTTTAGAAGAAAAAAACAAAGGCTGATAATGCTTGCAAGGGACCAGATTCACGAAGCAGTTACACTAGCACTTACGAACGTGTACATCTTTCCTCAATCTTTGACGGCTTTGGTTACATTTATTGAACAGTTTACAAGCATGGAAACTTTCCAATCAACTGTTGTTATTGTTATAAACAGCTTCCTGGTGCCTTTCAGTTCATTAGCTGTTAAATAATTGTAAACAAAGCCGCCAAAGATTGAGGAAAGATGTACAGGTTCGTAAGTGCTTGCGTAACTGCTTCATGAATCTAGCCCATGGAGGAGGAGGAGTAGGTATTCGACCAAGCCTCGCGACTCGCGCGAGTCAGTGGGGGTCCTGTGAGCACGGTTCCACTATTCCACGACACAAGCGACAAACTGGACACTACAAATGTTAATTCTTCCTCAAATTCCATGTTGGTATTCTTGCCGAGCTGTAGACAAGGGTGGGAGGCGGTCCAGACAGCGGGCTGCGCCTACGTCAGGCCCGTCAGCTGCCCTGGATGATAAATGTGGAACTGTGGTTCCGCATACCTGAGGTCTACGTTGGAGGGATATTGTACAGGGGATGATGGACGAAGTGCACGAATTTTGAGTAGCACCATATGCTCGTCTGCTTGTATGAATGTGTGTGTTTGTGTGTGTGTGTGTGTGTGTGTGTGTGTGTGTGTGTGTGTGTGTGTGTGTGTGTGTGTGTGTGTGTGTGTGTGTACTCACCTATTTGTGCTTGCGGGGGTTGAGCTTTGGCTCTTTGGTCCCGCCTCTCAACTATCAATCAACTGGTGTACAGATTCCCGAGCCTACTGGGCTCTTATCATATCTACATTTGAAACTGTGTATGGAGTCAGCCTCCATGTGCGTGTGTGTGTGTGTGTGTGTGTGTGTGTGTGTGTGTGTGTGTGTGTGTGTGTGTGTGTGCGTGTGTGTGTGTGTGTGTGTGTGTGTGTGTGTGTGTGTGCGTGCGTGCGTGTGTGTGTGTGTGTGTGTGTGTGTGTGTGTGTGTGTGTGTGTGTGTGTGAGTGTGTGTGTGTGTGAGTGTCAGGGCGGCCCATATTTACAAGTGTGTGTATAGATTAGGGACCTGTAAATCTCCTGCTAAGTCTAAATGAGCTCACATATACAGCCCTCGCTGAATAACCTCAGGATTACGACCATTAGCAAATAGCTGTCGCGTGTGGAGGGCCCCGAAGCGGTAATCAAGGTAAGTCAGAACACGCCATAACTACCCAGCGCATGGCTACAATGTACAAATTATTCTCTGTCGGTCCTGTAATTACAACGGAATTTTGTAATTTTCCTTCAGACAATTTTTTTTCCTTTGTTTCAGATCTGTTCTGCTCGACGAATAATTTATTTAATTGTAAATTTCCTCCTCAGTAAGGACTGGCACTCCATACTGTACAGCCATAAGGAGAAATGTTAATTCCGTGGGTCAGAATCTTAACTAGAAGGCAGAATATTAGTCTGTGTGTTCGTTCAGCGTTACCCAACTTTGCAGGGGGAAGGGTCTTGGATATGGGACGGTCATAGTCTGCTCGTTGTCGGCCTACCTTACCTTGAGGTTACCTTGAGGTGATTTCGGGGCTTAGCGACTCCGCGGCCCGGTCGTCGACCAGACCTCCTGGTTGCTGGACTGGTCAACCAGGCTGTTGGACGCGGCTGTTCGCAGCCTGACGTATGAGTCTCAGCCTGGTTGATGAGGTATCCTTTGGAGATGCTTATCGTGTTCTCTCTTGAACACTGTGAGGGGTCGGCCAGATATGTCCCTTATGTGTAGTAGAAGCGTGTTGAACAGTCTCGGGCCTCTGATGTTGATAGAGTTCTCTCACAGAGTACCTGTTGCACCTCTGCTCTTCAACGAAGGTATTCTGCACATCCTGCCATGCCTTCTGGTGTCATGTAATGTTATTTATGTGTGCAGGTTTGGGTTAAATACTAAATAATACCTAAGTTAAATACTTTAATTAACATCAGCCTATAACCCCCGTTCCCTCCCCAGCCCCACTCTTTCCGGTGTGATTTTTATGAAGACTGAAGTGAAGTCATTGATGTGTTTTAAGTGAAGTCATTGATGTGTTTTAAGTGAAGTCATTGATGTGTTGTAAGTGAAGTCATTGATATGTTTTCGTCGAGTTCGCAGTTACTTTGGCAGTTTACCGGCACATGTCCTGGTTTACTCTAAAAGATGAACCGAGTTCACTCAGTTTACAGTGTTGAAGGTAGTGAGTATTGTAGATGGTTATGGTAACGAAGGTAGTAAATACAGTGAAGATAGTGGTCATTCCACTATCTTAATTGAATCACTTTATCACTTTTGTGGTCATGCCACTAGAGGACACGGCACCCAGACGGTGTCCTCAGAGCCTGGACCCGGGCACCCAGACGGTGTCCTCAGAGCCTGGACCCGGGCACCCAGACGGTGTCCTCAGAGCCTGGACCCGGGCACCCAGACGGTGTCCTCAGAGCCTGGACCCGGGCACCCAGACGGTGTCCTCAGAGCCTGGACACGGGCTCCAGATAGTGTCCTCAGAGCCTGGACACGGGCTCCCAGATAGTGTCCTCAGAGCCTGGACACGGGCTCCCAGACGGTGTCCTCAGAGCCTGGACACGGGCTCCCAGATAGTGTCCTCAGAGCCTGGACACGGGCTCCCAGACGGTGTCCTCAGAGCCTGGACACGGGCTCCCAGATAGTGTCCTCAGAGCCTGGACACGGGCTCCCAGACGCTGTCCTCAGAGCCTGGACACGGGCTCCCAGATAGTGTCCTCAGAGCCTGGACACGGGCTCCCAGACGCTGTCCTCAGTGCCTGGACACGGGCTCCTAGACGCTGTCCTCAGAGCCTGGACACGGGCTCCCAGACGCTGTCCTCAGAGCCTGGACACGGGCTCCCAGACGCTGTCCTCAGTGCCTGGACACGGGCTCCTAGACGCTGTCCTCAGAGCCTGGACACGGGCTCCCAGACGCTGTCCTCAGAGCCTGGACACGGGCTCCCAGATAGTGTCCTCAGTGCCTGGACACGGGCTCCCAGACGCTGTCCTCAGTGCCTGGACACGGGCACCCAGACGGTGTCCTCAGTGCCTGGACACGGGCTCCCAGAAAGTGTCCTCAGCACCTGGATACGGGCTTCCAGACGCTGTCCTCAGAGCCTGGGCCCGGGCTCCCAGACGCTGTCCTCAGCACCTGGACACGGGCTCCCAGATAGTGTCCTCAACGCCTGGACACGGGCTCCCAGACGCTGTCCTCAGTGCCTGGACACGGGCTCCCAGAAAGTGTCCTCAGTGCCTGGACACGGGCTCCCAGACGCTGTCCTCAGAACCTGGACACGGGCTCCCAGACGCTGTCCTCAGCACCAGCAGAAAGAAAAGCTGTACTCCCGGAGAATATCTGCTGACCCTTGGGAAATCAGCTGTTATGTCACCGAGACGTGAATCGACCGGCGGAAGCGCTGTCCGCCCCCCTCCCAACCCCACCAAGGCGCCCCGGCGGCGTCCATCATAACTTCTGTCATGTTTACACTCTCACAAATGTTACTTTCTTATTGCATAGTCTTCCGACAACGACTCGTGTCTCCAGCGTCATTTAACACACGTAATTGGTCCGGCTCTTAACACTAAAAAAATGACAAAAATCCCGTTTTAATATTAACCGTCCAAGGAGAAAAACAAAAAATAGGTTCTTTTTATCACCGAAATTCTTTTGATCTTTGTCGTTAAAAAGTAACAGCTATTGTGTAGAGTCGCTGTTTTGACTCGTCGCGTGACGAACGGCAAGAAGTAATCAATGTAAAATATTTTATTTTTGGCGTTTAGTATAGTATGGGTTATCTTGAGGTTATCTTGAGATGATTTCGGGGCTTTTTTAGTGTCCCCGCGAAGCAGGAGGACACTAAGAAAGCCACCCCCAGGAAGCAGCCCGTGACAGCTGACTAAACCCTGGTACCTATTTTACTGCTAAGTAACAGGGGCATAGGGTGAAAGAAACTCTGCCCTTTGTTTCTCGCCAGTGCCTGGGATCGAACCCAGGACCACAGGATCATAAGTCCAGCGTGCTGTCCGCTCGGCCGACGGCACCCAGGGTGGCTCTAATGTCCCTTAATTACCGTAATATTCATACTTTATTAACACAATTATATGTAAAATTTAATTGAACAAAAAAATGTTTACCTTTTAAAAATTACAACTACAATGTATTTTTTTATTACTTTTGTTATTGTCTTTCCATATTAATTTTTTACATATGGTTGATTAAATATAATAATATTACAGTAAAGGACATTGGGGCGACCCAGTTTAGCATTTTTGCATAACTTAAACATTAAAATTACACAACTCATCAGATTGTTTGATTATAATTCACTGATTGTTTTAAAACCATAAAGAACCCTAATTTGAAAATAGTTTCACTACCCATTGTATAACTGTTCTTTAATTCTGTATCTCAACAGCCCAGTACACATTTGCATGTATCCATAAAGCACAGTGTCTCCTTGTCACGTACCCTTATAATATAATGTCCCCCATGGGTATACAGTCAAATGGCACAGTGCCCCATGGGAATGTTGACCAGACCACAACACTAGAAGGTGAAGGGACGACGACGTTTCGGTCCGTCCTGGACCGTTCTCAAGTCGATTGTGACTTTCATGATTGTGATCATTCTCACAATCGACTTGAGAATGGTCCAGGACGGACCGAAACGTCGTCGTCCCTTCACCTTCTAGTGTGTGGTCTGGTCAACTTACTTTAGCCACGTTATGTGACTCATCGCCCCCATGGGAATGTACCCAAACACGTGGCCCCTCCCCCATCTTCTTATCTTGAGGTTATCTTGAGATGATTTTGGGGCTTTAGTGTCCCCGCGGCCCGGTCCTCGACCAGGCCTCCACCCCCAGGAAGCAGCCGTGACAGCTGACTAACACCCATTTTACTGCTAGGTAACAGGGGCATAGGATGAAAGAAACTCTGCTCAGTGTTTCTCGCCGGCGCCTGGGATCGAACCCAGGACCACAGGATCACAAGTCCAGCGTGCTGTCCGCTCGGCCGACCGGCTCCCTCCCATGCGCACGTGTCGTAACAATTATCCGAGTTTTCAAAAAGTCGAATTTTCCTGATATGAGAAATTTTTCCAAATATTTTCTCTTGGGAAATAAAGTTTTAAAGAGATGTTATATATAATTGGGATTTTTTTATATGAATTAAAACTAACAGAAATTTAACCAAAAATTTGGTAACGTAAAATAACCTTACCTTACCTAACCTAACCTAACCTAACCTAACTAATCCTAACTTAATCTAATACAGCCTTCCCAAGTCACTTATTTGTTCTCCTTGAATACAAATCAGGCCTTGCATATTCGGCCAAAAAAGTGCGGTTCTGGCTATTAGGCACAAAATATCCAACTCATCCTCCTGATATGATAGTACTAATAGTGACACTTGGTCGAAAGTACCAACATGTAGTGATGGGACCACAAAAAGCTCACATTTGTACTTTTCATTTCTATAGCCCCCAAAATTAAATAAGAAACAAACATTTCTGGGCATAGTATAGAATAGTAATATAGCACTATATGTACTATATTAGACCTAAGAATGCGCGTATTAGGCCTAGGATGGCCAGGAGAGGATAGGTTAGGTTCTATATTTCAGGTTCGGTTAAACACATCTCCCATTTGGCCAAATTCAGTAATACAAAACTTCTGATGGCTTCTGATGGTGCATCACTACAAATGTGTGTGCTTTCGTGGCAATAGTTACTATAAGGACTGTTATATCAGGAGGATGGGCTAAGCTATCCATATATCCCGGTGGGCGATATTATGGGTCCTGGGGGACGATAACATCGATTCTGGGGTACGATAACATCAGTCCTAGGGTACGACAACAGCGGTCCTGGTGTACGATAACATCAGTCCTAGGGTACGACAACAACGGTCCTGGTGTACGATAACATCAGACCTAGGGTACGACAACAGCGGTCCTGGGGTACGATAACATCAGTCCTAGGGTACGATAACATCCAGCCATCAGCAAGATATATACGAAGGTGGAGACATTGCATTAATTACCGGTGAGCTGACTTAGTAGTGATGAACCATTTGCAAATACGTTGTGACGGTCTTTGGAATGCGTCAAGGCGTAGTGATAGGGGGGGGGGGACATTGTGATTCCCTTCAAGCCATTCAAACGAGTAGTTTCTTCACGTAGATCGAAACCTGCTTCAATCAGCGAGCTTATGAAAGACTTCGCTTCGAAATCAATCGCATCGCGCGACGTATTTGAAAGCACTATATAAGGCGCACAACACGGGTATTGTGCCTCAATAATGAACTAATTTGTGGAGTGAGCGTGGTGTTGAGTGCTCAGGTGTTTACTAAGCGCTCCTATTGTATAACTCGTGAGGCGGCTGAGCTCAGGTTCCTGGGCTCCCATTGTATGACTGAGGGGGGATGCGAGGGTTGAGTTGTGGCTCTTGGATTCCCGGTGATGTGGAGTTAATATTTCAGGGTTCGCGTTGTATGACTGACTGATGGTGGTGGTGGTTGTGATGATTTAGGATGCCAGAGTTGTTATTGATTTTCTTGTTTAACAAACGCCAATGCATCACCTGCAAATTAAACATCAAATGCGTAGTAAATATTTGGCTTAATTATCTTTTTAATTGGGTAACTATACAAAGGTTTTTACATTTGTGGTGTACAGGTGATGATAAAAAAAACACATTTTTTAATTGTACATTGTTGCACCCCAGAATATTTGCTGATTATGTTGAATGGCTGGTCAGGTTGAATATTTTTTTTTTTGCATTTTAATTATTAGGTACAAGTAAAGTATATTTATTTACCCGTCATGATTTTTGTTATGTATTTATTTATTTTAGATTTAATGGGCCACTTGAGCACATCGAACACACATACCTAACTCGGCGGTATGCTTTGAACAATATCAATTTTGTTCGAAATTTGTCCAAATGTTTATACCATGTAATATATGTAATTAACAATTATAATATATAATATATATTATTATATAATATATAT
>WNGS01109635.1:9843395-9863404 GCA_020271785.1 Procambarus virginalis | reverse complement strand
ACATTAGCATCGTTAATCCTCTACAACGGGTACCTGGCTGAAGAGGGGATTCTGGTTCTGGATTCATGGTTCAGAACCGTGGTTCTGCGTCCATTTCCGACTTGCCATCGAGCACGAACCCTCCTCCTCCTCCTCCTCCTTTCTCAGTAATCATGTCAATCTCTCCTCCTCTTCTCTCTCTCTCTCTCTCTCTCTCTCTCTCTCTCTCCCTCTCTCTCTCTCTCTCTCTCTCTCTCTCTCTCTCTCTCTCTCTCTCTCTCTCTCTCTCTCTCTCACTCGAGAGAGAGACACTGGGACAAAGACAGATAAAGATAAACATTGAAGCAGAGAGACGACGTAAGACTGCATCAGTCACGGGTAAATGAGAAGCAAGATTCATCAAGCCTTAGAGAGCAGTAGTCTGATGTGGCCAGAACAACACAGACCAGAAGGGGGAGGATAACGCTTTGAAGCGGTCCAGGTTGTCCAGATTACAGACTTGGAGGCCCGGAATTGCTACATTAGTTGATGGAGGTGGATAGGAGCCCCGAGAGTCGCAGGGCAAAAAGAGTGTCGTGTGGCGCATTTTGAGGAGAGTGTTGTGGCCCATGTAGAGGAGGATGTTGTCGCTTTTAGATAAATATTATGAATGATGTTTTACTAAACTGCTGAAGAGGACAAAAGAGACAAGTGTATTGATTCTTAGTCTTCTCCTCTTCAGTAATTTACGGCCACACTCTTAATGACTGACTAAAAGAATACAAAGTGTTCAGTCTGAAGACGCAAACAGTGTTCTCTTCCGTCATATTAAAGACTCGAATCATCCTAGAGATTGATCTTCTTAAATTATCTCTAATGCCTCTACTTTTCACAGACGCAGTCTTGTCGTCTCGGCTCTCGTATACAACATGCCCGACATGTACCAACATTACCAACATGCCCAACATGTACCAACATGCACCTTGGTGCCGGCTATGTTGCTCTTAACTCTCACTTCTCCTCAACATGTAGTTAATTGCTCTAACCTTTTTTTCAAGTAAGCCTCTTCTGACATAATTACCTCCCAATCTTTTATATTAATTGATTGGTTCTATTGTATATTTGACTGCATTTTATATGTGGTTTCCGTTTTCATGTTTTTTTCCATAGTGTAGGAGCTGAAACTTATCTTCCTTAACATCGTAAAATTTTCTGTATCCAATTGAAAAACTCGATTTACACCAGTTTTGAGGTCCTCTATATTGTCTACTCTCAATAAAATCCTATAGTGTCATCTGCAAAGGATGTTACGGTATTATGGTTCCTGTCTATGTTCAATATGAGGATGAGAAAGAGTAGTGGGGCAAGCGCAGTACCCTGGGGACGGAGCATTTCACGGTGGATGATCCGGATTTGACTTTGTTGACAATTACACGACTGGTGATGTTAGTGTTATCAGTCAATAATATTTTGCCTCTGTTTTATTTCCTCCTCTTTGGGATGGTGTTATCTCCCCCCCCCCCTTTCTTTAAGTTGTCAGGGATAACCTGGGTATCTAGGCTTCGTCTCCAAGTAGTATTTAGGGTCTGTGATACTGCATTTGTTTACAATTCTTCATGAATATGGACTTCCAGGAAACGGGGCCTGGTGGGGAGTGTCATGGGCTCACTGTTATGGCTGCTTCCAAGTCCAGTGGGGTTAAGGTGACGTCGCCGTACTATAGACTAACATAAATTCACTTGAACAAGTTCGTAGTAAAATGACAAAGTGAATTTCAGGAATAAGAAACCTTTCACACGAAGAGAGACTAAAAAAGCTAAATTTATGTCCTCAAGAAAGGTACAATGGTTCAAGTATGCACAGGAATAAAACGGTGTAAGAAAGAAGATACAGTACGGAGAAAATCAGTGGGAGCCATGAGAAGAATTCGAACTTGCACACTGCATACTCCCAAGCACACGCCCTAACCCACTAGGCCACGATATGCTACACAAGTAATGCAACCTGGGATTCAACTGAGTCCTCTACAGGTACTGAGACTTCCACTAAAACCAAGTCAGGGCTTCACGCCTCATTCATTGCTGAAACGGGTCGCGTCCGTGCTACTTGAACTTGTTCCGAGTAGCTAATCTATAACAACACACAACTCTGGCTGTGGTAGAGGAAGGTCGATCCACAACGCCTCTCATCAAATGCAAAAGAAGATATTATTAATATAATAAATATGTTATCACAAAACTAGAAAATGAAATTATGGTCATAAATTGGATATGTTTAGATTCAGGAAAGACTTTGGTGAATACTGATTTGGAATAGCTGGGTGGATCCATGGATCTATTGCTAGGTAACATAATAGACCTGAAATCTCGTGCTTGTTTCAAGCGTAAGTTAGACGTAAATATGAGTGAGTTTAAGTGGATGCAAATAGAAGCTTCCTCCTATATTCTCATGTTCATGTGTATGTGTACTTACCTAACTGTCACCTAATTGTGCTTGCAGGGGTTGAGCCTCTACGCTCGGGTCCTGCCTCTCAACTTCATCAGGAACCTTGTACACCTCTCCAAACTTGTTTACAGGTTCCTGAGCCTATATGTGTGTGTGTGTGTGTGTGGTGTTGTGTGTGTGTGTGTGTGTGTGTGTGTGTGTGTGTTGTGTGTGTGCGTGTGTGTGTGTGTGGGTGTGTGTGTGTGTGTGTGTGTGTTGTGTGTGTGTGTGTGTGTGGTGTGTGTGTGTGTGTTGTGTGTGTGTGCGTGGTGGATGAAGGCTATTGAACACAGCACTATGCGAGAAATAGACCGCATTTCCATATTAATGAAACACTGTCGCTATATAAATTCCTTCACCCCTTTTTGACTGACAATTAAAAAACAAATATGATGGGGCATGAATCCGTATGCTTTGAACTTTCACTATTTCCTCCCCCCTGCCCCCCACTACCATTTTTGATTTTGGGGTTTTGGTTCTGGATTGGTATTGGAACCAATAGTATTAGACCAATTATATGTTTTTACTAGAACACGAGTCAAAATTTGAATCCTCTCCCCCTTAAGCGCCCTGCGCGGGGACACGATCCGGGATCGCGCGGGCGCCCAACGCTCATCGCTTGTTGGCCCTTTCGCCTCTCTATTCTCTCTCTCATCTCTCGCTCATCTCTCTCTCTCTCTCGCCTTCTCTCTCTCCTCTCCTCCTCTGCTCTCTCTCTCTCGTCGCTCTCCATCTCTCTCCTCTCAGCTCTCCTCTCTCTCTCCTCTCTCTCTTCCTCTTCTCTCTCTCCTCTCCTCTCTCTTTAATTAAAGACTAGGGTTCATAAGGGCTGTCCAAGTGGAACTACCTAGTGAAACCGCAAACAAGAGTTATTATCTTACCTTAGCTCATATGAAGCCTATTCCTAGAGATTCATTTATTTCATGAGAATGTAAACTTTTGAAACCTATCACATAAGGAACTATCATTCAGGAACTCTCTATAAGGAACGTGGTGAAACTCTGCAAGTAAGAGCTGTAATCCTACATCTCAACTCAATTGACACCTACTCCTAGAGACCCCATTTTTTTCATGAGCCTATTATATGCATCAATAGGAATACACTTTATTCATTAACAACATTAGGTATCAGTCATATGAGGAACAGGATGAGTCCGTAGTCAACTGTGGTGCCAGAGCCTTCATGTGATCAGTTGACCTGATCTCCCCGTGTATCAACCTGTTGAGAGATATATTATAACAATTATAATATATAATATATACCAACAATTATAGAACCTACAGCTACTATGGATGGAGAGTACACACTACAGACTGCTGTACCGTACAAATTTTGTGTACTAGTGTAAATAAGTGATACTTAAAATTGAAGCAGACTAACAATAAACCAACTTAACCTGCCCTAGCCTAAATAAGATACCATAGGCCTAACATATACAATATAAGACAAATTTAATACAAAATGCGGACACTATGCAAGGGTTTGGTAGCTGTCGACCTTGGCGAACACTTTACAATATGTAATAGTTCAGATGGGGCCCCTTTTTATCGTGGTGCAACAATTCGTATTATGTACAATCCATCCACAGGACGGATTGTACACAATCCATCCACAGGACGGATTGTACACAATCCATCCTATCCTGTGGCACAATCGCTCTCACACCACGGTTGCACACGCGTCCTTCCTTACGGAGGTCAACGTTTTGGGGCGACGTCTCATTGCACTTGACACCCGGAGTTAGGCAACTGTTGTGGAGCGCAGCCTGCTAGGGGTCAGTAGTTGGCCAGGGGGGGGATGGGGGGCGTCGATCAACCTGTACACCTGAAAAGGGGAAATCATTGCTGAGGAAAGAAATTGTATTACAATTGAAGTAATACTGAACGCGAAAATATTTGGGTTGAGGAGATTTCAAGGAAACTCTCTCTCTCTCTCTCTCTCTCTCTCTCTCTCTCCTCTCTGCTCTCTCTCTCTCTCCCCTCTCTCTCTCTCTCTCTCTCTCTCTATATATATATATATATATTAATATATATATATATATATATATATTATATATATATTATATATATATGTCCAGTCTTCAGCTGGCACTAACCTGCGTGATACGAAGCTCATTCACACATTTTGTTTGTAATTCTTGGCTTTTCTTCCTAATTATATGCTGCTTGGATGAGTCAAACAAGGCTGAAGTGTATCACACCTAGACTCTTTACTGAGGGTCATGCATAGTTTAGTTTTATTTATTTTTAATTTTAATATTAGTTTTACATGTTGATATGAATATGATATGAATATATCTCATTAAGAGAGTAAATTAGAATATTAATTACAACAATCTCAAGGCCCCCGATGCGTTCCTTCTAGTTCCTGAAATACATGAGAATATTTCTGCAACTTTTTAGAAAGTAATATTATTCCATAGACATATTATACCCATAACACACAACATATAAATAATTACTACTCATGTTTTCACGAATTGGCACTATTCCTCGTTCTATATAATTTTCAGAATAATGTATGGAAAATTATACATTGACTATTAAAACTGGGGCTGGACGGCAGAGCGACGGTCTCTCTTCATGCAGATCGGCGTTCAATCCCTGACCGTCCAAGTGGTTGGACACCATTCCTTCCCTCCCGTCCCATCCCAAATCCTTATCCTGATCCCTGTCAAGTGCTAAATAGTCGTAATGGCTTGGTTCTTTCTCCTCATAGTTTCCTTCCCTTCCCTTAATTGTCGAAAAAACACAATTTTATATTTATTTAATTCTGATGAATGAACCGATCGTTCATTCGACCATTAAAAATGGATAGATCATATACATTCTCGTTCTCATTGCAATAAAAATGTAATGAGAAATAATGACATTGACTGAGGGCTTTTATCCCGCTGCCGTTGTCTTAACGAGGTAATTTAATCCCGAAATTTCAAACAAATACGACAAACTAGCAGTCATATTTCAAACAAATATGCTTTTACAACACACTTATATACCAGACAAACTACTGTCACAGGTGCTGAGTACCAACAGGGTATATAACCATGAAGAAATAAATACCGCATCCTTACCGAAGAGAAGCAGTCAAGAGTCCAACTTCTCTACGTTTGCAACTAACTTAGCACTTAGAACTTAGCACTACTTCACTAGAACAGCAAAGAGCACCACCGTCAGTAATTTCCCATTTGTTGAGAGCTGCAACTGCTTACTGTTTTATCTCATTTAAGATAAAACATGCAATATCGGCATTATTGTCCTCTTGGGAAATAAACCGGTTCTGTACTTGAGTAGAGTTTGGTTCATCCCAAGGAATATAATTAGGAACAGAGAGACACAAACATTGCTATAACAAAAAGAGAGCCATCAAAAGAGCAAATCAGCTTCGTGTTTGCGTTGCGTTGAAGCAAGACTTCTTAGTGTCGGAATGTGTTGCCAACGCCACACATATATTACTTAAAAGCTGCGAATACTGACGGAAAAAAAAACACTAGTAATGAAACAATATTATTTTTGGCAAATTTGAAACAGCCAACAGCATCGTTGATGTGACCATCCCGTGTCAGCAAAGTTGATGTCAGCAAAGTTGATGTCAGCAAAGTTACATTTTGGTTACATTTATTAAACAGTTTATAAGCATGAAAACTTCCCAATCAACTGTTGGGTTATTGTTATAAACAGCCTCTTGGTGCTTCGGAGCTCATTAACTGTTTAATAATTGCAAACAAAGCTGCCAAAGATTGAGGAAAAATGTACAGGTTCGTTAGTACTTGCGTAACTGCTTCGTGAATCTGGCCCCAGGTAGAAAAAGAGGGTGTATTACAAGAACCTTCGAATCCAGGGATGCCACCACAATGTTCTTAATTTTCAAACCCAATTGTGCTTTCTTATCTTAATTACTACTCGGCACTCGCCTCCTTTTCCAAGGCAGGAAATATTTCGAACATAGATAACGCAGGGAACACAGCTGATACCTGGAGACGTCCCATAGCAGCTGAAAATGGTCTCGCTGGAGAGGGAACGAACGAGAGTTATCACGAAAAATTTACATATGAAAGACACTCGGAGGTCAGGACCCAAATATATACAATGAAATGCCAACTTACTGGAGCGAAAGATATTGATGGAAATGTAAAATAAGTCGCGTGAATCCTCGGCACTAATAGTGAACCATCTTTCGGAAACTATCCCGGAAAGGCTACGGGAATTGAACCTCACGTCTCTGGAAGACAGAAGACTTAGGGAAGACATGATCACCACCTACAAATTGTAAGAGGAATTAACGGGGTGGACAAAACCAGTTTATTTTGCATGGGCGAAACACGAACAATGGGACGCAGGTGAAAGCTTAGTACTCAAATGAGCCACAGTGACATTAGAAAGAATGTTTTCATTGTCAGAGTAGTTAACAAATTGAATGCATTAGGCAGTGATGTGGTGGAGGCTGACTCCATACACAGTTCAAATGTAGATATGATAGAGCTTAATAGACTCAAGAACCTGTACATCAGCTGATTGATATCTGAGAGGCGGGACCAAAGAGCCGAAGCTCAATCCCCACAAGCACAACTAGGTGAGCATCAAAATCCCACAAAATAAAGAAAATACAGTATTACCAGAAAAAAAATGGACGTTTTCAAGAGGCAATCGAGACAATTCCAGCGGAAAGTTGCGGATTAGCCAGGATGTAATAGATACACAGACCTGCGGGCCGCCACATGCAACAGCCTGTTCAACCCAATTCGGGTTTTACCAGTCTCCGTGGTGTAGTGGTAAGGCACTCGCCTGGCGTTCCGCGAGCGCTATGTCATGGGTTCGTATCCTGGCCGGGGAGGATTTATTGGGCGCAAATCCTTAACTGTAGCCTCTGTTTAACGCAACAGTAAAATGTGTACTTGGATGAAAAAACGATTCTTCGCGGCAGGGGATCGTATTCCAGGGACCTGCCCGAAAGCTACGCGTACTAGTGGTTGTAGTACAAGAATGTAACAACTCTTGTATATATCTCAAAAAAAAAAAAATTATCACCAGACAAGCTAAAAAGACGAATCGAAGGAGTGGCTCCGTCGCCGACTTTTCCTATCAATTTATGACGATTTTACTTGATATTATAAAGATTGAGACCTGGTCAACGGAGCCGTAATTAATTATATTTGTCCACTCTGGTGCTGGTTAACCTATTTATATCATCACTGTCAATCTGGTATTTATTTACTGCGTTGAAGTGCAGTTCCAGTACGGAGAGGAACACCACCGAAGTAATTCACATTCAGTTTATTGAATTTTGGTTATACATTCAACTTTTAATCATAAACGCATAATATGAATGTTTTTCAATAATTTTCATTACATAATCGCTATCAATTTGGCTTAATCTTCGAGACACTTAAATTTACATTTCGTTAAATCATTTCACAAGAGATGTTGAAGAGCAGTTTGAGCCGTACGTTGTGTGATTATTGTCTGGTGTGTGTGTGTGTGTGGTGTGTGTGTGTGTGTATGCACGGTGTAGTGTCAGAATAAGCTAAGATTAGCTAGGCAACGATACGCTTAGCTGCGTTAAGCTGAGCTTAACCTTGCGAGGCTTGTTTGTGCATTGCAGATGCATCGTCTCAATTTTATATCAGCTGGAAGTTGCTGTTGCCAAAATGTAAGTATTTGTTGAAAATAACTGAACTATGTTTAATCTCAGTATGCTGAGAAAGTCGTATACAGTTCAAAAAAAAAATAATTTATTTATAACCATATCAGGATTTACACATCAACCCGTAGAGAAAGTTTGGTTAAAATCAACTAAATGAACAGAATATCAAAAGGTGACAATGAACAAGACTGTCCAATGTTCAAGTGCTCATCACCTTCAAAGAATATTAGCAGAAGATATCCTAACTAAATAAATACGATTATGAGCTCGTGATAACATCTTAAAAAAAAAAAAAGTTCCAGTATTGCATGGTTATACACATTGGAACTTAAGAGAGGAAAAAGAAAACCTAAAAGTATATGAACGACTTGATCCAGAAAGTGTAGCCACTGTGATCAAGTAAGGAATATACACTGTGCACAAAAGTACAGGAGTGGATGTGTCTTATTGATAAAGTAACATAAATCTAGTTCACTGAGACCTTCCAGTGAGAGCCCAATAATGAGAGGAAAGTGACACTTCTTGAATTACAAACAATGTAGTCAACTCGGTCTACTACTCTTGCCACTCAGGACCTAGGTCATCAGGTAATACATGAGATTATACATCACAATGTGGACAACTCGGTCTACTATTCTTGCCACTCAGGACCTAGGTCATCAGGTAATACATGAGATTATACATCACAATGTGGACAACTCGGTCTACTATTCTTGCCACTCAGGACCTAGGTCATCAGGTAATACATGAGATTATACATCACAATGTAGTCAACTCGGTCTACTACTCTTGCCACTCAGGACCTAGGTCATCAGGTAATACATGAGATTATACATCACAATGTGGACAACTCGGTCTACTATTCTTGCCACTCAGGACCTAGGTCATCAGGTAATACATGAGATTATACATCATAATGTGGACAACTCGGTCTACTATTCTTGCCACTCAGGACCTAGGTCATCAGGTAATACATGAGATTATACATCACAATGTGGACAACTCGGTCTACTACTCTTGCCACTCAGGACCTAGGTCATCAGGTAATACATGAGATTATACATCACAATGTGGACAACTCGGTCTACTATTCTTGCCATTCAGGACCTAGGTCATCAGGTAATACATGAGATTATACATCAGATTATACATAAGATTATACACAGGATTATACATACGATTGAAAATAAAATACCACAGAAATACAAAAAAATTGGCAGTGTAATTGGAAGCAATTTAAAGATAACAATAAAGAATGATTAGAGACGAAAAACTCTCACTGATCATAAGCACACCTCCAAAAAAAACTCGAAAGACGTCATTTGACTGTTGAGGATCAAACATTCATCCCTCAATTATAGGTTCTTATATGACGGATCTCAGGGCAAAAATGTGATGCGCATCGTAAATCTGTCCTTACAGTATATTCCGCCATAACGCTTCAAATATGTAACCAATTAGAGGGAACACGATTCACATTGCAAATCCCTGCAACACACAAAAAGTTAATGACGAATTGCAGATTGGGTCGCCTATACGTTTAAATTATATACCCATATATATATTTTTTCCACACTCTGAATAATCTCTAAGCTTTAACCATGGGTCTTAGGACAAAAATATTCTTATCCGTTTTAATTCCGTACGAAATTTTTGTCAAACTGGGGGGAAAAAAATAGAGACAAAGTTCCCATCCTGAAATAATAACAGCTTTCTGTACGACCAGTGACTGTAATGAAGGGATTTAATTGTGATCCAACATGAGAGGAAGGCCCAGGTAATTGGTCAGTATTGGAATAGAGGCACAAACATACACAAATACACAGATGTTGAATATACTACAAGTGTTATTAGCAGTATAATCGCCCTTGCTAATGAGCTCAGAGAGAGAGAGAGAGAGAGAGAGAGAGAGAGAGAGAGAGAGAGAGAGAGAGAGAGAGAGAGAGAGAGAGAGAGAGAGAGAGAGAGAGTCATTTACTAATACGTTTAAGTATTGGTTTTCTTCACCTGGCACGTTCTAGTTCATTATGATAATGGTGTTCGTCACATCAGGTAATCTTGCTGCATGAATTTGGTTTAATCTTTTACAACTTTGTGAGTTTGGGAAAGACAAGCAATTTAGTTAGAGCTGGCGACGTGTAATACCCTAAACCCCCTTCCCCCCCCCCCACACCAACACACACACACACACACACACACACACACACACACACACACACACACACACACACACACACACACACACACACACACATACACACATACACACACACACACGCACGCACGCGCGAGTGTGGGAATGAGTTAGCACCGCGTAGTACGTATATTTGAATCCCTGGCGTCAGTAACCAGCAGGCAGCGACACAGCTGAACTCTGGACCAGCTGCAGCAGGCAGCGACACAGCTGAACTCTGGACCAGCTGCAGCAGTCAGCAGCAGCAACAGCAGCAGCACATTCAGAGTAACTGAAGCCAGGAGATGTGGTCGTGGCTTGCAGCTAGCTAATTAGCACACGGGAAGAGGCAGACCGTTTTCAATTTGCCACTCAGTCAAAAATACAGCTATTTTTTCCCTTCCAGGAAACGGACGATCTCAAAGCAGGCCAAATAAGCCAACGGAGCTGATGCAAACATATTGTAAATGGTTCACGGAGCTTGAATATTGACTAATACTTCACTTTTTTATACACTCATGTATAATACATGATAATACAATCATGTATTATACATGATTGTATTATACAGTACTTGAAATAGAATTGAAGTTCCCTTGACACTATATGGTCTCGACCCTCGGCTTGTCGACAGCTATCAAGGGCGCCCGACAGCTGGGTGGATAGCGCTTCGGATTCATAGTCCTGAGGTTCCGGGTTCGATCCCGGTGGAGGCGTAGACAAATGAGCAAAATGTTTCTTTCACCCTGATGCCCCTGTTTCCAAGCAGTAAATAGGTACCTGGGAGTCAGACAGCTGCTACGGGCTGCTTCCTGGGGATGTGTAACAAAAAGGAGGCCTGGTCGAGGACCGGGCCGCGGGGACGCTAAGCTAAGTTATCTCAAGATAACCTGTAAAATAATTCTCTGTCCCCCCCCCCCCCACCGGGGTCTCGACCCTCGACCTGTAAAAATCTCTTAATACGTATTATACTTGACCGGAAAACAGTTTCTGCCTTATGCGGCTCCCGAGAGGCACAAGTAGTGATCAGGATCAGCTCCGTTTGTACTACAGCATCCATAGGTGTTTCGTGTCCGGTTGAGATCGGTGTTTTCTGAGCAATTTTTGAGAACGGCGCACTAAAGTTGTCATATGTGAAAGCGGCTCCAGACTTTATGGTCTCTAACGACGCCTCGGGGTAGCGCAGCCATCTTTATTGACGGTGTTTATTACCTTCCTGTGGTAAGAGTTATTCCTGCCGCTCTTTATTTAAATGTTCTGGTTTGGAAGAAAGTTTTTTTCTCTCTTTCTCTCGCGGTTCTGGCTTAGCTGAAGCTTCGTTCTCGTGGCTCTGGTTCAGCTCACCTTTGTTCCTTAGTGGTTCTGGCTAAGCTGTTAAGCTTTCATGATGACTAAACCACACACTAGAAAGAGAAGGGGACGACGACGACGTTTCGGTCCGTCCTGAACCATTCTCAAGTCGAATGTGAGAATGGTCCAGGATGGACCGAAACATCGTCGTCCCTTCACTTTCTAGTATGTGGTTTAGTCCACATATTTCAGCCACGCTATTGTGACTCCTCGTCTGCATAAAGCTTTCATTTTAGCGGTTATGGCTTCGGTCAAACTTTCTTCTCATGTGGCTCTAACTATTTTTTTGTACTCTTTACAGAATTCATATTTGTTCAATATGTATTAAGGCCACCTTCGCCTTTATTGTTAATCGATTTTAAATATGTATCTATTATACATAAATATGTATTATGTTATTGTATCTCCTCCTGGCTTCGGGCTGGGGGAATTGTTGTTTGTTCTGGTGTTTGTTTTAATGACTTCAAATCATTAGGTAACAGTGTAGGTGGGAGCCAACTGTTGCTGAGGGTGAGCTAATTTCAATAACTTCATGGTGTAATTGGGTTTATGTTCACTCAAATTGTGTTTTCATTGTTTCGGTTTTTGTGCTCTATGTTTGGGCAGTATATGTAAGTGATACAGTAAGTGATACGGTAAGTGATACAGTAAGTGATACAGTAAGTGATACATAAAACAGTACAAGCGATGAAACATAATGGTCGCTATTTCCACTCTGAGTCACTATACTATATGGGACAATCCCCCACAATTCTCTTCAAATCTCAATAGAAAAAGAAGCAGAATTAAATTCTCCCACGACGCTGAAGCTGTACGCTTGGGAGGGCCTGATGGCTGAGTGGACAGCGCACGGGATTCGTAGTCCTAAGGTTCCGAGTTCTATCCCCGGCAGAGGTGGAAACAAATGGGCAGAGATTCTTTCACCTTGATGTCCCTGTTCACCTAGCAGTAAATAGATACCGGGAGTTAGACAACTGCTACGGGCTGCTTCCTGGGGAGTGTGTAACGAAAAGCCCGAAATCATCTCAAGATAACCTCAAGATAGGAGTGAAAAGCTACTTAGGAAATCGGAAAAGATATCAGGGAAATTACTTTTTAGCCAAGGCAAATGTAAATAAAAAAAAGTCTTAGCAGTTATCATCAGTTCCTGCAAGATCTATATACTCAGATGATGACAAAAACTGAGACATCGGGAGAGGATGCGAATTTTTGTTGCAGATTGTCATCGTCTGTGTAAAGTTGATATATTTGTCCAATTCTGGAATATTGTGTCTGATTGTGGAATTGAGTAAACTCACAATTACTCAAATTCTAACCGAATTTGAGACAAAATTACTAACAAATTGGAAGTTGTTCGGCGTCAAGGGATAAGAAGATCACAAAGTAAATCAGATTATCAAAGGGCNGAAACTTAACCTTCCCTGCCCTGCCACCTGAGCACAGATTAGTTAAGTGATCCATGCCTGAGTCCATAAAACTGTCAACCACAATAACGTGCTCATGTGTGCTCAAGTGGAAGTTCAGGTAAGGCTAAGTTCCAGTGGGCAGCAGGTTGTGTCGCTGGAACCCTTCCTTATTGTGGCTAACTGCGTAGCTCAGTCGGTATGAGCGACCGTCTCTCGTGCTGGTGGTGGATTGTTCTCAGGTCTGCCTCCTCTCCTTCTTTTCCACACTCCTTTTCTCCCTCTATCCCCTCATCTCTCCTTCACTATCCCTCACTCTTCCCGTCTCCACCTTTTCTGTTTCTCTGGTGGCTGTGAGTCTCTGTCTGTCTCTGTATATTTCTAGGTCTCTCTCTGTGTGGTTGTCTGTTATTCTGTTTACTTCCTGTCTCTCTTTTTTGTCCTTGTCGACCCGTCACTCTTTCATTTGTCGGTCTTTCTCTCTATTTTGTCTGTGTGTTGTGTTTTCGCTGACCATCTCTTTGTCTCACTCATAAAAATTATATATAAGTCATTAACGTGAGGGGCTGTCCGCTGGTAGAGGAGCCTTGCAAAGTGGCATAATAATATATAATTCTTACCCTTCTTGCTTTGAGAAAAAGGCGAGGCTTCAAGAAGCCTTTAAAGCTTTTGGATTATCGTTCTTTTTTATACTACTACGGCCAATGTAGGAATAGCAGAAAATTCTGTTAATTTTCCCGTGATAGCTGGTGTAGCTAGCAGGCAGTGCCACGCTGTTTTCATCTTGAATTCTGGTGACCCCCATGTCGCCTATGTCCGTCCTGTACCCCAGGACGTTTCCCTTGTAAAGTTGGGTGAAGCTAGCCTATAGCCTCCCATCTTGGAAGGACAGACAAGAAGAGAAACAGACTTTTTCTCTCATAGTATTAGTTAATGCTATATAAATCAGTTATATATGTTTATGTGTATTGAACATAAGCAACATTCGCTACACTTCTAAAATAACTCTTACATATCATTTGTTCAGCTGGAGCTC
This sequence comes from Procambarus virginalis, assembly GCA_020271785.1. Taxonomy (NCBI): domain Eukaryota; kingdom Metazoa; phylum Arthropoda; class Malacostraca; order Decapoda; family Cambaridae; genus Procambarus; species Procambarus virginalis. Next base: position 9,849,356 of record WNGS01109635.1, on the reverse strand, counting down.
GTGTGCCCCTCTAGTGACGGGGCAAACTGAAGAACTAAAGAATATGGGAATAAATAATCTTATTTATTATTAAATAATAATAATAATAATAATAATACGGGAAATAATACACTTATGGAATTATATAAATAAATTTGATGGCGTGAGCCAGTATACTCGTGGAGACTATAACAGGTGCAGACGATGAATCACGATAATGTAGCTGAAGATAAGATATGTTGATCAGACACACACCTGAAGATAAGGAGACGCGACGTTTCGGTCCTTCCTGGATCATCATCAAGTCTTGAGTGTCTCTCTCTTGTGTAGATATTGCTGCATAGCAATATAGCAGACTGTCTTGTTTAGACATATTGCTACATAGCAATATAGCAGACTGTCTTGTGTAGACATATTGCTGCATAGCAGACTGTCTTGTGTAGACGTATTGCTGCATAGCAGACTGTCTTGTGTAGACATTTGCTGCATAGCAGACTGTCTTGTGTAGACATATTGCTACATAGCAGACTGTAATTGCAGACATATTGCTACAAACATATATTTTATTAAAAAAATAACTGAATTCTTCGGTTCTTCTCAGTAATCCGGTTTATAACCCAAGTAATCCGCGTATCCAGGGACATATATTTTTGAGTCTTTTTTTTTCCGAAAATTTTCGACGCCTCGAGGCGACGAGCGAGCGAGTATAATTGTTTGCGGACTTAGAATTTCGTTCTCTGGAAGCCCACCATAAATCTCTGCCCTTAGTGCCAGATTCTCACCATCTTGACTAGGAACATAAATCCGAATTTCACTTTAAAGGAAAAACTTTCACAAATTTTCACATTTAAAATCAAACCAAGAAGCCAAGCCATCCTCCAGAAATGTCAGCACCCAGAATAAGGGCCGGCCGGCCGAGCGGACAGCACGCTGGGCACGTGATCCTGTGGTCCCGGGTTCGAGTCACAATAATGACTTTATCACAGATAAGGATAAGCTCGCAAGTCGTGTTTCAAAACCACTTAAGTCTCATAAAGTGAAAATATATTCTGTATTACTTTAAGCGATGTAAGCCTAACTTGTCCTAGGCCAATATAAGTCTCCCTAGGCGTAGCGCAGGCCATCTTAAGCCTAATTTAGTACATATAAGTGCTATACTAACCTAGAGGAGTTCAAGTTTGGGTTATTGCTTTTCTTTCTCCTGCTCTCTACACAATGATTAGTACAGCTTTATGTAGCTGCAACAGTCTATTTTTATACTTTCCTCCAATACTTTCTATTAGCAATATATTTTTTGAATGACAGATTCGATTAAGTACACTTGACAAGCATCTTCACGGTGACTGACAGAGCCTCGACAACATGGCCAGTAGCTGCTGCCTCTAACGACGTAGTTACAGGACCTGCAGGTAGTTCAGTGCGCGTGTTGCTGGATATTTTATGTGAGAGGAAATATATATCCTGCCAAGGTGAGAGCTGTGTTTACAGTAATTAACTGAGACTCACATACACAATCGTGGCAAGTGGCAGAGGCTGTAGTTAGTGCTGATTGCAGACTATCTTGTGCAGACATATTGCTACATTGCAGACTGTCTTGTGCAGATATATTGCTACATAGCAGACTATCTTGTGCAGATATATTGCTACATAGCAGACTGTCTTGTGCAGACATATTGCTACATAGCAGACTGTCTTGTGCAGACATATTGCCACATTGCAGACTGTCTTGTGCAGACATATTGCTACATAGCTGACTGTCTTGTGCAGACATATTGCTACATAGCAGACTATCTTGTGCAGATATATTGCTACATAGCAGACTGTCTTGTGCAGATATATTGCTACATAGCAGACTGTCTTGTGTAGATATATTGCTACATAGCAGACTGTCTTGTGCAGATATATTGTTACATAGCAGACTGTCTTGTGTAGACATATTGCTACATAGCAGACTGTCTTGTGCAGACATATTGCTACATAGCAGACTGTCTTGTGTAGACATATTGCTACATAGCAGACTGTCTTGTGCAGACATATTGCTACATTGCAGACTGTCTTGTGCAGACATATTGCTACATTGCAGACTGTCTTGTGCAGACATATTGCTACATTGCAGACTGTCTTGTGCAGACATATTGCTATGTAGCAATAAGCTATGTAGCAAATACACACTGGCAACAGTGGTACTTAAAGTGGTTGTGATAATGGCGATGGAATTTGTTGTGGTAGCAATACACGTTAATGGAGGCAATTGCTTTCTATTTCCCAGTATTCAGCACGTTGATACGCACCGAATGTTGTTGCGTTCTTGGACGCAAGCAACATTCCTGGACCTCAAAGACCTAGTGCAACTATTGCAACTCTCTTGGATCAGAGGTCTCGAGAAGAGGGTGTTATCCTGATACGGTTCCTGAGACCTTGAGTACTATCCCATGTACTCCCGCTACATGTAGTTATGTAGCGTCACTCATGACTCACATGCTGTAGTCCACTAAGCTCTATTAAATATATATTTTTGTTTAAATACACCCCCCTCTCTCCTCTTTTTTTCTCCAGTCTGTTGTCGACCGAGAGAGATTCATCAACAATGTGGGGTGTGCTTTTCATTCTTATCAAAGGACCCAATTATCCAGCCCCCTCGGAGTTCGAAGCGGTGATTCTTTAGAATGTCGAAGTCGCAGCTGCCTTTTCTCCCGTTCCATTACAATCGCTGCGAGAGATTCATGCTCAGGCATTTTTCTTCGCGTGCCTTTGGCCCACTTTGCTATTTCTGAACTAAACCGTGTTGACGTTTATTGCTTTCGAAATAATTCAGCTGCTTATATTTTTTTTATTCCCAATATTCAAATAGTTTTCTTATGAGATATTTTCCAGGTCATGTTTTTTATTTCTGCAAGGTGCATGAACTGTCTGCTTCTTATTATATTAAAAGCCTTATAGTCATTTCTTTGATCTTGTAACCGTATTAATTTCCTGGAGGGAAATTAATTTATCAAAATTCTTGTTTTGCTTTCATGTCGTTAACATCTTTGCTCAGAGGTCACTGTACCCGGTAACTGTACCCGGTCACTGTACCCGGTAACTGTACCCGGTCACTGTACCCGGTCACTGTATCCGGTAACTGTACCCGGTCACTGTACCCGGTCGCTGTACCCGGTCACTGTACCCGGTCACTGTACCCGGTCACTGTACCCGGTCACTGTACCCGGTCACTGTACCCGGTAACTGTACCCGGTCACTGTACCCGGTCGCTGTACCCGGTCACTGTACCCGGCCACTGTACCCGGTAACTGTACCCGGTCACTGTACCCGGTCGCTGTACCCGGTCACTGTACCCGGCCATTGCACCCCGGACTCTGTACATTTTTATACCGTCTCTAAAATTTAACTTTAGAGATGTTGCACTAAGCAACATCACTAACGCTAGATTTAAAACATCACCATTCCCTCCTGTGAGCTAAGTTAGTACTGGAAGTGTTTTGCAGCGTTGATGGTCAAAACACCATTACAGTCTACGTAATGACGGCGTTACAGGAAGCACTCACCTCCTGTAATTCTGTTTGTAACTGAATATACCATTCAGTTACAAAAAAAATGTGTAGGCAAGATTGTGGAGATTTTATGAGATAAAAGCAAGTGATTCAAGACGTCTCCACTATTGATGAGGCTGATGAAACAGCTACAGTCCTCCCGAGTTGTCACAACGTCATCAAAATGGTGTACCAAACTGCCCCGATCCGGTCGGCCGAGCGGACAGCACGCTGGACTTGTGATCCTGTGGTCCTGGGTTCGATCCCAGGCGCCGGCGAGAAACAATGGGCAGAGTTTCTTTCACCCTATGCCCCTGTTACCTAGCTGTAAAATAGTTACCTGGGTGTTAGTCAGCTGTCACGGGCTGCTTCCTGGGGGTGGAGGCCTGGTCGAGGACCGGGCCGAGGGGACACTAAAAAAAAAAAAACGAAATCATCTCAAGATAACCTCAAGAAGCCTAACCTAATCGGAGGACCCCCCCCCCCCCACGAGCAGACCACGTGACAGCTCGTCAATTTAGCGAGCCGCTTTGTATATTGCATCATTTTTTGGCTGATTTATGCGTCAAAAATGCAATGTACTGTCCGAAAGGACGGGCTGCATGGACGGCAGACTGAACAGCTCATGGCTCCAACTAATACCTAAACAAGAGGCACACACACAAGGCACACAAGGTCATTAGACCATTAGGAACCACCCCTCACAATCAAGGAAAACGACTCACAAACTCTCATGAACAAAATTGACCACAATACAACCAGACTAGAGCTGTTCAAGTCTGTTGATTTGCATGAACCACAATTCTAAGTAAATAAATTATAAGACGTGTCATGCCAGGCAGAATACACTCAAAATGGAGAGCATACAATTATTGTATGAAATATTCAGAAGCAGCAGCCATTTACCTGAGCATTACTGAATATGAGTGGCGGACAAAAATGGTTGGCCATAAGGGGAGGTAAAGCGCGGTCAGGTGTGTGAGCCGGACAGATGGGTCCTGGACACTTGCTCCTCAGTGATGAATCGGTCAGTTGCCAAGGGGATGACCTTCTCTCCCGGACGACCCCGTCCTGGGAGCTCTAAAATATATAGCAACTATAAACAATGAATGGATATCCACGAATGGATAAAAAGGTCACTATAACAACACAATATCGCGATATATCCTATACTCGAGGTCCCTCACGAGTGGAAAACTCTATCGGTAACAAACCGCGTCGTCGAGTCAACCACCAGAACGACTCAGCCAGACACGTAAGGTGTATATAACGACAACACACATACGTCTCATTGCCGGATATACCGCCCTACCCTCCAGGATGTTCCCGGGTCGGGATAAAACGTCACCACTGGCGCCTGTACGTCACCACTGGCGCCTGTACGTCACCACTGGCGCCTGTACGTCACCACTGGCGTCTGTACGTCACCACTGGCGCCTGTACGTCACCACTGGCGTCTGTACGTCACCACTGGCGCCTGTACGTCAACTGATCGCTGGGGAAAAGCACCCTGGCTGTGCCTTGCGGCGGCGACGGCGGGCAGACATATTGGTGCACAGTGTTCTGCGTCTCTCAGGATACTTCATATACCAGGCCGCCACCAGCACTGTTGATCACTGTCAGAGGGAAGGGGAAGGGGAAGAAACAAGCCTTCTCCACCACTGGCAGGGGAAGGGGGAGTTGACGTCCTCCACCACTGGGAGGAGGGAGGGGTGTTGACGTCCTCCACCACTGGGAAGGGAGGGGTGGACGTCCTCCACCACTGGGAAGTGGGGTGTTGACGTCCTCCACCACTGGGAGGGGGTGTGTTGACGTCCTCCACCACTGGGAAGGGGGGGTGTGGACGTCCTCCACAACTGGGAGGGGGGGGAGGTTGACGTCCTCGTTAATTAACTGAGGTAAAACGCTTTGTCAGTCTTGATATAATTGGACTAACGTGTCACCTTTTCCTCTATTTTTGTTCTCTATAGCTATGGTTGCTATACATATATTTTAGGTGCTATATAGCCATTTTAGTGGTTATATAGCGATTTTAGGAGCCATATAGCCATTTTAGAGCCTATATATAGCAATTTTAGGGGCTATATAGCCATTTTGGCTGCTATATATAACCATTTTAGGTGCTATATAGCCATGTTAAATGCTATATAGCCATTTTAGGTGCTATATAGCCGTTTTAGGTGCTATAGAGCTATTTTAAGCAATAAAATATAGCAATTTTGGGTGCTATATAGCCATTTTGGGAGGTAAGACATTTTGACATTCTTGTATCGGGCCAAGCGAATTTTTGTTTAACTTTTAAACCTGCCTCAGTCTACGTCTCGCCCTTAGCTATCGCTAGAGCGATTAGCTATCGCTAGAGCAATTAGCTATCGCTAGAGCGATTAGCTATCGCTAGAGCAATTAGTTATCGTTCTAGCTAATGTTTCATTGGTATATTTGTCCTCAGAAC
>WNGS01109635.1:9825895-9838395 GCA_020271785.1 Procambarus virginalis | reverse complement strand
ACAGAGCCTCGACAACATGGCCAGTAGCTGCTGCCTCTAACGACGTAGTTACAGGACCTGCAGGTAGTTCAGTGCGCGTGTTGCTGGATATTTTATGTGAGAGGAAATATATATCCTCCAAGGTGAGAGCTGTGTTTACAGTAATTAACTGAGACTCACATACACAATCGTGGCAAGTGGCAGAGGCTGTAGTTAGTGCTGATTGCAGACTATCTTGTGCAGACATATTGCTACATTGCAGACTGTCTTGTTCAGACATATTGCTACATAGCAGACTGTCTTGTGCAGACATATTGCTACATAGCAGACTATCTTGTGCAGATATATTGCTACATAGCAGACTGTCTTGTGCAGATATATTGCTACATAGCAGACTGTCTTGTGTAGACATATTGCTACATAGCAGACTGTCTTGTGCAGACATATTGCTACATAGCAGACTGTCTTGTGTAGACATATTACTACATAGCAGATTGTCTTGTTCAGACATATTGCAACATTGCAGACTGTCTTGTGCAGACATATTGCTATGTAGCAAATAAGCTATGTAGCAAATACATACTGGCAACAGTGGTACTTGAAGTGGTTGTGATAATGGCGATGGAATTTGTTGTGGTAGCAATACACGTTAATGGAGGCAATTGCTTTCTATTTCCCAGTATTCAGCACATTGATACGCAACGAATGTTGTTGCATTCTTGGACGCAAGCAACATTCCTGGACCTCAAAGACCTAGTGCAACTATTGCAACTCTCTTGGATCAGAGGTCTCGAGAAGGGGGTGTTATCCTGATACGGTTCCTGAGACCTTGAGTACTATCCCATGTACTCCCGCTACATGTAGTTATGTAGCGTCACTCATGACTCACATGCTGTAGTCCACTAAGCTCTATTAAATATATATTTTTGTTTAAATACACCCCCCTCCCTCCTCTTTTTTTCTCCAGTCTGTTGTCGACCGAGAGAGATTCATCACAATGTGGGGTGTGCTTTTCATTCTTATCAAAGGACCCAATTATCCAGCCCCCTCGGAGTTCGAAGCGGTGATTCTTTAGAATGTCGAAGTCGCAGCTGCCTTTTCTCCCGTTCCATTACAATCGCTGCGAGAGATTCATGCTCAGGCATTTTTCTTCGCGTGCCTTTGGCCCACTTTGCTATTTCTGAACTAAACCGTGTCGACGTTTATTGCTTTCGAAATAATTCAGCTGCTTATATTTTTTTTTTATTCCCAATATTCATATAGTTTTCTTATGAGATATTTTCCAGGTCATGTTTTTTTATTTCTGCAAGGTGCATGAACTGTCTGCTTCTTATTATATTAAAAGCCTTATAGTCATTTCTTTGATCTTGTAACCGTATTAATTTCCTGGAGGGAAATTAATTTATCAAAATTTCTTGTTTTGCTTTCATGTCGTTAACATCCTTGCTCAGAGGTCACTGTACCCGGTAACTGTACCCGGTCACTGTACCCGGTCACTGTACCCGGTCGCTGTACCCAGTCACTGTACCCGGCCATTGCACCCCGGACTCTGTACATTACTATACCGTCTCTAAAATTTAACTTTAGAGATGTTGCACTAAGCAACATCACTAACGCTTGATTTAAAACATCACCATTCCCTCCTGTGAGCTAAGTTAGTACTGGAAGTGTTTTGCAGCGTTGATGGTCAAAACACCATTACAGTCTACGTAATGACGGCGTTACAGGAAGCACTCACCTCCTGTAATTCTGTTTGTAACTGAATATACCAATCTGTTACAAAAAAAATGTGTAGGCAAGATTGTGGAGATTTTATGAGATAAAAGCAAGTGATTCAAGACGTCTCCACTATTGATGAGGCTGATGAAACAGCTACAGTCCTCCCGAGTTGTCACAACGTCATCAAAATGGTGTACCAAACTGCCCCGAGCCGGTCGGCCGAGCGGACAGCACGCTGGACTTGTGATCCTGTGGTCCTGGGTTCGATCCCAGGCGCCGGCGAGAAACAATGGGCAGAGTTTCTTTCACCCTATGCCCCTGTTACCTAGCTGTAAAATAGGTACCTGGGTGTTAGTCAGCTGTCACGGGCTGCTTCCTGGGGGTGGAGGCCTGGTCGAGGACCGGGCCGCGGGGACACTAAAAAAAAAAAAAACGAAATCATCTCAAGATAACCTCAAGAAGCCTAACCTTATCGGAGGACCCCCCCCCCCCCACGAGCAGACCACGTGACAGCTCGTCAATTTAGCGAGCCGCTTTGTATATTGCATCATTTTTTTGGCTGATTTATGCGTCAAAAATGCAATGTACTGTCCGAAAGGACGGGCTGCATGGACGACAGATTGAGCAGCTCATGGCTCCAACTAATACCTAAACAAGAGGCACACACACACACCTTACAAGGTCATTAGACCATTAGGAACCACCCCTCACAATCAAGGAAAACGACTCACAAACTCTCATGGACAAAATTGACCACAATACAACCAGACTAGAGCTGTACAAGTCTGTTGATTTGCATGAACCACAATTCTAAGTAAATAAATTATAAGACGTGTCATGCCAGGCAGAATACACTCAAAATGGAGAGCATACAATTATTGTATGAAATATTCAGAAGCAGCAGCCATTTACCTGAGCATTACTGAATATGAGTGGCGGACAAAAATGGTTGGCCATAAGGGGAAGTTAAGCGCGGTCAGGTGTGTGAGCCGGACAGATGAGTCCTGGACACTTGCTGCTCAGTGATGAATCGGTCAGTTGCCAAGGGGATGACCTTCTCTCCCGGACGACCCCGTCCTGGGAGCTCTAAAATATATAGCAACTGTAAACAATGAATGGATATCATGGATAAAAAGGTCACTATAACAGCACAATATCGCGATATATCCTATACTCGAGGTCCCTCACGAGTGGAAAACTCTATCGGTAACAAACCGCGTCGTCGAGTCAACCACCAGAACGACTCAGCCAGACACGTAAGGTGTATATAACGACAACACACATACGTCTCATTGCCGGATATACCGCCCTACCCTCCAGGATGTTCCCGGGTCGGGATAAAACGTCACCACTGGCGTCTGTACGTCACCACTGGCGCCTGTACGTCACCACTGGCGTCTGTACGTCACCACTGGCGTCTGTACGTCACCACTGGCGCCTGTACGTCACCACTGGCGCCTGTACGTCACCACTGGCGTCTGTACGTCACCACTGGCGCCTGTACGTCACCACTGGCGTCTGTACGTCACCACTGGCGCCTGTACGTCAACTGATCGCTGGGGAAAAGCACCCTGGCTGTGCCTTGCGGCGGCGACGGCGGGCAGACATATTGGTGCACAGTGTTCTGCGTCTCTCAGGATACTTCATATACCAGGCCGCCACCAGCACTGTTGATCACTGTCAGAGGGAAGGGGAAGGGGGAGAAACAAGCCTCCTCCACCACTGGGAAGGGGGTGTGTTGACGTCTTCCACCACTGGGAGGAGGGAGGGTGTTGACGTCCTCCACCACTGGGAAGGGAGGGGTGGACGTCCTCCACCACTGGGAAGTGGGGTGTTGACGTCCTCCACCACTGGGAGGGGGTGTGTTGACGTCCTCCACCACTGGGAGGAGGGAGGGTGTTGACGTCCTCCACCACTGGGAAGGGAGGGGTGGACGTCCTCCACCACTGGGAAGTGGGGTGTTGACGTCCTCCACCACTGGGAGGGGGTGTGTTGACGTCCTCCACCACTGGGAAGGGGGGGGGGGTGTTGACGTCCTCCACCACTGGGAGGGGGTGTGTTGACGTCCTCCACCACTGGGAGGGGAGGGGTTGACGTTCTCCACCACTGGGAGGGGGGGGAGGTTGACGTCCTCGTTAATTAACTGAGGTAAAACGCTTTGTCATTCTTGATATAATTGGACTAACGTGTCACCTTTTCCTCTATTTTTGTTCTCTATAGCTATGGTTGCTATACATATATTTTAGGTGCTATATAGCCATTTTAGTGGTTATATAGCGATTTTAGGAGCCATATAGCCATTTTAGAGCCTATATATAGCAATTTTAGGGGCTATATAGCCATTTTGGGTGCTATATATAACCATTTTAGGTGCTATGTAGCCATGTTAAATGCTATATAGCCATTTTAGGTGCTATATAGCCATTTTAGGTGCTATAGAGCTATTTTAAGCAATAAAATATAGCAATTTTGGGTGCTATATAGCCATTTTGGGAGGTAAGACATTTTGACATTCTTGTATCGGGCCAAGCGAATTTTTGTTTAACTTTTAAACCTGCCTCAGTCTACGTCTCGCCCTTAGCTATCGCTAGAGCGATTAGCTATCGCTAGAGCAATTAGCTATCGCTAGAGCGATTAGCTATCGCTAGAGCAATTAGCTATCGTTCTAGCTAATGTTTCATTGGTATATTTGTCCTCAGAACTATTCTTTGTTTTTTTTTCTACATCTGAACTGTGAATCCGAATGATTTAAATATATTCTGTTAATTTCATCATATCAGGAANAAAAAAAAGGTAAGTATGGATCAAAAATTTTTTTGACAGCTTGAAGTTACCTACGTCATCGCTTAGCAGACGAGAGAATCAAACCTGACGATTAATGCAACGAAAACACGTTGCAATTGCAGTATACCCACGTAATGCACAGGTTTTGGCAGAAAACGAATTGCCACACGAGGGGATACCGGTATTCCGGGCCGTAAACTTTCCCAGGGAATTGTAGTTCTATCGTAAAATCGCTTTGTACCGAGTACTGCAATCACCCGGCACCATCAACCTTACCCCCAACCACCTTCCTCCCTTAACTATCGCTGATGCTGGAAATGCAATTTAATCGTTGAAACGTAATGAAATTCTCGAACCCTGTGCGCTGGTCAGCAAGTGGAATTTATCGATATATGGTCAGCATGTAGAATGCACTGAAATAAGCAGTCAACATGTAGAATGCATTGAAATAAGCAGTCAACATGTAGAATGCACTGAAATAAGCAGTCAGCATGTAGAATGCACTAAAATAAGCAGTCAACATGTAGAATGCACTGAAATAAGCAGTCAACATGTAGAAGCATTGAAATAAGCAGTCAACATGTAGAATGCACTGAAATAAACAGTCAGCATGTAGAACTGACTTAAAGAAGATATCATCAAAGTCACTTACACTATTACTTAAAGAACAGACAAAAATAAGAGAATTTAAGTGTCAAGATATATAAAGAGTGGGCCAGGTGTAACACGCCAGGAGAATGGGAGGCAAACACAGTTGCATCTTACTTACTCTTACAACCCACACATCAGAAAATGAAGAAACAACGACGTTTCGGTCCGTCGTGGACCATTATCGAGTCGTGTGATGGAAAGAGTGTGTGGAAGGGATAAGCAAAACGAGGGATGAGAGTGAGACGAATGGAGAGATGAATGAAAAAATCAATATGAAGAGAAGAATAAGATGAAAGGTAAAAATAATCACTGATAGGTAAGCACTTATCCCAGTAAGAACATTAGAGCCTAAGAGTTATGAAACGCTGCAGCCTACCTAGCAACCTAGCCAGGTGGCTAGGCTCATGACCATCTCATGGTGTAGTGGTCTAGGGCGCGTGCGTGGGAGTTCTAAGCGTGCTGGTTCGAATTCTCTTCCTCATGGCTCCTACTGATTTTCTCATTGATATATCACGTTAATGAGATATCATTTGTGCAGCTATATATGTTCGTCAAGCTTGAATGGTCCCCAAGCTAACATGCATCAGAAAACTCTTGACCCCTGAAGGATTCGAATCCGGTCAGCCAGGGCCTCCATGCCCTCCTTTTGGTAGTCCAGTACTGTAACCACACAGCCACCGACTGTACAAAAAAGTATTGGGAAGTCGTAAGACCAATATACCCAAACACCCGACAGCACTCGTGGCATTACTGGACACAGGTATTTGTTCAATTCACTTCAGCATGCTCGGGCAGCATGGGCAGCAAGTGTCCGTCAGGCGGGAATGATCCTGAAGTCATCAAGGGTGAGGTAGATCTCAAGGAATTATGTACAGTAAGGCTTGAGTGATCTCTCCATGTGGCTCAAGAAAATATTGCGACGATCTGGACTGTCAGTGGGTGCAGTCAAGTTCTGTGTTTTCCATGCACTTTACGAAATATTTTGGATTCCAAGTGGTAATAGAGAAAATTCTGGATGTAGTCCTAATGCATACTTGGAAATATTTCTGTATTCACGTGGTAGCAATAACTTTTTTATCAGTGGCTCCGGGAATTTTTTTTCATAGCAAGGAGGAAAAAATTGTCTTCACAGCCGCAGGATTTTTTTTCTCCATATGCCCAGGAAAAAACTATTTCTTATTCTACGAGGGTACAACAAAATGTTCTGGTTTCTCTATGACTGCAGGAAAACGCTATTGTTTCTATGGCTAATTGAAAAAGTTTTACCGTCCCCCTTGAATGTAAAATGTGTTTTGCATCCAGATGCGTACAGGGAAGACTTTCCTGGTGTAATCGTGGCACCAGGAAAAGCTTAATTTTACTCTTTTTTTCAGACAAAAAAAAATTGTAAAGAGCCCTTGTGTCGGCAGCGAAAAGTTGAGTTGTTCCTATAGCAGTAGACTCGCTTTGTTTGGTCTCCTTGTTGCTTCATTATAGACCATTCTGGTACATCAATGATATCAGAAGAAATGTTTTAGTGTCTCTTTCACTTTCTGACAAATTCAGTTGACACGAGTAGAAAATATTTATACCCATATACTGTATATATATACTGTATATATATATATATATATATATATATATATATATATATATATATATATATATATATATATATATATATATATATATATATATGTCGTACCTAGTTGCCAGAACTCACTTCTCAGCCTACTACGCATAGCCCCATTTGCCTAATAAGCCAAGTTTTCATGAATTAATATATTTTCTCTAATTTTTTTCTTATGAAATGATAAAGCTACCCATTTCATTATGTATGAGGTCAATTTTTTTATTGGAGTTAAAATTAATGTAGATATATGATCGAACCTAACCAACCCTACCTAACGTAACCTAACCTATCTTTATAGGTTTCGTTTGGTTAGGTAGCCGAAAAAGTTAGGTTAGGTTAGGTTAGGTAGGTTAGGTAGTCGAAAAACAATTAATTCATGAAAACTTGGCCTATTAGGCAAATTGGACCTTGCATATTAGGCTGAGAAGTACGTTCTCGCTACTAGGTACGACATATATATATATATAGTGTTGACCAGACCACACACTAGAAGTTGAAGGAACGACGACGTTTCGGTCCGTCCTGGACCATTCTCAAGTCGCTTGTGATGAGGAGGTAGAGAACGGGAAATAAATAGGCAAGAGAGAGGTGAGGAGGAAAGTAAGGTGTAGAGAATAGTAGTAATAATGAGAACTGCAGAAGGCCTATTGGCCCATACGAGGCAGCTCCCATTATAACCACCGAAGGAAAGGTAATAGGAATAAGCAGAGGATAGCAAGGGAGCGTAGGAGAAGACAATGAACAGAAAAAAGGGGAGAAGAGAGAAAGAAAAGGAAAGAGAAAGAAAGATAAATGGAAGGGTAAGCTTATGTTAAGTCACGTTTGTTAGAAAGATTAGAGCATTTGAGTATGTACTGTGAAAGGGAAGAGTCCACAGCAACAAAGCCAGGACTCAAGTTCATGTTGGGTACATTGTGTATAAGAGCCGATTCTACAAGACGGCGTCTGTGAAGAGTAGAGGCAGGAAAGATTATTTTGGAGGAAGACCAAGCAATGGGATGATTAGAATCCCTCACATGGCAGAAGAGAGCATTGTTAGTGTCTGCAGACTTAACACTTCTCTTGTGTTCTTTAAGTCTGTCATTCAGTGTACGGCCAGTTTCGCCAAAGTATTGGAGAGGACAAGATGAACAGGAAATAGAGTAGACACCAGCAGCATTAGAAGCAGGAGGAGCAGTGTGAACTAGATTGCTACGAAGTGTGTTAGTTCGTCGAAAGGCGAGTTTAATGTCAAGAGGACGAAAGGTATTGGTAAAAGTTTTGAGTTCAGATATGAAGGGAAGGCATAGTACAGTGCTACTAGTGGTGGAAGCAGGTTTAGGATGAAAGAAAGCACTGTACTATGCCTTCCCATTATTACTACTATTCTCTACACCTTACTTTCCTCCTCACCTCTCTCTTGCCTATTTATTTCCCGTTCTCTACCTCCTCATCACAAGCGACTTGAGAATGGTCCAGGACGGACCGAAACGTCGTCGTCCCTTCAACTTCTAGTGTGTGGTCTGGTCAACATACTTCAGCCACGTTATTGTGACTCATCGCCTGTATATATATATATATATATATATATAGATATATATATATATTATATATATAGATATATGAATTTATATATATATATATATATAATACATATATTAGATATATAATATATATATATATATATATAGATATATATATATATATATATATTATATATATAATATATATATATATATATATATAGCCCATGTCATTAGGGCCGAGAACAGCACCCTCCTTGGAGCCCCCCTCGGGTCTAATGCCATTGAGGAGATCCTTGACAAGAAAATCGCAGACCTTAGGAGGATGGAAGACAGAATAGGTGACATCGATGCCCACGATGCTTTTTATCTCTCACCAAATGCCTATCCCTTCCGAGACTAACCTACTTTCTGAGGTGCGCCCCATCTTACGACAACCGAAAGCTTGAAGAGTATGACCTCTTACTGAAGACCATGCTGGAAAAAGTTGTTAATCTCTCCCTCAACGAGTGCCAGTGGAAACAAGCCACTCTTCCTGTTAGGCTCAATGGCTTGGGTGTCCGCACTGCCACCCAAATTGCTGTCCCAGCCTTCCTGTCTTCCTCCTCAGCATCAGATGACCTGGTTAAGGAAATCTACCTGACACCCTCAGTGATGTAGCGGGGATACAGGACCCCCACTACACGGAATGCGACACGAAATGGGGTGCCATGGCAGACCCAGCACTCAGACCAGCCATGCCGAAAGCTAAGAAACAATCCAGTTGGGACAGCCCCATTGCAGACAAAGAAGCCACAGCTTTGCTGGAGGCAGCAACAACCCCCAGTGATCGTGCACGCCTCACAGCTGTGCAGGCTCCCATGCAGGGGACTTCCTTTTGGCAGTCCCTATGTCTGCGACAGGCACACGTCTTGATCCGCAGGAGCTCCGTATTGCAGTCGCTCTCCGTCTTGCTGCCCCTATCCACACTGTTCATAGGTGTATTTGCGGCGAGGCAGATGCTGACGAATATGGATTGCATGGCCTGCACTGTGGAAAATCTGGTGGTTGGCACACTAGACACGACGAAGTAAACGACATCATTAAAAGAAGCCTTGCCTCTGCCCAGTGTCCAGCGGAGAGAGAGCCCGCAACCTTCTGAACCGTGACTCTGTTAGCTTTGCCGGCCGACCAGACGGAATCACACTGCGTCCGTGGAAGGGTGGCAGACAGTTGGCATGGGACTATACTTGCGTATCCACCCTGACAGCCACATACATCAACCTCTCTGCCGGCACAGCAGGAGCCGCGGCGACACACAGAGAAAGAGACAAGTCAGCCAAGTATAGGCAATTAGATCATCGGTACAACTTCGTTCCAATAGGGTCTGAGACCCTAGGCCCATGGGGAGAGAGTGCAAGAAGGTTTCTAAAGGATCTTGGTTCCAAGCTCATTGACACCACAAGAGACCCTAGAGCGGCAAGTTTTCTCTTTCAGCGCCTCAGTGTCGCGATCCAGAGGGGGGAATGCTCGCTGCATCCTCGGTTCCTGCCCAACGTCGGAGGAGTTCGAGGAAATCTACAGCCTCTAGGAAGCGAACTATTTTGTGTCCTCTTAATGCTCATTTTTTTGTATACAATCAGATATGTAACTGTATAACCTTGCTTAATAAAGTGTACACCATAAAAAAGGGGGGTGGTAGGAGAAGCGAACACCCTTATGTATACAGAGTTAAATGGCAAGTTTTTCCCTGAATGCTCTGTGTTTCCTTCTCTGAGGCTGTGGGTCCCTATAATTGCACCAGAGGTGGTACCCCCCTTATATATATATATATATATATATATATATATATATATATATATATTATATATATATATATCTATATATATTATATATATATCTATATATCTATAATCTATCTATATATATATATATATAATATATATATATATATATATATATATATATATATATATATCCCCATATTATAATGTTTATACCCCCTTTATACTATTGGAAAACCGCATTCAGTTATCGTACCAATGGAAAAAGATTGTGTTGTCCACGTGATTTCACAGAAAACATTTTATGCCCCATGACTTGAGATGAAACATTGTGATGCTCTTGGGAACGCCTCGAGGCATTGTTTTGTCCCATATAGCATCAGGAAAAATATAGTGTTCACGTTTCTTAATGAAGAAAAGTTATGTTTCTTTTCTTGAAACGTTCTGTTACCTCTCAAGTCCTTGATAAATTGCTTCTTGAATGTCCTCAGTTCCAGAACCTGTTTTTCTGTTAATGTCTAGTGGCTTTATAAACATGAGGTTCTGGTGTTTCTCTGGCTACAGGGAAAGGTTGTGGATTCCCATCTGGCCGCAAGAACCGTTCTTGAGCCACAATAGATGTACGCTCCTACTCCTTTTCTATTCCACGCAGCCATTGTGATTTCCACGTGACTAACAGAAAAGTCGTGATATCCCAGTGATTTAATCAGTGTTTTTGCATGCTGGAAGTACTTCTTTTACAACAGTAAAAAAAAATGCACTGGTGTCCACGTGGTTTGAAAAAAAAAATATCCGGTGTTCTCGGGCTTCAGAAAAAAAACGTTTATGGAAGCCCTACTTTTTCAGGAAGAAACGTTATGATATACCGAGGTTTCAGAAAAAAAATTATTTGTGTCTTTCCAGCCGCAGGGAAAAATCTTTGTGTATTTTTCTAGCTAGAGAGAAAAGTTCTGGTGCCTCCGTATCCCCCAGCGGAAAAGAACAAGCACAGCTATATTAAAGGGAAATGGCGGGAGAATTGTGATGACGTCAACACGCCATGGTAGCTCGCTGCCATTCCTCGCCAGCTTATTGGTCTGGTGAGGGCCACCTGTGGTGGTGAGGGCCACCTGTGGTGGTGAGGGCCACCCGTGCTGGTGAGGGCCACCTGTGGTGGTGAAGGCCACCTGTGGTGGTGAGGGACACTACCACCTGTGGTGGTGAGGGACACTACCACCTGTGGTGGTGAGGGACACTACCACCTGTGGTGGTGAAGGACACTACCACCTGTGGTGGTGAGGGCCACCTGTAGTGGTGAAGGCCACCTGTGGTGGTGAGGGCCACCTGTGTTGGTGAGGGCCACCTGTGTTGGTGAGGGCCACCTGTGCTGGTGAGGGCCACCTGTGCTGGTGAGGGCCACCTGTGTTGGTGAGGGCCACCTGTGCTGGTGAGGGCCACCTGTGCTGGTGAGGCCACCTGTGTTGGTGAGGGCCACCTGTGCTGGTGAGGGCCACCTGTGTTGGTGAGGGCCACCTGTGGTGGTGAGGGCCACCTGTGGTGGTGAAGGCCACCTGTGGTGGTGAGGGCCACCTGTGCTGGTGAGGGCCACCTGTGGTGGTGAGGGCCACATGTGGTGGTGAAGGCCACCTGTGGTGGTGAGGGCCACCCGTGGTGGTGAGGGCCACCTGTGCTGGTGAGGGCCACCTGTGGTGGTGAGGGCCACCTGTGGTGGTGAAGGCCACCTGTGGTGGTGAGGGACACTACCACCTGTGGTGGTGAGGGCCACCTGTGCTGGTGAGGGCCACCTGTGGTGGTGAGGGCCACCTGTGGTGGGTGAAGGCCACCTGTGGTGGTGAGGGCCACCTGTGCTGGTGAGGGCCACCTGTGGTGGTGAGGGCCACCTGTGCTGGTGAGGGCCACCTGTGCTGTGAGGGCCACATGTGCTGGTGAGGGCCACCTGTGCTGGTGACGGCCACATGTGCTGGTGAGGGCCACCTGTGCTGGTGACGGCCACATGTGCTGGTGAGGGCCACCTTTGCTGGTGAGGGCCACATGTGCTGGTGAGGCTGTGACCAATGCTGGTGAGGGCCACATGTGCTGGTGAAAGCCACCTATGGTGAGCATCATCGTCCTATCATTATCAAGTAATTAATTGTATAACATCGTTAAGGATAATAATAAACACATTTTATAACCATGATTCATTATTCACTCTATTGATGTGATTATAGAGCTCGACTCTCCTTTCAACCTAAACAGAAATAAAGTACATACATTAATATAATTAATCCTAGCAGAAAAATTATACCAATATTTTTTATATAGTAAGACTTTATTTAACTCTACTCTTGGTTGTCAGGAATGACTACGAAGTTGATTAATCCCAGATTCCTCGATTTAAATAACTAAACATCTGGAACATATTGGGAAATATCTAAAAAAAAAAAAAAGACCACGCCAATTATAAACTTTATTCAATTTAACAAAATTAAGGATTTACCCAATTTTGAC
>WNGS01109635.1:9820895-9823395 GCA_020271785.1 Procambarus virginalis | reverse complement strand
TCTCTCCTTCACTATCCCTCACTCTTCCCGTCTCCACCTTTCTCTGTTCTGTGGCTGTGAGTCTCTGTCTGTCTCTGTATATTTCTAGGTCTCTCTGTGTGGTGTCTGTTTTTCTGTTTACTTCCTGTCTCTCTTTTTTGTCCTTGTCGACCCGTCACTCTTTCATTTGTCGGTCTTTCTCTTATTTTGTCTGTGTGTGTGTTTTCGCTGACCATCTCTTTGTCTCACTCATAAAAATTATATATAGTCATTGACGTGAGGGTTGTCATTGACGTGAGGGTTGTCCGCTGGTAGAGAACCTTGACGTGTGGTTGTCCGCTGAGAGGACCTTGCAGTGTGGCATGATAATATATAATTCTTACCCTTCTTGCTTTGAGAAAAGGCGAGGCTTCAAGAAGCCTTTAAAGCTTTTGGATTATCGTCTTTTTTATACTACTACGGCCAATGTAGGAATAGCAGAAAATTCATGTTAATTTCCCGTGATAGCTGGGTGTAGCTAGCAGGCAGTGCCACGCTGTTTCATCTTGAATTCTGGTGACCCCCATG
This sequence comes from Procambarus virginalis, assembly GCA_020271785.1. Classification (NCBI taxonomy): domain Eukaryota; kingdom Metazoa; phylum Arthropoda; class Malacostraca; order Decapoda; family Cambaridae; genus Procambarus; species Procambarus virginalis. The sequence continues at coordinate 9,822,849 of WNGS01109635.1, read as the reverse complement.
TCGCCTATGTCCGTCCTGTACCCCAGCACGTTTCCCTTGTAAAGTTGGGTGAAGCTAGCCTATAGCCTCCCATCTTGGAAGGACAGACAAGAAGAGAACAGACTTTTTCTCTCATAGATATTAGTTAATGCTATATAAATCAGTTATATATGTTTATGTGTATTGAACATACAGCAACATTCGCTACACTTCTAAAATATACTCTTACTATCATTTGTTCAGCTGGAGCTCGTGTGCCACTCTAGTGACGGACAACTGAAGAACTAAAGAATATGGGAATAAATAATCATTATTTATTATTATTATATAATATATAATAATATAATAATAATACGGGAAATAATACACTTATGGAATTAAATAATAAATAAAATTGATGGCGTGAGCCAGTATACTCGTGGAGACTATAACAGGTGCAGACGATGAATCACGATAATGTAGCTGAAGATATTTTGATCAGACAACACACCTGAAGATAAGGAGACGACGACGTTTCGGTCCTTCCTGGATCATCATCAAGTCTTGAGTGTCTCTCTTGTGTAGATATATTGCTGCATAGCAATATAGCAGACTGTCTTGTGTAGACATATTGCTACATAGCAATATAGCAGACTGTCTTGTGTAGACATATTGCTGCATAGCAGACTGTCTTGTGTAGACGTATTGCTGCATAGCACACTGTCTTGTGTAGACATATTGCTGCCTGTCTTGTGTAGACATATTGCTCAATATAAACTCTAAATAAACTGTAAGAAGTAAAATAAATAAGAAATGTGTAATTAGACTTACCTATTCAGTGTGTTTGGTGGGCCTATTTCTTGTCTGCTTATCCTGGTGCAACCTGGCTTGCAGCGGGGATTAGGCAGCATCTGTGGTGAGGTTAAGGCGGGGTCTCTAAGGACCAGATTGACAACATTCACTACCAGCACTCAGGGCATGTATCAAGCAGTCAGGGGTGCCGTCAGCAGGCAGAGCATCACGGTGAATGAAAGCAATCATTCTGAGGTGCGACATTATATCTGCTGCCTCTCATATTTTCCTCACAACCCCCACTGTTTTTTACGTTATATTTACCTTCAGTTGCAGCCCTTCACAGTTATGCGAGTTCAGGCATAATAGCAACTCTGATCCAATAGTGGTGTGTGTGTGTAGGTAAGGTCAAGTTGCCCGTAAATCATGCGAGATGTCCCCCTTGAATGGGTATCTCACGGACATGGAGAGAGTCCGTGAGATATTATATATATATATATATATTTATATAATATTATATATATATATATATATATATGAGGATTATATAATATATATCATGAGTTTACGTCACCCCATTACTCCAGTTCTTGGAAATTAATATTGCCAGTTATTATACATTTATAGACACAGTAACTCGTTATGAAACAGTCCCGCAAAAATGGTATAAATATTGATGAATTCTCGCTGGAAATCTACTCTAGTAAAACAAGAACGACAACAGGAGAGTTACGGAGGGAAGCATAACAGAGGTCTCTCCTTATCCTCAAAGAGTCAACTTGGTGGAGTGGTCAAGTCTCTCTCGGGGATACCACTGACCAAAAAGCAATATCCCTGAACGACAGCTTCGTGAATTGGTCCCATCCGTAACACCCTCCCAGTGGTCAGAATACAAGTCTGATATGACTTGCCATTTTTTTATGCAGAGATAATAATAGTCACCCATTGAAGGCACTGATATCAAACATGGGCCTTTAAGAGAGAATATTTATTGGCTTCTATCTGTTCAACGTTACAGGTCAGGTGTGTGTACTCACCTAGTTTGTCATTCGTCGGTTCGCGGTTAGTCTCATGAAACTTTGCATGGTGAATTTTGATTGTATATGACGAGTGTCATAGGGTTAGTGGTTTGCGGTCGACTTCCCTGTCCGTCTTTAATTAGGATTCACTCCAATTCCGAGACAACAACTCCTATGAAGTCGGA
>WNGS01109635.1:9790079-9812983 GCA_020271785.1 Procambarus virginalis | reverse complement strand
TATATATATATATATATATATATATATAATATATTATATATATATATATATGAGTTTTCATTCGCATATAGTCCTGGGGACCATTCAGGCTTGTTCGCATTTGTGTTCCTCACGTGTTGCCCCAAAGAATGAGGTGATTTGGTAAAATGCTATGCCCAGATAACCATCCGAGTGCCGGCGGTGGGTGGTTCAAATAGCTTCGGCTATCACCTCATTTTGTCCGGTCGTGATGGTCAGTGGTTTAAGGCGTCTTGTACATACCAGTTGCGTTGCTCCTGGGAGTATGGGTTCGAGTCACTTCTGGGGTGTGAGTTTTCATTCGCATATAGTCCTGGGGACCATTCAGGCTTGTTCGCATTTGTGTTCCTCACGTGTTGCCCCAAAGAATGAGGTGATTTGGTAAAATGCTATGCCCAAGATAACCATCCGAGTGCCGGCGGTGGGTGGTTCAAATAGCTTCGGCTATCACCTCATTTTGTCCGGTCGTGATGGTCAAGTGGTTTAAGGCGTCTTGTACATACCAGTTGCGTTGCTCCTGGGAGTATGGGTTCGAGTCACTTCTGGGTGTGAGTTTTCATTCGCATATAGTCCTGGGGACCATTCAGGCTTGTTCGCATTTGTGTTCCTCACGTGTTGCCCCAAAGAATGAGGTGATTTGGTAAAATGCTATGCCCAAGATAACCATCCGAGTGCCGGCGGTGGGGTGGTTCAAATAGCTTCGGCTATCACCTCATTTTGTCCGGTCGTGATGGTCAAGTGGTTTAAGGCGTCTTGTACATACCAGTTGCGTTGCTCCTGGGAGTATGGGTTCGAGTCACTTCTGGGGTGTGAGTTTTCATTCGCATATATCCTGGGGACCATTCAGGCTTGTTCGCATATATATATATATATATATATATATATATATATATATATATATATATATATATATATATATATATAGATATATATATATATATATATATGCGGAAAAACCACCAAGAATTGGAGAAGAGAGATGAACGTTTCGGCTTTGTTAAGGCCGTTGTCAACATCATACGTGTTGACAACGGCCTTAACAAGCCGAAACGTTCATCTTTCTTCTCCAATTCTTTGTGGTTTTTCCGCATACAAATGATCAGTGTTTAGTGATCGTCAATTGCATATATATATATATATATATATATATATATATATATATTATATATATATATATATATATATATATATATATATATATATATATCACTAAGAACTCTTTGACCCGGCCAGGATTCGACCCATGCCGTCTAGGATCACCCTAAACGTACACAGTACTGTGACCACCGCACCAATGATCGATCATTGGTGCGGTGGTCACAGTACTGTGTACGTTTAGGGGTGATCCTAGACGGCATGGGTTCGAATCCTGCCGGGTCAAAGAGTTCTTAGTGATATATGGCTTGCGCGTTCATGCAGCTTTCTCACATATATATAATATATATATATATATATATATATATATATATATATATATATATATATATATATATATATATATATATAATATCTTCCCGCGTATGTTCTTCTTCTCGTGTAGAAGAGAATACATGGGACCCGAGGGAGCGACGTGAGGCTCCTGAGTACGAACTTTGTATATAGTATTCTTCTAAATATTGTGTTCGTCTTAAAATTATTACAACATTGTTTACATACAAGTTACAAAGTTATTAATCATAGGTTATAGAGCTCCTTAAACTCCTCGGGTGCTGTGCAAAGCTTACTGGCAGTTCTTGGCTATTTTGTTATTTCAAAAAATGCCTACAATGAAAATGATTGAGAAAGGTCTTGGCACAAATACCACAGTCACTAATTGTCTCTAAAAACAATCATATTGAAATTGTACTGATGGCCCAGTACTTACGGGTGTTGGCTGGTTCCCCGTGGGTGATACACGTGTGTAGTCTCCCAGTGAATGGCAACCGTTCTTCCATGTGTGTATACAGTGAGCTACGACCAACGACCACAACACCATTACCACCTACTGTTGCTATATATTTATAAAGTGAACACCCGCGTGGACAGAAGGCTGCGTCCAATTACGTTCTGCGTTCCTAACTATACAAACGAGTCTCACTAAATCATCTTAGCTCTAATCTTCAATGTGGCTACACACGTGGGCTCGTAGGTCGTCACTGTCCACTGCCTTGGACAACGTGGTTCAGCCAGCCGGCAAAGGAGAGGAAATGGGTAGCGTGTTATTTTGTAAAAATAGCTGCCACGACCATCTGGACCGTGTTCATATTGCCTCCATGTGCAAATCTCCCCCATGTGTCACTCCCGTACTGGCGCGCAAATTGGCACGGTGGTATAAACAACATGTGGTTGTGCTCTCCTCTCTGCCGGGATATTTGTTGGCTTGCATGCATATACCCACCCCCCCTCCCTCACTGTCTCTCCACGCCAGATATCACAACCGCGCCAGATATCACAACCGCGCCAGATATCACAACCGCGCCAGATATCACAACCGCGCTAGATATCACAACCACGCCAGATATCACAATCCACCAAGGAAAGTTGTGGGAGTCTAACCATATCCGTCAAGCTTTTAACTTCAGATAGAGAGACAAACACTTTGTTTTGTAGATATAGAAGTGCGCTTCGAGCATAAGGGAGGGAATTATCAGGCGGAAGCGCCAAGGCAATTCGACTATATAGCACTCGAGTATATATATATATATAATATATATATATATATATATATATATATATATAATATATATATATATATATATATATATATATATATATAACTTGACTTGTCATGACTTGAGTAGTTGTTACATTTAGCAACTACTAAATGACACTTTAACACTTGGCTTAATTATCTTCTTTCCCTCTGACATCTTTGCTGCCGCAGCGAAGGTTTTATCTGATCTTACTCCCCAAATATCGCTTACATTCTCAATGTGTTTAATTCTTTCCTCTGTAAAATTTTCCATTTCCTTTGTTACCTTCAGTCACCGTTTTTGTAACCAATTCACACTTGCCTCCCTATTGCAATTTATTTCCTTCGGTTCTTCTGTTGGTTCAAGGTTGCAATGTTCAAGGTTCATCAGTTATGCCAATTTACGCCTTCAAGAGCCTCTCATTTATTGTCTACCATCTCTTTTAATTCTTGAAGCTGCTTTCCCAGGAAAAATGTCTCTTCCTTAAGTGACTGAATGTCTTTTCCACATGTGTTTCCCTCCTCCACCCACTCTTCCTATTTCGCATTGCCACTCACTAGTTCATCCATGCGTTCCTGAAGCTCTGCTTTGCTAATGGTCTTTTCTTGCTCCTCATTCATGCGTTGCTCTCATACCATAAAAACTCTTCCATATGGTTAGGTTGATATCCTTTGGCCACTGCCTAGCTATCCTGTTCATCCCTCCTAGCTGTCCCTGTGACACTCTAGCAACACAGCAGATACACCAGCTGAGTGTGGCGTGCCTAATGACTACTCACCCTCCCACGACACTTAATAGGCGTTATGGTGGTTCCTGGTTAATACTGATGTAGCGGCGCAGGTGGTGAGTGTGTCCTCTTGCCCAGCTGGTGAGGTCACGGCTGGTGGTCAAGTCAACTCGCCTCACCTTGTCCCACTAGTCACTTGACAATGCGTTACAACACTTTCAAATACGCTGTTTCTGCTTGGTTTAACGTTGTTATGGTTTCTGTTAGTGTGGCTGATACTCGTTTACTCGTATGCACTTTCTCCCTGCTATATTAACTGTTTATCCCTCCTAAATCAATTGAAAACACTAGAGTTCCTCCCAGCCCTCAACCCCTCCACAGGCCATGTAAAAACTGTGTGTGTGTGTGTGTGTGTGTGTGTGTGTGTGTGTGTGTGTGTGTGTGTGTGTGTGTGTGTGTGTGTGTGTGTGTGCGTGTGTGTACTCACCTAGTTGTACTCACGTAGTTGTGCTTGCGGGGGTTGAGCTCTGGCTCTTTGGTCCCGCCTCTCAACCGTCAATCAACAGGTGTACAGGTTCCTGAGCCTATTGGGCTCTATCATATCTACACTTGAAACTGTGTATGGAGTCTGCCTCCACTACGTTACTTCCTAATGCATTCTATTTGTCAACCACTCTGACACTAAAAAAGTTCTTTCTAATATCACTGTGGCTCATTTGGGTGTGTGTGTGTGTGTGTGTGTGTGTGTGTGTGTGTGTGTGTGTGTGTGTGTGTGTGTGTGTGTGTGTGTGTGTGTGTGTGATTTCGCACTCACGAACATTTGTGTGTTTGTCGTAGCCCTCACAAAAAAATATACGTACATAAAGGCCATAACAAAAACAAATATGTCGCACCTTAGTTGTCGCCCGTCGACCAACAAAAATTATGTAAAAGCGCGCTTGAACTGTCCTAAAAAAATATATATATAATATTCGAGAAGTTATCCACAACAGTGAACGGATCACCAACCCACTGATCCAGTGTATGTGAGGGAAGCTGCGACCACTTGCAACCACTGAGTCGTTAACAGTGGCAAATGTAACCCCTTCTCCTCCCTGTATCAACTCACAAACCACTGAAAGAGGTAATATATTCAGCAACAACCACTGAATCAAAAGTACAGAGGTTGTTACCCTTCACGATCACATGGCAGTGGGAATGTAACATTCAACACCCACTGAATCAATGACAGTATGTTTGTTTACCTTTCACAATCACTAGGGTATGTCTCCAGGGGAAATGCTCTTGTCCTAGAAAAAACCACAAAACGTCCTCTCAGATTGTTCAGAACCATTGAACAAGTTCAAGTTCAAGTATGTTTATTGAGATAAGAAAGAAATACATCTCAAAGGGATAGAGTAGCTTAGGCTATTTCTAACCCCCTAATCATTGAACATGTGACCATAAGTGAAATTGAACAAAAGAGAGTTTGTGTGTTCGTAGGGCTGTACCAGGTCAACATTCAGAGCGAGCACCTGTGAACATAAAGCTTTACCAGATGAACATTCAGAATTCCTGGGAACATAGTGAATTACGAGATGAACATTCAGAGCTTCTGTGGACATCAAGCTTTACAATATGAACATTGAGAGTACCTGTGACAACAAAGCTTTACCCAGATGAACTTTCACAGTACCTGTGAACATTGCACTATAAAAAGAAAAAAAAGAAACACTGCAAGTTAATATGCAAATTTTCAATATGTGTGCAATATGCAAAATAATTATAATTTGAAATCACCTCTATGAAACAATAATTGTCATGGGAGCAGTTGTATTGGAAATGTTTAAACTGTTAACCAGGTGAAGTCTAATAGAGTTTAGCAGTGTTGACTTCTCTTTGCGAGGCCTGACGATGTTTATATATCGTAATGATGTTTACAACCTGGTGATGTTCACAGGCTGGTGAAACAGATTGTTGATATTTATAACTCGCAAATTATCTCATTTCTTTCCCCGGAATACCCACACTTTTTACGGAAGTTGTTAAAAGGATTTATTAATAATTTAATTAAACAACATACAATACCATACCTGCCTTTCTTTTTTCCCTTTTATTCTGTGTATAAATGCCCAAGGTAAGGTTGAGCTCGCGTATACTTGTAGCGTATACGACTAAGTTAGTATACGCTACGAGTGCTACGAGCATAGTCCTCTCTATAGTGCAAGTTCTGTCAGTCTAAGTCGTAGTCCTGTCGAGTGATGCAAGCTCTGACAGCGGCCGGGACGGTAGTCCTCCTGTCTAAGAGAGCATCTGCTGATGCCTTGATTAGCGGTAATTATATCCCGTCTGGCCTACCCCCTAATCTGATAACCCTTTCAGCAGGGAAAGTCGACAGCTCCGTCAGCATGCAATCTTGGCCAGTCAAGATGAGCTGAAATTAGCAAATGGATTAAAAGGATATTTTTATGTTAGAGAGTAATGTATTAAATGAAAATCCATATTGTTAAGGACAATCCTATATAGATTCTTGTATTCGTGACGGCCTGCAGAACTAGTTATTGAAATAAACCTGTTATATACACATTGGCGCTTTCCTGAATTCAATATTTTATCTGAGTTTTAGTTTGCTAAAGAAGAAGCAAACATATTACAAGCAGGTGTGTGTGTATGTGTGTGGTGTCACATGGTGTGGATACATATAAAACAGTGACAGGAAAAATAATCTTCTTCACTTTCACTTTTTATACTTTCAACTATTTCGACCGCGAACCAATTTAGATTTATGCAATGGCCTCACGACATATAACATGCGCGAAGGTATCATAGTGCTAGAANCAATAATCCTGCCATCTATGTGTCAATAATCCTGCCATCTATGTGTCAATAATCCTACTATCTATGTGTCAAAAATCCTACCATCTATGTGTCAATAATCCTACTATCTATGTGTCAAAATCCTACCATCTATGTGTCAATAATCCTACTATCTATGTGTCAAAAATCCTACCATCTGTGCCAATAATCCTGCCATCCATGTGTCAATAACCCTACCATCTTGTGTCCATAATCCTACCATCTATGTGTCCAGAATCCTACCATCAATGTGTCCTTAATCCTAACATCCCTTTGTCCATAATCCTACCAGCTCTCAGTTAACAATCCATCCAGCCCTCTGATCGCCAGCAATTGTACCAAATTCAGTGAGTTAAAATAATCCACATCCCATTTGGCAGGACTAAGCATAAGGTTATATTCAGCAATATTTCATTCGCATATTTCTAACCATAAATGAAAATCTTGTCCTTTATTTCGGCCTCTGCGACCACCAGTTCTAATATGGTTCTTAGCACTCTCAACAGTGGATCTACATAGACACTAAATAAGGGCCTAAAAAAAGAGCTTCCTATTTAACCCAATTTTTTGTGAAGAAATTTTCAAAGAGGATATTAATCCTTTTCGCAACTTCTTTGCCTAACACTCTGTGTGTCAAATGTTTTGAGTGTCAAATTCGTAACTTTGTGAAATATTTTAGATGTATTAACAAAATAAATGAGACAACAAAGCTGTCGTGTGAGGTGTAGTACTGAATAGTTACATGGAACAACCAAACCCACATGGTTGCATTGAGTAACCAGTTTCATGTGCCAATTGGAAGTCAGGGGTGCTTAATTAGTGTGCTAGACAGTCATTGAATATAAGGTAATGACTCCAGAATCATCAGAGGAGGACACAGTGGCTCTGGAATTTAGCAGAGCCAGAAGTATTCGTTACAGATAACTTTCCCCTCCGTCCCATCCCAAATCCTTATCCTGACCCCTTCCCAGTGCTATATAGTCATAATGGCTTGGCGCTTTCCCTTGATAACTCCCTCATTACAGGATCACTATGTACCATGGGAGAGAGAGAGAGCCTGTAAGACCCATAGATAAACAGACATACATTTCTGACAGGCTACTTTTAAGGTTGTCAATTTCCATTTTAAATGGCTGTCACAAATCTCACGTTTTGAGATTTAAATTTCAGCTTTCTTTCAGCCCTACAAGGGTTATAATATGCCTGAAGGGTGTATTCACAGGGCTCGCATCCCGCTGGTTAGGTCAGTTTCAATCTCATCTCTCCTGTTTATTGAAATGATATAAACGTTCAATGTTTGTATATGAAAAAAAATACATATTAATGGACCCAAAGCAATCGTCTATGACATTCGTAAACCCTTTTTTTTGCAAAGAACTTTATATTTTTCTTTAAAGGTTTCCAACAGCCTTTGATCTCACAATATTATGTTTCTCTATTTTAATCCTCTTAATTACTTGATGATATTGAGTCGTAGAGATCTGGGGTGGCCAGTCCTCTCTGGGGTGGCCAGTCCTCTCTGGGGTGGCCAGTCCTCTCTGGGGTGGCCAGTCCTCTCTGGGTGGCCAGTCCTCTCTGGGGTGGCCAGTTCTCTCTGGGGACGCCATTCCTCTCAGGGAACACCAGGGGCCCGCATCTTTCCATAGACCAAGAGATGGTTCCATTCTATAGTTCCCTAACGCGACCATTAACACGAGGCATTCCTCTCCTTCTGTTAGTATTAAGGGTGAAGGAGGAGACAACAGGTGTGGTCATTAACGGCAAATGAAACGGGTAAACACGTGTTGGGGGGACAACAGGTGTTCCCGGGAGTGATCATTAACCAGGCAGGTGAGAGAGGCGTCAACAGAGTGCTAATTAAGTGCACTGCGTGCGAGCATAATGTGGCGTAAGTCGACACTCTGGCACATCTCCGCCCACACTGCCTACCAATGGGTCCCAGGCGCCCCCTCCACCACTTTGTAAACAAGTGAGTGGCAGTGTGGCGTGTAGACGGACGTGTGCTGGTCGGAGCAGCATCAGGGGGCCTCTTAGTGGAAACAATTATATTTATACTTTATTGCTAGGAGAAAGTAATGATAGAACTTCATCTGTTACTACTCACAAACAGAACGTGTTTATGAATGTAATTTGATTCTTTTAAGACAGAATGGATTAGGGGGAATCAAAATGCGATGCTGATATGTGTGTGGAAAACCGGTGACTTGTGACCAATCAAGAGGCTTCCCCTTCTCAACCTTCCCCCTACCCCCTATCCTCAGCTCTCAGCCCCTTGCCATTCTCCTGTCCCCTTACTAACCCCCCCCCCCCGCCCACTGCACCCCATTCTATCTGCCTCGCTGCTCCTCCTCCCCCCTTACCCTCTGCCATTATCCCTTACCAACCCCTCTACCCTTCTCTACACAACCATGGCCCCTTACCCACTATCCCCCACCTCGATTTGCCTCTCACTCTCCTAGCCTTCCCCATCAATTTCCTTCTTTTCGTGTTTCCTTAAATGTCGTAAATATGTTTCCGCTTAAACCAGCTCTGTTCAGGCGTTATAGGGATGTTAGAAAGTTTTCCTTTAGCGTACGGTTAGCGGGGAAATGAGAGGCATTCGCAGAGCAGGCTGTAGACGGAAACACCATTCATTTTAAGACTAGATATGATCAGGAATCATTGCATTTGTCAGCCGGCGGATGGAAAAGCAAGAGCTATTGCTCGATCCTGCAAACACAAATAGTTGAGGACACACACACACACACACACACACACACACACACACACACACACACACACACACACACACACACACACACACACACACACACACACATGCAGCTTGACATGTGTTGACAAGCACGAACAAAGCTTGAGACACGGTCACCGACGGAAGCTTTATTTTACGTGAGTGACCTGCCCTCAAAACTATGCTGGTGTTTATGTACACCTGACAACTTGCACACCAAGTGTGTATGTGCGTGTGTGTGTGTGTGTGTGTGTGTGTGTGTGTGTGTGTGTGTGTGTGTGTGTGTGTGTGTGTGTGTGTGTGTGTGTGTGTGTGCTTCAGTGACAAATGTTTTCCCCTCCATAGGAGAAATTACGTTATGACTTTATATTATGTTGCTGCATACTTTATATTATGCAGCATAATATATTCCATCTTAAGTAAAGTTTGTAAGAGTACAAGATACTCGCTGAGAGAGATACAAAGTGTTGAAATTTTCTGTGTTTCTGATCATTGGCATATAATTGGAAATTAAGATTTATTGTCTCGTTGTAATGGAGTAACCACTGTTCGTTATGTATGTTGAAACAGCGACTCAGTCTGCAATTGATGATTAACAGAGCGATACGTTATGCGTGGCACCAAAGCTTGAGTGAACACACGAATAGTTTGGTGTTGAACATTGCAAGTAATGGCCGCTGCATTCAAGTGAGGAGATTTTGCACAACAATTAAGGGAATATTTTCAGATACATCATTTTGTAATTGCTATATGCTTATTATATTGCTTTGTATTCTTGTTATTTTTCCATGCTCCTACATTTTTTGTTCTGCACATTTCATTTTAATAAATGTGAATGTAACAAAAATAAATCAATGTAAAATATTAATATTATTCTGCCGGTAGTTAATATTAATGTTGCGAAATGATTATGAATTGTGTTATGGTGACACGACAGTTTTATGAAGTGAATATATTTCTCGTAGTTCACCCCCAGACACTCCAAGGTGAACATTCACTCCCTGGCATGTTGCAGTAAATTATTTACAGCCGGCGGGGGAGCCGACTTTCTTTTATTTTGTTTGCAGGTCCCCGCATGATGTTGGGGAGAGTCGAGCAGCACCTCGCAACATGGTTGTGTGGATGTTAATGTATATTTTTTGCGGATATTTCTTGCGTTGGTGATGATTGTATGTGTGGCTTTAGGAGGCTTTCCGTGCCACTAGCCGGCCGCCAGGGGAAGCGCAGCCCTGCCACACCGTGTTCATTAAGTTCCGGACACCTGTGGTGATGGTTTTGGCCATAAACCCGACAGCGTTCAATAACTATTTCAAGCAGATCCGAACCCTGCCTTTGAAACGGTACACGAAGGCTACCATTTTTTTCAACCCGAATTTTTCGAGTGATATATGTGATACTAGTTTACAATGCGTGAAATTGCAAATATTTTTTTTTTAATATGTGAGACTCGAAATATATTTCAGTGGCGCCGACTGAGTCGAGCAATTCGCAGGATAGTGTGAGTTGCAGTTTATGTCATATAGATATCGAGGTGAGCAAGATATCGGTTATCTAATTCGATCGTTTCAAGACCTTGATCACTATTTTTCCCACTGATGATTTGCCTCCTGAATTTGAAGATCTTCATTGTGTTACCCTCCACCCAGTGGCTCCAGGAAGTGCAGAGACTGACGTCCCATAACCTCTCGTCTTTTGGGAGGTCTTAATCACCATGCTACGCCAGATTTTCTTGAAGAAATCGTTGTCCTCTCTCTTGTGTGGTGGTCATAGCTGGACGGCGACTGAAGAAAATAATTAGCATATTGATATGTTGACCAGACCACACACTAGAAGGTGAAGGGACGACGACGTTTCGGTCCGTCCTGGACCATTCTCAAGTCGATCACATTCGACTTGAGAATGGTCCAGGACGGACCGAAACGTCGTCGTCCCTTCACCTTCTAGTGTGTGGTCTGGTCAACATACTTTAGCCACGTTATTGTGACTCATCGCCTGCTATATTATCTTTTATAATTTGATAATTTGAAATTATCAAATATATTGATAATTTCAGCCACGTTATCATTTATCATATCAACCGCATTTGTTTCCAGGGACCCAGTTCTCCACTCTGGTCTGGCCTGGTATACCAAAAACAAAACAAAACAAAATTCTAAGATTTGTATTTAAATTTCTGGACACCCTGACGTCATAAGTTTTATTATTTTTGCCTGTCTTAATTCATGAGTAGCGTATTGTATCTCCCCCTTCTTGAAATTTATTAGTGTATTTCTCCTTTGATGGATTTTATATATACGCAGCCTGTGAATATTTATGACTTAGGCTAGTTTCAAGGTTTCCAATGGTCGACGGGCTCAGCCTACCCAGGATGCTGCCACACAACAGTTGCCTATCTCCCGGGAACCTATTTACTCCTGGGCGAACAGAGGCACTAGGTGAATGGAACAGTTCCCCCAACTGTTTCGAACGGTTTCGAAGCTTTTGAGGGAACTGGGGAACTGTTTCGTTCCCGCCCGAGTTCGAATGGTTCACCTCACATAACGGGGCCAAAAGGCCCTTTGCAACATACCAATTTCCTATGTTGCCATGCTGGCTGGGACGGTATATTGCACGTGTCAACGTGTTTTCGAAGATGGCGGAGTGTAATTTGATGTTGTTGGCTGATGACTTGGTTTGCTTGATGCCTCGCCCATGTCCAGTCTTCTGATGTCGCTGTGTTTGTCGTGGATGACTATGTTGTCGTTTATCACCACGTCTCTGGTTATGTGTATAGCGATTAAGAGAGAGATTCAAACAGACTCACTTAGATAACTACGGGTACCCCCATAGTTGCCCAGGTGTGTGTGTGTGTGTGTGTGTGTCTGTTATAGTATACTAGTGATTGTTTCTTTGTCTATCTATAAAGTTGGCCTGAAACTTTGTCCAAAGTTTCTCAATTTTGTCCAAAGTTTTTTTGTCCAATTTTGTCTCAATTTGTCCAAAGTTTCTCAATTTTTCACACTCAATTTTGCAGAAATTTTGTCCAAAGTTTCAGGCCAAACTCTTTGGGTTGTCTGCAATTTTGCACACTCAATTTTGCAGGGTGAAGGCTCTGGGACACAGGACGTATATTGGCTGGACGGGATTGACCTAAGTTAAATATTTAAAAAAAATATCAGCCTGTAACCCAACCCGGTGAACGATTTTCATGAAGTCTAAAATAAAATCGTGGGTGACTTTTCCGTAGAGTTTCACGCGCATTTTTTCTTTGATTTACTGGAAAAGGATGAACTGAATTTCTTCGGGTTACAGTGATGATAATAGATAGTAGGGAAGATGGAGGACAAGGACATGATGAGGGGAGAGGAGAGAGCTGGAGTGGGTGAAGAGAAGAGAAAGTACAGCCTCATATATATATTATATATAATATTATATATATATATATATATATATATATATATATATATATATATATATATATATAATATTTCACGCGTATGTTCTTCTTTCTCGTGTAGAAGAGAATACATGGGACCCGAGGGAGCGACGTGAGGCTCCTGAGTACGAACTTTGTATATAGTATTCTTCTAAATATTGTGTTCGTCTTAAAATTATTACAACATTGTTTACATACAAGCTACAAAGTTATTAATCATAGGTTATAGAGCTCCTTAAACTCCTCGGGTGCTGTGCAAAGCTTACTGGCAGTTCTGGTGTTTTGTTATTTCAAAAAAATGCCTACAATGAAAATGATTGAGAAAGGTCTTGGCACAAATACACAGTCACTAATTGTCTCTAAAAACAATCATATTGAAATTGTACTGATGGCCCAGTACTTACGGGTGTGGCTGGTTCCCCGTGGGTGATACACGTGTGTAGTCTCCCAGTGAATGGCAACCGTTCTTCCATGTGTGTATACAGTGAGCTACGACCAACGACCACAACACCATTACCACCTACTGTTGCTATATATTTATAAAGTGAACACCCGCGTGGACAGAAGGCTGCGTCCAATTACGTTCTGCGTTCCTAACTATACAAACGAGTCTCACTAAATCATCTTAGCTCTAATTTTCAATGTGGCTACACACGTGGGCTCGTAGGTCGTCACTGTCCACTGCCTGGACAACGTGGTTCAGCCAGCCGGCAAAGGAGAGGAAATGGGTAGCGTGTTATTTTGTAAAAATAGCTGCCACGACCATCTGGACCGTGTTCATATGCCTCCATGTGCAAATTCCCCCATGTGTCACTCCCGTACTGGCGCGCAAATTGGCACGGTGGTATAACAACATGTGGTTGTGCTCCTCTCTGCTGGGATATTTGGTTGGCTTGCATGCATATACCCCCCCCCCTTCCTCCCTGTCCTCTTCCACGCCAGATATCACAACCACGCCAGATATCACAAACACGCCAGATATCACAATCCACCAAGGAAAGTTGTGGGAGTCTAACCATATCCGTCAAGCTTTCAACTTCAGATAGAGAGACAACACTTTGTTTTGTAGATATAGAAGTGCGCTTCGAGCATAAGGGAGGGAATTATCAGGCGGAGCGCCAAGGCAATTCGACTATATAGCACTCGAGTATATATATATATATATATATATATATATAATATATATATATATATATATATATATATAATATAATATATATATATATAGATATATATATAACTTGTCATGACTTGAGTAGTTGTTACATTAGCAACTACTAAATGACACTTTAACACTTGGCTTATTATCTTCTTTCCCTCTGACATCTTTGCTGCCGCAGCGAAGGGTTTATCTGATCTTACTCCCCAAATATCGCTTACATTCTCAATGTGTTTAATTCTTTCCTCTGTAAAATTTTCCATTTCCTTGTTACCTTCAGTCACCGTTTTTGTAACCATTCACACTTGCCTCCCTATGGCAATTTATTTCCTTCGGTTCTCTGTTTGGTCAAGGTTGCAATGTTCAGGTTCATCAGTTATGCCAATTTACGCCTTCAAGAGCCTCTCATTTATTGTCTACCATCTCTTTTAATTCTTGAAGCTGCCTTCCCAGGAAAATGTCTCTTCCTTAAGTGACTGAATGTCTTTTCCACATGTGTTTCCCTCCTCCACCCACTCTTCCTATTTCGCATTGCCACTCACTAGTTCATCCATGCGTTCCCGAAGCTCTGCTTTGCTAATGGTCTTTTCTTGCTCCTCATTCATGCGTTGCTCTCATACCATAAAAACTCTTCCATATGGTTAGGTTGATATCCTTTGGCCACTGCCTAGCTATCCTGTTCATCCCTCCTAGCTGTCCCTGTGACACTCTAGCAACACAGCAGATACACCAGCTGAGTGTGGCTTGCCTTAGTGACTACTCACCCTCCCACGACACTTAATAGGCGTTATGGTGGGTCCTGGTTAATATTGATGTGACGGGGTAGGTGGTGGTGTGTCCTCTCTTGCCTAGCTGGTGAGGTCACGGCTGGTGGTCAAGTCAACTCCCCTCACCTTGTCCACTAGTCACTTGACAATGCGTTACAACATTTCAAATACGCTTTTCTGCTTGGTTAACGTTGTTAGGTTTGTGTTAGTGTGCAGATACTCGTTCACTCGTATGCACTTTCTCCCTGCTATATAACTGTTTATCCCTCCTAAATCAATAGAAAACACTAGAGTTCCTCCCAGCCCTCAACCCCCTCCACAGGCCATGTAAAAACTGTGTGTGTGTGTGTGTGTGTGTGTGTGTGTGTGTGTGTGTGTGTGTGTGTGTGTGTGTGTGTGTGTGGTGTGTGTGTGGATTTCGCACTCACGAACATTTGTGTTTGTCGTAGCCCTCACAAAAAAAAAGATACGTACATAAAGGCCATAACAAAAAACAATATGTCGCACCTTAGTTGTCGCCCGTCGACCAACAAAAATTATGTAAAAGCGCGCTTGAACTGTCCTAAAAAAATTATATATATAATATTCGAGAGGTATCCACAACAGTGAACGGATCACCAACCAACTGATCCAGTGTATGTGAGGGAGCTGCGACCACTTGCAACCACTGAGTCGTGACAGTGGCAAATGTAACCCTTCCCCCACCCACCCCTGTAGCACTCACAAACCACTGAAAGAGGTAATATATTCAGCAACAACCACTGAATCAAAAGTACAGAGGTGTTAACCTTCACGATCACATGGCAGTGGGAATGTAACATTCACACCCACTGAATCAATGACAGTATGTTTGTTTACCTTTCACAATCACTAGGGTATGTCTCCAGGGGTAAATGCTCTTGTCCTAGAAAAAAAACCACAAAACGTCCTCTCAGATTGTTCAGAACCATTGAACAGTTCAAGTTCAAGTATGTTTATTGAGATAAGAAAGAAATACATCTCAAAGGGATAGAGTAGCTTAGGCTATTTCTAACCCCCTAATCATTGAACATGTGACTATAAGTGAAATTGAACAAATGAGAGTTCGTGTGTTGTAGGGCGTACCAGGACAACATTCAGCGCGAGCACTGTGAACATAAAGCTTTACCAGATGAACATTCAGAATTCCTGGGAACATAGTGAATTACGAGATGAACATTCAGAGCTTCTGTGGACATCAAGCTTTACAATATGAACATTGAGAGTACCTGTGACAACAAAGTTTACCCAGATGAACTTTCACAGTACCTGTGACACATTGCACTATAAAAAGAAAAAAAAAAGAAACACTGCAAGTTAATATGCAAATTTTCAATATGTGTGCAATATGCAAAATAATTATAATTTGAAATCACCTCTATGAACAATAATTGTCATGGGAGCAGTTGTTTGGAAATGTTTAAACTGTTAACCAGGTGAAGTCTAATAGAGTTTAGCAGTGTTGACTTCTCTTTGCGAGGCTGACGATGTTTATATATCGTAATGATGTTTACAACCTGGTGATGTTCACAGGCTGGTGAAACAGATTGTTGATATTTATAACTCGCAAATTATCTCATTTCTTTCCCCGGAATACCACACTTTTTACGGAAGTNCCAATCACTGGGATGCTCTCGCAGTTCCTGCACCTGAATCAGTCTTGATGAAAGCTAACAGACTATTCACCTGTGACAGAACCCCCGCATGAAAAGTACCGCTCGGAGATTCAGGACCACAAACTGAGACACCAAGTTCCTAGCTGTGGGTGCTTCCCTCTTTGGGAGCTTTCCTTTTATCATTCTCTATCGCTGATACTGGTGTCTAATCAGCTGACAGGCTTTATGTATTGGAGTGCTCGTTAATCTCAGTGCTGCTATTAGTATTGATTATATGAGAATCTTCGCCAAGAAAACAATCGTGAATTTTGTGTTTTGCAATGTCTGAAATGCGAATGTTGTAAGGACATTCACAATTGTCTAAGTCACAAGGCAAGTCACAATTGCATAAAGCAACATTATGAGCAAGCTTGTTTTTGCACCCCAACTCTTATAAGACACACCACAGATTTGTTTGGTGTCCATAATTTGTGTCATCTATTAGAGAATTACATTGCCATAGGAAGAATATCAAATAGCTGGTATCGAACCTTGACCTAGTCGAAAGCAAAGGACAACAGGATGATAAGTACTGACACGTCTGTTCTCACGCCTGAAACAAACGACTGTGTACCCTAGATGGTACCCCGTGACGGTACCCCGTGACGGTACCCGGGCCGTGACGTTACCCTAGATGGTACCCGTGAACACATTCGGTTGAAGACACACGGAAGGTCATGGGAGGTATATATGTATTTCTCAACCAACGGCAGAGATTTGAGGTAAATACTTTCCTGTTGCACGCGTCTCTTGCAAACACACACACACACACACACACACACACACACACACACACACACACACACACACACACACACACACACACACACACACACACACGCACACACACCCGACACACACACACACACACGACTGTCATGCCTGTCCTAATGAGCTGAGTACTACATATCTTTCCGTCACTTTCGTAAGGAGCTCAGTAGGAGCAAGGACGCCGTAGTGCACTTTCCGTTGATAAGCTTCTTACACATGTTTGTACAATGTGACTGTCGTTGTTGCATTTTAATAAACAAACTGTATGTCGTTAATTACAGAATCCTTAATGCGTAATTATATTTATGGCGGAAGTACTTTAGGCAAGTTGAAGGCCTTTTCAAAATAGATGAACAATGTACACATTGATGGGTTATATTGAATACATCTTTTTTTAAGCAACCTGTTCTTAAATTACATGCATTATTCTTGTACTTCTGGGATACTACTGTAGTTAGTGAAGGTGCTTCCTTGCACTCCTGGGATACCACTGTAGTTAGTGAAGGTGCTTCCTTGCACTCCTGGGATACCACTGTACTTAGTGAAGGTGCTTCCTTGCACTCCTGGGATACTACTGTAGTTAGTGAAGGTGCTTCCTTGCACTCCTGGGATACCACTGTAGTTAGTGAAGGTGCTTCCTTGCACTCCTGGGATACCACTATAGTTAGTGAAGGTGCTTCCTTGCACTCCTGGGATACCACTGTACTTAGTGAAGGTGCTTCCTTGCACTCCTGGGATACCACTGTAGTTAGTGAAGGTGCTTCCTTGCACTCCTGGGATACTACTGTAGTTAGTGAAGGTGCTTCCTTGCACTCCTGGGATACCACTATAGTTAGTGAAGGTGCTTCCTTGCACTCCTGGGATACCACTGTACTTAGTGAAGGTGCTTCCTTGCACTCCTGGGATACCACTATAGTTAGTGAAGGTGCTTCCTTGCACTCCTGGATACCACTGTAGTTAGTGAAGGTGCTTCCTTGCACTCCTGGGATACCACTGTAGTTAGTGAAGGTGCTTCCTTGCACTCCTGGGATACCACTGTAGTTAGTGAAGGTGCTTCCTTGCACTCCTGGGATACAACTGTAGTTAGCGAAGGTGCTTCCTTGCACTCCTGGATACCACTGTAGTTAGTGAAGGTGCTTCCTTGCACTCCTGGGATACAACTGTAGTTAGTGAAGGTGCTTCCTTGCACTCCTGGGATACAACTGTACTTAGTGAAAGTGCTTCCTTGCACTCCTGGGATACCACTATAGTTAGTGAAGGTGCTTCCTTGCACTCCTGGGATACAACTGTAGTTAGTGAAGGTGCTTCCTTGCACTCCTGGGATACCACTATAGTGAAGGTGCTTCCTTGCACTCCTGGGATACAACTGTAGTTAGTGAAGGTGCTTCCTTGCACTCCTGGGATACCACTATAGTTAGTGAAGGTGCTTCCTTGCACTCCTGGGATACCACTATAGTTAGTGAAGGTGCTTCCTTGCACTCCTGGGATACCACTGTAGTTAGTGAAGGTGCTTCCTTGCACTGGTTACAGTAAAGTGAACATATTGCAGGCTTTTCTTGTAGTGAAAAAGGGTTACTCAGATACTTTCCAGATATTTCACAGACATATGTTTGTTTCTAAGTACTTCGTCTTCTCTTTGTGGCTAAAAAATCAAACCCTCTCTGACGTCATCGTTCATCAAACAACTGTGTTTAGGGCAGTGCTTATTTTGATTTTGAATTTGGTATAAATGCTTACTCAACTTTACACAAGCCAAGCACAGGAACATTACAGAAATACAGATATAAAGAACCCTTTGAACTAGGCCACGACATGGATGAATAGGACCATGAGGTGAAATAATGGGAATCCGAAATGGAATAATGGAACCACAAGATGGACAAATGGTTGGCTAGTGAGAAAACAGAGTAATTATCCAGAGAGACAGACGTAATGTCGATTTTTACTGGCACCCAATAAACTGAAACAGAGAAAGAGAAAGATTAATATTAGGAAAGAGAAAGAAAATGCAAATTTCCCAGGGGCGAATTTAATTAAAACAAGAAAAAAAAGGTATAAAAGAATTCTGAACTTAATAATATCATAGAATATTATTAAGTTGAACTTAATAATATCGTAGAATATTACAATTTAGTTGATAACGTCTCTGTTATCAACTAAATTGTAATATGTGACAGTGACAATATTAAATGCCAGAGGCATTGATCAAACAGCGACAGGTGACCTGGCTCAGTTGCTTGCTCCAATGGCCTTCAAGGACACGCAATTATTAAATCGAACCCGTGTTTAATCGACGGTCTTAATATATAAATGCCCATGACCTATTTTAATTTGTCGCTGTCACTTCATAGTCTTTTTAAGACCTTGTCACTGAAGTTTACTTAAATATTGATTATATGTGTTGCTAAAGAGAGCGAATGAAGCTTGGAGTTAGTACACTTGGAGCTAGTACACTTGGAGTTAGTACACTTGGAGTTAGTACGCTCACGTAGCAAAAACTCCCCAGTGATAGAATCGAAAGATTTATGGAAGCTAGTGACGAATTTGTTAACAGTGATGTAGGGAATATATTAATGGGAAATATGTGTACGAGTAGGTATGTGGGGTGTGTTTTTTTATATATGTGGGGGTGGGTGTTTGTCTCTTTGTATGTGTGAGTGTGTGTGTGGATATGTGGGTGTGCACCTGTTTGTGCATGTGTGGGATTTTGCGTGTGATTGTGTTCGTGTATGAGGACTTTTGTGCGAGTGTTTGTGTTCACGAATGTGCGGGTTTGTGCGTGCATTTGTGTATGTGTGTGGCGGTTTGTGAGTGTGTTTGTTTGAAGACCGTGAAGGGATTTCTTTGTATTTGGTGTATTTGAGTTTATGTGCATTATTTTATGATAATTTGTTTATCTGTGGGAGGTGTATATGTCCTACCTCCATAACAGATGCTTGAAATTAGAGCTTCAGCTCCTAGGCCCCGCTTTTCCACCTTATGGTGGCTGAATACATTGACATAATTTCTTCACGTATTCATCTATGCTGTTTACTCATCCTCAGGCGCCTGAAGGATCCAGCTTCAGCTCTTTGTTACATTTGTATTTCAACAAATTTTCACCTTCTCCATTCTGTCGATTTCTGTCAATCATGAATCATCTTTCACGCCTCTTGTTTGATGAGGGTTGTTGCTCTTATGGTCTTAGCAACGAAATCATCTGTCTCAGTTATCAACATAGTTTCACTTGTTCATATTAACCCTGACGTATTAACACATCGAAACACGTTTGCGATCTTTCCCTTGAATTATTTGGTGTCATTAAATGAGAGTGAGAACACAAGGTCAGCATATCATGAGACTTAGTCCAAATGTGGCACTTGCGAGAGGGAGAAAGTGTTAATAAATACATATTTTATTAGTAATATATGAAATAAAATATCACATTCGAGAATAAATGAACTCATTTAGATTTTGAAGAAGTGGAAGATAAAAGGCGAAGAAAATATCAATGCAAACAAGGCAGGATGATACATATATATACTGGTACATATAATTTACCTTGCGGATATTTTGTTTCTCTGTTGTGCACTCCCATGTAACTACCGTAAGCCATATTAATAAACACAGTTGATAAGAAATGGCATAAAATGTCATACAACATCACGGTGAACAAAGTACATAAATGTTCTGACACTGAAATATATACGTGAAGCTGAAGCTCACTCAAACTCATAAGCCACTATTCGAAAAAATGTTCGAACATTATTGTTTGTGATTCGTGTGTATAAACCGTACTTCATTCATAAATAATTATTGTGGGGGGGGGGGATAAATGAACATTTTGGGCTTTGTTGATGATCATGGTCTGCTCTACCTCAGTTGAGGAGGTTTGATCTCGTTTGGGGCAGTAACAAAAGGGTGTGAACAAATCCACAAGGGCCGTGATGAGGATTCGAACCTATGTCCGAGAGGATCCCAGACGCGCTTTAATCGACTGTGCCGATCGTGTTCATTTGATGCATCACGCTGTTGTGATTTCTGTGTATACCAAAAGTGGCATCCACTCCAGCAGACTTGTCGAGGGGTAAGGAGATTTTCTGACAATAAACAGGAAGGTGAAGATGTTTTCATCCATTCAATTTGGAAGATGCAGCTTGCACGACAGTGATTAATGTGCAATACTGGCTATAATCCGTTTTCTATGTGTCCTTAAATTCAACAACAAATTGTCCGTATTCTAGGATGTACGAGATTGAGAGTCATTATTATTGTTAAATTTCATTCCGTGTGGATACTTTGATCAGTGACCGTGTTTTCTTTAGACTTATTGCGACGCGGATCTTCGTTCTAACAGAAAAAAAAACACCAACAATCGGTACAACTGGAGAACCACTATTACTGAGAAGAGTAATTTACCTCAAGAGTGCACGCAATCAACTCTCCCTCGCATCAGCTGGTAATGCTGATCAAGAATTCAAGCGTTCAAGAGCTCGCTTGCAAGAAATCCCAAGTGAAGGAATGAATTTATGACCCACTATGAAATAAACAGATATACATGTTAAGAAATATTTCAGCAGTTCTCAGAACAGATAAGCTTACCTAAGGACAGTTGTATTATGTAGCGTGTCCGAAATTCTATCACTACAAGGAAGGAAAATTAATTCAAACGAGATAGTCCTTGGCTTTATTGATAAGTGAGAGATGCCAGTCTTAATAAAGTACCTTCCTTAGAATCTTGCTGAGCAGGTTATTGCAACCATTTTTTACAATTGGTTGTGTGTTCTGGATTGTATACATGTGTATCCATGTGTATTCACCCTGGCTGACACTTTATACCCTTCGGTGTTGACCAGGTATCTGGTGCAGCCTCAAGATCCACAAAACCAAACTGGTTGATGGTTGATGGGGTTCTGGGAGTTCTTCTACTCTGGAAGCCCGGCCCGAGGAGTAGAAGAACTCCCAGAACCCCATCAACCAATTTGATTTTGTGGATCTGGAGGCTGCACCAGATACCTGGTCAACACCGATGGGTATAGAGGTGTCAGTCAGGGTCGATACACATGGATACACATGGATACACATGGATACACATGGATACACATGGATACACATGTATACAATCCAGAACACACAAATCCAAGCAGCTGGAAGGCAGGCAGTACACAGTTATTCACATCTTATCTGTGACACTTGGTCTCGGTTGTAGGAGTGCCTTGAGCTTTCTCAGATAATGGGTTCTAGGCTCGTTGTCACAACGAGAGAACCAAGAGCTTTGCCAGTTTCCTGACTCAGCACCTCGGTGTGTGACGTTCCATAATGCCTGCTGTGTCATGGGTTCCTGTCGGGAATCGGAACAGCTCCAAGAGCTCCAATACCTATGACCTATTGGCTGCATTCACTTTCTTGTGAAATTGTCACCTTTAAAATATAAAATT
Source organism: Procambarus virginalis (assembly GCA_020271785.1). NCBI lineage: Eukaryota > Metazoa > Arthropoda > Malacostraca > Decapoda > Cambaridae > Procambarus > Procambarus virginalis. The sequence continues at coordinate 9,790,798 of WNGS01109635.1, read as the reverse complement.
CTGCGATATATACAAACCATCTCACTATTTGCAATCAACATTGTTTGATATTTTCTGTTAATAAAGCATAGCAATTAAAGTTGCTAGGAAACATGTTGACAGCCGTCCACTCTCATCCTGAGTGGTTGTTAACTTGTATAACATGTGGCGTAGTGTGAGGGGCTACGAGGCTCTCACCTCACTCAAAGTTGTCATGTCTCATTCATCCAGGGACCCATTACACCAGGGCCCCCAACACCAGGGGCCCCCAACACCAGGGGGCCCCACAACACCAGGGCCAGGGGGCCCCACAACACCAGGTGCCCCAGAACACCAGGGGCCCCACAACACCAGGGCCCCACAACACCAGGGCCCCACAACACCAGGGCCCCACAACACCAGGGGCCCCACAACACCAGGGCCCCCCAACACCAGGGGGCCCCACAACACCAGGGCCCCACAACACCAGGGCCCCACAACACCAGGGGCCCCACAACACCAGGGACCCCACAACACCAGGGGCGCCCCACAACACCAGGGGGGGCCCCACAACACCAGGGCCCCACAACACCAGGGCCCCACAACACCAGGGCCCCACAACACCAGGGCCCCACAACACCAGGGCCCCCCAACACCAGGGGGGCCCCACAACACCAGGGGCCCCACAACACCAGGGCCCCACAACACCAGGGCCCCACAACACCAGGGCCCCACAACACCAGGGCCCCCCAACACCAGGG
>WNGS01109635.1:9758353-9769114 GCA_020271785.1 Procambarus virginalis | reverse complement strand
ATGGGGTGTAAGGGAGGGGTCAAGGGCCGGCCAGGGTCGTCCCTTATTACCACCCTTCAGGGAATATCGGCATCAATGGCGACCCCCCGTGACGTCTGAAATTGAGTATTGGTTTTCTCTAGAATTTCCAGTAGTTTTCAGCCCTTGATAATAAAAATATTCTAAAAGAGAAAGGTGAGAGGAGTGGTAGGAGAGAGAGGAATGGGAGAGAGAGAGGGTGAGAGGGAGGGAGAGAGATGGGGGAGAGGGGAAGAAAGAGGGCTGTAAGGGAAGAGGGAAGGAAAAATGGGAAGAGAGGAGAAAAGGGGTGGGTGTGAGAAAAGGGAAAAAACAGGAAGAGAGATAGAGGAGAAGTGAGAGAGGAGAAGATAAGTGGAACATTTGGAGAGATGGTGGAGAAGAGGTAGAGAGTGGGAGAGGTGTGGATAGGGAAGGGGATGGTGAACCGGTGAGGAAAGGGGGAAAGAGACGGAAGAGAGAAAGGGAGAGGGGGGAAGAGAGAGAGATGGGAGAGGAAAAGGTGGGAGAGACATCCCGGACACAGCCGGGGTCTCTCGTGTAGGATAGAGAAGACGATCTCTATCGTCTTAGATATTCGACTTAGATCTCTATGTACTTACGGGCTATTCAAGCCCGTGCCACCTCTAGGGTGGCTTGGGTCTTCATCAATCACTAGAGCAGGTGTCGTTAGATATTAACTATACACCACGGGTGCTGTGCATGCACTAGGGGCGACGGAATGTGCACTTAGTAATGCAGGAAGATAAATCAGAAGAGTTCTACACTAGAGTGCAGATGATTTGGCGAAGCTCTAGGTGAGACGAGTGTTTATGCTTGAATAATTTTTTTTTATCGCAGCTTTCTCGTGATATTGACATAAATGTTTTTATGAATGTTCTCAATAATGTTATGATATTTTATGTGTGATTTGAGCTTGGTGTTTCTCCAGCTCAAGCCCCTCAATTTTTCAGCCCCTTCCTCAAGTGTCCAGCCCCTCCCTCAAGTGTCCAGCCCCTCCCTCAAGTGCCCAGCCCCTCCCTCAAGTACCCAGCCACGGTCGGGCGGAAGTATGGCATCTCCGACTTCCTTCTTACTTCCCAAAGGGATGGCTAGAATTCTCTACTCAGTAACTCAACTATCAGGCATACTAAATATAACACGCTTAACTTGGTCCAACACTGTTATTCTTACCAGTATTATATATATCAAGTACACATTTTACTGTTGAGTTAAACAGAGGTACAGTTAAGGATTTGCGCCCAGTAAATCCTCCCCGCCCAGGATACGAACCCGTGACAAAGCGCTCGCGGAACGCCAGGCGAGTGTCTTACCACTATACCACGGAGACTGGTCGGAAGTAAAGTCGAATAAAGGAAGAGAAAATATCTTTCTCTTTAGTTAATACATGATTACTGAGTACTGTCCTTTGACGTACCATTATGCATGCAGAGGTAACAACAATTTCATGGGATGTTTACAATGCTTGTCTGTCGGTCGTACTGAACAATCTATCACCGCACGGGAATTCCTGATTTAGAGTCTATGGTCAGCTCTTGTTTGTGAATTTATTTTCCTGCCTGTTATGGTATAAATTCAACATTAAAGCTGCACATCAATTTCCATTAATTGTTTAAAATTATACTGAATTAAGCCCCATAAACTACGCTCCAGTTTTGTCAAGGAACAACTATGATCAGGAGAAAAATGGAAGTTTGTTGCGTTGCAGATTTCAACAAATGTTATGTCATTGTTCAATGTAAAAAAATTACTTAAATTCAGCTGAAAAATGTGAACAGAGAAGAACAGAAACTGAAATGAGGGGGAAGCGTGTGGTTCTCTCTCTGAATCAATGAGAAGCTTGTATAATCTTCCCTCAGATATTAGAGGGGAGATTGTGTTCTAACACCGAGATGCTCTGAAAAGCGTTTGCTCTGTCTCTGAGATCAATGGGGAGATTGAAGGGTATCTCAGAGATCAAGGCAAGGGTTGTGCTTTTTTTCAGAATTCAGGGGGAAAATTGTACCCTATCTTCCAGAGTTCAGGAAGTCTCAGGTAGTCTAAGGTAGTCTCTGGTAGTCTAAGGTGGTCTCAGTAGTCTCGGATAGCTAACGCTCTGAGTGTCTTCCGCAAATCATCAAGTGCTTACCGGAAACAGTCAGAATCAAGTGTCACAGTCTGAGGGTATTGACAGAGGTTAAAATAACAGGATCAGTGGTTAAATGATAGGGTCAGAGGTTAAATGACCCTGTCCACAGAGTAAAATCTCTCTGAACTCCGGGGATTAAATTATGTGTCTTTAATGATCTCCATTAAATTCTTATCTTCACTCGATGATTTTTCTTTGAAAAGTTGTCTCTGAGAATTTTCACTAAAAAGATGTTTTATTCTCAATTAAACAAAATTAACATATCTGACATACCTTGTGAAAAATTATATATATATATATATATATATATATTATATATATATATATATATATATATATAATATATTATATATATATATATATAATACCTTGAGCACCACTACAATTTTGTCCCCATTGCCTCAGAGACACTTGGTGCCTGGGGTAAAAGTGCTGCTAGCTTTTTGAAGGAGTTGGGGTCTAAGCTAATCGAAACAACTAGAGACCCTAGGGCGTCCAGTTTTCTTTTTCAGCGCCTTAGTGTGGCAATCCAGAGGAAATGCTCACTGCATCCATGGTTCCTGCCCGCCATCTGAGGAGCTTGAGGAGCTATTCACTTGTGACAAGCAGCCTTGTACCCTGCATGTAATCAATATTGTAACTTTTTTTGTGTAATGACATTTTCAAATAAAATTAGATAATATACACACATACCAAAAGAATTGGGGTGTAGGAGAAGAAAATATCAAAGTGTTCAGTGAGGATCCACAAGGTCTTCTCTGAGTACTCTTTATTTTCTTCTCCGAGGCTATGGGTCCCTACACTTGCACCAGAGGTGGTACCCCTTCTAGGTTTAAAAAAAAACAATATATATATATATATATATATATATATATATATATATATATATATATATATATATATATATATATATATATATTGTAGGCTTTCTCTGCCTCTGCCTCTTGTGGGTAGAAGTCGCACATGAAGAGCCAAAATTCAGTGACTGATTTATTATCGAACTTGTCTCTAGCTTCAAAAATAGACTTCAGCTGCAGAAATTCATGTTGAAAATCATCAGTGAATTTTTCAACTGACAATTTGAATGAATTTCGCACTAAATTCAACTCCTCATCACTGAGTTCAAAATATTGGCTGAATTAATTTTCCAGTGCTGTCAAATCTGCAAAATTATTTATTTTATTTTACAAATTCTGGAAGCAATTGGTCATCACCATCCGGAAAAACGAACTGATGATAGTTTTTCAAATATTGCAACTTTTATATTTTTTCCGTTTCACTTAAAATTTTCCTAGTTGAAAATTAAATTTTCATGAAATCAATGAATTTTATGATGGTTGTATTCCTTCCTTTGCATCTGATAATTAAATTTATTCCGCATTTCAAAAATATCTACCAAATTAGCTAGACACATGATCCATGCCTCTTCATCTAACCAGGAAAACAAATTCCATCTTATCCTGAACTTCAAAAAAATAATTTCACCTCATCACCAAACTCAGAAACTTGCTCAGTTGCATTTACTCTTAAGAGTCATCGAACATTTGTGTGGAAAAGAAGCAAATAATGGCACGCATCGAGAGTAATATATAACTACTTGAAAAGTGTCAACTGGAAGTTCCTCCTTTGACAACATATAGAATTTGAATGTGATACAAAACCTTCCCAAGTGGAGCAGGAAATGTCTTTTCCCAGGCCGGTGTTTCCTCTGTACAGCATCCTCAGACATTATCTCACAAAAGCTTCTCTGATTTAAAGACAGATGAAACCTTTCCCAAACTATCTGAGGCCTCGGTAGGTGTTTCAAGAGGAGAACGAAAGTGAAATTCCTCTTTAAATGAACCTGGTTGAACATATGCTGGATATTGCTATGACTAGTTGCGTCTGCAAGCTGCCTGAATGTATGATCTACTTGCATCGTGTATGGTTTTGGGAACTAATCGTTTTTGTATCGATTTCAGTTTGGTTTCTTAAATAGTCGTATCGCAGTTGATCCGGTAAGAATAATGGCTGAGCTTTGGAATACATTAGCTGTACATAAGTCGTCAGTAACCTTCCTCCTTTACCTACAAGAACCTTATGACACTACATGGAGAGGAGGAGATTATCACAAGAAAGCGCCAAGCCATTACGACTGTATAGCACTTGGATCAGGATAAGGATTTGGACGGGGGATAGGAAATAGTGCCCAACCACTTGGACGGTCGGGGATTGAACGCCGACCTGCATGAAGCGAGACCGTCGCTCTACCGTTCTGCCCAGACACCACATAGAAATATGATAATTAAGCTCACTACATTAATTCTCTTTATTCTGGCAACACGAGCCAGTGAGTTGCTACTCCTTTACAGCTGCTATTTCTGCCGCACATTTTTGTTTCAGTTGTTTATTTTCGTGTTTTTTTCCGAGGATAGGAACCAACCACTTGGGCTGGACGGTAGAGCGATGGTATCGCTTTATGCAGGTCGGCGTTCAATCCCCGACCGTCCAAGTGGTTGGGCACCATTCCTTTCCCCCCCCCCTCCCCCCGTCCCATCCCAAATCCTTATCCTGATCCCTTCCCAGTGCTATATAGTCGCAATGGCTTGGTGCTTTCCCCCTGATGCTTCCATTCCATACCAGAGGATAGGAAGCCTGTGTGTGTGTGTGTGTACATATATGGTTTAGTTATGTATCAACGACTCGGCCATGGTCGACCCACTGATGCTTTTCTGGATGCTGCTACACAACAGTTGCCTTAATGTGTCCAACCATTTCTGCCTCGCGTGGAAATCGAACCGGGCATCGTATATTGTCAGTCAAGAACAAAACCAACTGTAATATGAACCCCTTATGTATGAGTTGGGACCGCCATCTCATCCTCGTATTGTTAAACAGAACACTCCTCATTGTTGCCGTATATAACATCGGATCTATTCGACCGGAGTTTATTCTGCGATATATACAAACATCTCACTATTTGCAATCAACATGTTTGATATTTTCTGTTAATAAAGCATAGCAATTAAAGTTGCTAGGAAACATGTTGACAGCCGTCCACTCTCATCCTGCGTGGTTGTTAACTTGTATAACATGTGGCGTGGTGAGGGGCTACGAGGCATACTCAGCCTCACTCAAGTTTGTCATGTCTCATTCATCCAGGGACCCATTACACACCAGGGCCCCCAAACACCAGGGGCCCCCAACACCAGGGGGCCCCACAACACCAGTGGCTTCCCACCACCAGGGTGCCCACAACACCAGGGGCCCCCAAACACCAGGGGGCCCCACAACACCAGGACCAGGCCCCAACACAGCCCACCATGGGCCCCCACAACACCAGGGGCCCCAACAAGGTGGGCCACCACAGGGCCGCACAACACCAGGGGGCTCCCACCACACGGGCCCACCAGGGTCCCCAACGGGCCCCACAACACCAGGGGCACCACACCCAGGGCCACAGGCAACACACCAGGGCCCACAACACCAGGGCCACACAAGCCGGGCCCCACAACACCAGGGCCCACAACACCAGGGGCCCCCACACAGGCCACACACCAGGGGGCCCTCACAACACCAGGGCCCCACCACACCAGGGCCCCACAACACCAGGGCCCCACAACACCAGGAGCCCCACAACACCAGGGGCCCCACACCAGGCACCAACACAGGGGCCCCACCAGGCCACACAACACCAGGCCCCCACTAAAACACCAGGGACCCCCACAACACCAGGGGCCCACAACACCAGGGCCCCACAACACCAGGGCCCCCCAACACCAGGGGCCCCACAACACCAGGGGTTCCCACAACACCAGGGCCCACAACACAGCCCCAACACCGGGGCCCAACACAGGCCCCAACACCAAGGGGCCCCCACAACACCAGGGGCCCCAGCAACACCAGGGGCCCCACAACACAGGGGGCACCCACAACACCGCCCAACAGGGCCCCACACCAGGGCCCCACAACAGGGGCCCCACAACACCAGGGCCCCACAACACCCAGGGGCCCCACAACACACAGGGCCCACACAAACAGGACCACACCAGGGGCCCCACAACACCAGGGGGCCCCCAAAACAAGGCCCCCCACCAGGGGCCCCACAACACCGGGGCCCCACAACACCAGGGCCCACACCCAAGGGACAACCAACGGGGCCCCACAACACCACGGGGGCCCCACAAACACCAGGGCCCCACAACACCAGGGCCCCACACGGGCACCATGCCACAACACCAGGGGCCCCACAACACCAGGGACCCCACAACACCAGGGGGCCCCTACAACACCAGGGCCCACACCCAGGGCCCACAACACCAGGCCGGCCCACACAACACCAGGGGCCCCACAACACCCAGGGCCCACGTCCCCACAAACCAGGCCCCAAACACCGGGCCCCACAACAGCAGGGCCCCACAACACCAGGGGCCCCACAACAAGCGCTCCACAACCAGGGGCCGCCACAACCACCAGGGCCCCACAACACCAGTGGGCCCCATCACACAGAGGGGGGGGCTCCCACAACACCAGGGGCCCCACACACACCAGGGCCCCACAACACCAGGGGCCCCACAACGGGCCAACACCAGGGGCCCCACACACCAGGGCCCACCCAGGGCCCCACAACACCAGGGGCCCACAACACCAGGGCCCCACACGCACCCACAACACCAGGGGCCCCCACAACACAGGGGGCCCCCAACAAGCAACGGAGCCCCCCAACCCAGGCCACACACAGGGGCCCACGGGGCCCGGCCCAAACCGGCATACCCAGGGCCCCACAACACCAGGGGCACCACCAGGCCCAAACGGACCACACCAGGGCCCCCAACAGGGCCCTACACCAGGGGCCGACCACCAGGTGCCAAACACCAGACCCAAACAGGCACCAAGGGCCACCACACCCAGCCCCACACCAGGGCCCAACAAGGCCCCACACACAGCCAAGGGGCCACAGGGCCCACCAGCCACCCCCCCCACAACCAACCATGGCCCCACAGGGGCCCACCCACCAGGCCCACAACACCAGGACCCCACAACACCATGACAAACCCACAACGCCAAACAGGGCCCCAACCAACAACACGGCCCAACCGCCACATAAGGGCCACACGGGGCCCACAACAAGCCCCACACAGGGACCCCACACACCAGCACAACGGCACACAGGGCCAAAAGGCCCCACCCAGCTACCAGGCCCCACAGCCCCACACACTGGGCCCCAAACCAAACCATGCAACCCAGCCAAACGGGCCCCAACAGGCCCCCAACAGACACACCCCGGGCCACGGGCCCAACGGGCACAAAGGGCCCCAACACCCAAAGACCCACACGGGGCCAAAGGGGACAGGGCAAAACGGGACACACAGGGGCCAACACCAACAACAGGCCCCAAACCAGCCACCCTAACTAACAACACTTGGGAGTTCTCATAACTCTAGAATCCCAGAACACTATAGTGACTTACAAATCCGGTTAATTACAATATCAGGGCTCTCCCCCCCACAACACCAGGCCCCACTTCACCAGGGGCCCACTACACCAGGAGGGGGGGGCCTACCCGTAACATTGCCTGTGGTGCTTCTCTCAAAACAATTTCCGAGTCGCTGGCGAGGAGACGCTCTCTTCAAAGAAAATTTTTAGTCGTCCCCTGAGATCGGAAGCTGCGTTCTCAGACCCGGAATACACAGTGATGCTTCTTGATTTTACGAGGCTCGGTTTTTTTTTCAATTTTGTCTTTGTTGCTTTTGTGTAGAGGGTAAACTTTTTTTTCTCTCTCTGTTGATGCTTATACTGTTTGCTTTTGTTCTTTGTTTAGTAACGTCGGTTGTGCTAGAAGTCTTTTTGTGTGTGTGTCTCTGAGTGAAGGCATTCAGAACTCGTGAATATTTAAACTTTCCTCTGTATCGTCTCTGTGTTTCTCTTTCCTACCGCTGCGAAACTTGGAAGGCAGGAAACTTAAACAAAACATATTTAGTTTTTTAATACTAACAATAAAAGTATGAAATTTGCTATTTGGTGGGATGCCCAAATATCCCACACACACACATTATATCTGGCGCTCCGGCGATGGAGAATGTCAGAGACTGTATTCGTTGTATTATTGAATTGTAGTTCATTGTTGTTCAGCACAGTTGGTATAGTGTGACAAAGGTGCGCTCACTCTTGTATGAACTGGTGTCCACTCTCACAAGATGATGTCAACTCTCACAGACTATGGCCACTCTCACAAAGACTGATGTCAACTCTCACAAGACTGATGTCAACTCTCACAAGACTGATGGCCACTCTCACAAGACTGATGTCAACTCTCACAAGACTGATGGCCACTCTCACAAGACTGATTCAACTCTCCAAGACTGATGGCCACTCTCACAAGACTGATCTCAACTCTCACAAGACTGATGGCCACTCTCACAAGACTGATGTCCACTCTCACAGACTGATGGTCACTCTCCCAAGACTGATGTCCTCTCCAAGACGATGGCCATTCACAATCAGTCAATCTCACAAGCGATGGCTACTTCACAGACTATGTCCCTCTCACAAGAATGATGTCTCTCACAAGACTGACTCATCCAAGCACTGAGTCACTCCACAAGCTTCCACTCCACAATGACTGATGTCAACTCTCACAAGCACTGAGTCCACTCTCATTGCTCTGTTGTTCACTCTCATTAACACTGAAGCTCCCTCTCACTAACAATGGTGCTCACCCTCACAAGTACCAGAGATCACTCCTACAAACAATGGTGTTCACTTTCACTGTGCGAATTAATTTATTAGTTCATCAGCTCTTTATCCAAGCTCAGTAAACTCTTAGTGTAATTTCTAAGACCACACAGATAAGGAAGTTTATATACACTTGTTTTTGTATGCCAATACCGTAAAGTAGATCAATCTATAGATCAGTTACTATGGATCTGGATAGCTAATTCAACAGCCCTGAGGTAGAGGACTTAAAGAATTGTGTGACAAAATTAAATTTTGCAGTATGATTCAATTACTCGATATAAATGTTATATAAAATATAACTTTGTTGTGACAAATTAACAAAGAAATGAATAATGTGCGGATTAGCTGAGTTCTGGTTTTTGTGGTATTCTGATTCTTTATTATCTGCTGCGTCGACATTACTTAAGAAGAACCCCCTCATTGTAATAGTATATCAATTTGTTTCCAGCGCAATAGAGCACTAGTTCGTTGATTAAACTTTATTGGATAAAATTTGTGAAAGGCACTCAATAAATGACAAGTAATACCTTTTTACTGAAATAATTAATAACTAAACTTATTAATTTGATAATTATATAAAATATAGCAGGTTACAAATTAGAAACATTGAAACTTAACAAGCATGTAATTAGAGCTAAACCCCGTAATGTAACCGCAACTCTTAGATGGTGGAAAATGGTTAATGCCATTGAAATTATTTATTGATTTGGTATCAAACAATAACTAAAACAGTCATAACTGACCTGTTAACTGGTGAGGAACACGAATGACCGCACAGTCTATAATCCTAGACTCATTGACCTTCTCTAGATCGGGCAATTATTGTGATTTGATGAACCACTAGAGAGCTTTACGTCTGACGGCGTTCTGGAACTATTCATATCGTCCAGTGACTCTATGACACTCTCTTCTCTCCCAGTTCATTCCCTTAATTGTTAGTTACCACTCGTAATCATCGTTGAGGTTTGGTATCTTTAAACAGCTCACAAAAACACTCTTAATAGGCCAAGAATAGTTCTTCCACACTTCATTCTCAGATATTTTAATGTCACGAAGCATCGAAGCTTGTATTCTAGCTGTGTCCGGGCCTCAAAATCGAATATGGCCGTGTCACGTCCTTCCCCACACGGTAGTCGGTTAAAGGGAGGTGGGTGCTTACTCAGTTTTAAACTGCCATTTATTGTCAAATAAGAACCGTACAGTTAGCAAACTACTTCTAAAAATTAAAGTACTATTATGAAATGATACAATAAGATAATATATACGATTCATAGTCCGCAGAGTAAAATCATATTGTCTGGAGCTCACATATGTCAGCTGTAATTATATATATATATTAGATAGATATATATAATATATATATATATCTATATATATATATATATATATTATAAGATACTCTAATATATATATATAATATACAATTAATATAATGTAATATAATATAAATATATGAAACTAATAAGCGTTATGCTATTTCTTTCTCGGATACGGCTTGGTCAAAGTTAGTGAAACTACGGGCTGGGTCAGTCCGTGAGAGTGTGCTAGGCTGGGAAGGTCCTTCCAAATGTACTGGCCTATTGGATACTAACAATTAACGACGCCGCTGTGTAAATTAGCGTTGCTAGGAGTGGTTACTAGGACGGAGGGACTTAGGAGGAAACTCTAGCTCTGCGACCCACAAATATCTCATATGAATGGTTGTTGTTTCCACCTTTTCTGTCCATCTATCTATCCATTATCCATCTATCCCAATTACCTATTCATCTATCTATCCATGTCCAATGCCTTTATCCGTCAATCAATCCATCCATCTGCTCATCTGTTTATCCATCCATCTGCTCATCTCCTATCCATCCCTCTCTATATCCATCTATCCATCGACCACCTCGCTTTCT
>WNGS01109635.1:9710586-9725066 GCA_020271785.1 Procambarus virginalis | reverse complement strand
GGTGAAGGAATTGGACCTCACCTCATTGGAGGATAGAAAAAATAAAAGAGATAAAGAGGACAGCCTCTTTTAAGTTGAGAGGAAGTAGGAAATATAAGAAGTAGGAAAGTAGGAAAGTAGGAAATAGATAGTAGGAAAGTAGGAAATTATCTCACTCTTTACGAGTGAGAGGAGAAGCTGTGGAAGCCACCTCTACCCCACAACTTAAAGGACAGATTCGATAAATAGTGTGAACGTTAGAATAGATCTTTAACGCAACGGATACAAGGCAGCCAACAAGGCTATCAAAGGTGGGGCAAAAAGAGCTGGAACTTACTACCCTGTAGTCAATGATAGATAACTACTGATAGATATGTACCCATCACTGTCACCTATAACTACCAACACAGTCACTAATCATCACCAAATCTGTCAACCATCACGACCAACGCTAACTCAACCCATCCTCTAGGAGAATGCATCGCATTTTGACATGTAAACCCCATACGGTGAAAAAATAATGTGCTAAAAATCATAGTGGCTCCCAAAATATACGTGATCTTCCGTTTTCTGTTTGTGGGTCTTCGGTTACGTTAGGTCCGGCCAATTTTGTACATTAGTTTAGCAACGTAGTGAACGCTCGAGAGGACGAACTGCAAACTAGAATAGAACGCATTAAACTAGAATAGAACGCATTAAACTAGAATAGAACGCATTAAACTAGAATAGAACGCATTAAACTAGAATAGAACGCATTAAACTAGAATAGAACGCATTAAACTAGAATAGAACGCATTAAACTAGAATAGAACGCATTAAACTTATCAAAAGAGAAATGTGATTATGATCATGAAATTTGAGTCACTGAATTTTTTTTTAAATCTCTTATTTGCCAATATTCCACTTCAGGAAACAGTAAATATTTGTGCTGACAATTTATTCTCAAAGTGCGTGCTTGGTAGTGGACGTAAATGACCTTAATTGCGAGAACAACAGGCCACGGCCGCCAGTGATCACCCATATCTGAATATATATATATATATATATATATATATATATATATATATATATATATATATATATATATATATATATATATATATATGTGTGTGTGTGTGTGTGAAATAGTAATAATAATTACATGTCGCGCAGAGTTCCCCAAGACGCCTCCAGAACACTTCCCAATCACCATAAGGTTGATGGCTTAAACGAATTTTCTAATGGGTATAAAACGACCATTACACAGAAGATATACCAGAACAATGTCAACACAAAATACGTGGTATACTTGTATGATAGCCACTCCATGGAAATAGAAGCAATAAAACCCGCCCGCTATCGCATATAGAACACATTTTCCAAAAATACACTGTGTGTGTTTCTTGAGAATTCTTGTTGAATTTTATTTATTATGAGTTACATGCATGACGTGGATTCCTACGCACTACAGCAAAAGGTAATTTCTATTGTTGAGCAGACCACACACTAGAAGGTGAAGGGACGACGACGTTTCGGTCCGTCCTGGACCATTCTCAAGACGGTAATTTCCATTGTTTACATAGTTTTTAAACTTAAAGCAAAATGAAATAAAATTCCTTACCAGAAATCGAAAAGAAAAAAGGAGTTCTATTTTTAGGTGTTATGATGAAAAGTATAAAAAAAACAAAATTTTTTCCATGACACGAAAATTTTTCCACGAAGGAAGAATGAGACGGGGAAATTCCTGAAACACTTTCGTATTTACCAATACACCTTCAGAAGGATGAATATTACAAGTCAGTGGTAAATATGAAGGCTGGAATGAGGTGAGGTGAAAAATAATGTCTTTGTTGACAAACATAAGAGGAAGGCCTTCTGAAATTTCTTAAACAATTAGCAAAAGCTGAGACGAAAATTTATTGGAGGTGAAACGGAACTTTCATAGAGCTTTGGTAGATATGAGACGCCAGATTGTGAGAATTGAGACAGCACTTTCCTTTAATGGTGATGGTACTTTTCTGAAGCTGAAATGGTATACTTTCCCTTGGGTTGAGATGGTATACTTTCCCTGGGGTTGAGATGGTATACTTTCCCTGGGGTTGAGATGGTATACTTTCCCTGGGGTTGAGATGGTATACTTTCCCTGGGGTTGAGATAGTATACTTTCCCTGGGGTTGAGATGGTATACTTTCCCTGGGGTTGAGATGGTATACTTTCCCTGGGGTTGAGATGGTATACTTTCCCTGGGGTTGAGATGGTATACTTTCCCTGGGGTTGAGATGGTATACTTTCCCTGGGGTTGAGATGGTATACTTTCCCTTGGGTTGAGATGGTATACTTTCCCTGGGGTTGAGATGGTATACTTTCCCTTGGGTTGAGATGGTATACTTTCCCTGGGGTTGAGATGGTATACTTTCCCTTGGGTTGAGATGGTATACTTTCCCTGGGGTTGAGATGGTATACTTTCCCTGGGGTTGAGATGGTATACTTTCCCTGGGGTTGAGATGGTATACTTTCCCTTGGGTTGAGATGGTATACTTTCCCTGGGGTTGAGATGGTACTATTCTAGAGTTGAGTTGGCACTATCCTGGAACAAAAAATGACACTTTGCAAGAGCTATTACGTTACTTCCCAGGTGTTTAAATGTTTCTGTACAGCAACTAAAATGTGTCCTTCCAGCGGCTAATATGTAACTTTCCAGGTGCTTATATGTTACTTTCCAGGAAGTAATAAGTTACTTTCCAGGAAGTAATAAGTTACTTTCCAGGAACTTAGATGTGTCTTTCCAAGAGTTAAGATGTTACTTTCCACGTGTTGAGATGTTACTTTCCAGAAACAGATTTTTCTTTCCGTGAGCTAAGATGTTACTTTCCAGGTACTTACGTGTTACTTTACAGCAATTAAGATGTTTTTTTTTCAGGAACTGATATGGTCATTTACAGCAGCAGAGATATTATTCTCCTCGAGCTGAGATAGTACTTTCCAGGATCTAAGATGGTACTTTCCAGAAGCTGAGATGGCACTTTCCATAATATTTTACCCGCCATTGCTGTTAAATATATTCCATGCAGATTCCTCGCCAAAGTCTTTGAGTTCAGTAAATTTACTTATCGTTTCTGTTTCATATGAAGGAAAACCTCACTTTCAATCTGCATAATTCATTCAAGTTGACGTTTTCTATGTGAAAACTTTTGTACGATAAAGTTCAGTGTTGCGAGCAGTAGTGTTTCATCAACACAAGTCGTTTGAGAGTCGTGCCTGCCTGGTATTGTCGGGTGTTTCTCATACTTATATAAAAAAAAGTTTCAATGAAAAAAATGGTTTCTTGTTGTCGTGGTTTGGAAACCTCTTAGGCTTGTTGAGATTCCATTACATCAGGCCATCCACAATAGTTGCCTAACGCCCAAGTGCTTCACCTAGCCCTATTTAGTGCTAGGTGAACAGCGGCATTAGGTTGAAAGGAAACGAGTCCAAATGTCTGGTCCTAACCGGGAATTGAACTCGGACCAAATATAACGAATTGTTAATTAAATTTCCTATGATTATAAGGCTGTTTGCCTCGTATCTCATATAGGTTTAACAAGGTCCTGGAAATTCCTGATCACCCGCGTTACCGGGCTGAGTGAGGGAACGAGCCCAGTGTACTCTAATCAGACAGGAGAACAGGTCGACCATATTCTGGTAATTAAGTAGGTAGAGTGATTGTTCATCACCCCCATCCTTCATTTATCCCCCATCCTTCATTCATCACTCCATCCTTCATTCATCACCCCATCCTAAGCTTATTCATGTCTGGCTGATAATTCCAGCGTCCAGATAGAATACCCTGACTGACCTACGGCACTCCCATACCCCAGAACTCCCATGCATCTTGCCTCAAATCTTGGTTTCAGACAAATAAACAAATACATTCTCTTTCATAGACATAAATTAGCCTCAAATCAGATTCATATGGCCCTAGAATCCCACTCTGGTAATTGTCAATTTCAGTTCATTTGCAATAAAAAAACAAGGGAAATGTATAACAATTTAGTTAAAACATTCATTCACATTTATATTTAAAGCAGGTCTACTATTGAAATGTTCTATTCACTATTTCTTCTCATTATTTCAACAATATAAATGTACCGGAAATCAGCTATATAAAGTTTCGGAAATCCACACACACACACACACACACACACACACACACACACACACACACACACACACACACACACACACACACACACACACACACACACACATAATGGGAAGAGAAAGACGACTGAGGAAGAGGCGGTGTGGCACTGCTGGCGAAGAGAACCTGGATCTTTGAAGGGAGGTGTCAAACAACTACAGAGCCACCATTGTGGGATCCAATTCTTGCTGGGTCCACGAGCCAACAGCACGATTCTTCAGTCACAAATTGTACATTTCAATTACAAATAAATAGTAAATGCACACTCATCCACCCAGGTATGACCCATTAAAATCCCATCACCCTCTCCCCAGCATCCTCCCTTCTCCCCTCCTGGAAACATCCCCCAGCCTTCCCCACTCGATACCACCAAACTCCCCCAACACCAGACAGTAACTCTCCATGATTTCCCCCCACCCTCACTCCCCAACACCCACACAGTTCTCTCTTCCCTACTGTGGTCTCCCCTCTGCCCTTCTCCAGTCATCAGCACACCCCACACTCCCCACACCCCCCCCACACACACCCCACACACCCCCACATAACCCACACCCCCACACACCCCTACACACACCCACACACACCCCACACTCCCCCCACACACACACCCACACATACCCCACACCCCACACACCCCTACACACACCCCACACACACCTCACATACCACTCCTGCAGCAGGCTCTGCCAAAGACCAGCCCATCAGACAGCCTCTTTGCATGCCTTTGAGCCTACCCCTTCCCACCTCAGATGAAAGGCTCTCTCAAGAGACACTAAGATCAATGGTACTGGACAATGACTCTCAATGCTTGGTACACAAATGAAGATGGAGCGCCGACTACGTCAGACGGTCTGAGAGAGAGACCACGGGAGCCCAGACCAGACACAGCTGCCAGAGTGAAGAAAAAAAAATAACAATAAGGGCAATAAGTGCCACATTCCACATGAATATTATATAAAAAAAAGAGGAAAAGATGGGGCAAAGGAAGGGGAGGGGAATTNTAAGGCTGTTGTTTGTACTTGAACTGTTTTAACTGATAAGTATAATTCAACAACACTCTATATAATATAATATATATATATATATATATATATATATATAATATAATATTATATATATATATATATGGGGACCATTCAGGCTTGTTTGCATATATATATATATATATATATTCCAACGTAGGTTACTGTAAACGTCTTTTTTGCACTGTAATTGTAGCCCATTTGTACGAAACGTTGTTTATTAAATTTTGTGCAGGGATTTTACATTTTTTTTAAACAATCATAATCGCATGTGATCATTTCGATAACTATACTTAATGACGCGTGTAGTCTGAAGTGTAATTACTGTTGTGTGTCTGCCAGGGTCTCAACTCAGTCCCACACAGCAAGAACTCCACCATCCCTTGGGAATTTGCACGATGTGGCGTGCGGTACCTTGTAAGGGCGACCCCCCTTCTCCTACCCCTAAGCTTCCTATGTATCATAGCTCGCTGACATCCCTGGAGGGCCTGGTTAGGAAACTTGCGTGACGCGCTGATAAGCTGACGCGCTGATAGGCTGACGCGCTGATAGGCTACCGCGTCGCAAATATTGTGCTGTTTCAGATCTTTTTATGGTCTAAACTTGCACCTGCTGTGAGTCTGGTCATCTGAATGCAATTTGTCGTAAGTCATTATCATAAGAAAGGACCAAGCCGGAGTGCTATATCTTAATAAGATCAATGCAGAAGTGTAGATCTTTACATGGGGGATAAAGCCAGCCCAAGAAGATGTAAGACCGCTGCAGCGCCTAATAGTGACGACACAGTGCCGAAGGAAGGACCAATAGACTAATCTTACGATACGTCATTTCAAACTTTTCATTGTTCACTGAGAAGAAAATATTTGTATTTGTGTAAAATTTACCAACTAAGGGAATGAGTGCGCTTGGGTACAATGACAAGACAAGTTGCTCATGCTGAAGCCTCCGTCAGCTGAATAAAAATGAACTCTATGTTGAGTTGGGCAAACAAACTTAGGAGCTAAAAACGAGTAAAATTGCAAATGCACGAAGTAAATTTTGATGATTTTACTGTTGCAGACGATAAGTCACAATAACGTGGCTGAAGATATGATGAGCAAACCACTCATCAGAAGATGACGTTTCGGTCGTCACACACACACACACACACACACACACACACACACACACACACACACACACACACACACACACACACACACGACTTTAGAACACTTTTACTAATGTAATGGCGTATATTTACCCATTAAGTGATGATTCTTATAGGGCCTAATTTGACTTAAGTATTATCATGCAGTTAAAAATGCATGCGCAGCATATTCAATAAAATTAGCTGTATGATAATGCCTAGCCTAATTAGGCCTTTATATCTTTGAAAACACCAATATTGTTGATTATATTGCTAGAATGATTATAACTATATTATTTATGCAAATGATGCTTCGAACACGAGGCTGATGTTCTTCTATACTCCAAGCTTCCTTTAATGCTCCAAATGTTGCGTTTTCGTGCAATAATACTATTGGAAATGTTCTATTTCGTTAATATTAATGTAAATGGAGAACTTACTACAATGCGGTAGTAAAGGAAAGACCCAATATATGCATACATGTATGAAAAATACATTTTAATACATAAAATACTGTATTAATGCTCTGAAAATAGTACACAGAACCTTTAGAAAGGCTGTGGGTTACATCCGAAAATTTGGTTTTCAATACATCTATAAATATATTGGGTCTTTCAATCACCTTCATTTACTGTAAATCTTATCGTTACGATTTACAAGATAATTAATCCTCGTTAGGCCTATGAATAATATTACTATCAGTAGCCTGACGTGTTCGTAACCCGAAGTGTCGGAAGGACTATATTAGAGTGTAGTCCCAATGCTGGCTTGATTAGTGGGAAAAGTTCTTCTTTAATGGATTTATCAATTAATAATTTCAAAAAGAAACACTTTTAAATCTATTAAAGTTAAGCTGTGTTTTAAATTTTCTGACGAACAGGTGACCTTTGGTTTGGTGGTGGGCTTAAGGCCTATCAATCTCCGGAGGGTTATTAAAGCCACTACTATAGATTATTGACCAGCCAACAAATATACTTTAATTTTGGACATAGTCCATAACTATGTGTATGTACACCAAGAAGGAGGGTATACACTTATCTGAGTACATTATGGCCTTGAGATGACCTTGCTATTGCTATAAAGGTCATATCTTTTGACCTTTTACTGTGCGTTACGAATGCTTACTTTAAGATAGTCAATATTCATCAACTGTAACTATCCCCTGTTCTCGTTCTTGAAAAGCAAGATTGATTGAAATTCTTTGTTGCCCGCAATCTTACAGTAATGAATATATATATATTTTATATATCTAATTATGACTATTGTTGCCAGTATTATGTAGTTGTGAAACGTGGGGGGGGGGGGGGGGCTGTCAGCTGGGCTGGGGGTCGGGGGAATCAGGCGTATACATGTCTGCTGATGACTGCTGGGAGCAGCCTCGTGTCTTAAAATGATAAGAGTAGCATTTCTACCCTCGTTTGTTTAAGATCCCTCAAGGGACTCACAAATCCACTCAGTACACAAATCATATTTTAAATTTCACATTCCAATAGTCATCACATAGTATATTAACGGACTTCACTTAAGCTTCGCTAAATGGACTGCTATGCAAAGTCTTGCTTGGGCTAGGCGGGTGAAGCCTCCATCTGGCTGAAAGAGTGCTTCAGCCAAATGGATGAGGAGTGCTGGATGAGGCCTTCTCTGGCCACTCCTGGACTGGGCTACGATCTCTCCTTGTCTAGGAGTCATCAGGCGCCTACAAATCCATTTTAGAAATCTGTACATCTTTTTTCAAACTTGGCGGCTTAGTTTACATTCAGAATTAACTAAAAAGAGGGAGCATGACCTGCCAGGCCAAATAGTTGTTCAATTTCAACCAATATTTTTTGACTAGTTGTATATGAAACGGGCTGCAATTGTCCCAAGTTTCAGTACTGCAGCGTAAATAGAAAGGGAGATTTTTTTGTTTTTTTATTTTTTCAACGAATTTTACACATTTTCAAGTTTGAATAAAAAATCACACCTTTCAGATAAAATCATTCTATGACACTTTTCTGACACATTAGCATATAATAAAGGATCAGTACTTATAAGA
Organism: Procambarus virginalis; assembly: GCA_020271785.1. Classification (NCBI taxonomy): domain Eukaryota; kingdom Metazoa; phylum Arthropoda; class Malacostraca; order Decapoda; family Cambaridae; genus Procambarus; species Procambarus virginalis. Next base: position 9,716,742 of record WNGS01109635.1, on the reverse strand, counting down.
ATTTCCAAACATCTTTAGTTTTCCTAATACAAATATTCAAAGCTCCCCGAAAAAAATTATGCAAATATGTCATATTTATTGCTATTATAAAATCAATAAATGAACTTAGGCAAACACCATAAGTACCGATTGTAGAGACATACACTTTACATATAAGGTCTATGTTTCATGTAAATTAAAATGAAAAATGGAAAAGTTATTCAAATTTTGAAATTTGAAAATAAACAAATTTCAAAATTTTGAAAATGATAAAGTCTAAGGTGCTGCCATCCGTGGCCGAGGTTGACATCAACCAATTTCCTCCAAAATTGGCACCATTACAGATGTGCATATGTCCAGTCAGGTGTATAAGTTTCATGCAAATCGTCCGATAAAAAAATAGAAAAAAATAGAAAAATATATATATGTATAATTTTTTTTAACTTAAATTTTTTTGTAATAAAACTAATTTTAATATTTTTTTTTTCATATATCCTATTGTGATAGCCGAGAGTCATAGATATGATTTCAGTTGACACTTGTGTTTGATAATCGTTTTTGACCATTTTGGAATAATTCTGACACCTACTTCAATATTTTTTTCCCTTCCTATTTACGCTACAATGCTGAGACTTGGGCCAGATGAAACTCTTTTCATGTGTAACCCCTTAAAAAAGGTTTGATTGAAATCGAACCAGTTTTCATTAATTGCATATTTTGGCCAAATTTGGAGGTCATGCCCCCTTATGCAACAATTAGTATACATTAAGCTAGGCTTGACTACCCTTATTAGAGTCATCGTCTATTTTCTCTATGGTATCAATTTATGTAATCTTTTGTCTTTTAATATAATATCTTTATATAATCCAAGTGTAATAATTTCACATTCATTGTATTGTGACTATAAATTACGATTTGTTGTTGGTAACTTTGATGTTAATGGTGAAATATTGTGTTATTTCCATCAAATAAATATTACGTCGCTCTTGAAAATCAGTACAGTACTACTCAGTACTACTACAGTACTACTACAGTACTACTACACTACTACTACACTACTACTACAGTACTACACTACTACTACAGTACTACTACTACTACTACAGTACTACTACAGTACTACCACAGTAACAAGGCGACTCTTGAGTTCGGGTAATTATACATAATGACTACACTCTGTCATTATTACTAAAACACACATACACACATGGCTTATAATTGCTATTAGTAGTAGACTAGCTGAGTAGTCTTGCGCTAATAGTTTTTAGTTACGGAGCATTAGTGAAACGCCAGGATGATAAATGCCAGGATGATAAACGCCAGGATGATAAACGCCAGGATGATAAACGCCAGGATGATAAACGCCAGGATGATAAACGCCAGGATGATAAACGTCAGGATGATAAACGCCAGGATGATAAACGTCAGGATGATAAATGTCAAGAAGATAATCGCCAGGATGATAAACGCCAGAATGATACACGCCAGGATGATAAACGCCAGGATGATAAACGTCAGATGATAAACGCCAGGATGATAAACGTCAGGATGATAAACGCCAGGATGATAAATGCCAGGATGATAAACGCCAGGATGATAAACGCCAGGATGATAAACACCAGGATGATAAACGTCAGTATGATAAACGTCAGTATGATAAACGTCAGATGATAAACGCCAGGATGATAAATGTCAAGAAGATAAACGCCAGAATGATACACGCCAGGATGATAAACGTCAGGATGATAAACGTCAGATGATAAACTCCAGGATGATAAATGTCAAGAAGATAAACGCCAGGATGGTAAACGCCAGGATGATAACCGTCAGGATGATAAACGCCAGGGATGATAATCACCCGAATGATAAACGCTAGTGATGATAATCACCCGCATGATAAACGCCAGGATGATAATCATCCGCCTGATAATCAACCGGATGATAAACACCAAGATGATAAACACCGGGATGATAAACACCCAGATAATATACACCAAGATAATATCCACTCGCATGATATAAATACCGCATTGAGACACATCGGGGTAATAAAATCGTTAAAATAAACACAGGTAAAGTCTTTACCAAATTGATAAACAACAGGAGGATGTAAACTCGGATGATAAACACTCGGATAATATACCCCCGTGAGATAAGCACCGGATGATAAATACCAGCACGATAAACATACGAATGATAAACACCCATAAAGTTAACTCTCAGATGTTAAACACCTGAATGATAAACTCCAGGATGATGAACACCCGAATAATAAATACCGGCGGAAGATAAACACCCGAAAATAAAACACCTGGTTGATAATCTTATAGGTAATAAAGCCCGTATGACAAACACCCGTAACACCTATTAGATAAACACCCGAATAATAAAAACATGATAAACAACTGTATGAAAAATACTCGGATGATAAACACTAACTTTACACCCGTAAGATAAATATCCGCATAATTAACACCTGTACGATAATCATTCGTACGCTAAATTTCCATAAGATAAGCAGCCAGATGAAAAGTATTCGTTCAATATACACCTGGATGATAAACACCATTAGATAAATTCCTGGATGATAAACGCCCATTAGATAAATTCCTGAATGATAACCCAGCCATAAGATAAATTCCTGAATGATAAACACCCATTAGATAAATTCCTGAATGATAAACACCTATTAGATAAATTCCTGAATGATAAACACCCATTAGATAAATTCTTGAATGATAACCCGCCCATTGGATAAATTCCTGAATTATAACCACTATAACACCTTCACAATAGAGACGAGGTCAATCACTGTGTCCATAGAGTTGGTAATTGTACCTTCCTCACCGTAACCCACAGTTTCACACAGGAAGAAGTAGTGCGATCATTGGTTCCGCAAGGTAGTTAGTTCCATACTCACTGATATAGTCATCTTGCCCCGGGTATCGAGAGAGGATATCGTTGACGAGGTGGGAGCCAGAGTTGAGGGTGGTGGCGGCGTCTCCTGTGGATTCAACCACCACTCCAACTACCACAGTTAGAAGCGTGTACATGATTGCAGCCACCACTCCGATCATTGCTTCTCTCCGGAGAGGATCGTGTAGGCAAGCACGGAAGTCGTATCACTTATTTTTTGGTCGATTTGTCGATTTAATACCAAGATTTTATTTGATTTTTTGAGGATATTTTCACTAGTCAAAGCGATTTTGATATATTATTCTCTGTTACGTATATATATATATATATATATTTAGCACAATTGGACTACGAATTTTTTTTTGATAAATTCACGTTTTCATATAATGTTTCCTATTTGCATATTAATTTCCATGTTCACTGTTTTAAAGTACACACACACAAAAAAGGAAATTACATCTACACCTAATTCGATTTCCAAATGGAACCTCTCCTTCTTTTTAAGCTTGAAGTACATGTGTCTTTCAGAACTCCCCTGTATAAAGGACACCATGGATTTTCAGAGAATGTTCCCACTACATTTTCCTCTCAATAAGACCGGGATTAAGGCTGTGAATCTCTACTCAAGCTCTTAAAGAGCAAGAACCAGAGAGTTACTTTAGGAAGCCGCAGAAAACATTATATATATATATATATATATATATATATATATATATATATATATATATATATATATATATATATACTTAGATTTATGTTCACTGATGTTCAGCGTTTGCTCATATTTGTTCATCCAACGATGAACAGTGTTTTTAAGGTTTCGAAAATGACATAATAGTTGGTCTGTTTGGAATAGCAACACAAGAAACAATTAAACTTAAGGAATCACACACTTGGCTAATTAACACTCTTCTTAAAACACTATTAACAGTAAACTAGATTATTTACAGATGACAAGCACAATATTGCTGATCTATAATCTGTACACTATGGTCGAAGAATAACAGTGAACAACAATGTCAATATTGTTCACAAATCACTGCAAAAATATGTAAGGACTGAATAGCCCAAATTGTCGATTACAATACTCTTAGCATTGATCGCGCACAGGGTCAGGCATTTAATCATCTCGTGATTCACTCAATTTCGGACGATTTTTGAAATGGTTGACCAGCGGAGATCACTGGAAGCGAGACGAAACACATCCAGGTCAGAGTAGACCTCTACCCTCCCACGCTCGCTGCCGGGACCACACTGGAGCCGCACGGAGCCTCCAGCCCCGGAACGCGTGAAGGACTTCGCCAAGGATTTTGGTACGCATGCGCGGCTTCGACCACTGTTCCCCCCCCCCCCAGGGTCCCCCAATCTCTCTCTTCTGATTACTAGAGAAATAACCAGAATATATGTCGGGCGATTGCCGTTTTAAATATATATATATATATATATATATATATATATATATATATATATATATATATATATATATATATATATATATATATATATTTATATATATATATATAATTCTTCCTTCTGAAGATGTATTATTAATACGAAAGTACTTAAGGATATTCGTATTTCAATTCTTCCTTCGTGGTCTGACACTGTCACATTTTTCATCACGTGTTAATTTTCGTGATTGACACACACACACACACACACACACACACACACACACACACACACACACACACACACACACACACACACACATATATATATATATATATATATATATATATATATATATATATATATATTTAAAATATGAAATACTAAGCCACTATTAAGAAAGCACAAGAAATATTAACTGAGTATATTTCGTTCCAAACGGACCCTCTTCAGCAGTGAAGTAGCTCCTGGTCACTAGAATTAACTTTCAAGTTGAATTGGAGTTCCGATGACCAAGTTTTCTTCCTGGATGTCTTAGTAATACCAAGCACCTCACTCACCTCCACACACACACACACACACACACACACACACACACACACACACACACACACACACACACACACACACACACACACACACACACACACACACAGCAACCTTCCTCCACCGCCTCGGTAACCGGTAGCGTTAAGGCACAGAGTAGCATTGCTTGCGGGTCTTTTTCCTAAGACCATTGTGTATGCGACCCTCACAGTAGTTAGTCATTGAAACAAAGAAAATGTAACAAATGGGTGGTTTACCTCGGGGGTGGTTTACCTCGCGGATGGTTTACCTCGCGGGTGGTACACGTAGGCGTGATGCAAAGTGGAATTTCTTGGGTGCTGTTGAAGACACTGGGACGGTCCTGAAGGTGTAATCACACTGCTGATAGTTGGATGAGAGTGGATCATTTACTTGAACAACTTCTACAATGTGTAATCTTCTCTTGTCGCTGTAGCTGTCCGATGTCTCGGTGATGCTGGTCAGGAACTCTCTGAATATGCTTGAATTATGAGGAAAAATAATTTGATCTTTAATAGAATCTATTTATTTATTTATTCATGTTGTTTATATATTGTAAGTTATCACGGGAGAGAACTTGTTGTCCTGATTGTATATTAAGAGCCGTGTGACGGACAGATCCAAAATGACCATGAAGAAAACCTCGACAACATTAGACCTCAGGAGCCTGGTCGACGACCGGGCCGCAGGGACGCTAAGCCCCGAAATCATCTTAAGGTAACCTCAAGGTAAGGTAACGTCCGTCTGTTTAACGGCTGTGTCGTGCCAGTGGTTCGAGAGGAAGTTTGCAATCATCTTATTCTCGAATGAAAGGTGAGATGAGTATTGTGTCGAGTGTTGATGGAATCATATTATGAGTAGAAACTTGAATGATTCCAAAAGTTACATTCAACAATAACCATTCCCGGCCCGTCCTCCTGAGGATACCCAACGTTAGGAAACCGTCGTACTAAAGTGCCCTTATCCTAACCTACCTGAGGACCCAAAACAGAAAACGGGACAGTATGTAAATTTCTCGACCCGCTACCATTTTCTAGTACGATAATTTTTTTTAGCCTTAGGTAGATTATACGTCAAAATGCAACGTTCTAATTAGAAGGACGGATTGTCCATTCCATAGACAATCCGCATTCAAGGGATTGTTAAATGTAGCTTTGAGCACCACTCAATCTTCTACACAAAATGATATTCTAGGAAATTGTGATGGGTCGGCATAGCGACGCCCACTCATTCCTCTGGTCGGCGTTCGATCCCCAGTGGTCCAAAGGAGTTTACATCATCCCTATCGCAGCTCCTATCGTGTCC
>WNGS01109635.1:9688250-9705068 GCA_020271785.1 Procambarus virginalis | reverse complement strand
CTGTTCTGGTTCCTTCGAGGACGTTCCTTTCGCCAGTGGTTCATTGCCTGACCTGTGGGGGTTTGATGCAGTCCTTGGCTCTTTGGGGCTGGTCGCTTCGGGTGACTCTTCTGCTGAGATCTCGGGGTCTAGCTCTCCTGGCTGTTTACGTTCAGGGGGTGACCAACGTCCTGGCAAACGGCCTGTCTCGGTTCATTCCCCTGTCAACAGAATGGACGGTCAACGCTGACTCGTTCAGTTTGATCTGCCTGACGTACGGGTCTCCGGAGGTTAACCTCTTTGCGTTGGAGTCTGCGAGGCATCTCCCATTGTATGTGGCACCCTTCACTGACCGCAAGGCCATCAGGGTTGATGCCTTCTGGCAGGACTGGTTGAGGTGGGGTTACCTGTACCTTTTCCTCCCAGTTCAACTGTTGCTCCAGGTCCTAGCTCACTTGGAGACTTACCAATGGAGAGTTGTCCTTCTGGCCCCTTGGTGGCCGGCCCAGCCTTGGTTTCAGGCACTGCTTGCTCGGTGCCCGAACCCGAGGGTCTTCCCGGGGCTCCGCCTCTTTAAACAGATCGGTTCAGTCTGTCTGGTTCTTACTTTTGTGGTTGTTCCAGGATCGTCATCTTATACCAAATACTGTCGCCTCGTATCGTGCAGCACTGGCGAAGTTGCTGCAGCTTGCATTCGGCATTGATGTTACTTCTGCACCGTTCCTCTAGCCGTCTCATGTGTTGTTTCACCTCCGGCTTGCTCATGCGCTGCCTGAGCCGTCCTGGTCATTGAACCGGGTGCTCTCTCTTCTCTCTCCTCGGTTTGTGGTGGCCCCTTCGGTTTGGGATTGTTTTTCCAAGGCTCTTTTTCCTGTTGGCATTGGCCTCTGGGGGGTCTGGTTGGGGAACTTCATGCTCTCTTCTGGTGCAGGGGTTTCTGCTCTTTTGGTGGTAGGTTTGTTCATTTGCACCCGTCTCCTTCTTTTCTGGCAAAGAATGAGACTGCTGCTTTCCGGATGGGTCCTGGGTTATTGATGCTTGGTTGGTTATGGCGGGGGTGCATCATGTGGTGTATGTCCTGTTGTGGTTCTCCGCCGTGTTCGTGGGTTTTTGAAAGAGCATTCCTGCACGCCATGGCCTCGATGGCCAGGGATGCGCTTTGGGTTGACCTGGTTTCCCTTCTTCCCCGTTCCAGGGTTCGGGTCTCCCAGGTCGTTCGCAGCGTTATTCGGTCCAGCCAGCTTGCGGTCTATCCTCGTGCCCATGACGTTCGTAAGTTTGCTGTACTGGCTGCCGTCTTTGATAATTTGTCTTGGGCTGACATTCGGGCACAGGGGTTTTTGGAGGTCGAACAGGGTCCTGGCCACTCACTACCTTGTCAGTGTTCCTTGACCTAATAGGGCCTGTGTCGTTTTGGGACGGCGGTTGCAGCCAGTTGTCTTGACTTCACTTTGAGGGCCGACCGCCTCCCAGGTAAGTCCCTCTTGTTTTGTCTTTGGGTAAGTGACTCCGGGGAGCCGAAGGGGCTCCCCTCCAAAACCAGCGTTAAATGTAATGAAACGCCAGTTTCTGGGTTAGACCCAGAAGCTCCCCGGCATCCTTCCCTCCCTCCCTCCGGTCAGCATTTTTTTTCGCTGTTTTTGACATCCAGCTTCAGAACTGCAGGGTGGATAGCTGGCTCGTTTTCATTTGAAGAGTTCTGTCCACTAGTTCTGCTTTCAGTAGCAATATTTTAACCAGAATAGGGGTTTGTTTTGGGGCGCTTACCTTTCTGGGTGCCTGACCTGGTCGATGGCAGACAGTACTTCCAACCGCAAGGGGGTTTCTATAGGCCATTGCTCCTCGTGCATCTGAGGGGGCCAGGTTTTGGTTTGTGGTCCCCGGTAGGCCTAGAACTCCATTAGTATTGACTGATATCAGGGTCTAATACATTCTTATCAGCCCAGTTAGCTCCGGGGAGCCTCCGGGTCTCACCCAGAAACTGGTGTTTCATTACATTCAACGCTGGTTTTTTCCCACTATTTTGACTATTGCACTTTTCAAATATACAGGTCTATAATTGAGGTGCCACTTTTGTAGATTGAAACTATGTTAGCCTTTTTTCACACATCTGCTAGGTTGCCTTAGTGCTTTTGGTCTTTGGGATCTATGGCTCTAGCGGAGTTGTGGGTGCTTTATCGGAGCTAATAACAGAGATACCTGTGGTTCGTCCAGCAGTTCCTACCAAACCACTGCTGCCTTCCTTCATTTTAGTGAATCCTGTATTTTCTTATGCCTTACTTTCTTCAGGGATCCAGGGCCTTGACCCTTGTGCTGCTACATCCTCAATAGCCGTCAACACCGCTGTGCGCAAGAAATAAAAAAAACTCGGATTTTTTTTCCAGAGGGAGCCCCATCGGCTCTCCGGAGCTATACCAGGCTGATATGCTAATGTCAGACTTTGGCATCAGTCATGTGTATGGAGTTCTAGGGCCTACCGGGGACCACGGCCAGAACCTGACCCCCTCGGAGAGGCAAGGGGAGCAATGGCCTATAGAAACCCCTCGTGTGGTTGGAAGCATTCTATGTCTGCCATCGACCGGGTCAAGCATCCAGAAAGGTAAGCGTCCCAAAACAAACCCCTATTCTGGTTAAAATTGCTACCAAAAGCCGAACTAGTGGATAGAACTCCCCGACAGAAAACAAGCAAACTAGTATGATGTCACATGTGACTGCGCCGCTGTCTGCGCAGCTCCCCCCTCCCCGGGAGGGGGTAGGGGGAGCCCCAGACCTCACACGCCGGCTATCTACCCATCAGTTCTTCGACTAATGCTAAAGGCACCGGTTGTGTGCTCTGGCTCCAGTAGTTGTTTCAGCACTGTACCTAGAGTGTGGTGTCTGTCTTCTAGGTGGTGCGTGAGCCGGGAGTGAGTCTCCAGTACTCGGACTGCATGCGCCTAGGGTTACCTTCCTTAGGTGCCCTATAAGTACTGCCCTTAGGGCTTAGGGTTACCTTTCACAAGTTCCTTGGGGCCTGCTTCTGCTAGGCCGTTTACTGTTTGGTTTTCAGCTGCCCTTTGTGTGCTAGGGGGTTCTGTCTCCCTGGTTCACCTTAGGGTAAGGGACAGTTTGCACTGGTGGGGCGCAGGGTAGTGCGCAGCTTGTTTTCACCAATCATAGCGGCTGGCTCTGTTCCGCCTGGGTATGCTGACCTCTTGCGGGGTTTTCTGTTTCTTTTTGTTGGTCTGCCTGGTGGGGGGTTTTCCTTTGGTTCTTGCCCCCCTTGTACTGGGTCGATGGCAGACATAGAATGCTTCCAACCACATGGGGATTTCTATAGGCCATTGCTCCCCTTGCCTCTCTGAGGGGGACAGGTTCTGGCCGTGGTCCCTGGTAGGCCCTAAGAACACCATACACATGACTGATGCCAAAGTCTGACATTAGCATATCAGCCTGGTATAGCTCCGGGGAGCCTCCGGGTCTTGCCCAGAAAATGGCGTTTCATTACATTCAACGCTGGTTTTTCTGTCTTATAAAAGTGTTCATTTGTGTTCCTTGACCACGGGGAAGGGGGATCGTATTTAACATATTTTGGCTGCAATAGGGCGAGCCGCAATAGGGCAAGGAAGTCTGGCAAAATTGAGGTGTTGACAGTGTAATCGATGGAGGCGGTCAGCTCCACCAGAGCTGTCAGGCAGGACATTAAAATGGCAATGTAAAATTTTACAATATAAAAAAGTACTCAACATTCACTTGGGGCCCCTTAAATTTACATGTCAGACATTTGTTATAAGATTGCTTTTTGCATACATTTAAATGATTAGTTTTATTCAACATCTTTGTTCATGTTTTCACATGCATAAAATAACTTACGGTTATCATTTCAGTGATGACAGCTTGGGTTATGAATTCCCTTTTGTCCTACGTGTTGTTGAGCGTGAAGGGCTTCAGTGTGCATGGTGTCCTTGGTATAGATTTTGTAGAGGATGTCAGTTGCCGTGTGATGATGACAATTTCTCACAGAATGCTGCCTTCCTTGCCATTGATTGGGACCCAACAGCTCTTCATCTGCGATACCAAACAGCTTTAGAGAGGGTTAGCATTAATTAAGTACTGTAATATGTATTGCTTGGTTTATTTTTGTGCTACTTTGGATTAAATATATTTGTGTATTTTAAGTACAGTATACTGTATATCAACACAATTTTTCTAACAGGTATTTATGGAACATGGTAGTGTTGAAGAGATGCGTCGCAAACATGTAGAACCTATTGCACTGTCAGATTGCTTAGAAGCTTTCTGTTCTGAAGAAACTCTTGAGTATTCCTGTGACAAGTGTAAAAAGATCCAACAAGCATCCAAAAAATTGCAAATATGGAGATTACCACCTATATTGGTAAGTTTTTTAATAGTGCAGTTGCAAAATTCCTCTGAAAGTGAAAAACATTACTTGGAGTGAGCATATTTTCCCATCAAGTACTGTAGATGAAACACATAGGGTCATGGGATATTCCTGGGCAGGGATTGTCCATGTTCTGTTTTTTAATTATGCATGTGGACATAATTATGGGAGTGGCTTATTGTGTGTCCTATGCCTGTCTCTACCCATACATAGACCCATACCCTCTACCCATACATATACCCATACCCTTTACCCATACATAAACCCATACCCTCTACTCATACATAGACCCATACCCTCTACCCATAAAAATGAATAAATGGGGATTGAACATATTTATTTATATTTTGTTGATTGATACCTGACTATTAGGAACTTCAAGTTACACATTAGCTTTTTCTAGCCATAGCAGGTCCTCACTCTTATGAACCCCACTCTTAACAAATTCCTGGAGGGTCCAAACAAATTGTATTTAGTACAAATTATTCAGTGGAAGATACAAGTTGGATTAAGCAAGGATTGTTTGTCCAAGCCTTCACCAATGCTGAGAGTCCCCTAATCAATGTACAGTGGTACCTCTGTTTTCAAATTTGTAGCAGTTTGATGAAGTTTTTTTTAATTTTCAGCAGTGATACAAAAGACTGTTAAAGACATCATTGAGCAAAGAATTATTCATGGCAGTTACTTTAATTTTATAATTTAACAGAAAAATATGTAGTAATTTTGTTCATGGTTTTGTACTGTAAAAAATGAAGTGGCACCACTTTGAACTGAATTAAGATTTACAATTACTCTAATATTAATTGAATTTCCTTCTGATCTTTGTTTATTTACTGTTCCCAAAATTTAGATCGTTCATCTGAAGAGGTTTCAATTCGTCAGTAGCAAATGGATCAAGAGCCAGAAAATTGTTAACTTTCCCTTAAGGGACTTTGATCCAACAGAGTACTTGGCTTCTGTACCCCGACAAACAATCTATCTGCATAGAGCAGAGCTGGAAGGAGTTGAACCAGCTGTATATATGGCAAATCTTCAAGATAAAGATAATATATTTTTAGAAGTGGTACCTGAAAATAAGGTAAGAATCCTGATAGCATTTTGGCACTTATATACAGTACTGTACATATTAATTCTAAAATGCTAAATACAAAATTGTATTTCTGGTATTAGTCTTTATAATGGTAACATTATTCTGTAATTTTCGGATTATCTTTTCTAGGGAAGCCCTTTGTGGCTCCCTGCAATTACCATCTCCAGTGTAGGTGTCATCAGTTATGGAGTTCTATTGCTTACCTGGGACCCAGAGACAGAACCTGGTTCCCCTCACAGAGGCAAAAGAAGCTGTGACATTTATACATTTAGTTCATTTACGTCTCCAATGAGAAAGGCACCCAGAAGTCAGCGAGTCAAAACAAACCACAGCTGGCTGCCTCAGAGACCTGTACGCTCAAAAATAGCCATCGAACTCCCCCAAACAATGTAAACAATCAAAAATGTTATGAACCACCACCTGCTCATTCACCCCATCCTTTCCCCTTGTTTGGGGGAGGAGGGGGACCGCCTGTGACAGGCCACTGCTCATAGCCTGCTCCACCATCAGTTCTCCTCTGATGTGTGCTGGGTCTGCCAGTCGCTCTGGCCCCAGTGCTTTTCTTAGGGTTTTTTCCTTGGTGTCTGTTTCTTGCATGTCTGTGTGTGTGTGTGTCGGCCAGGAGTTTTGTGCACTTGGAGCTGCATGTTTTCAGGTTAAGGAAGGTCCTTCCTTTGCACCTCCGGGATTTTCTTCCCTCAAGTGTTTGGGGGACGCTCCTTTAGAGGTTCACCTCACTTGTGGTGGCGTTCACCTTGGGGCAAGTCTGGGGTTGTGATTGGGCACATCTTGTGCTTATGAAAGGGCCAGAGAGGAAAGAGACAAGAAAATGGGCTCAATATCGGAAGAGGCCGAATCTGCAAACATGCCAGCAATACAAGCCAGCAAGAAACCATTACAGTACACAGCGGTGAGGAGAGAGGCAGAAAGAAACTTTGAGAAAGATATAGCAGACAAATGTAAAACAGATCCAGGCTTTTCTATAAATTAATTAAAAGCAATCTGCATGTAAAAGATAAAATCCAGAGATTGAGAACAGGGAACAGGACTACTAAGAATGAATAAGAAATGTGTGAAATGCTGAATGAACAGTTCCAAACTGTATTTGTACAAAATGAGGATTTCAAAGAGCTGGACCAAATACCAATTCCAGAGCACGCCATAGAATACATATAGAGATCTCAAGCCAAAGTGAAAAAATTACTAATGAGGCTAGGAAAAAATAAAGCAGTTGGACCTGGAGGAGTTTTACCATGGGTGCAGCAAGAATGTGAAACTGAGCTGAGCATTCCACTCCAATTAATGTTCCAGACATCTTTGTGCATAGGAATCTTAGCAGATATATGGAAAAAGGCAAACATAGTACCAGTCTATAAAAATGGTAGTCGAGAGGAACCTCTAAATTATGGACCCTTGGCATAAACAAGCGTGGTAGTCAAAACACTTGAAAAAATAGTTAAAGCCAAATGGGTTGAACACCTACGTGCTTGATGGGGGTTCTGGGAGTTGTTCTACTCTCCATTACCTAAAGAGTAATGACATAATAACAGACAGTATGGTTTTCGAACAGGAAGATCCTGTGTAACAAATCTTAGTGTTTATGATAGTCACAGAGATACTACAGGAAAGAGGTGGTTGGGTTGACTGTGTCAATCTGCACCTAAAAAAAAATAAAAAGACTTTTGATAGTCCCATACAAGAGGCTGTTCTGGAAATGGAACATGGTGTAGGTATGACAGGGAGGCTTCTGACATGGATGAAACATTTTCTAACTAACAGAGATGAGGGTAGTAATCAGGGACAATTTATCTGACTGGAGGAGTGTTACTAGCTGAGTACCACAGGGTTCAGTTCTTGCACCAGTAATGTTCATCATTTACATAAATGATCTACCAGATGGAAAACAGAATTATATGAACATGTTTGCAGATGATGCGAAGATACTGGGGACGATAGGAGATGCAGACCATTGTACCTGTAATGCCTTTCAAATTGATCTAGATAAAATAAGTGCTTGGAGCAACAAATGGCAAATAGAATTCAATGTGAATAAAAGGCTATGTAATGGAATGAGGAATCGAAATAGACTAGTAAGCTGTTGCCAGAGGAACACATAAAGAAGATTGTGAGAGGAGCGTATGTGTCGCTTTCCAACTTCAGAGTTGCTTTTAATTATATGGATGGTGAAATACTAAAGAAACTGTTCATGACTTTAGTAAGACAAAAATTGGAATATAGAGCAGTTGTATGGTGCCCAAATCTCTAGAAACACATAAACTGGAAAAGGTGCAACGGCATACTACAGAATGGCTTCCGGAACTGAAAGACAAGAGTTACGAGGAGAGACTGGAGGTGTTAAACATGCCAAAACTGGAAGATACAAGAAAAAGAGGACATATGATCACCACTTACAAATACTAACAGAAATCAACAAAATTGATAAAGAGGAGTTCCTGAAACCAGCAACTTCACGAACAAGAGAACACAGATTCAAGCTAAGGAAACAAATGTGCCGAAAAAACATTAGAAAGTTTTCTTTTGTAACAGAGTGGTAGACGGTTGGAACAAGCTAAGTGAGACGGTGGTGGAGGCCAAAACCGTCAGTAGTTTCAAAGCGTTATACGGTACAACAAAGAGTACTGGGAAGACGGGACACCACGAGCATAGCTCTCATCCTGTAACTACACTTAGGTAATTACCTGACTAATCTTTGTCAGTATAGATTATTGACCTATGCCTCTTTCCTTTACTCCTCAGCCCTCAACTATTTGTATGTACCTGACCTCACAGCAGAATAAATACAATAGGTTCTTTACGGGGTCACCATAGCCCGTGCTACATGGAAATTTTAGTTCCGAGTAGCTAAATCTAAAACAACAACAACATCCTGTCTCCTCGCTTGAGAATGAACCTTGTGTAGGTTTTAAATGTTGTGTAAATTTCTAATCAGTGTAATACATTCTACAGTTAAGTTTTATTCTTTTAGTTAACCTCAAACAAATATAACATTTGGAGCAATCCTCTTCCATGTAATGAATGTAATGAAATTCCAATTTCTGGATACCCCCTGGTGGCTCCATGACACCCCCTTCCCCAGGGAGTCTGGTCCTTACATCATTCATCAAACTGATGGTGTAGCTACCTGAGAGCCACCCTTCCTTCCCTCCTCCTTCCCGGGAGAGAGTGAGGCAAATGAGCGGGCACTGGTTTATAACATTATTGATAGTTTGTTTACATAGTTTGGGGGAGTTCTGTGGCTGTTTTTGAGCCTGCAGGTCTTAGAGGCAGCCAGCTGTGGTTTGTTTTGACTCACTGACTTTCTAGGTATCTTCCTAAAGGTGGCATAAATGAATAACTTAATATATAAATACCACAGCTCCCTTTGCCTCTGTGAGGAGACCAGGTTCTGGCTCTGGGTTATTGGTGGGCCAGAGAACTCGGTGACTGATGGTACCTAGTAGTTGGGACCTACACCAGAGATGGTAGCTTCAAGGAGCCACCGGGGCTCATCCAGAAATTGGCATTTTATTACTTTCAATGCTGGGTTTTTTCACAGATAATTGAGCATATTAAAGGAAACTATGATGACGAGTTGTTGTTGAGAAATGGTAAAAACTCTATGAATGCTTCAGTAAATGGGAACATCATTGGCACAACTATCAGGTAACTGGTCTCAAATGTTTTTTTCTAGAGTTAATTTCTTTATAATTTAGGGTTTTGCAATGTTGTACACATTTCCTATAAGATTGGGTTATATTCTTCTTTGATTTTAATAAATACATGGCATTTTAATTGCATTATCCACAGTTCATATCCAGGGATGCCTTGTGATGGAAATGTTGGGGGTAGTGAAGGAGGAAATAAAAGACGTATAAGAAATGGCTCGGTTTTATATGGGGACACCCTTCAGGATTTCCACCAGCACCGCTTGGAGGAGGGATATGACCCACTTGACCTCAAGTACAGCCTGTATGCTATTGCTGTAAGTATTTTTTGTGTGCATGTGAAAGCTTAATATAATGGATACAAATATTCTTCCTGCAACGCTTTAAGCCGAATTAACTTGCATCTCTCATTTTCAGTTTTTAAAGGTATTACCTGTTGACTACCTGTTGAAGATTCCAGGAGGTTAATGGAACCTGGCCCAGTCTTTGACCAGGCCTCCTGGTTGCTGCTTATGCAACTATTAAAAACTAAAAATGTTAAGATTTGTTATGTTTGAGGAAAATCTTGAAACAAGTAGTAAAAATGCAATATTTATTGTTTTTGTTTTCTGACATGAAGTGTGTCACTTAGATTTTCCAATATACACTCTGGCCACAATCTGCATGCAGATTTATACACTTAAAACTTAATGTACAGGCAAAACTTAATTTATGTTAGTTGAGCTTATTTATATGTTAGTTACTAGGGAGGAGTAGTAGTAGATTGCACTAGGATAAAGAAGATAATCCAGGCCGGGACACACAGCCCAATGCAACACATGACCAAGTAGGACCAGGAACATTAACCAATTACTGGGCTGCCACAACTCTGTTAAAATGCCAAAGACCTGAGGTTGAACATCAGTCCAGGACATGCTGGAGGACATTGCATCCAATGCATTGTACTGGTGAATATCATGGGATCGAGGATAGACTGCAGGCTGAGTAGATTTGGTGACGCTGCGGACAACTGGGAAATACTAGCCTTGGAACAGGGGACCAAGAAAACATTCAACCAACAAAGCATAAGGCATCTACTGAGGGCAGAACTGGTGACATGTAGGTAACTGTGAAGAGCCACGCCTGAGGCGGACCAGTCCACAATGACCAGGCGCAGAGCCAGGGAAGATATCTGACCCGAATTCCGAACCCAACTAAGGATAGGAACCTACCAACTTCACCATGCCAAGGGAAACACTTGAAGGCCCACAAATTGTGGGACCAGGAACTGGCAAAAATGACCCAGACACCCCCCCCCCCTACAGCANTATATATATATGCGTGAACAAGCTTGAATGGTCCCAAGCCAATATGCAACTGAAAACTCTCCACACCCGTGGAAAAGGTTCGAATACTTGTGGGGTGTGGAGTTTTCTGTTATATATATCTTCTCAATTTAAAAAAAAATAACTCTCCAAACGTTCATTTTTACAGTTTGATTTGTCCCTAACGCTAAGAGATGTGGTTCGTTAACTCTTGTTGACAAGAGTTCAAAAGAGTTCAAAAGGGTTCAAGAGCAGTCAAATCATAACATAGAACGAAAAAGCAATATAAAGGATTTGGGTGTATACATGTCGGAAGACCTTACCTTTAAAGAACACAATAAAGTAGCCGTCACAACTGTAAGAAAAATGACAGGATGGATAACATGAACTTTTTAAATTAGAGATGCTATACCAATGAAGATACTCTTCAAGACGCTTGTGCTCTCTAGAGTGGAACACTGTTGCACAATGACAGCCCCTTTCAAAGCTGAAGAAATTACTGACCTGCAGAGCGTGCAGAGATCCTTTTCGCCTAGAATCCAGTCAGTAAAACACCTAAACTATTGGGACCGACTAAAATGCTTAAATCTGTATTCCCTTGAGCGCAGGCGGGAGAGATATATAATAATTTACATGTGGAAAATAGTAGAGGGGTTGGTCCCAAACCTGCACACAGAAATAACAGCACATGAGACCAGAAGACATGGCAGGATGTGCAGAATACTCCCGTTGAAGAGCAGAGGAGCAACAGGTACTCTGAGAGAGAACTCTATCAACATCAGAGGCCCGAGACTGTTCAACACGCTTTCACTACACATAAGGGACATAACTGGCCGACCCCTCACAGTGTTCAAGAGAGAACTTGATAAACACCTCCAAAGGATACCTGATCAACCAGGCTGTGACTCATACGTCAGGCTGCGAGCAGCCGCGTCCAACAGCCTGGTTGACCAGTCCAGCAACGAGGAGGACCGGGCCGCGGGGACGCTAAGCCCCGAAACCATTACAAGGTAACCGCAAGATTAGGTATGAGTTCAAAATTGATTAGTGTAGATTAAGTCACCCAAGAGGAGGCACGGGCATGAATAGTCCGTAACTTCAAAAGTAACTCCTCGGAACAAAAAGTTCCAAGTAGCACGAGCTATGCTGAGCCGGTAAACTTCAAAAGTGTGATTGATTGATGAAGATTAAGCCACCCAAGAGGTGGCACGGGCATGAATAGCCCGTAAGTGGTGGCCCTTTTGAGCCATTACCAGTATCAATAGCTGATACTGGAGATCTGTGGAGGTGCAACTGCACCCTGCGTGACGGGAGATGTTTCCCGTGTTCAAAAGTGTCTTGATTGATGATTGATAAAGATTAAGCCACCCAAGAGATGGCACGGGCATGAATAGCCCGTAAGTGGTGGCCCTTATGAGCCATTAACAGTATCGAGAGATGATACTGGAGATCTGTGGAGGTGCGACGGCACCCTGCGTGTCTTGCTGCATGATATATATATCCGAGAATGAGGTGAAGGTGAAGAAGCACCTCGCTTATAGCTCCACTATATCTCGTTACTCTCTTGCTTGTATGATTTACGGGCTATTCATGCCCGTGCCACCTCTTGGGTGGCTTAATCTTTATCAATCAATCAATCAATCTTGTATGATGGCTGGTGCAGTATGTTGTGTGTTCCGACGTGTTCTGGACGTTGGCAGAGTGTAATTTGGAGCAACTTGGCTGTTGATGCGGGGTTGGTTTGCTTGATGCATGATGCCTCGCCGAGGTCCAGTCTTCTGCTATAGCTATATCTGTCTATTATTCTGGTGTATGGATGCTTACAATAAAGTAGGATTTCGGAAGCAAAATAGTATAAGATTGACAGAGATAGGGAGAGAAGGAAGATGAAAAGGGGGGGGGGCAGTGGAAGGTAACTATCAGGAGAAAGTGCCAAGCCATTACGACTATATATCACTTGGAAGGGGGGGGTCAGGATAAGGATTTGGGATGGGACGGGGGAATGGTGCCCAACCACTTGGACGTAGGGAATTGAACGCCGACCTGCAGGAAGCGAGACCGTCGTCGCTCTACCGTCCAGCCCAAGTGGTTGAGCACTTGGGGAGGGAAAATGTTTGAAGAGAGAGAAGGATAAAGGGGAATATTTGAAGGGATAGGTGGAGTGAGGGAGAAATGGAGGGAGATTGGTAGAAAGGGTCGAGATGGAAATGGATGGAAAGAGAAGAGGGAATAGTGAGATAAGAGTGGGGGAGATAGGGAGACGGGGGAGTGGAGAAGGAGGGAGGGCGAACCCCCCATTCCCCCCACGCTGGTTTAATATACTACACTTCGCACATTTACACCATATCAAATATGAAATTATCAGACAAATGTAATAGACAAAATTTGTTTCATGAGCATTATGATGAATTGGCGCCCGCATGAATTTGTTGAAATATGTTCCAATAAGTTACTATGCCCAATAGGCTATTTAAATTATATGAATTATAGATAATAATTCTCAGTGATTGCCAAATATAATGAATTCGTCTATACCATGCCAGATATTAATATTCTGGCCTTGGCCTTTCGCACTCATAAATGTAGAGCAATTTATATTATCATAATATTAACATAAGCTATCATGCGAGTACGCTTCAACGGTCATTTAGCTTTACGGAGCCTTGATTAATAACTTCTATTAAATCAATAACTCCTTTATTTGTATAATATCACACCGGTCGCTTTTTATTAAAAATGTATCATCCACTCAGCTGAATGCACTCCTAATCCCTTCATGGTCATCTATTCACTTAACTGATCACTTTCTGCAGATGATTAAAAGCCTGGTTTTTACCCCTTTAATACCAATCTCTCGTGTCTTGTCAGCTATCTGTATAAATGTTAAGTCTTATACCCTCTGCCATTGAATATTTTCCAGTGTACATTGCTTACCATTTTATCATTTATACCTTCTCACCATTTATCTTCTCTCTCTATTCACTATTCCATCGCACAATTTACCCCTAATACTCAAGAGGCTACTATCCTTGGTCTTCTCAGGCTTCCCTCCTCCCCATTTTGAGGACATCATCACAGTGTTTTTTTTTTTTTCAAACTGTCACAATGCCACATTGTCAGGACTTTGGGCAAATCTTCCACAAGCTCGCAGTTCCTTTCGCACCATTACGTATTGGACATAACTCTCACCCCACACATGTTTACCTTACCTCATCTTATCCTCTGTCGCCGGGCCTCTCTGCATTTTTCATGCATATAGCTGCTTTCATATGCAAGTCTCTTCTCACGTCAGGAAAGCCAATAAGATTTTCTTTTATGCTTCCTTCATTGATTCCACGCATTGAAAACAGCGCAGCCTTTGTAGCTACTTCTAATGTTATCATGGTCGCTTAACATTCTTTCTTGCTTGCATTTAATATTCCCATTGGATTTTCCCTCTTAGTTTTCGTGTACTATCGTGGAATACATCATTTCTAGAGGTGTTCTCATGTTCTGACAGAATATCCACGTGTCCACAAGAATCTTGTGGACACGTGGATAAATTGTTTACTATGTCACGAATCTGGTACCAGATTAATGGAGCAGTTACGCAAATACTTACGAACTTGTGCATCTTTTCTCAATCCTTGGCGGCTTTGTTTACAATTATTAAACAGTTAATGAGCTCCGGAGCACCAGGAGGCTGTTTATAACAATAACAACACTAGATTGGGAAGCTTTCATACTTGTAAACTGTTTAATAAATGCAGCCACAGCCGTCAAAGATTGAGGAAAGATGTACACGTTCGTAAGTACTTGCGTAACTGTTTTGTGAATCTGGGCCCAGGTCTTACTGTTTCCTTATTCATTTATTCCTCATTTATTTGCTCGTGTTTTTCCTCCACTCAGCATCCGGAAGGGTTATTTCTTTTGTTTAGCCATAAACTACTCTTTCCAAATTTTCATTCCACTTGGAACTTAATCTTATTCTTCTGCAAGTTTGTCCATTGTCACACATCTGCTTTTCGTTCGTATTCATGAATTTCGTGTATTTATCCCACAAGTCACTGACTGATCTGGCCACTTTATTTTGTTTCAAGAGCTCTATTCAAGACCTTGCTCTATTCTCACACGTATCAGCTGGCATACTGCCTCACTTCTCGCATCGTTGGAAGATGCTCTTACGTGTTAGTATTGCTCAAAATGCTGAATTGTCAGAATTTCTGTAGCAAACTGAAGTTTGCTGAATTTTGCAGTTGTTGTACTGTAATGGCCTATTCTTATATAAGGATGAGATAACTTATACTTATATCGCTCTATCATCTTTCGAAGATGTTTTTGGAATACTGTTTAAACTGGGAACTACGAGAAACAAATATTCGCATTTTCAAATTTCACTCTGATTTAGGGGCCAAGGTATTCCTTAATGACACAGTCGAAGTGACCCTGTCGGTCTAGTATGTGATATAAGATTCAGGAATATTACCTGGGTGAGATGAAGATGTTGTTACTACTTGGTGTTAATATAATTCCCAAGACTTTCTCACTTTTAAAATTGTCATACCAGTATTTATAATTTTATTTGCTTGTTTATTTTCTTCATTATAATTATATACTTAAATTATGTAATTAATATCCATGTTTATTCTACATATCGTTATCTATGCAATGCTTAATAAAACAATCTTCAGGATTTATGAGATAATTTCATGAATCAAATAATTAGTAATTTCATGAATTCAAGTAATTAGGCTAAAGTAGGGTAGGTGGGCAACATGTGTATTTTCCTTTCCCATAATCGTAAATTAACAAAACAAATCTTCAAGTTCAATGTGACCAAAATTTCTTAAATACAATATTGCAACTAGGAAAACGCACACACGTAAATATAACATCATTAAGGTAAAACATAGTAAAACATAGACACAGATTTAAAAACACCACCACCACCACTACCAACTACCATCACCACAACGACCACCAACACTACCAGGACCATCACCACAACACCACCACCACTACCGGACCATCACCACAACACACAACACCACCACTACCAGGACCATTTCACCCACAACACCATCACCACCAGGACCATCCACCACAACACAACACACACTGGTACAACAAAACACTATATGAAAACATTTTCAACATCAATAAGACCATCGTCGGCCACAAGTATCTAGCCACCTCTGCCTATCCACCGGACGGTCTCTGCCACCTCTGCCTATCCACCAGACCGTCCCTGCCACCTCTGCCTATCCCCCGGACCCTCCCTGCCACCTCTGCCTATCCCCCGGACCGTCTCTGCCACAGTCACGCGCGCACCACGCCCCGACAATGCAGGCGGAAGGAAAGATATAGGGTGGTTCTAAACGATTATTGGTGGTCTTAAAAATAAAATGCAGCATCCCTCGAGAATTTCCAGGTTGTGCTGAGGGGACGAAGAGGCAAAATAGAAAGGGGAAGAGGCAATGCCTTTCTGATACAGTTCATGGGGGGGAATATCGTGAGAATATATTTGAATTCAGTATGGGTGGAAAAAAAAATATATTGGGACAGTGTGGGAGGAGGAATGAGTGATGGAAGCTGCATTCTCACTCAAGTTAGAGCGTGAAATGTAACATATGATATTTCCTTTTTAGAACCAACTCTTAGGAAAGAAAAATTAATATTTGTCCATGAATAGAGACGTCCATTTAATGGTAATATAAATTGAAAGATCCCCAAAAAACGTAAAATAATATACTGTAAAAGCTATGATAAATAGCCAACAAGAATAAACATTATATAGAGAAAATTTGCCGTTATGCAAAGGGAAATTTTGGAATAATAGTTTAGTAACTATCTCTCCATCTGTTTAATAATCCAGCTTATGTGTAAATAAATCATTAGCATTCTCTTTTTAATCCTAATATTTAAAGTCGCAATAATTGTTTGGCTTTGTTTTTAAAGTGTTCAGGTAGGTGTAGGACCCGCAGGGAGTAGAGACATACTCGTAGGAGCATGGAAAGATGTAGCATGGAAAATAAACATTGCGGCCATAGAATCGTCAACACTGTATCACAAGAGACTTTTCAGCCAAAACCCAAGTACCGTATTAACAAATACAGCATTGACAAAAACAGTATTGACAAATATATGAAAAGAGGAGAGTAGCGTGGTAGACATGTGGAACAGGGTATATAAACTAGGCATTATTAATTACGTTATATGCCATACAAATCATATTTTTGGTTAATTATGATGATATAGGATGATGAATTACTAAATACGTGAGGTTAAGGTGAGTAGTGGATGGGTGACTGCGCAGGCAGCGTACTTCCTCAGCTAAGGGGTACCAGGACAGTACACACACACACACACACACACACACACACACACACACCACACACACACACACCACCCACACACCAC
>WNGS01109635.1:9653801-9670106 GCA_020271785.1 Procambarus virginalis | reverse complement strand
TTGTTGAACCATTCCTTTAGTTCAAGTCATCTGGTAGCCTCATGCTGCCCTTTTGTGTTTTAATCCTTCTGATAAATGTAGCATCATCAGCAAACATTGAGAGAAATGAGTCGATACCTTCCAGAAGGTCATTTACGTATATCAGAAACAAGATAGGTCCGAGTACAGAATCCTGTGGGACTCTGCTGGTGACATCACACCATTCTGAGGACTAACCCCCCCACCTCATAGTAACTCTGCCTCTATTCCTTAGGTACTCCCTAATCTACTGGAACACCCTACCAGTTACTCTGCCTGTTTCTCTAACTTAATCACCAGCCTCTTGTAGGGGACTGTGTCAAAGGCTTTCTGACAGTCTTAAAATAATGCAGTCAGCTCACCTTTATCTTTCTTGCTTAATTTTGTCACCTGGTTGTGGAGTTGTAATATACGCGCGCGCGCGCGCGCGCGTGTGTGTGTGTGTGTGTGTGTGTGTGGTGTGTGTGTGTGTGTGTGTGTGTGTGTGTGTGTGTGTGAGTGTGTGTATTCACCTAGTTGTGTTTGCGGCGGTTGAGCTTGGCTCTTTCGGCCCGCCTCTCAACTGTCAATCGACTGTTACTAACTACTAATTTTTCACACACACACACACACACACACACACACACACACACACACACACACACACACACACACACACACACACACACACACACACACACACACACACACACACACACAAACACACACACATACACACAGGACGCACCTCCGTAACAGCTGTCTAACTCCCAGGTATCTATTTACTGCTAGGTAGCAAGGGCATTCAGGGTGAAAGAAACTTTGCCCATTTGTTTCTACCTGGTCCGGGAATAGAGGGCCCACAGAATTACGAGTACTGCGCGCTATCCACTCAGCTACCAGACCCCCCGTGTGTGTATGTGTGTGTGTGTGTGTGTGTGTATGCGTGTGCGTGTGAACCCAGAGATCCTACTCAGTGCTCACTAAATGTGTATACATCCCGCTGGCTAATCTCGCACCTCCTCAACCGAGGTTAACGGGCTGCTCTCTTAATCTTGTTTAATTTGCTTACATTCCATGGGATTAAATTTCGCTCGCTGACTCTTGTTTTAACTAATAAAATGTGAGAACGCTCGCTTAATAACCCTGAAACACACTGAGTAATAACGCATGCACACCGCATATGAACTAAGCCACTGGTTAATTGGCATTGTCATAATTTTCAAAATAACTTAAAACAGCAGTACTAATGTAATGGATAAATATTCATATCATATACTCTTACTCTGCTTGTTCTTACATCTATAAGTCGAGACTTAAAGACCTCTTCACGTGTTGTACTTTCTCATTTCTTTCTCCACTTATATTAATTGAAATCTCAAATATTCCCGCAGAAATATATCCTCGTATTCAACACTTTAAGAATGCAGCTTTCTCAACTTTAATTTCAAACCTTTTAGTGAAAAATGTGTCTCTGCGGGAGAGTTAAATCTGGAAAAATCTCAAGAGAAGAGAGACGTGTAAATCTCTTGACAACTTCGGGCGAAACGCTTTCCTGATGGCTGGCAAAATTCTTTTGTTGCCTTTATGGTGATGACTGAAGCCCCGACATCCCAGACCTCTGCAATATCTGGTTGAGTGAGACCTCGGCTTCCAGACCTCTGATGTACTGGGACCAGTAAGACCTCAGCTTCCAGACCTCTGATGTATTGGGACCAGTAAGACCTCGGCTTCCAGACCTCTGATGTACTGGGACCAGTAAGACCTCGGCTTCCAGACCTCTGACGTACTGGGACCAGTAAGACCTCGGCTTCCAGACCTCTGTCGTACTGGGACCAGTAAGACCTCGGCTTCCAGACCTCTGACGTACTGGGACCAGTAAGACCTCGGCTTCCAGACCTCTGATGTACTAGGACCAGAAAGACCTCGGCTTCCAGACCTCTGTCGTACTGGGACCAGTAAGACCTCGGCTTCCAGACCTCTGACGTACTGGGACCAGTAAGACCTCGGCTTCCAGACCTCTGTCGTACTGGGACCAGTAAGATCTCGGCTTCCAGACCTCTGTCGTACTAGGACCAGAAAGACCTCGGCTTCCAGACCTCTGACGTACCAGAACAGCGGTTCTGGTGAACCTCTGGTACACCGGATCGAGAAAGACCTCAGCCTCCAGACTCTGGTTACACCAAGACGACTGACTGAGATGCGCCTGGGTTGAGACAGAGTTGTCACGTGTGGAAATTCTGTGAGAGTTTAGGAAGCGGGAGTCTGCTAGACTATCTTGTGAGGGAGGGGGAGAGATGGGAGCAATCCTGACGCAGTGTGTGTGTGTGTGAAAGGTTCCAGAGACGTTCCCAGCCCTTCCAGGCAAGATAACGAAATGTGAGTAAGAAATCGTCAGACCCACTGTCAATATTTCCGAGTCAATGATTCAGACAAGTCCAAGGTCACTGGAATGAGCGGGAACATGTAGACCAGTTAAACGAGGACTCCCAGAACAGTTCAGCAAGGAACCCTCAGAACAGCTGAGCCGGGACACCAAGAACAATTGACTGGGGACCCACAGAAGAAGAATCGAGTGAAGACTACAAGAATAGTTGAGTTTTGATTCTTAATAACAATTGAGTGGGAACTGCAAGAACGAAGGAGGGAGCCATCAAGAACAATTGAATAGGGAACTCTCAGAAAAGTTGAATTGGAATACACAGTATGATGGGACACCTTAAGAAATAAGTGAGGACTCCCAGATCAGTAATTTAAGTGGGGAACCCCCAGACCAATAATTTATGTGGGGACTAACATTGCAGTTAGTGGGGACCCCAAGAACAGTAAGTAGAGACCCCCCCCAGAGCAATAAGTGAGGATCCCCAGAACAGTAACTGTGCAACACCAGAACATTAAGTCCCAGATAAGTGACAGGAAATAATCCAAATGAGAACAATATCTTATATATAAGAGAGCTCAAAACTTTGAGACTTAGAGATTATTTTCCCAAAAGATAATTTACAAATCAATCGATTAAAAGCACCCAAACCAAAGTCATTTCTGGCCATTCACATAGACCCTCATAATATTAATGAGGATAAAATGAATATCCTCATTAATACCTTTTCAAAAATTGAAAACCAAACGAAATCCGGTAAAAATGCAAATATGAATTTTATTTATGATATAATAATCATTTAACATTATTAATAATAATATTGAGTAGGTGCTATCGTGAAATATATTAAATTACGTTCTTAGTTAAGAATCTTTCTTCACTGGCATGTAAAAACAAATATATAAATATATAACAAATATATAAATGTCCAGAAATAAGGTGTGCGAGGGATCATACAACAAACACCGCTTTTAATTCCTTGTTGTTTTAATATCACTTTTAAGTCACCAAATTAATGAAAATTTTCAGCTAACAGAAGGAAAGAAAATTAATCAACTCGACTTGAGAATGGTCCAGGATGGACCGAAACGTCGTCGTCTCTTCACTTTCTAGTGTGTGGTGTGGTCGTCATTACCCGGCGAATACTAAGTTTTTTCCTTCAAAATCAATGATCCTTAACAATTAATGGCATTCCATTCAGTTCATTAACTTTCGGATGAACTAACGAGCCGTTGGCTAATTACTTGCAAAACACTGACTCTGCCCTTAGCTGATTACAACGGAGTTTTCTTTTGTATGTGTTGTAAGACACTCTGGAAAAAGTCTTGTCAAGAAGAGTAAGTCTTGGTGAGCCATCTGGTTAAAAGTCTTCTTTGTCTACTTTTACCAACGGAAGCACAATAGTTGCCTTGTTTCAAGACTCGTGCATGTCTTATTGTACATATTCTGATTAAAACATACAATATATTGTATGTTTTAGACCTCATGTATATGATATTGTGCATTTCAGGCCTCATGTATATCTTATTGCATGTGAATATACTTGTGTGGCCACCTTGGCATCCACTTACAATACTGTTAGCCAAGCTGGAGCCGCTGCCACACACACAGAGAAAGAATGAAAGCAAACAAGTACAGGGACATTGATCATTGGTTCAACTTTGTTCCTGTAGGATCCGGGGCGCTGGGTCCATGGGAAGAGAGTGTAAGGAGGTTTCTAAGGAACTGGGTTCCAAGCTCACTGAAACAACAAGGAACTGCAATGCCAACTGCATCCTTGGTTCCTGCCCAGCGTCGGAGGAGTTCGATGAAATCTACAGCTTCTAAGGAACAAACTCCCTTTACTTTCCTCTTAATGCTCACATTATGTAACTAGTTGTGTAACTGTGTATCCTTGTATAATAAGGTATATAATAATAAAACAAGGGGGCTGGTAGGAGAAGCAAATACTCGGATGTATGTAGAGTTCAACGACAAGTTTTCTCTGATACTGTTTATTCCTTTCTCCGAGGCAATGGGTCCCCATATATATATATATATATATATATATATATATATATATATAATATATATATATATATATATATATATATATATATACATATATATATATGCAATGACGATCACTAAACACTGATCATTTGTATGCGGAAAACCACAAAGAAATGGAGAAAGGGGGGGTGAACGTTTCGGCTTTTCAAGGCCTTTGTCAACACCAGACTCAGTCTGGTGTTGACAAAGGCCTTGAAAAGCCGAAACGTTCACCCCCCTTTCTCCATTCTTTGTGGTTTTTCCGCATATATATATATATATATATATATATATATATATATATATATATATATATATATATATATTATATATAACCCAAGATGTAAGACGATTACAAATTCTTGAAGAAATCTATATATAACCAACTTTTATATAAATATAAATATATATATCCAACTTTTGATAAATGCCAAAAATTCCATGCATCAACAGTCGGAATAAGTCAAATAAAATACTGGGATTTGTTTGCTAAAAGTATATGCAATAAACGATTAATGTGATTCTTCAGCTGCATCTTGCATTTAGATTATCCAACTCAACTTGGTCACCATACCGATGGGCGACATTAATTCACTTGTACGCGTTTAGCGAGGGAATACAAAGTTATTCCTTGCAATTAGAAATAGTCCACACGAATAGAGATTGAGAAAGCTTAATATTCATTCTCCTGAAAGGTGAGGCGTAATAGTGATTGATTAGTTAGTGATTGATGTGTACAGGTGGATACAAAGGCCTACCAAAGGAGACATAAATGAGGTATTAAATACGTCAACACAAAATAGAACACGAGACAATGGATATCATTAGGATAAGTTTAGATTTTGATAAAGACCTGGGTAAATACTGGTTTGGAAAGTGGATTGTTGATTTGTAAAATTGACTAGAGGGGCTATATAATTGACACAGGATCGATAGATTGTTTCAAGCGAAGGTTAGACACATATATGAATGAATTTGAGTGGACATAAATGGGAGCTGTCCTTTTGTTATTTAATATTCCCTACACCATGCTTCACCTAAGCCAAATATATTAGAGAAGGGAACTAGAAATCTGAAACATAGCAATTGTTGAACTTCTTAAATTTATTAGGTTAGAAAATAACAGTAACTCCCTGTCGCTTAATTTACAAAATCAGTAACAAAAACCACAAGACTTGAAGGAAAACTAAATTTCCATCAAACTATGAAAGAATTTATAATGACAAAACTTTTCCCGTGAGCGGAGAGCACCTGGTGACATTGCAAATATTACATAAAAGTAACACCAAAAACCCACAAAAACATAATCTTCTCTCAAGAAATATAAGATAGGAAAGAGAAAATTAAAATAAAGCATCTTTGGGCTCATTACAAAATTTAACTTTCTAATTGTGATGGTCGTTAGTAAAGTTTTGAGGTAATTGTGCTGCACACGGCGGCCTCGACGACTTGCAACACCTCTTAACGACCTGCAACACCTCTTAACGACCTGCAACGACCTGCAACACCTCTTAACGACCTGCAACACCTCTTAACGACCTGCAACACCTCTTAACGACCTGCAACACCTCTTAACGACCTGCAACACCTCTTAACGACCTGCAACACCTCTTAAAACCTGCAACACCCCCTCAACGACCTGCAACACCCCTCAACAACCTGCAACACCCCTCAACAACCTGCAAACACCCCTTCAAACACCTGCAACAACCGCTCAACGACCTGCAACACCCCCTCAACGACTTGCAACACCCCTCAACGACCTGCAACACCCCTCAACGACCTGCAACACCCCTCAACGACCTGCAACACCCCTCAACGACCTGCAACACCCCTCAACGACCTGCAACACCCCTCAACGACCTGCAACACCCCCTCAACGACCTGCAACACCCCTCAACAACCTGAAACACCCCTCAACAACCTGCAACACCTCTCAACGACCTGCAACACCCCTCAACGACCTGCAACACCCCTCAACAACCTGCAACACCCCTCAACAACCTGCAAAACCCCCTCAACGACCTGCAACACCCCTCAACGACCTGCAACACCCCTCAACGACCTGCAAAACCCCCTCAACAACCTGCAACACCCCTCCTCAACACAGTTGTAATCTACACACACCTGAGGTTGTTGAGCAACGCTTAAGTTGTGTAGTAGCAGTTTTTTTTTTACTCACCTCATACCATATAAATCATTGAAATTGCAGTAGGACTATTGGCCCACTCGAGGCAGTGTCAATTTATATCGAAACTCATATATATATATATATATATATATATATATATATATATATATATATATATATATATATATGTATATATGTATATATATGAGTTCAGTTTATTTATATATTCAACAGTTTTCAACAATCATGGTTGCAGCCCAGTACTTACCCTGGTCTTTCTTAAATCTCAACTTACGCAACCTACATGCAACGCTTCGTGTTGCACGCTGTGTTGGGCTATTTTACACTACCGAGTGTCTTACTATACAGCTACACTATATTATATATATTTATTTATTTATATACAAGAAGGTACAATGGGTTTATGAGAGGACATAATATTGAATTATACAGTCTTGTAAAGCCTCTAACTCGCATAGCGTTTCGGGCAGAAAAGTTAGTTTGATTGAGACTGTGAAACTATGTCTTGAACATATTCATGAAAATCAAATTAGTTGTGCAACAATTAACTCTGGCTCCAAAGACTGCCATTCAAATCCCAAATAACCTTAGCTATTAGGCAGTAAATATTTAATCAGCGCAGTGCTCCGACTCCCCCCCAAAATTCAGTTACGAGGCAAACAAGCCTTAATTGGGATAATTGAGTTCCTATAATCAGCAGTGATGGATAGAAATGAAATTGCACATCAAGTTCATAGAGGCTGAGAACGAACAGAGTCTTTACTTGTCCCAACCATCACCTGTCAAGAATGACGAGCTATATATGACAACTGACACGATGATTACTGCGGTAAAATTCAGCCCCTCTCTAACACGTCCCTATCAGCCGCCGGGTACAGAGATCCCACTGAGCTTCGAACACCCTCCTACACCACCCACGAGGAAGAACACCCACCTACAGCACTCACCTACAACACCCACCTACAACACTCACCTACAGTACCCACGGGGAAGAACAGATAACGGTCCGACTCCCACGAGGATATCCCCATGTTCAGGAGATTACGATCGAAATGAAAGGACAAATATGTAAAAAATGTCGACGATACATATCCATTCACTCACATGTGTGCTCCCTTGTCGATAAAGCAGCATCTACATAACAAAAGCTGCAGTACTACAGTGTGGATGCAGCAGATGCATTATGCAGACAGAATTTTGTTTCATCAGAATGTATAATCTCTAACATTACTTTAATTCCTAAGAAATGTATGAAAACAGACACGTAAGTAAATGCGTAAATAAAAATGTGAAATTATCAACAATACATAAAATGTTGCGGTACTTTTGAAGTAGTAAACACGAGATGTTACTGTGACTCACCGGAAATATTAAAGACAGATTAATGGATAGACATTACAGTGAGAGAGAGAGAGAGAGAGAGAGAGAGAGAGAGAGAGAGAGAGAGAGAAGAGAGAGAGAGAGAGAGACCAACAGAGGCAGCAGCAGTGTGTGTGTGTGTGTACGCCCGGTGGCCTGGACTGGAACTAACAGGACAGTTAGTCCACACCAACTCTTCAACAACAATAAGTTAGCCTAGCGTGAGCGTGTCATTGCCAGCCAACACGCCTCCTTCCCTCTCAGCTCCCTCACCCGCCATGGCTGAGGTAGCTGCATGGTCAGGCTTGGCGGCTCCCTCGCCTCAGACACGCGCCTTAACCCACCGCACTTAACACCTATTTTTTCCCTCCATCAATTGTTCTTCGTCACACTAGGGTGTTGCCCTCAGTGTGCCGAGAGCGTGCCTCGAGGAGGGAATTAAGAGGGTTTAGGGTGCTGTACACACTGGTTACATATTTCCCCAAATAGTTACAACATTACAGGATAATAAGAAGGGCGTGACTAGGCCAGTCACGCACGGAAGCGACTACTTGTTGGCTTCGTTAATCCTGACTTATTTCGTGAGGTTCGTAGAGTTATTTGCGCGATGGCGTACGCTAAGTTGATGTTGTTGCTTAAGATTCAGCAACTGGGAACCAAAAGTTGCAAGAAGCACGGGCTATGGTGATCCCGTTATACTCACCTGGCACAGCAGATGTGCTGAACGTCAGGGTTTATTTCCCTAAGTGGGTAACGTTGACCACCTTGCCCGGTGGGTTCTGACCTAAAATATTTTACACTTAGCTACCTAATTTCTTAAGCCTTTCCAGCATATGAGTAAGAGTGGATGACCAGTGGTGTGTGTGTGTGTGTGTGGTTGAGGCTGCGTATAACCAGTGGTGGCCACAGAGATCGACATTGGTCAGATCTTTGGAGTGGGAGATGACACCTGACAGGTTGGCAGCTGACCGGGGTCAGGTCACAACCTTGCAGCAAGGGCCGAGGCATGAAACTTGACGTTTCAGCCGTTGACAGGTGTTGACAATGTCACGACGGGGGGACATCAATGGACATCCGTGCTGTCACAGCCAGGACCAGGACTTCCAGGGCCCCCCTCAGAGCCGAGTGGGAGCCAGCTCATTCGACTGCTTAATTCGAACTCCTTTGGTGAGTGATGGCTGGTTAGTCCGGGCGACTGACTTGAGTAAATTCTGAGAGAGCGAGAGATTGTTACTGTTATGTGGACCGGGTATGGTCTATTGTGGACTGGATATGGTTTATTGTGGAGCGGGTATGGTCTATTGTTGACCGGATATGGTCTATTGTGGAGCGGGTATGGTCTATTGTTGACCGGATATAGTCTATTGTGGACCGGGTATGGTCTCTTGTGGACCGGGTATGGTCTGTTGTGGACCGGGTATGGTCTTCTGTGGACCGGGTATGGTCTACTGTGGACCGGGTATGGTCTTCTGTGGACCGGGTATGGTCTACTGTGGACCGGGTATGGTCTTCTGTGGACCGGGTATGGTATGTTGTGGACCGGGAATGGTCTTCTGTGGACCGGGTATGGTCTACTGTGGACCGGGTATGGTATGTTGTGGACCGGGAATGGTCTACTGTGGACCGGGTATGGTCTATTGTGGACCGGGATGGTCTACTGTGGACCGGGTATGGTCCAGGAATATGGTTATCAGTGACCTGGCTTGGTACTCACTCAAGTGTTGCAGGTGTGTGTATGGTACACCCGAAGGCTCCCGCGTGCCTGTGTTTTGCTCCACTAAGGCGCTCCTGGCGCCACTATTTTAAGCTATATGATAATATCCATAATTACGTTTATTGTGTATAATGAGTAAGCTTTTTCGGTGATATGGAGTTCATTATTCATCCCTCACTCGCCTAATGATGGGGTAATTAATTGGGCCTCGGGTTAAATTGTTTACGTGGACGGCCGTTCATGTAATATATAACATGTATTTGGAAAAGCATTATTATTATTATTTCTGTTAGTACTTGGATTGTACTTGAACGGGATTCTGGGAGTTGTTCTGCTCCCCCAAGCCAGGCTTGCCTTATGACAGCTTGGTCCACCAGGCTGTTGTATTGGAGCAGCCCGCAGGCCCACATATTTACCACAGCCCGGTTGGTCCGGCACTTCTGGAAGATAACTATTTAGTTTTCTCTTGAAGATTCCACGGTTCCAGCAATATTTCTCATGCTCGCTGGGAAGGTGTTGAACAACAGTGGATCTCTGATGTTCATACAGTGTTCTCTGAGTGTGCCTATGGCACCTCTGCTCTTCTCTTTTTCTATTTTGCATTTTTTTCCATGTCGTTCACTCCAGTACGTTGTTATTTTACTGTGTAGATTTGGGACCTGGTCCTCCAGTATTTTCCACGTGTATATTATTGATATCTCTCTATCGTCTCCTTTCTAGTGAGCACATATGGAGAGCTTTGAGTCGATCCCAAAAATTTAGGTGCTTTATCGCGTTTATGTATGCCGTATATGTTCTCTGTATTCCCTTTATATATGTATTAGTATTTTACTAATTATATATATATATATATATATATATATATATATATATATATATATATATATATATATATATTATAATTTTGAGTCAATGGAGTGACTTGAACCTGCGTTCTAGTGAGTCATCTTTGTACCATCGTGGCGCCGAGCGGTTAGGGTATCGTATCACTGCTTCACACAAATCTCCTCCCAGTCTTATTATTCCAGCAAACGTCTTCCCTGTGTCGCCGTATACCATGAAATACCTTCCCCGGTATCATCATTCTCCAGTAAATATCTTTGGCATACCTCACGCCTCCTCCTCCTCCTCCTCCTCCCCCACCCTTCCACAGCCCGTGCAACGATAAGTCGAACAACGTATATTTCTACTGAATTGACAGCACACGCTTTGCTTGTGAGGCCAAAATGATTTTGCTTCCGAATCAGATAGCAACTTTCCGAGCTCAGCACCTGGAAGATTTGCAAAATACACACACACACACACACAAATAGGTAAGTATAAATAGGTGAGTACACACGTACACACACACACACACACACACACACACACACACACACACACACACACACACACACACACACACCACACACACACACACACAACACACAAACACACACACCACACACACACACACACACACACACACACACAACACACCACATACACTGTGTAGATATGATAGAGCCCAATAGGCTCAGGAACCTGTACACCTGTTGATTGACGGTTGAGAGGCGGGACCAAAGAGCCAGAGCTCAACCCCCGCAAGCACAACTAGGTGAGTACAACTAGGTGAGTACACACACACACACACACACACACACACACACACACACACACACACACACACACAACACAAAATAGAAAAATTACTTATACAGCTTCTGTAAATCTCATTATAAAATAATCTCGTTCGACGCATCAGGGATAATTTATCACCTGGCCGCCGCAATACAACGAATGGATGTAATTTAAGCTTTCAAATACGTTCCAATTCAATAGACAATTCGCCCTTTTTTGTACCAGATAATAAAAAAATGTCGTTTTTGATGCAATAATTGTAAATAATCTCATGGATTAATCCGTGAGATTAATCCACCCGATTGCAATAATCATCACAGAGGTGTATTCACTTAGTTGTACTTAGTTGTATTTACGGGGGTTGAGCTTTGCTCTTTCGGCCCGCCTCTCAATTGTCAATCAACTGTTTACTAACTACACTATCTACTTTTTTTCACACACACACACACACACACACACACCCAGAAGCAGGCGTGACAGCTGACTAACTCCCAGGTACCTATTTACTGCTAGGTAACAGGGGCATTCAGGGTGAAAGAAACTTTGCCCATTTGTTTCTGCCGGGTGCGGGAATCGAACCCGCGCCACAGAATTACGAATCCTGCGCGCTATCCACCAGGCTACCTGGCCCCCCCCCCCCGTTGTGCTCGACGAGGCAGGGGGGGGGCAGGAGGTCCACTGATTTATTTAGGAGTATTACAGCTCAATAACCTTTTGTGAACATTTGATACTAATACATAAAGTCTACAACGCAACTAAGACTAATATTAATCAGTAAAGAAAACCCCCAGAGTGGGAAAATCTCTTCTACCATGTTATATTTGAAGACACCTGTCTCCTCCCACATTATGTCCCCCATAAGGCAGCCATTGTCCATAATATTTGGCTCTGCAAAGTTGGCCAACATAATAGAAATCTGAATTAGAGATTATCTCGGATCTTGTATTCCACGTATGTCAGACCACTACTGGATTGTGCAGCACCAGGGTTATGTACCAATGTCGTTAAACACAAAACACAGGCATAATATAGTTCAGAGGTTTGCCATGAGGTAAGTTCCAGAACAGAAAGTAAATGATAAGAGGAAAGACTAGAGGAATTAAACTTTACATCGCAGAAAGAGAGAAGAAACAGGGAAGGTATGATCACCATATACAAAATATTCAGGAAATAGGGCAGGCCAGAAAAGATTATTTAACATGGGTGGTAACCGAAGGTGACATAGGTGTCAACTAAGTCCGGGAATGAACCACAAATATTGAAAATAATTTATTGATGTCAGGAGTGAGTATAACTTTAGTGCACAGTCAAAAAAAAGAGGAAGACTCCATATATATATATATATGTGTGACATATAAATAGGAAGATTTCTATGACACACATAAAAGGAAGATTTCAATGTGAAGATTTCACCTTGAAATCCATTTTAAACTATCATAGGGCTAATAATAATAATTTTGTAAAATGTAATAATTAGGCAATATAGGTTCCATATTATTCTAAGAAAAATATTTAATATTAAGAGATATCTTACCAAAGCCTCAAGAAAACCAAAGCAAATCCCGTTAACTTTCTAGGTTTAGCATATCTATGCACACATAAAATATACTTCAATCTACAATTCAGACAGTCATACACAACACAATCTCTTTTCTCGTGTATTCTCTGCCCTGTGTATCATTGAGCACGGACTTCACCTAGCTATCATACAACCTATTTGAATTACTCAGAAAAGTCAAAATTGCATATGTTTGGTCAATAAAGATGTTAATAATATCTTTACCTAAATATCACATTTGAATTTCCATTAACGAAGCTGATTGATTATTACTAAATAACTCCCTAATTTCCATCGTCCAAAAAATCTGCGTTAATCTACGTTAAAAATCTGCGTTATATTCGCGATTTTTCTTTCCAAATGAACTTGTTTCCAGTGAAGAATTGAACTATTACCTTAGATAAGTTCTAATACTCTGAGATACACGTCATCAAGGGTGGCAAACGATGTTTTTATTGTGATTTTAGACAATGTTGATGGTAAATGTTATTCAAATAAAGGTCTACAAGAAAGTGTAGATGCTACCCAAAAAATACAGCAGTTGGAGACCTTTGCCATATCATCTTCATAAATAATAAGTTATTATTTTTTACCGAATAAATAATTTAAAGACTGGAGGAACTGGGGATTGTGCTTGAAGAACAAGTACAGGGAGTCTGAGGAACAGATTCAGTGAACGTAATGAACAGATTCAGGGAACGTAAGGAACAGATTCATTGAACGTATGGAACAGATGTAATACTCGCCGTTCTGTCACTTCTTGATTTGGCCGATTCTAATTAAGGAAGGGAGAGGGGGGGGTGATTGAAGGAACCCCAAGCGTCGATTTCATGCAAATTTCACCAACACAAATTGTTAAAAAAACGGCGAATCACCACCTCTATTGAACCAAGTAGTTTTACATAGATCTGTTTTGTGATCTGTTTGTGACACATGTTCAGGTGTTATCCTTGAGGTGTAGGTGTTATCCTTGAGGTGTTGGTGTTATCCTTGAGATGTAGGTGTTATCCTTGACGTGTAGGTGTTATCCTTGAGGTGTTGGTGTTATCCTTGAGATGTAGGTGTTATCCTTGACGTGTAGGTGTTATCCTTGAGGTGTAGGTGCTATCCTTGAGGTGTAGGTGTTATCCTTGAGGTGTAGGTGTTATCCTGGAGGTGGAGTGCGTGGGTTGTAGCATCAGGGGGAAGGCAAGATATCCGCAAGTCAACAGGGGTTCAGCGGCAGTGGCACAGGGACATCAGTATTACACACCTGCAGAGTGATAGTGCCACAGGTGTAAATAATTGGCAGTGTCGCAGATGTAGTATACCGAAAGTGCCAAAGCTGCAGGTAAATAAGAGTGCCATACCTGCAGAAAATTGGAAGTGGCACGTATGTACGTCATTTTATGTAATACAGCTGGGCCAGGACGTCATTATTCACAGTGTGTCACTGTACCAGGAAGTTATAATTCACAGTGCCACGCTGCTCCAAGGCATCATCATTCACAGTGCCACATTGTACGAGTACGTCACACAACCGAGGGGTGCCAAAGAACACAATTAAATATCCACAGGCAACACAGTTAGAAAGTTTATAAGAAATACAAGCCGGTTGACCATCCATATGTCAGTATCTACACATCTCGACAATTTTTAAGTTCCCCTCTTTCGAGATTAATATTTTTTTTGGGGGGGAAGATTTCCTATCATCATCAATTACACCGGCCCTAAGGGTTCAACTGGCGGCCCCCCGTGTGCCAGCGCCAATTCTCTGATGATTAATTAAGGGAGGGTGCGGGAACTCACGTGTCTTGCTTTTAGGATGATTAAAAATTTGCCACCTCCCTCGGGAAACAAACTTGTGAGAGACAAACGGCAGTGTTGAGAGCATTGTCACGTGCAACTGTGCAACTCTGATTCTAAATGTAGACTTGTTTGTCTTAATGAGATACAAATGTGTAGTCGTGGTGGAGGTGTTGGGGGAAGGTGTGTGTCCTCCTCTCCCACTCTCCCAGCCATGGTGCTGTGAGAAGGGGGGTCGTCTCCCACTCTCCCAGCCATGGTGCTGTGAGAAGGGGGGTCGTCTCCCACTCTCCCAGCCATGGTGCTGTGAGAAGGGGGGTCGACGTCTCCCACTCTCCCAGCCATGGTGCTGTGAGAAGGGGGGTCGTCTCCCACTCTCCCAGCCATGTGAGAGGAGAGGTACTCTCCCACCTCCCTCCGGTAAAGTGGAGCCTGGCTGTAACTACCACCACTCTCCTCCACCACTTACCAGATTGCTTCACTTCTGGAACAATATACAATAATACGACCCATATAACAAGAATGGTTTGCGACGCCCTACAATACGTATTATTACCTCCTCCTTAACCTCTTCCTCTCTTCTTCCGTCCTGACATTTTCTCTACATTCTCTTGTGATTAAAAATCAACTCCTCCAAGATTTTCCTATATGCGACTATAATGGTGAATATATAGATGATCCGGAAGTTAAGAGAGCGAAGGAGAGATAAAAATGTAATAAAAAAATTCAAAATATAAAATCGAGGTGTTAATTATAAGGGAATTCAAAATTGTATTATGTCAGTTTCCGCAAAACAAGTCCACCACCAAGCAAGTGTCTGATTAGCATCGATGAAACATGAATGATTAGAATAAAAGAAGAAAGTACAAGAAATGCTAAATAAAGCAGTAGGAGATAAACAAGATGGAGGTAGCAAATAATGTGCTGGAGAGAAGAGTTAAGTCATAAGCAAGGAATGAGAGTCAAGGAGAGAGTGAGAGGGAGAGAAGGAGAGGGAGAAAGAGAGAGAGAGAGAGGAAGAGGGAGGGAGAGAGAAAGAGAGTGAAAGCTGCAAGTGGATGGAGAAAATACCGAGCAATTAAGTTAAGTACGCATGAAATGATCCATTATATGGATAATCATTATATAACCAGCAGTTATAGACATAATAAACCACGCCGGGATGGACTC
Organism: Procambarus virginalis; assembly: GCA_020271785.1. Lineage (NCBI taxonomy): Eukaryota > Metazoa > Arthropoda > Malacostraca > Decapoda > Cambaridae > Procambarus > Procambarus virginalis. Next base: position 9,654,340 of record WNGS01109635.1, on the reverse strand, counting down.
TCATTATACCCAAATAGCTTGGGAATACATCCTTGGGAATTACATCCTTGAGAATTACTCCTTGATAATACATGTAAACTAAAGGAAACTGAAAGATTTTTTTTTATCAGAGCCAATAATGTTCAAAGACGAGAGAGAGAGGACAAGGTAGCAAAACATTTTGTTGAAAAAATGCAGAAAATCTTCTTGAACTTGCAGGATGACGCAGGATTCAGGAGAAAAGTTGACATGGCTCAGATCTCTGGATCATAGGTCATCAAAGGCTCCAGGTCTAGAACACAAGAGCTCACATGAAACGAAAGTATCAACACTAAGCAACACTCACACGAAAAAGGTAAAAAAAAAACTAATTTATTGAGTCATAACTGCAAGAGACCTGCAGCTCGCAAATCAGTAACCAACGAAAAAATGAAAGTGGAAATAATAACTCTTAAACTAAAGCAGCAACATGGCAGCTCCACCATCGCATGCACTCCACACCATCACCACAACACCACCACCACCACCAGGACCATCACCACATCACCAACACAACACTG
>WNGS01109635.1:9582656-9619719 GCA_020271785.1 Procambarus virginalis | reverse complement strand
TATTCATGTGCTCAGGCATCACAGCCATACATGAGGGTATGTTCTCGTGTTCATGTTGCTCAGGCATCATAGCCATACATGAAGGTATGGATCGTATTCATGCTGCTCATGCATCACAGTTATACATGAGGGTATGGACCGTGTTCATGTTGCTCAGGCATCATAGCCATACATGAGGGTATGGACCGTGTTCATGTTGCTCAGGCATCACAGCTATACATGAGGGTATGGATCGTATTCATGTTGCTCAGGCATCACAGCTATACATGAGGATGTGGACCGTATTCATGTTGCTCAGGCATCACAGCTATACATGAGGATGTGGACCGTATTCATGTTGCTCAGGCATCATAGCCATACATGAGGGTATGGACCGTGTTCATGCTCAGGCATCATAGCCATACATGAGGGTATGGATCGTATTCATGTTGCTCAGGCATCACAGCTATACATGATGGTATGGACCGTATTCATGCTGCTCAGGCATCACAGCTATACATGATGGTATGGACTGTATTCATGTTGCTCAGGCATCACAGCCATACATGAGGGTATGGACCGTATTCATGTTGCTCCGGCATCACAGCCATACATGAGGGTATGGACCGTATTCATGTTGCTCAAGCATCACAGCTATACATGAGGGTATGGATCGTATTCATGCTGCTCAGGCATCACAGCTATACATGAGGGTATGGACCGTATTCATGTTGCTCAGGCATCACAGCTATACATGAGGGTATGGACCGTATTCATGTTGCTCAGGCATCACAGCTATACATGAAGGTATGGACCGTATTCATGTTGCTCAGGCATCACAGCTATACATGAGGGTATTCACTAAAAGTGATATGAGTGTTAGTGTTAGACATGAGGCCATTGGCTATGTCTAACCAGAGCGCCTACTTCACAGACCTCGTTCATTGATAATGAATATAGTCATTATATTGCATTATATAATGCAAAAAAACATTATCTGTAACTCTGACATGTAATAACCAATAGTAACATTTATTAATATTTAGAATAATTATAATAAACAATAACTATTTTAATAATTGATTTTTAAATAAACAATCATTGGTTTTTATTTGTAATAATTCTGATTACAAATAATAATTATCATTATTCATAATTAAGTATACATGGATTGAATATATGTATCATAGTTATATTACTGGAGTATATGACAGGGGTCTGTCATAGATGACTCGTTAAGCTTAACTGACTTGAAGTTAATGATTAGTCTTCTAAGTCCCACTCAAGACAACTTAAGTAACCGAACCTTCCTTGTTGTCGTAAACAATCAGTCCTCCTGTGAACGTGTCATGGAGGTGAGAGTACTCCTGAAAGGAGAAGAAGAAGAACAAAGGAGAACAAGAGTAGGAGAACTTGCATGAGAAGTAACATGATGACTTTAAAATAGACAACAAGAAATGATAGAAAACCTGGACCCAAAAGGCAAATAAATATACAGTCAACAGCACAAAAATAAAGCCAAATCTAAACCTAAAAAAAATAACACAAATCAGAAAAAAAGGAGAAAATAAGAGAGGGAAAACTGAAAGCTAAAATCTTAAAAAAATAAAAAAAAATAAAAAATATAGACAAAAAAATGTTTTTTTTTAACAAATAAATAAGAAAACTCTCTAAGGCATGCGGTAGTTTGGGAGAGTTAGCTTGTGAGTCTGGCACTTCATATAGACTTGAGTCCCTAACTGTCTTGTGATGGCCCACTGCCAGCTTGTGGCCAGCGCTCTCCCCTCTGGCCACCATCCCTGGCCCGGTGCCAAGTTGTGTAAATTTGTTCTGGTCCACTTCCAAGTTGTGGCCCAACTATTCAGACACTGTGCCAAATGTGTCGCTACTCACATTGGCCCGACGCCAGGCTATGGTAATACTGATGCAAGGCCATGCTGTTGGCCACGTTTCACCCTATGGCCATCTTCACTAGCTACCACTCTCTCTCTTTCTCTCTGGCCAAATGGACCGATCTAGAGTCAAGGTGTGGCCACCCACACTGGCCCATAACCAAATTGTGACCACCCACACTGTCCAGCACCAATTTGTGGCAACAAACAGTTGCTTAGCAACACGTTGTGACCACACATAGTGGCCATGCACCAAGTTGTGGCCACACTATGGCCCAGCAGGAAGCTGTGGCAACTTACCTAGTACCAAATTGCGGATTTCCTCTGGCCATATTGACGGTGGGCCACACAGGAGACGGTAGGCCACAAAGGAGGTGGACTATACAGGAGTGGGCCACCCAGGAGTGGGCCACACAGGAGTGGGCCACACATTAGATGTTCCGTAAAGCAACTTAATATCACTATCTATAACCTGACAAAACACTTTCTAGAGCGGCCAGTGGAGTCATAAAGTGCAATACAACATTTACAAACGAGAGAAAAGTCCTGAATATAATGCTAACCCTCCCACTGGAAATTAGGAAAATCTTTATAACTACACAGTGCTAATGAGCCATTAAGCGCTACCACGAAAGCATTGGACATTGTTACCCGTAAGCTGTACGAATAGTCAAGAACTGAAAGAGGAAGTTATAGAAGCCGTCTCCATCGACAACTGTAAGGCCAAATTGGAAAAAAAAATCCCAAAACTGTACTATTTTGTACTCCAAAATAGTACAGTTTTGCTCAACAGATACAACACAGCAATTGTGTTTGGCATAAAGAAATGTAAATGAAGAACAGAGGCAGAGAACATAAGAACAAAGGAACCTGCAGAAGAGTTGTTATAGCCCCATACGAGGATGCTCTTTTGTTTTTTCAAACCGAAACTCATTCATATTTGTCTAACAGAATGAACTCGTATCTCCTCATAGATGAACAAGGCCATTTGTATGATCTAGGAATCAAGATGTCGAGTATTCACCTAGTTGTGTTTGCGGGGGTTGAGCTTTGCTCTTCGGCCCGCCTCTCAACTGTCAATCAACTGTTTACTAACTACTTTTTTTTCCCCCACACCACACACACACACACACACACACACACACACCAGAAGCAGCCCGTGACAGTTGACTAACTCCCAGGTACCTATTTACTGCTAGGTAACAGGGGCATTCAGGGTGAAGGAATCTTTGCCTATTTGTTTCTGCCTCGTGCGGGAATCGAACCCGCGCACAGAATTACGAGTCCTGCGCGCTATCCACCAGGCTACGAGGCCCCTCCAACTCGAGTGAGCTTGGGTCGTAGTAAGCTCAGGTAGTAAGATTACTACGTGTCACAAAGACACGATATAAGGCAGGTGTATGGATTATGAGGGGCCCGCAAGTCTTGGGGGGGGGGGGGGTGATCGGTCGGCTGAGCGGGCAGCACGCTGGACTTGTGATCCTGTGGTCCCGGGTTCGATCCCAGGCGCCGGCGAGAAACAATGGGCAGAGTTTCTTTCACCCTATGCCCCTGTTACTTAGCAGTAAAATAGGTACCTGGGTGTTAGTCAGCTGTCACGGGCTGCTTCCTGGGGGTGGAGGCCTGATTGAGGACCGGGCCGCGGGGACACTAAAGCCTCGAAATCATCTCAAGATAATACCACAATGGTATTTCTTGTCAAGTAACTTGTGCGTCGCAGTCTGAGCATCGCTCGCTACCTACTCACTTCCTCTCTCAAAGTAGGAACCATGTCTGACATAGAAGGAATACAGTCGAAGGAGTACAGACGAAGGAGTACAGACCAAGGAGTACAGACGAAGGAGTACAGTCGAAGGAGTACAGTCGAAGGAGTACAGACCAAGGAGTACAGACGAAGGAGTACAGTCGAAGGAATACAGTCGAAGGAGTACAGTCGAAGGAGTACAGACCAAGGAGTACAGACGAAGGAGTACAGTCGAAGGAGTACAGTCGAAGGAGTACAGTCGAAGGAGTACAGTCGGAGGAGTACAGTCGAAGGAGTACAGTCGAAGGAGTACAGTCGAAGGAGTACAGTCGAAGGAGTACAGACGAAGGAGTACAGTCGAAGGAGTACAGTCGAAGGAGTACAGACGAAGGAGTACAGTCGAAGGAGTACAGTCGAAGGAGTACATATAATGTATACTGTAAACATTCACACAGTAAAAACACTTAATCACCGGAACTGTTTCAAAGCTTTTAAAATGTACTCTTTTTTTTAAGAAGATGACGAGAGAGAGATTACATAAGATACATGAGATATTACATAATAAATTCACGTAATATATACCTGGAAGGCACATATGAAGGTCAGGTCCACACATATGCGACACAAAATATTAACTTACATGTGCCATAGTTACCAATCATAACATTGTTTAACCATCAGTGGCCCACGAGTCTTCAACCTTCTGCCAAACATAAGAAATATTGCCGAAACAGCACCAGATGCTTATAAGCAACTGATCGTGTTCTCGAGGAAAGTACTGGATCAGCCGGATTGGAACCTGGATACATGACCTTGCGGGTCTAGGCAAGCAACAACAGTCTTACCTGTCATTGTATCACCTGTCATTGTATCACCTGTCATTGTATCACCTGTCATTGTATCACCTGTCATTGTATCACCTGTCATTATATCACCTGTTAAACCTCATGCTCGCCTTGCAGGGTACATCTCTTAAAAACTTGACCACAAATAATTAGACAACAACACTGGCCCCTTGCCATGAGTGAGTTCCACTGCTCATGAGTGACTTCCCAGCACTCAGGTGAGTTCCACTGCTCATGAGTGACTTCCCAGCACCCAGGTGAGTTCCACTGCTCATGAGTGACTTCCCAGCCCCCAGGTGAGTTCCACTGCTCATCCTCTGACTTCACACACTATGGTGGGATGACCCAGCTTGAAGCCACGGTCACCGCTCCCAGGGGAGACATTTGGGTCAACATTCTTTTTTGACAAGTGTGACGATATAGCGCCATGTCAGCTCACATCCAGCTATCTCGACCTGCCGGCCACATCCATTCCTTATCCCTACTGGTTTGATGATGCTGCCGCATGCCCGGCTGTCTCGGATAGAGGATGGAGGGCGAGCTGTGTCATGTGTTTCCAGGGGGAAACCATCCCAAATTGATCGTTCTGTTTAGACTTGTGCATCTGGAAGGGAAAAAGTGTCACTTTCAATAGTTGAGTCGTCAGGCCGACTCCACCAATCAGAATTCACAATTACGCTAGTCGGCCTGTCACGTCATACCAAGGAAGGGGCACGATTTGCTACATAGGGCAGAGGACCGGGCTCTTGAAAGACTTCTAATGACACTTATAATGATGAAGGAGGCCGCCCAAGGAGAGACGTCACAGAATCCACATTGAATGTGGACGATGCTTCTAGTCAGGAATCAAGAAAACGCCAGAGCATGGAAGAGTGGACGAGCATGGAAGAGCATGGAAGAGAAGCACGGCTTCTGTATAGCTGATTGTGACCAGATCGGGACGTATTATGAGTGCACCGGCACTCCCGGACACTTGTGGCAAACTGTGGTGGGGACAAGTCTCCAGGACTGGCATGTAGTAGTGACAGTGCTTCCCCCTTCCACCCCTTGCAAAAAGGAAGAATTTCGTAAAATATACAAATGGTTCCTGAGGTACAATAGTAGCACACTCGCCCAACGTCTCGTGGACGATTTTTGCCGGGTTCGAGTCCTGGAGAGTGAGGGGTCACCTGACCATCAATGCTCCCGTTCACCCAACAGAAATTGGGGACCTGGTTGTAAGCCGATTGACGAATCCTTTTCAAGTGAAAATTGGATAATTAAGGATTAAGATCAGCTGCTGGAAGAGAAAGCTTGCTAACAAAGGTCGGAATTCTCTCATGTAACAAAATAAAAGGCGTCATAGTGCTCAACGTCTCCAAAGTGGGAAGAGCTTAATTAACTGTGCACTGCCAGGAGAGTCGGTGCACAAACGTAAATATTAACCTTGTGCAAGGGGTGCAGAGTGAAAGTTCTCCAGGCGGGAGGACAAGAGTAACTGTGTGCACTGTCAAGACTGGTCTGTCCACTTGCGCTGGTCGGTATAGTGAAAGCCTCTCTTCGTGCTGGGTCTGAGTTCGACTCCCGAGGGTCCAAATGATTCGGCACCGTTCGTTCCTTTTCACTCCGTTCTCAAATCCCAACCAAGTGTCATATAATCATACTTGCATGACACTCTCTCTCCCGAAAATACTCTTTTTATGTCTCAGAAAAGAAAACTAATCCTGATCCAATCAGTTCCCTGGATAGGGAGGGGGATGAGGATGAGGGATGGGGATGGGGGATGGGAACGGCCACATGCCTGACAGATTATAATAGTATTGACCAGTGGTACAGACCGACCAATATGACGAGAAACTCTTAACTGACATCTCGCACCCGTGAGAGAGAAGGCAATCACAGTGCCAGGCGAGTATGAGGGATAGTTCACCGTGGCTCAAGTATCCAGGAAAGGCCAAATGGTCGTACATTTTGACCGGGAGTGGTCACTGGACTGGGAGTTGGAGGTCAGCAGTGATCAACTGACTGGGAGCTGGAGGGGTCAGCAGTGATCAACTGACTGGGAGCTGGAGGGGTAAGCAGTGAACAATGCAGCGGATGGGTAAGCGATGGAGTCTCATGTAGACAGTTATGTTAATCAGGTTAATGAGATATGGCCGGATAATGTCAATATTTCTATGCATTATTACTCACACAAACATCGGAATTCTTACGTTGTGGTCGATAGTGTTCAAATTTGGGTGCATTGTGAGGGGTAGATTGAGTGCCTATGAGTAGAGGGTTGCAGTGCACGAGAGTGCAATATTGATCTAATATTTTGTATGTTGACAGGGCAGTGAGAGCGATGGCGTGTGAGAGTTACAAGAGTTAAAGTATTGATTTAATAATAGTCAAAGGTGCATAGATAGGCGAGAGTGTTCGTAAGAGGTGATTTGCATTGTGTAGGAGCTCCCTGTCACTTTAACCTCTCACACTCATCTTCCACTTAACCAGTCACTTTAACCTCTCACACTCATCTTCCACTTAACCAGTCACTTTAACCTCTCACACTCATCTTCCACTTAACCAGTCACTTTAAACAGTCACTTTAACCTCTCACACTCATCTTCCACTTAACCAGTCACTTTAAACAGTCACTTTAACCTCTCACACTCATCTTCCACTTAACCAGTTACTTTAAACAGTCACTTTAACCTCTCACACTCATCTTTCACTTAACCAGTCCCTTTAATTCATTTATTGATGGTGTGCAATCATTTAATTAACTTCAAGGGGGAAGGGAGGACTCTTCTATAACACATGACATTTAATTAAGAAGATAAGTTGTCTTTTAGTGAGCTGAGAGCTTCCTGGTACTGTGACTGTGAGCTAGTTGTGTGAATTTACCTCATGACGGTGATGAGCAATAACTAATGTGCATCCTCTACTCCGTTCGCTCAACAAATGCGTCTCACTGTGTACACTAATGCTCCCCCCAACGTATAAAGGAAAGGGTGCTATGAACAGTAGCGGCTGACAAATACCCCACGTTTTCTATACTTAGGTCGGTTACTTGAGGTTAGTTTTGGTTAGGTTAGGAGGGAAGCTTGGGTTCGCGAACTTTGGTACCATTTATGTTGTACTTGCTAGCAAATCAAGAGAAAGAGGGTGAGAGTGAGGGATAACTTGGTTATAGTGAGCAATCTCTTCCAAGTTCCTGGCAGAGATGAGTTTATCTCTTAAGCACTTATCCCTTTATTTCCTGCTTAGATGTGGTGGGCTGCTTTAGATTGTGTGACTGTGAACGGCGTCACGCAGTGAGTGTGTGTACTTGACAAGATGGGGCTTTGCATGGTTTGCATCAGTGTCTGCAATTCTGCAGTACATGAAGTTTCAGTGTGAATCTGTGGGCCTGAAAGTCTGTAGAGACTAATCGGTTTCACAAAATGTTAATGATATTTCGACAATATCCTCTTCAATAGCGGGTCACCTCACTCACCTCACCTACACAAGCTACCGCCAACTGCTAAAATTCCCAAATCGCCAAATATTATCCACTATCACACATCTCACTACACACTCAAGTTCTGGTGAACATTCCCTGAACTTTACAGATCTCCCAAAGTCACGAGAACACATCGCGAGAGAATCTCTATCTTCTAACCTGAAAACTCGCTAAATAGCGAATAATAACAATCTGGCAAAGTGTCCCTGATTGTGTCTCAATAGTATAAAGACACGTGGGGCTGAACAGTGTTAATTAACACAATCTGAATTAAACATTGTTGAACACCGCGGCTACCATTGTAACTTATCGGAAATTTGGAGAAAGAAAATAAGAACATTCATAGAGTGAGGGAGGTAGAGAGGTGGGAGGGAGGAGTGAGGAAGAATGGCGAGGAGAAAGGGGAAGTTTAGAATGAGTAAAAATGGGAGGGGGGAAGGAAAGTGGTAGAAAGGAAAGTGGTAGAAAAAGGAGGAAAGTACTAGAAAGTAAAGTAGAAGAGTATAAAGTGCTACCACCATCCATTCAACAGTTAATTATAAGACAAGGAATGACACTTGTCTGCACAACAATATTATATGATGTTATCTGTAAATATGATGTTATATGATGTTAAACTGTAAATATATAATCATATAATCAAGAATTTTGCGCCATCATCTTCAGCAAGTACAATTCAGAGAGCTCTCCACTCTTAACTTGTATTATCCCGGATCTAGAAATCAGAATTAAAGACAATTTAAAAAACTTAAAAAATGTATATATATTTACTTGATATGGGTATCATAGTTCAACCATTTCACTTGATGTTCAAATGTCAACATTAATTCAGAATTAGAGTCGCCACGCAAGAATTGAGAGCAACTACGGCTGACTGACCCTGAAAATCACACACCACTTAAATATGAAAACACAATATAGGTCCTCCTTACAAGTTCACTCACCAAAGTCTCTTGAGTATAAAATAAAGAGAGGAAGGGGGAGGGGGGTATTCGGCTGCCAGGCAGAGCCTCCACTGGGCCTCTGCTGCTGGAACCTCTCTTGGGTAGCGAGGCTTCTCTCTCTCTCTCTCTCTCTCTCTCTCTCTCTCTCTCTCTCTCTCTCTCTCTCTCTCTCTTTCTCTCTCTCTCTCTGTATCTATGTATGTGTCTAATGTACAGTTCCACGGGTATTTAAGGGGGGAACCGGGAGCTAAGCTCTGCCTACCAGGAGATATAACCTTTGGCCATCTTCCTACCACACCTAGACAGCGGCTTGTTTGATGGAAATAACACACCACCCGTCTGCAATTATCAGCTTAGCAGAGAACGAGGTCACCTGCTGCGACCTGTTGCATTTAACACTTGAAGGTGTGACTTTTGAATTGCTAAGGCCGACAGCCTGGCGCCACCGGTATCCTGTGTGGGCTAACTCTCGTTGTATGTGAAATATAAAATACAAGCATTATGGTGTACAAAACCTGTAGGTTGAGTGTAAGTCAAAGTCAGCAGACCTGTAGGTTGAGTGTAAGTCAAAGTCAGCAGCAGACTGTAGGTTGAGTGTAAGTCAAAGTCACCAGACCTGTAGGTTGAGTGTAAGTCAAAGTCACCAGACCTGTAGGATGAGTGTAAGTCAAGGTCACCAGACCTGTAGGTTGAGTGTAAGTCAAAGTCACCAACCTGTAGGTGGTGTAAGTCAAAGTCACCAGACCTGTAGGATGAGTGTAAGTCAAGGTCACCAGACTGTAGGTTGAGTGTAAGTCAAAGTCACCAGACCTGTAGGTTGAGTGTAAGTCAAAGTCACCAGACCTGTAGGTTGAGTGTAAGTCAAGGTCAGCAAACCTGTAGGTTGAGTGATAGTTAAGGTTCAAGTCTCCAGAAGTGGAAACTATTGGTGTGGATGACCTGTGCATATTATATTCCAACTTCTGGTGGCGAGCGTGCGTGTGTGTGTGTGTGTGTGTTGTGTGGTGTGTTGTGTGTGCGTGTGTGTGTGTGTGTGTGTGTGTGTGTGGTGTGGGTGTGTGTTGTGTGTGTGTGTGTGTGTGTGTGTGTGTGTGGTGTGGTGGTGTGTACTCACCTAGTGTGCTTGCGGGGGTGAGCTCTGGCTCTTGTGCGTGTGTGTGTGGTGTGTGCGCGCGCGCACCAAGCATAAGGGCAAGAGTTGTGTGAGCAGTCCTGTATCAGGCGTGGTAGAAGTTGTAAGCAGAATAGTGGGGATGTGGGTTGTGAGTACTGAATAAATATGGGATGCTAGGCTCGTCCATTCTCATGGCAGACGAGAGTAGACGAGGATGCCTAGAACCATAATAAGTGGCATATTGATATCAAGGCATTATAGTCAGTATAGAAGCCCCGTGCTATAGGAAGTATCAGTATTTTAGAGTTTAGTAAACAGAGGAATTTATGCATTGATCAGTGGTACAGTTATACTGCTCATTGCGTAACTATGAGATATAAATAACACAAAATGATATTGAGAGTCATCTTTAAAATCGCAAACCATTATGATTATATAGCACTTGGAAGGGGGGTCGGGATAAGGATTTGGGATGGGACGTGGGTAAGGAATGGTGCCCAACAACTTGATCGGGGAAATAACCTATGAATAAATGTCTGTAGTAACTTGCAATATTAAACGGAATGTAATTTCTGCCAGTGATTATTAACTTTAACATAAAATTGTGTGGCTCCCATCCCATGTTGGGGTTGGTAAGCATGATTTTGTAGATCGGTTGGCCAATGAGACTTGCAGGAAAGAAAACACTTGACTATTATTTTAAACCATCTAATGCAATTATTAAAAAAACAAAGCAAATTAACGAGAGAACGGCAGATTAGAAGAAACTAAGAAATGCCCAAAGACCTGAAAGCTGCAGTTTTAAAAGCTATGACAACTTTTGCAATAATAGGTATTTGTATGGTTAGCACAGTAACAGGACCAGGCAATGTGATGAGTCATTGTGTGACCTGGCCTTGCCTACAGGCACGTCGTCTGGCAGGTTAATAAGGCTGAGCCACTAATGGGATGTGAATACATCGCGGAATTCAGAGATAACACCATCAGTGGAGTCCAAGAAATGTGTAAGTACTTCATTCAGTTGCCGCCCTAGTTCAGTTGCTAAGCTAAACGAGGAACCTATAATGTGCCTCTGTAACCCTTTCCACCACCGCCCACGGGATGGGTATGGGGTGAATAATAAAGAAAGAAATCGAGCGACTACCAGAGTATTCAACCTGTAAACTCTGTGACAAACCGTCGAGACAATCACCTGAACACAGTATTATCGAATGCAAAACTGTCAAAAGATTTTAGACCTCCTGGCGTATTGTACAATCAATTAAGCATCTGCTTTATTGAATCTGGTATATTGAAGACACCTAACTATTTGTGGTTACTGTGTTGGCAGTGAATACAAGCAGCACCTCACTGTCCTGTGTGGCAGTGAATACGAGCAGCACCTCACTGTGATGTCTAGCAGTGAATACAAGCAGCACCTCACTGTCCTGTGTGGCAGTGAATACGAGCAGCACCTCACTGTGATGTCTAGCAGTGAATACGAGCAGCACCTCACTGTTATGTCTAGCAGTGAATACAAGCAACACCTCACTGTCCTGTCTAGCAGTGAATACAAGCAGCACCTCACTGTCCTGTCTAGCAGTGAATACAAGCAGCACCTCACTGTCCTGTCTAGCAGTGAATACAAGCAGCACCTCACTGTCCGTCTAGCAGTGAATACGAGCAGCGCCTCACTGTAATAAGCCTCATTGAATTAATCAGATGAGGAATATTGTATATTTTGTCAATGAACATAATAATAACTGTCAAAAGTAGTTCACTATAAGCCGGCATCCGGCGATAATTTGGAGGGGTAGGGAGCCTGGAGGAGGGGCGCGCATGGCCAACATGGCGGCGAGTGAGGGGTGGTAAATATGTAAGGTGTCTGGGCGCCCGGTACATGGACGCTCTGTGTGTCTACCTACATAATTAAAGCCCCCCCCCACCAAGGCCTCGAGCCCCGAGCAAACCCCCGGTCCTTACTGTGTGTGTGTGTGTGTTGTGTGTGTGTGTGTGTGTGTGTGTGTGTGTGTGTGTGTGTGTGGGTGTGTGTGTGTTGTGTGTGTACTCACCTAGTTGTACTCACCTAGTTGTGCTTGCGGGGGTTGAGCTCTGGCTCTTTGGTCCCGCCTCTCAACCGTCAATCAGCAGGTGTACAGTTTCTGAGCTTATTGGGCGCTATCATATCTACACTTGAAACTGTGTATGGTGTGTGTGTGTGTGTGTGTGTGTGTGTGTGTGTGTGGTGTGTGTGTGTGTGTGTGTGTGTGTGTGTGTGTGGTGTATGTCTCTCCTCTCTCTCTCTCTCTCTCCTCTCTCTCTCTCCTCTCTCTCTTCCTCCCTCCCTCTCTCTCTCACACACACACACACAAACCACCCTCTTCCCTGCCGTAAAGCCTCCGTATACATTGCTTCAAAGAAAAAACGTTTTAAAATTTTACTTGGCCATGTTCCAACTGAATATTAAAAATTAAATATAAAAATGCAACAAGATAGCAAAAAACAAAAAGGAAAAACAAGCAAGAAGCAAATCGTAAAATACATGAAATAGATAACATGTAAGAGAGAGAGAGAGAGAGAGAGAGAGAGAGAGAGAGAGAGGGCGAGTGAAGTGGAAATGTAAACGCTTAAAATGAAGTAGAAACGGCAGCTAGCGGTGCGAAGCGACAGATACAAGAGGAACTGCATTGCAGAATCTGCAGATTGGGAATTCAATCCCGTTAGGAGCTCCGCGCCTTCTCTCTGTGAAGACGTAACAGTGTTAAACCACACACACCACATCATTTTAATCCTTGGAAGGGCCTGGGGGCTGAGTGGACAGCGTTCTGGGATCGTAGTCCTTTGGGCCCGGGTTCGATCCCCGGCGGAGGTGGAAACTATTTGGCGTTTTTTTCACCCTGGTGCCCCCTGTTCACCTGGCAGTAAATAGGTACCTGGGAGTTAGCCAGCTGCTATGAGTTGCTTCCTGGGGATGTGTGTGTGTGCGCGGTTGTAAGAGAAATAAATATGTAGTAGACATAATCGAGGAAAAATAGATTGGTTAGAAATGCGGGGTCCAGGAACTAATAGCTCGATTCTGCAGATACAACTAGGTGAGTACACACACTTACAAAATTTTATATACCTTCGAAATCCTTATATGTCTATTCATTAATGTAACTAATTACTCACCTAAATATAATTAGCCACTAATGCTGTCTTAACCTACTAAATAATCATTGGCCTTGTTCAAAAATGACAATTGGTAACACTTAAAATGAAATTAGAACCGAGATGTAGTATCATTACACACAGAGATCACACTAACGTGATGCATCAAATGAACAAATCCGCACGGGCTTTTAACCCTGTCGTAGCTCAGTCGATTAAGGCAGTGTCTGGGATGCTCCGGACGCAGGTTCGAATCCTCGTCACGGCCCTGTGGATTTGTTCATGTAGTATCAGGTTTAAAGTTGTCGAAGTGACTTACGATATTGACTTACCTCTGCAACTTGAAACTGCTGAAGATGCAGCTGTGGGATATGACATTCTCCTGGGGTCACCTCTTCATAATTTAAATAATTATCCTGCATTAAAGGCAGCCTGATTGGCCATATTGCTTAACAATAAGTCATTAAGATTGGCAAAGCCGCGGTTAACGCACTTCTATCAAGGTTCACTGGCAGGCTTTTGCATTAATAGAATGATGAATATCTGACAAGAAACCAACAAGGAGTCGATGTAACATTTTACAACAGAACTGCCCCCAACCATCAGTATCAGATAACCTGGACGAGGCCATTATATACCCCCATTACCTCCTGTTCAATACTAATTTCAGTACTATTTTCCGCGAACCTAACCACGGTTGGCGTTCATTTTTCGCAAGACACATAATGACATGTTACAACATGTTGATCAGTACCAATCGCTATTACAGCCGAACTCAAATGGGCAGCTAATAACAACCAATAATGCAATGGTGCTTAATTATATATATATATATATCCATTTATATTTTTCATATTTTATTCAAATTAGCTATTGCAGGCATGGCCGGGTTTATGCCAGTTGGACCAATTGCATCTAACTGGACGCAGACCCAAGGAGCAACACACTAGGGCAATCTGCTCTAGTTTATTTTTCAGAATTATCTTCGAGCAGAGACAATCCTGTAAACCAAGTTTACATGTTTGCAATAACCAACACAAACTGCATCCTTATGGCAGAACACAGATATGAGTCAGACATTAAGTATAGTATACATTGTTTTGATCGGCTCACTAATGAATGGCACTTTTAATGTTTTGTTTAAATTGTTTAATGATCCTCTAGATATGAGTTAAAGGTTAGGTAATTATAAGGAGAAAGCGCTAGGCCTTACGACTACATAGCACTTGGGAGGATATAAGGATAAGGATTTAGGATAGAACGAAGAGGATTTAGGAACATTTGTCAGAACATAGTTAAGCGGCACATTAGTAGAAGTTTAAACTTGGACAAAGTCCTAACAGATTTTGCAGAGAAGCAAGAAAGATAACATTTGTTTTTTATAATAAAGATCAGTTTTAGAAATCCAAAAAAAGATAATTTGCTTCCAGCAACGCTCTCCACTTATATTTAGAATGCTTTTGCAAGCAAAACATAAAATGAATGTATTTTGTTTATTAAATTATTTCACTAAGCAGCTGTGAATGTGGGGAACCCGCCAAAATGTTCCCAGTTGGGCCTCGGTGTTGTTAAGGCCCTTGGAGCAGGTCCCCTTCAATGACCATTGTCGCGTTGCTGATATTATTACCAATAAAGTGTATTATCTTTATCAAGCGTTAGTTTGTGCACCTACAGCAGGCATCCAGAGGGTACGAGTGTACATAACGTATGATTAATGACAAGTTTGCTATATTTGTGTGAAACACGGAATAATTAATAAATGAACTAGGCTACCTATTAACGTGTCAGACACTAGGATTAACGTGTCAGACACTAGGATTAACGTGTCAGACACTTGGTCAGCCAAAAATGGTCCGCTTAGCGGTAAATCCCAAATGTGAGTATGATGATTATTGTTATTATAAATATATTGTGATAATTCATACCTCTGGGTAGGGTCTCCTGGAGTGCCCATTCATCGGTGCACTCTTCTGAATCCTCTGATCTGGGACCTGGCTCTGCCTTGATGGGTATTTATGGACAGCGCTCGGGTTGGGCAGACCAATGGTATTGCAAGGGTCGTTGCATACCCCAAACCCCGAGCAACCAGAGCAATTATACAAGTCGTCACCGAAACTCTGAGGTACGACAGGCACGCAGGGTACGACATCTACCCTCCAGCCAACGCAAGAGGGTACGACATCTTCCCTCCAGCCAACGCAGAGGGTACGACATCTACCCTCCAGCCAACGCAGGAGGGTAGATATAACCCAAGCTACTCTATCCCTTTGAGATGTATTTTGTTGTCTCAATAAACATACTTGAAGCCAAGCCAGAGGGGTTGGCTCACACAGTAGTGAGTCAAGTCTACTAACCTCTGTGAGTACTCTTTCTTGATGTCATAATACCTAGACCAAGTCGACTTGTATACTGTTGACCAGACCACACACTAGAAGGTGAAGGGACGACGACGTTTCGGTCCGTCCTGGACCATTCTCAAGTCGATTGATGTATACTACATTGCCTTTGGTTTAAGGCATCTGTACTTGCTTGCTATTGGTCTATTGACTCACCGGACCATTGGACAAAGGGAAACCTGAGCAGCGTCACTTGGCTACACCAAGGCTCAGTCTGACCTAGAAGTTCATCTTGAACGGATGTGTAGTCGTACTAATACCGCCCAAATTGGTGTCGATTCACCATCCAGGACTCCGAACAATGAAGTCTCTCTTATGTTTTGCATTCATTAACTGTCCTTCGTTACAGAATCATGATACGTGTCTGCTCGATTCTAAGTCGTGATAGTGAGAAAGTGTTGGAGAGAAAAGACTGTCACGTGATCATTACTAGGAGTAACTGAGTGAATTAAGAAAGTGTGATCGGGTAATATCAGTGTCATCATCTGACAGTGAAGGGTGTAAGTGATATACGGAGTATACTGATTGTCGCCGCTGCTTATTGATCAATTATAGTGAATCTATACTTGCGGCATGACTGTGTTTTGTAAGTAAAAACCTACCCTCGAGTGTCATGCTAAATGCCCACGCGAGACTGTATGATACTAGTGCCCCCTGTCGTGCCCATCCTTGTGCTCCGATCTCGCCACTTGCCTTGTCCAAATGCGTGTAGTGCCCGTACAACCATCTGCGTGTCTTTAGGCATTATGAGCCTAAGAGACACACAGATACGTGTCCTGGTAGTTGTCATCTGTTACATCAATCACTAACTCCGCATGTTCAACCACTCGCGGTGTTGCTTCAGGTGAAAGGAAGGAGAAAGACCATGTGTGCATCCCACAGGTCTATGCCTTGCCACAAGTCATGCTGTGTCATGCCACAAGTCATGCTATGCCATGCCGTGTCAGCGCCGCCAGAAGCTCATCGTCTCGCCGTTAAGGGGTGTATAGGGAGTGAATGTATCAGGTCAGGCCTGACACTTTCTCGGAGTACAGATTCCCTACAATTTTTCTAAGTTGACTTGAGTTGATCTCAGTGAGTAACCACTGATTAAGTGTACTTCTTGTCCACCCACAGAAGGTAAGGGGGTAGAATCGAGGTGACCTTCAAGCGTGAGAAAGCTCGCCGTGTGTGAACGCTCTAAGCCCTTGTCTAGGGATAAGAGGATTAACCTTCACCGCAGACTTCATCTCGGTGANTAAGGAACTGGCAGCCAGGGCGAGATAATTGGAAGAAGTGCCGAGAGAAACATCAATACAGGAAGAATTGCGATTCAGAGATAATCGTCTCCCAAGACGATTGTCTTTGATTCACAGTTTCATCATTACAATGGTAACGATGTAGGGAAAAAACTAAATGGTTTTAAAAAGACACTCACGTTAGTAATAGATTCACTGTATAGTGAGGCAGTGAACCTGCTCACTATCCTCCACACTCCATAGTGAGGCAGTGAACCTGCTCACTATCCTCCACACTCCATAGTGAGGCAGTGAACCTCCTCACTATCCTCCACACTCCACAGTTAAATCCTCTGAAGTGAGTAAATGTGTGAGAGAAAGTTTTTTTTTTTAGTTTAGTTCATTTATTATGCACCCCATACCCATCTTATGGGCGGTAGTGGAAAGGGTTACAGAGGCACATAATGGGCTCAGGGACTGAGCTCCACAATTCATTTAGCTAAGCAAGTTACAGTCTTGATGAGCTAGTTACAAAATTCAATATAACTCGTCACGTCAACACATTTTTGTGAGAGAAACATGTAAATATACTCACAATCACCAGGAGACGTGGGAAGATGAGACGGCGATCAAGTGAGAGAAAAGTCAGCACATCATTTACCCACAGATAGTTTCAATGAATGTTCAACGGAAAAGTAAGAACAAGACAATGAACATAATTTCGGACTTAAAGAGCAGTTGTGGCAGGAAGAGCAACAGAAGCGTGAGGTGACATTAAGAAGACATATATAACCATCTAAGCGACCAAGATAAGCACTAGCCATTGTTGTTGTTTTTTTGAGACGCAAATCCTTAACTGTAGCCTCTGTTTAACTCAACAGTAAAATGTGTACTTGGTTGTAACAACGATTCTTCGCGGCGGGGATCGTATTCCAGGGACCTGCCCGAAACGCTACGCGTACTAGTGGTTGTACAAGAATGTAACAACTCTTGTATATATCTCAAAAAAAAAGAGAGGCAGACAATGAGAGGAAATTTTGATGTTGAAATTTTAAGTTAAGATAAATTAACATAAAGGTGTGCATATTTCATTAATTAACATAATTTGGAAAGAATGGAAAATAGAGACGAAAAAACAATGTACAGGAAAACTAGGGTAACTAAGCCAGGTCAGGATATATAAAATCCGCTTAAGGTAAGACAAGCAATGAAGGGGGCCTGGGGGGGGGCATGGGGGGCAAGCGACGTTGTTCGGTCATACAGACTCCTTGGAGGGAGGCGGGGAAGAAGCTGGAAACAGAGAAGACTTTGTTAAGCAAAGCTGATCCAGAATGAGGAAGTTTCCAACCCTCTGGAAAAAAGGGTGGCTGTAATGGAAGGGGTCAGGGACTGAGGGCTTGTTTCCCCTTAGGGGAGAAAGAGGAGGCTGGCATATGCTCCTGGCTGGAAGATGGGGATATAGAGTAGAAGAGATTCGTGACCAAAATGTAATTCACTGTGTTAAACGCAGTTCCGCGAATGTTGGGGTTGTCAAGGACGAGATATGCACAGAGGAACGGATGGAAGGGTGGCAGAGGAAGAGGCAGAGGAACGGATGGAAGAGGTGGAAGAGTGCAGATGGACAGTGGCAACGGGAATGTTAAGAGAATCTAGCCAAACTGCCTGATTGATTAAGTGCTGCTACACTCAACCTCCAGTTCACCCCCTTGAAGCCCACCCAACAAAGAAGCAGCAGGTGGACCTGTAGGAGTCACAGCCACCGGGTTGGCTCATGTTCTGGGTGAAGAGAAGTGGGGACTATATTGGGTCCCCATGTGAGCACTGGGGTGACGCAGCCCCGGGCAGGGGGTGAAGGAACCACTAACCCAGTTAGGTGAACAGAGCACTCAAGCCCTACCTCAGAGAGAAGCCCTCTGGCATGGGGTCCAACCACTTGGGCTGGACGGTAGAGCGACGGCCTCGCTATATGCAGGTCGGCGTTCAATCCCCGACCGTCCAAGTGGTTTGACAACATTCCTAATCCTCCTTCCCATCCCAAATCCTTATCCTGACCCCTTCCAAGTACTATATAGTCGTAATGACTTGGCGCTTTTCCCTGACAATTCCCTCCCTTCCCTCTGGCATGGGGGTTATATATATGCATATAACCCTTCCACAGTGCATAATGGCTTCCAATATTAAATAGTTCTTAAAATTTTTTTTATAAAATTTTGATGTCTGAAAATGATTTTTTTATCTGGTATAATTTAGCTGTAATGACCTGAGAAAGTGATATTTACGCTCAATGCTCCCAGAAACAAAAAGTAATTACAAAATATGCATGCAAAATACTGCCAAAAATATTTTTCCTTTTAAAGTTATGATAAGGAAAATTACAGGAAGATGAAAACACTTGAGCGAGTGAACCGAAATAATATTTATTCAAGCGATTTTTGTCCTTACAAAATAATATTAAAACTGATAGGCAAAAACTTATTTTAATAAAGTTTTCAAAATAAAACTTATTATAAAAACGGGTATATAAAGTACAAATTTAAACTGATCTTACTTTGAATGTGACAATGATAACCAATTTGAAGCAAATGTCCACCCAAGCAAAAATTAAGAGTAAATTGGAAATACAAAAAAGTAGATAGTTATTAAATTACAAAATCGTATGTTGATGACTGCAAAATGTCAAGCGCGGATTTAGGAGCCTGACTTTAGGCATGGAAGAAGGTCTCACTTGTGACTTGTTCTCGTGTTCATGTTGCTCAGGCATCATAGCCATACATGAGGGTATGGACCGTATTCATGCTGCTCAGGCATCACAGCCATACATGAGGGTATGTTCTCGTGTTCATGTTGCTCAGGCATCATAGCCATACATGAAGGTATGGATCGTATTCATGCTGCTCATGCATCACAGTTATACATGAGGGTATGGACCGTGTTCATGTTGCTCAGGCATCATAGCCATACATGAGGGTATGGACCGTGTTCATGTTGCTCAGGCATCACAGCTATACATGAGGGTATGGATCGTATTCATGTTGCTCAGGCATCACAGCTATACATGAGGATGTGGACCGTATTCATGTTGCTCAGGCATCACAGCTATACATGAGGATGTGGACCGTATTCATGTTGATCAGGCATCACAGCTAAACATGAGGGTATGGACCGTGTTCATGTTGCTCAGGCATCATAGCCATACATGAGGATGTGGATCGTATTCATGTTGCTCAGGCATCATAGCTATACATGAGGGTATGGACCGTGTTCATGTTGCTCAGGCATCACAGCTATACATGAGGGTATGGGCCGTGTTCATGTTGCTCAGGCATCACAGCTATACATGAGGGTATGGGCCGTGTTCATGTTGCTCAGGCATCATAGCTAAACATGAGGATGTGGACCGTGTTCATGTTGCTCAGGCATCATAGCTATACATGAGGGTATGGACCGTGTTCATGTTGCTCAGGCATCACAGCTATACATGAGAGTGTGGACCGTATTCATGCTGCTCAGGCATCACAGCTAAACATGAGGGTATGGACCGTGTTCATGTTGCTCAGGCATCATAGCCATACATGAGGGTATGGACCGTATTCATGCTGCTCAGGCATCACAGCCATACATGAGGGTATGTTCTCGTGTTCATGTTGCTCAGGCATCATAGCCATACATGAAGGTATGGATCGTATTCATGCTGCTCATGCATCACAGTTATACATGAGGGTATGGACCGTGTTCATGTTGCTCAGGCATCATAGCCATACATGAGGGTATGGACCGTGTTCATGTTGCTCAGGCATCATAGCCATACATGAAGGTATGGATCGTATTCATGCTGCTCATGCATCACAGTTATACATGAGGGTATGGACCGTGTTCATGTTGCTCAGGCATCATAGCTATACATGAGAGTGTGGACCGTATTCATGTTGCTCAGGCATCACAGCTATACATGAGGGTATGGACCGTGTTCATGTTGCTCAGGCATCACAGCTATACATGAGGGTATGGACCGTATTCATGCTGCTCAGGCATCACAGCTATACATGATGGTATGGACCGTATTCATGTTGCTCAGGCATCATAGCTATACATGAGGGTATGGACCGTGTTCATGTTGCTCAGGCATCATAGCCATACATGAGGGTATGGACCGTGTTCATGTTGCTCAGGCATCATAGCCATACATGAGGGTATGGACCGTGTTCATGTTGCTCAGGCATCACAGCTATACATGAGAGTGTGGACCGTATTCATGCTGCTCAGGCATCACAGCTAAACATGAGGGTATGGACCGTGTTCATGTTGCTCAGGCATCATAGCCATACATGAAGGTATGGATCGTATTCATGCTGCTCATGCATCACAGCTATACATGAGGGTATGGACCGTGTTCATGTTGCTCAGGCATCACAGCTATACATGAGGGTATGGACCGTATTCATGCTGCTCAGGCATCACAGCTATACATGATGGTATGGACCGTATTCATGTTGCTCATGCATCACTGCTATACATGAGGGTATGGATCGTATTCATGTTGCTCAGGCATCACACTTATACATGAGGGTATGGACCGTATTCATGTTGCTCAGGCAGCACAGCTATACATGAGGGTATTCACTAAAAGTGATATGAGTGTTAGTGTTAGACATGAGGCCATTGGCTATGTCTAACCAGAGCGCCTACTTCACAGACCTCGTTCATTGACAATGAATATAGTCATTATATTGCATTATATAATGCAAAAAAACATTATTTGTAACTCTGACATGTAATAACCATTAGTAACATTTATTAATATTTAGAATAATTATAATAAACAATAACTATTTTAATAATTGATTTTTAAATAAACAATCATTGGTTTTTATTTGTAATCATTCTGATTACAAATAATAATTATCATTATTAATAATTAAGTATACATGGATTGAATATATGTATCATAGCTATACTTCTGGAGTATATGACAGGGTCTGTCATAGAGGACTCGTTAAGCTTAACTGACTTGAAGTTAATGATTAGTCTTTTAAGTCCCACTCAAGATAACTTAAGTAACCGAACCTTCCTTGTTGTCGTAAACAATCAGTCCTCCTGTGAACGTGTCATGGAGGTGAGAGTACTCCTGAAAGGAGAAGAAGAAGAACAAAGGAGAACAAGAGTAGGAGAACTTGCATGAGAAGTAACATGATGACTTTAAAATAGACAACAAGAGATTATAGAAAACCTGGACCCAAAAGGCAAATAATATACAGTCAACAGCACAAATTAAAGCCAAACCNCAGTTGGCTCTTCTCGACATCCATTTCTATCTCCTTTTGCTATGTTCTTTCTTTCAGTTTTCCTTCTATATATCTCTTTTTGTCTTCCTTTCCGTTAACTTCAGTTATTTATACATCTTTAATGTCAGTTTTGAGCCCTTTTTTAATTATTAAATCTTCGCGTTTCAGTTTTTCCCAGTCTACGCTCAGCATCTATCCCCTCTTCACTACAGTCACCTCTTACCCACCTGTCCAGTCTCCCGAAGCCTCATTCCTCTACAATCACTACCCCTCCACGTCGACATAGAGACTGGAGACCCGTCTCCAGTCTCTAAGACCCAATCACTCCATCCCCCACACCCTTCTCCAGTATCTGTGACACCATAACTCCGTCCAGTCACCTCCTATGAACCGCTCACCCCCCTTCCAGTCATCGCCAGCCGCCCCCCACCCCACCACAGAAGTCCCCCAGCTCGGCTTTGTTCGCAATTCTGTTGATATCCGGCCCCCCCCCCTCTCCTTTACCACCGGACAAAGTTTCACACAAACCCACAAAAACTGAACTCGTGTCCCAAGTTTATTGTGTGGAGGGGTGGCAGAGGGGGGCGGACGGGAGGGGGTTGGGTATCTGCATGGGGATCATGAGGGAAGATATGTGGTGCCTGCATGCAACTGGGTGGGATGGTATGTGGGGGGGGGGGGGACTATGCTACATGGGCACCACATATCATTGCTGTTGTGTATTGTATCAGTAACGTAGAGCATATAACAGTATTTACAGCAGTTAAATCCACTCGTCGTTCGTAGCTGCTAGTATACTCAGCAGAAGTATGTCCTACATCATATTCCTCATACTGGTCACCCACCTACATCCTTATATCACACTTGTCAGCCACATGCATCTTTTCCTCCCACTGGCCACCCATCTACGTCCTTCCCTCCCACTGGCCACCCACCTACGTCCTTCCCTCCCACTGGCCACCCACCTACGTCCTTCCCTCCCACTGGCCACCCACCTACGTCCTTCCCTCCCACTGGTCACCCATCTACGCCCTTCCCTCCCACTGGTCACCCACCTACGTCCTTCCCTCCCACTG
This sequence comes from Procambarus virginalis, assembly GCA_020271785.1. Taxonomy (NCBI): domain Eukaryota; kingdom Metazoa; phylum Arthropoda; class Malacostraca; order Decapoda; family Cambaridae; genus Procambarus; species Procambarus virginalis. The sequence goes on along the minus strand of WNGS01109635.1, from coordinate 9,596,638 downwards.
GCCACCCACCTACGTCCTTCCCTCCCACTGGCCACCCACCTACGTCCTTCCCTCCCACTGGTCACCCACCTACGTCCTTCCCTCCCACTGGCCACCCACCTACGTCCTTCCCTCCCATTATATTCACCCAGCTGGATATTGATCTCTGTCATACTGTCAAGAGATGCGTTAGGTGACTCCCAGTATATAGTGACCAGCGTGGGAGTGAGAACCCTGGGAGTGACCAGCGTGGGAGTGACCAGCGTGGGAGTGACCAGCGTGGGAGTGACCAGCATGGGAGTGAGAACCCTGGGAGTGAGCAGCCTGGGAGTGACCAGCGTGGGAGTGACCAGCGTGGGAGTGACCAGCGTGGGAGTGACCAGCGTGGGAGTGACCAGCGTGGGAGTGACCAGCGTGGGAGTGACCAGCCTGGGAGAGTCCATCCCCTCAGCCGGCCATCAATACTTCGATACTAACAAATATACTTCGTGGTTCACGCCATTACTCTGCCGTCCTCTCTCACGCACGCTGAAACACTGTCTTCTGCAACGAATAGTCTTGACCCAACGCGTCCTCCTAATAGCACGCCGCATTTTGACGTACACTCCACCTAAGACCAAAAATTGTCATACTAGAAACTGATAGCGACTCGCGAAATTGACATAATGTTTCGTTTTCTGTTTTGGGTCCTCTGGTAGGTTAGGATAAGGGCACTTTAGTAAGACTGTTTCTTGACGTTGGGAAACCTTAGATGGACAGGCTGCTTGACCCACCCACTACTACAATGAATAGACTATTACTACTGCTGTACTAGTTTTAATTTAATAAACAATATCAATATTAATTGCTTGAAAATGATTACATGGGAATTCCTAGTTTTAATGACCTTGAGAACCCATTTTACCTCCTTGTCTTTGTTACCAGGTAGGTCTATACCACCATTCCTTTCCCCCATGTTCTCTCTCTCACTTTCTTTCTTTTCTAAGACTAGGGTTCACTAAAGCGGTCAATTGGAGTACCTTGTAAAACCGCAAGCAAGAGCTGTTATCCTACCTCAGCTCATCTAAAGCTTGCTCCTAGATTTTTTAATTTGGAGTTAAATCTAAGAGTCGAATGAAGCGCAGGGTGAGTCCGTAGCGAACTGTGTGCTAGAGCCTTCGTGTGATCAGTTGACCTGATCTCCCGTGTATCAACCTGTTGGGCGAACAAGCCAATTTTCGGCTCCTGCGGTCATTATACACCTTGAGAAATAGTGACCCAGGGCGGAAATCGGTCAATATATGACTTATTTTCCTTAATTAAAATTCGTCCTCTAAATCAGTGCTCGCAAATTCCTTTGTTGCACTTAATTTATATTATGAACATAAATTCAAGATAATATGTAATTATGAGGTGACTCGTGATGTCTCGTGGCATCATTTCCACCACTACTCACCTTACACTTCACCTTACACACACCTTACACACACTTACTCACCTTACTCACCTTACTCACCTTACACACACCTACTCACCTTACACTTCTCTTATACATGAACACACTTCTCAAAGCAATGGGGAACTATTTAATTAAAAAAAAAAATCTTTCCTTATATAGAGAGAGATAGAGGAGAGTGAGACCGAGAGAGAAAAGATAGAGTAAGATTGAGAGAGATAATGAGATAAAGAAGATAGAAATCGAGACATAGTGAGATGAGAGAGAGTGAGAACGAGGGAGAAAAAGAGAGAGGGAGACAGATAGATAGACCCAGGTAACACAGGGTACGCCCCTCCCCACCCCCCTTCCCCTTTAGTATGGTGAATGGTGGCCATTGGCAACACACACACACACACACACACACGCACACGCACACGCACACGCACACGCACACGCACACGCACACACATACACACACACACAGGGAGTCAGCAATTACGGCACTCTAAAGGTAATAGAGGCAGGCGTTGCACTAGTCAAGAATTACGAGTAATCTTGTGAATCCTTTACCAGATATGGACAGCAAGAGTGTATGTGTATATATTGATATTGAAGATATATAATCATCAACTTTCTTGTTAGGAGGAACGAACAACCCCGAAGGCCAAATTGATGTGTTTTTCCATAATAATAATAATAATATTAATAATAATAATAATAATAATAATAATGTTTTTCCCCGGTGGTGAATTTACAGGAATCAGTGTAGTTACAGTCTGAATTTACAGGAATCAGTGGAGTTACAGTCTGAATTTACAGGAATCAGTGTAGTTACAGTCTGAATTTACAGGAATCAGTGTAGTTACTGTCTGAATTTACAGGAATCAGTGTAGTTACAGTCTGAATTACAGGAATCAGTGGAGTTACAGTCTGAATTACAGGAATCAGTGTAGTTACAGTCTGAATTTACAGGAATCAGTGTAGTTACAGTCTGAATTTACAGGAATCAGTGGAGTTACAGTCTGAATTTACAGGAATCAGTGTAGTTACAGTCTGAATTTACAGGAATCAGTGGAGTTACAGTCTGAATTTACATGAATCAGTGTAGTTACAGTCTGAATTTACATGAATCAGTGTAGTTACAGTCTGAATTTACATGAATCAGTGTAGTTACAGTCTGAATTTACAGGAATCAGTGTAGTTACAGTCTGAATTCCAGCAAAGAACGCTCTTCCTCGTGCCTTTGAGAGGCATGACAGGGGAGGCAGTGCAGACCAGCATCAAATAAGGTTAATTGAAAGAGGAGAAGCGATTGAGAGAGAGAGAGACATTACGAGCAGTGAGCAGACTCCAAAGTCATCAAGATTTTTCCAGTCTTCTCTGCCTTAACACAAACGAAGGTCAAGGAGATATGTATCGAAAAAGTCTGAGGAACTAGACAATTGGGAGTTGGTGGCTGTTATGGAGGTCTTTAAGGAACTGGCAGCCAGGGCGAGATAATTGGAAGAAGTGCTGAGAGAAATATCAATACAGGAAGAATTGCGATTCAGAGACAATCGTCTCCCAAGACGATTGTCTTTGATTCACAGTTTCATCATTACAATGGTAACGATGTAGGGAAAAAACTAAATGGTTTTAAAAAGACACACGTTAGTAATAGATTCACTGCATAGTGAGGCAGTGAACCTCCTCACTATCCTCCACACTCCATAGTGAGGCAGTGAACCACTCACTATCCTCCACACTCCATAGTGAGGCAGTGAACCTGCTCACTATCCTCCACACTCCATAGTGAGGCAGTGAACCTGCTCACTATCCTCCACACTCCATAGTGAGGCAGTGAACCTGCTCACTATCCTCCACACTCCACAGTTAAATCCTCTGAAGTGAGTAAATGTGTGAGAGAAAGTTTTTTTTTTTAGTTTAGTTCATTTATTATGCACCCCATACCCATCTTATGGGCGGTAGTGGAAAGAGTTACAGAGGCACATAATGGGCTCAGGGACTAAGCTCCACAATTCATTTAGCTAAGCAAGTTACAGTCTTGATGAGCTAGTTACAAAATTCAATATAACTCGTCACGTCAACACATTTTTGTGAGAGAAACATGTAAATATACTCACAATCACCAGGAGACGTCGGAAGATGAGACGGCGATCAAGTGAGAGAAAAGTCAGCACATCATTTACCCACAGATAGTTTCAATGAATGTTCAACGGAAAAGTAAGAACAAGACAATGAACATAATTTCGGACTTATAGAGCAGTTGTGGCAGGAAGAGCAACAGAAGCGTGAGGTGACATTAAGAAGACATATATAACCATCTAAGTGACCAAGATAAGCACTAGCCATTGTTGTTGTTTTTTTGAGACGCAAATCCTTAACTGTAGCCTCTGTTTAACGCAACAGTAAAATGTGTACTTGGTTGTAACAACGATTCTTCGCGGGGGGGATCGTATTCCAGGGACCTGCCCGAAACGCTACGCGTACTAGTGGTTGTACAAGAATGTAACAACTCTTGTATATATCTCAAAAAAAAGAGAGGCAGACAATGAGAGGAAATTTTGATGTTGAAATTTTAAGTTAAGATAAATTAACATAAAGGTGTGCATATTTCATTAATTAACATAATTTGGAAAGAATGGAAAATAGAGACGAAAAAACAATGTACAGGAAAACTAGGGTAACTAAGCCAGGTCAGGATATATAAAATCCGCTTAAGGTAAGACAAGCAATGAAGGGGGCCTGGGGGGGGGGCATGGGGGGCAAGCGACGTTGTTCGGTCATACAGACTCCTTGGAGGGAGCGGGAAGAAGCTGGAAACAGAGAAGACTTTGTTAAGCAAAGCTGATCCAGAATGAGGAAGTTTCCAACCCTCTGGAAAAAAGGGTGGCTGTAATGGAAGGGGTCAGGGACTGAGGGCTTGTTTCCCCTTAGGGGAGAAAGAGGAGGCTGGCATATGCTCCTGGCTGGAAGATGGGGATATAGAGTAGAAGAGGTTCGTGACCAAAATGTAATTCACTGTGTTAAACGCAGTTTTCCGCGAATGTTGGGGTTATCAAGGACGAGATATGCACAGAGGAACGGATGGAAGGGTGGCAGAGGAAGAGGCAGAGGAACGGATGGAAGAGGTGGAAGAGTGCAGATGGACAGTGGCAACGGGAATGTTAAGAGAATCTAGCCAAACTGCCTGATTGATTAAGTGCTGCTACACTCAACCTCCAGTTCACCCCCTTGAAGCCCACCCAACAAAGAAGCAGCAGGTGGACCTCTAGGAGTCACAGCCACCGGGTTGGCTCATGTTCTGGGTGAAGAGAAATGGGGACTATATTGGGTCCCCATGTGAGCACTGGGGTGACGCAGCCCCGGGCAGGGGGTGAAGGAACCACTAACCCAGTTAGGTGAACAGAGCACTCAAGCCTACCTCAGAGAGAAGCCCTCTGGCATGGGGTCCAACCACTTGGGCTGGACGGTAGAGCGACGGCCTCGCTATATGCAGGTCGGCGTTCAATCCCCACCGTCCAAGTGGTTTGACAACATTCCTAATCCTCCTTCCCATCCCAAATCCTTATCCTGACCCCTTCCAAGTACTATATAGTCGTAATGACTTGGCGCTTTTCCCTGACAATTCCCTCCCTTCCCTCTGGCAGGGGTTATATATATGCATATAACCCTTCCACAGTGCATAATGGCTTCCAATATTAAATAGTTCTTAAAATTTTTTTTATAAAATTTTGATGTCTGAAAATGATTTTTTTATCTGGTATAATTTAGCTGTAATGACCTGAGAAAGTGATATTTACGCTCAATGCTCCCAGAAACAAAAAGTAATTACAAAATATGCATGCAAAATACTGCCAAAAATATTTTTCCTTTTAAAGTTATGATAAGGAAAATTACAGGAAGATGAAAACACTTGAGCGAGTGAACCGAAATAATATTTATTCAAGCGATTTTTGTCCTTACAAAATAATATTAAAACTGATAGGCAAAACTTATTTTAATAAGTTTTCAAATAAAAACTTATTTAAAAACGGGTATATAAAGTACAAATTTAAACTGATCTTACTTTGAATGTGACAATGATAACCAATTTGAAGCAAATGTCCACCCAAGCAAAAATTAAGAGTAAATTGGAAATACAAAAAAGTAGATAGTTATTAAATTACAAAATCGTATGTTGATGACTGCAAAATGTCAAGCGCGGATTTAGGAGCCTGACTTTAGGCATGGAAGAAGGTCTCACTTGTGACTTGTTCTCGTGTTCATGTTGCTCAGGCATCATAGCCATACATGAGGGTATGGACCGTATTCATGCTGCTCAGGCATCACAGCCATACATGAGGGTATGTTCTCGTGTCATGTTGCTCAGGCATCATAGCCATACATGAAGGTATGGATCGTATTCATGCTGCTCATGCATCACAGTTATACATGAGGGTATGGACCGTGTCATGTTGCTCAGGCATCATAGCATACATGAGGGTATGGACCGTGTCATGTTGCTCAGGCATCACAGCTATACATGAGGGTATGGATCGTATTCATGTTGCTCAGGCATCACAGCTATACATGAGGATGTGGACCGTATTCATGTTGCTCAGGCATCACAGCTATACATGAGGATGTGGACCGTATTCATGTTGCTCAGGCATCACAGCTATACATGAGGGTATGGACCGTGTTCATGCTCAGGCATCATAGCCATACATGAGGGTATGGATCGTATTCATGTTGCTCAGGCATCATAGCTATACATGAGGGTATGGACCGTATTCATGTTGCTCAGGCATCACAGCTATACATGAGGGTATGGACTGTTCATGTTGCTCAGGCATCACAGCATACATGAGGTATGGGACCGTTCATGTTGCTCCGGCATCATAGCATACATGAGGGTGGACCGTATTCATGTTGCTCAGGCATCACAGCTATACATGAGGGTATGGATCGTGTTCATGCTGCTCAGGCATCACAGCTATACATGAGGGTATGGACCGTATTCATGTTGCTCAGGCATCACAGCTATACATGAGGGTATGGACCGTATTCATGTTGCTCAGGCATCACAGTATACATGAAGGTATGGGACGTATTCATGGTGCTCAGGCATCACAGCTATACATGAGGGTATTTCACTAAAAAAGTGATAGAGAGTGTTAGGTTAGAAATGAGGCCATTGGCTATGTCTAAACCAGAGCGCCTACTTCACAGACCTCGTTCTTGATAATGAATATAGTCATTATTATTGATTATATAATGCAAAAAAAACATTATCTGTAACCTCTGACATGTAATAACCAATCGTAACATTTATTAATATTTAGAATAATTATAATAAAACAATAACATTTTAATAATTGATTTTTTAAATAAACAATCATTGGTTTTTATTTGTAATAATTCTGATTACAAATAATAATTATCATTATTCATAATTAAGTATACATGGATTGAATATATGTATCATAGTTATATTACTGGAGTATATGAGGGGTCTGCTAATAGATGACTCGTTAAGCTTAACTGACTTGAAGTTAATGATTAGTCTTCTAAGTCCCACTCAAGACAACTTAAGTAACCGAACTTCCTTGTTGTCGAAACAATCAGTCCTCCTGTGAACGTGTCATGGAGGTGAGAGTACTCTGGAAAGGAGAAGAAGAAGAACAAAGGAGAACAAGAGTAGGAGAACTTGCATGAGACGTAACATGATGACTTTAAAATAGACAACAAGAAATGATAGAAAACTGGCCAAAAGCAATAAATATACAGTCAACAGCACAAAAATAAAGCCAAATCTNTAATTTCACAATCTTTCCAATGTGCTGTGGCTCTCGAGCACCTCGCGAGAGTCTAGAGGTGCTCTACTGGGCGACACTCGGGAGGTAATCTGCCTCGATGTTGCATGTGATCAATGACCTTAGGGAGGGGATACATTGCAAACTGTTCAGGTTAGGGGAGGTTTGTGTGATGGCAGCGACTGTACTTCTCCCAGTAAATTTTTTCCTGCCCGAAACGCTGCGCGTACTAGTGGCTTTACAAGACTGTAATTACCATTTTGTATCCACACATTCCCAATGTACCTTCTTGTATATGCATAAATAAATAAATAAATAAATAAATCTAATTGGCGACGCGAAACTTGTGAGGTAATTTGGCTGTGTATTTTCTGCCTTGAAAGAACTCTTGTAGCAGTGTGAGGAAGGACACCCAACATAGGTATCAAAGTTGTCGATATTCCACATATATCAACTTTAATTATACACTTTTTACTAAGGTGTGAAGTGTTTTGATTATATGTAATATGTATGCGTGAGGCTATGAGAGCCAAGTAACATTCTATATTGTACTTTTGGCACGCTGACTGTTAATACTAGTTGCTGATTGTGTGTGTGAGTTAGTAACTGGGAATTTCACGAGAGATTCTGTGAAATGCCAAAAAGAAACATTGTTTGACGGAGTACAAAACGTGAATTATTAATTTGTATTTTCAGCGCTTATCTGAAATTCATGTTTGGAATATATTTCATTGTTAACTGAGTGACCATTAATGACTATTGTGGTTATATTTATTACTAATATTACTTGTTATTACTTGTTTGAGAGCGATTTATAGCCAATGGTATAAATTTACCAATGACTCGTACGCCCAGTTAAGGTCAGGTGAAGTGAAGCCTCATGAAGTGTGTAGGGGAACGGTTTGTCTACCTTATCTACTTGTACGATTATTATTTTTTGGCATAATATAGTATTGTTTATTTATTATTATTATTATTATTATTATTATTATTATTATTATTATTATTATTATTATTCAGAAACCACATTAACGTGATTGCATGAGGGTCGAGGGAGCAACTGCTGCTGCTTCTTTGGTGTTTGTATTGGAAGGCCATCAGTGAACATTATTGAACCGACCTGTGTTCATACTTTTGTACTGTTGAACATTTAAACGACTCCTTTTCTAGCCTAGTTAGAGACAAGCATATAATTACTTAGAATAGCTTAGTGCCCCTTGAAATGATTACAAATTTACTAACAACTAATCTAGTCACTATTACATACGTCACAAGTAAAAGTGAGCGCATTATTTTGAGCAAGTTGCACATTGTTCACAAATCTTCTGCGCACAATCGGCAGCGTACATATGTATATTACAACCCATCAACACTGTATTGAGCGTCCCGCTGGCACAGTCAGCACACTTTACGCAACATCAAGAACGTTTAAAGCAGAGACTGGTAAGTTTAACTGTTGACATTGAAATTGAAATAAGTTTTATTGAGGGCTAAATACACACAAAGGTAGCTCAAACTATTTCACTAGTACAACGTGTTTATGTATATATATATATATATATATATATATATATATATATATATATATATAAATATAGATATTATATATATATAATATATATATATATATATATATAAATATAATATTGGCGACGGTAAAATATTCGGTAAAATTACCGAACATTCTGAGACGTATACACAAAATACTGTTATGACTTAGGTACACAAACAATTTGCAATAGACATTCAGACCAGTTAACAAAAGGTTACAATTTTGGTGCAAAATTTAACTGGTGGTGGGTTCCGTGGAGGCACTCTGGAGGAACGGTGTGTCTTTCAAGTGGTTGCAGCTGAGAACCCAGAGTGCATGAACCGGAGAGAGAGAGTGCGTATATATATAGGAGTGAGAGAGTGCGTTTACATGAGTTGAGTGCGTGTGTATAGAGGCGTTGTGTGTGCATATTTATACACGCATTGTGAACGTAAATTTACATGATATTATTGAGTATAAATGTTTTGAGGACATACATATATGTGTGTGCTTTATATGCGTGAATATACATGCGTTACGTATGTGCATATACATGTGTGGGTGATCGTGGGTTCATGTACATTAGAGGCGCATGGGCCTCTAATGTACCATGGGGGAATGTGCGAATATAAATGTATTTTTTCATGCATATACATGCGTCGTGCATCTGTTTAATGAAGGGTGAAATGTGTGAATATACATGTGTGTGTTTCTGCATTACACATGTTGTGTGCGTGTATAAACCTATGTTGAGTAAATAATATACATGCATTGAGTGCATACATATACATGCACTGCAAGTATTTACAAACATGTGCAGTTGGTCGGAAATTTGAGAGGACAGAAACAAAATATCCAACAGTCTTCTCCCTTTCTTTTATAAATGGAAAACCTTAATAATTCGAAATGGAACGGAAACCCAGACACGAAACTTCGACCTTACTATGCACAGAATATACCAGAGTGAGAGAGAGAGAGAGAGAGAGAGTCAGAAGTGAGGAGCAGAGTCCAGATTAAGGGAGAAATGGCAGAGTGAGGGAGAAAGTTCAGAGCGAGGGAGGGAGAGAATCCTGACCATAGCATCAAGAAAAAGTCATACATCCATTGTTTTAGTACGAACAATGCCTGACATTAATATGAGAGCCCGGGATGATTTGAGTCACGACCCAGAGGCGACGTTACTGCAAGATAGGGGTCGATGTTATGATTCAGATTTCCCGGAATTAATAATTTCCTGGATTCCAGGGACGATGTGAGTCCTAGGGTACAGAGGTGAGGGACTACGAGCCTGAGGGAGGGTCTAGGGATGGTATGAATCACGTTCTAGGGGAAGAGGCAGTAGCAGCCTTGGGTACAGGGAGGAGGTGGACAAGGGGTCTAGGGCCGGCATGTGCCTGGGCTTCATGGATAGGGTCTGGAAGCGAGGTATCCAGAAAAAGGCATGCAAGTCACGGAGGACGGTGCACATGCCAAGGATCCATAAAACCCGTCATGAATGTTATTTGGCTCTGCGCAGGGGAACCAAAGTTGGAGTTTGAATAAAAATACATATACATATCAGACCTTGAAGATATATATGTATACAACATTTTAAATGACACACACGTTGGTCTAAATGTATTCAAATATTTTTCTATTAAGTACTAACTCTTTTTATTGTGGACATGGGATATAGCGAGCACAGCATGATCAGGAACTCATAGAAAAGCTATCTGAATTCATTAGGAGGAGCCATGTCGAGGATTCGAACCTATCTTGAGGTTATCTTGAGATGATTTCGGGGCTTTTTAGTGTCCCCGCGGCCCGGTCCTCGACCAGCCTCGACCCCCAGGAAGCAGCCCGTGACAGCTGACTAACACCCAGGTACCTATTTTACTGCTAGGTAACAGGGGCATAGAGTGAAAGAAACTGCCCATTGTTTCTCGCCGGCGCCTGGGATCGAACCCAGACCACAGGATCACAAGTCCAGCGTGCTGTCCGCTCGGCCGACCGGCTCCTGCTGTTCTTCCTTCCTTTCGACCTTCACCTGGTGAAACCATCACCAGGTCTCCGTGAAATTAAATAAATGCATCCAGAGGAGAATTAGTTTAAGCAATTATTTTAAGAAGTAAGAAAACACCTGTTGGACAAGGGCCAATTGGCTTTATGTATATGTCTTACCCACACATTCTCCACCGTTTCATGTGACTAATGTGTGTACTTTTATATACATAAATAAATAATTAAATTATTATTATTATTATTATTATTATTATATTATTTACACAAAGAAATCACACGAAACGTGATATCAATGAGAGAATCAACTGGAGCTCTGAGGTGACTCGAACCCGCGACCATGGCACTCTCCGCCATGCATACATATCGCTTCATACAGGTCGGAGTTCAATCCCCGACTGACGTTAAGCCCCGAAATCATCTCAAGATAACCTCAAGATGATAACCTACTGAATCTCTCATTGATGTGTATCTCGTTAATGTGATTTATTTGTGCACGAAAAAACAATCTATTAATAACGTGGAGGAAAACAAAGAAAACAAGAACAGTGAATGCTCTGGAAATCAGAACATTATCAAGGACAATCACGTGAAGGAAAATGGACTTGTCCTCCTCATAGCACGTCGCATTCTGACGTATACGTTACTTAAGGCCAAAAAAACTGTCGTACTATTAAACGGCAGCGGGCTCGCGAAATTGGCATACTGCCCCGTTTTCTGTTTTGGGTCCTCTGGTAAGTTAGGATAAGAGCACGTTAGTACGACAGTTTCTTGACGTTGAGGAAAACCTTTGGAGAACGGGATGTATAAACACCACAGCTCAGAGGTAAGGCTAAGATGAACGATGGAAACTGGGGCACGATAATCTTTGAGGTTAATGCTGGAAATATATGAAACATCTGCTTGCTGACACTGACAATATAATTTTTGGTGAGTCACTTGTGTGTTGTGGCTCAGGGAGGTGAGTGAGTGACAGCAGGTGTGTGTGAGCCCCTCACAGGTGAGTGAGTTACGGTAGATGTGCTCCTCTCACCCCCCCCCCCCTCCTCACATGTGAAAGAGGAGCACTGGGTGAGTGTGCCGTCAGCGAGGTAAGTGCACCGCGTTTCAGTCTTAAATGTGATTAATGACGTTCGCCAGATAGGTGAGCCTTCAGGGTACACCTGAGTGAGTGAGGTCCACCTGAGTCAGCCTCCAGGGTACACCTGGGTCACCTGAGTGAGGTCCACCTGAGTCAGCTGAGTAAGGTCCAGCTGAGTCAGCCTCCAGGGAGATTGGAGGATTTCCAGACACGGTCTCCAACACTGCCTCTCAGGCGTGCAGAGAGACACACAGGTCTCCAACACTGCCTCTCAGGCGTGCAGAGAGACACACAGGTCTCCAACACTGTCTCTCAGGCGTGCAGAGAGACACACAGGTCTCCAACACTGCCTCTCAGGCGTGCAGAGAGACACACAGGTCTCCAACACTGTCTCTCAGGCGTGCAGAGAGACACACAGGTCTCCAACACTGCCTCTCAGGCGTGCAGACACACGTAGCATTCCTCTCAAGAGAGCAAAAGTGCCACAAAGAACACCATCGCTGGCGTTGCGTCGCTTGATTGAAAGGTCCTTATTTTATACGCTACAGTTGTTCTTGTGATAGTGACCATTACTTTACCGTGTGCTTTATACGCAATTTTACCGACAAGGTAACTCCCGGATGGGTGTAACGTTCCTTAGCTGTGGAGTGCGACTTGCTAGTCTTGTATGCGGTTCCAGTGGCCATGTCTTGGTTTTTTTACGGTACTGCAGGAGCCGGAACCAGTCTTTATTGAACGTTACCGTGGTTTATGTGGTACTTGAAAGCCTCTTCTTACGCCAGTGCGGAGGTTTGCCTTGTCATCTGTCGGTGGCTGTTCGCTCACACACATTCTTATAGAGCGTCTATTGGCGATTATGTGTCGTCATCGCTTGTCGATAGACTACCTCCGTTGTCAAGGTGAATTTAGGTGATATGTGAGTTGTGAGCCGAGACTGGTGTCTCCTCCATGACAGGTTCATGTGTTTAGGAATTCACTGTGGATAGCACTGTGTTCTTAATGTTTTACTCTGTTACCTTAGTAATATGTGACTTCAGAACACCTGGAGCGCCGCTGTGACTACCTCCAATCTCTCAGGAACGTTGGGTTAGCTTTGTGGTTAATAGATAGCTTTCAGAAATTGTATTTGCAGCGAGGATCATGATTTAATTTGTCCATCAAACATCTCTATTATTATTAGGTATTATTATTGATTATAATATTATTAGCAATAATTCGCGGGTCGAAAGATTTGTCGGGTCAAAAGCTGTCATTGTATATGATTGTGTTGAATTTTAATTTGGATGTGATCTGAAAATACGTACCGTTGTGTGTGTGTTGTGTCAGTGTGTGTGTGTGTGGTGTTGTGTGTGTGTGTGTGTGGTCGTGTGTGTGTGTGTGTGTGTGTACTCACTAGTTGTACTCACCTAGTTGTGCTTGCGGGGGTTGCGCTCTGGCTCTTTGGATCCCCCCTCTCACCCGTCAATCACAGGTGTACATTTTCCTGAGCCTAATGGGCTTATCAAATCGACACTTGAAACTGTGTATGGAGTCAGACCTCCACCACATCCTTCCTAATGCATTCCATTTGTCAACCACCTTCTGACACTAAAAAAGTATCTTTCTAATATCTTCTGTGGCTCATTTTGGCACTCAGTTTCCACCTGTGTCCCCTAGTACGTGTGACCCCTTGTGTAAAACAGCCTGTCTTTATCAACCTGTCGATTCCCCTGAGAATCTGAATGTGGTGATCATGTACCCCCCTAACTCTCTGTCTTCCAACGAAGTGAGTTTTAATTCCTGCAGTCGCTCCTCGTAGCTCATACCTCTCAGCTCGGGTACTAGTCTGTGGCAAACCTTGAACTTTCCAGTTTAGTCTTAGCTTGACTAGAATAGGGACTCCATGCTGGAGCCGCATACTCCGGATTGGTCTGACATATGTGGTATATAATGTTCTGAAAGATTCTTACACAGGTTTCTAAAGGACGTTCTTATGTAGCCAACCTGGCATAGGCTCTGATGTTTATCCTCTTGATAGACTTCAGGGGAGGTCTGGCGTGATATCAACCCCCAGGTCTTTCTCTCTCTCTGACTCTTGAAGTATTTCACTCCAAATGATACCTTGTATCTGGTCTCCGCTTCCTACCCTATCTTCATTACATTACATTTGCTTGGGTTAAACCTCCTAAAGCCATTTGT
>WNGS01109635.1:9537937-9553702 GCA_020271785.1 Procambarus virginalis | reverse complement strand
CTCTTAAAACATTTTAGTTCCTTACTTTTACGACCGAAAGCTCCGGCATTTGTAGCACCCATAACCTAACCAACACGGTGTGGCCACTAACATAGTGTGGCCACTAACACAGTGTGGCCACTAACACAGTATGGCCACCAACAAATATGGCCACTAACACAATATGGCCACTAACACAGTATGCCACCAACACAGTGTGGCCACCACACAGTATGGCCACTACACAGTATGGCCACCACACAATATGGCCACTAACACAATATGGCCACTAACACAGTATGGCCACCAACACAGTGTGGCCACCAACCCAGTATGGCCACTACACAGTATGGCCACCAACACAGTGTGGCCACAACACAGTATGGCCACTAACACAGTATGGCCACCAACACAGTGTGGCCACCAAACAGTATGGCCACTAACACAGTATGGCCACCAACAAGTATGGCCACTAACACAGTATGGCCACCAACACAGTGTGGCCACCAACACAGTATGGCCACCAACACAGTATGGCCACTAACACAGTATGGCCACCAACACAGTGTGGCCACCAACACAGTATGGCCACTAACACAGTATGGCCACCAACACAGTATGGCCACTAACACAGTATGGCCACCAACACAGTGTGGCCACCAACACAGTATGGCCACTAACACAGTATGGCCACCAACACAGTATGGCCACTAACACAATATGGCCACTAACACAGTATGGCCACCAACACAGTGTGGCCACCAACACAGTATGGCCACTAACACAGTATGGCCACCAACACAGTATGGCCACTAACACAATATGGCCACTAACACAATATGGCCACTAACACAGTATGGCCACCAACACAGTATGGCCACTAACACAATATGGCCACTAACACAGTATGGCCACCAACACAGTATGGCCACTAACACAGTGTGGCCACCACAGTGTATCCACCAACACAGTGTGGCCACCAACAGTGTATCCACCAACACAGTGTGGCCACCAACACAGTGTGGCCACCAACAGTGTATCCACCAACACAGTGTGGCCACCAACACAGTGTGGCCACCAACAGTGTATCCACCAACACAGTGTGGCCACCAACACAGTGTGGCCACCAACAGTGTATCCACCAACACAGTGTATCCACCAACACAGTGTGGCCACCAACAGTGTATCCACCAACACAGTGTGGCCACCAACAGTGTATCCACCAACACAGTGTGGCCACCAACACAGTGTGGCCACCAACAGTGTATCCACCAACACAGTGTGGCCACCAACACAGTGTGGCCACAAACAGTGTATCCACCAACACAGTGTGGCCACCAACACAGTGTGGCCACCAACAGTGTATCCACCAACACAGTGTGGCCACCAACACAGTGTGGCCACCAACAGTGTATCCACCAACACAGTGTGGCCACCAACACAGTGTGGCCACCAACAGTGTATCCACCAACACAGTGTGGCCACCAACACAGTGTGGCCACCAACAGTGTATCCACCAACACAGTGTGGCCACCAACACAGTGTGGCCACCAACAGTGTATCCACCAACACAGTGTGGCCACCAACACAGTGTGGCCACCAACAGTGTATCCACCAACACAGTGTGGCCACCAACACAGTGTGGCCACCAACACAGTGTGGCCACCAACAGTGTATCCACCAACACAGTGTGGCCACCAACACAGTGTGGCCACCAACAGTGTGGCCACCAACACAGTGTGGCCACCAACAGTGTATCCACCAACACAGTGTGGCCACCAACACAGTATGGCCACCAACACAGTATGGCCACTAACACAGTATGGCCACTAACACAATATGGCCACTAACACAGTATGGCCACCAACACTGCATGGCCACTAGCACAGTGTGGCCACTAACACAGTGTATCCACCAACACAGTGTGGCCACTAACACAGTGTGGCCACCAACACAGTGTGGCCACTAACACAGTGTATCCACCAACACAGTGTGGCAAACACACTGTGTCACCAAACACTCATTAGCTTCAGTTAACGTTTATCCACCAGAACGAAATACAAATTATTTAACACCAAATAAAATACCTGTGCTGCTCACAGCCAGACAGGTGATCGAGATCACCGTAAACAATGTTAATCTACACAATTACATCACTGAAACTAATCCACTATAAACTTTGATTATAATCCGTGAGATTCAGAGTCAAAAACTAAATAAATATATATATATATACAAGCATTAGTACTGATCCAGCAGACTCACTGGCATTAATCCAACCTAAACACTGACACAAATGTTTTGTAATCGTGGATAATATCCAGGAAACACCCGTGGACCGCCACGAGCGACTGAGTACAGGTTACAACAGATTATCCCCCACCGACCGAACCACTGACTGCAATCCTTCATAAAGACTGTAACAAATGATTATATATGGTGATATTAAAAAAAAAACTACTGTCAACAGTGTTCCAGAACTACTGACACCATTGTGCCAGAACTACTCAGGACAGTGTTCCAGAATGACAACATTATGCCAGAACTACTGACACCATTGTGCCAGAACTACTCAGGACAGTGTTCCAGAATGACAACGTTATGCCAGAACTACTGAAAACAGTGTGCCAAAACTACTAACAACAGTGGTCCTGAACTACTGACAAGTGTCTGTTGACAATTGCTGCAATTATCAGTATCTACTGAGAGCAGTCGTCATATTTATCTACCACAAACCCACAGTTGTGGACTTGTGCTAGATAAATGGCTCCTGAAAATCCCTCCAGGCACGAGGAACATAACAGAGACTGTGAGTGGGGACAGGAAGCCAGGAGGACGGTGAACGGTAGATGGAAGACAACGCCAGGAGTCTCAGTAGATGAAGGGCTTGGAGTGGACGGAACACCAGCGTTCATGCAAGAGGCACAAGTAACTTCATTAAGAAGTAACTTCATTAAGAAGTAACTTCATTAAGACTTAACTTCATAAAGAAGTAACTTTATTAAGACGTAACTTCAACAACACCAATAGCATGTATCATATTGGCAAACATAAGTTGTATATTTAGAAGCCTAAAATAGGTAATTCATATAAATTAATTAACAGTAGTTAATAGTAAAATAGTAATTATTCAGAGCACTATACACAGCTGATGCCAGCCAAGTCCACGACCATATGGTGCTCCAGAAGTAAGTTCCGGCCTTGAGAGGTATAAAATAAATGTTATAGAAGACTTTACACGGAACTGGTACCGGAAACAAGAGAGACGAGGCATAAGTACCAGACTGAAGATTAAGAACACCAAGTTCCACCTACAGAATGGGGCCCAAGAGCGAGAGCTCGCCCCCCCCAGGGAGGTAAATTAGGCAACAATAGCCAGGTGAGGACATGGGGCTCACAGAGCATGTCCAAAGGTTATTTATTCTCTTGTTCCCTCTCCTCGTAATGGCCACCGCGTGCATGTTTCCTAATGAAGGCGAGTATAGTGCGTGCCTTTGTCCCCTCACCCGAGTCCCCCTTCCTGCTCCACTGCCAGGTGTCCCCTCAGTGTTCCACTATCATGTAAGGTGTGTCCCCTCAGTGTTCCACTACCATGTAAGGTGTGTCCCCTCAGTGTTCCACTACCATGTAAGGTGTGTCCCCTCAGTGTTCCACTATCATGTAAGGTGTGTCCCCTCAGTGTTCCACTACCATGTAAGGTGTGTCCCCTCAGTGTTCCACTATCATGTAAGGTGTGTCCCCTCAGTGTTCCACTATCATGTAAGGTGTGTCCCCTCAGTGTTCCACTACCATGTAAGGTGTGTGTCCCCTCAGTGTTCCACTACCATGTAAGGTGTGTCCCCTCACTGTTCCACTACCATTTAAGGTGTCCCATGAGTGTTCCACTACCATGTAATAACTGTGGTCACCAACTGTGAACTCTCGCTCACTATACAACTGTGAACGCTCATTTACTCTTCAGCTATGATCACTCCAGTATTGTACACCTGTGAACTCTGCCCTTTCACGCAGCTGTGAACTCTGCCTTGGTATACAGGTGTAAACTCTGCCTTAGTATACAGTTGTAAACTCTGCCTTAGTATACAGGTATGAACGCTCCATGGACATGCGATGACACCAAACACGTTTCAGGACGCCTGACGTAAATGAGGTAAATGTAATGTTTAACCACTGAATAACAACGTTAAGGCCACGGACCTGGTTCATCCTGTTCCAGCAGGCTATAACTGCTCAACAAGACTGGTTACACGTGGATCAGTTAGCCTCACAATACACTCCGTTCTTGCGGTTTTTGCTACTCTGCATAAATAAAAATATAGAACCCCTTTTATTCCCCCTTCTGGGAGTAAGCTAAGGGAGCCAAGTGGCCCACCTAGGGACTGCCAGCCCCAGCAGGCACACCTGAAGGGTACAGGGACTGGGTACAGTGTTACAGTGTTAGGATGGTGTGTACACCTGGCCCACCCGTCCTCAGGTCTGGCTCGTAGAGGCTCGGGCGTCTCCAGAGACCCACTCCTCAGTTGGAACACACTGAGTAATACAAATAGGTTTGTTCTCGTATATAAATTAATATTATGCAGCAAAATTTCATTGTATAGTTAGTCGAACGTTAGGTTAGGTGTTTAGGTTCTGTTGGCGATTATATTTGTAGTACGTGGGTGAAGCAGTTACAGTCTTGCGATTGCGGGCAAAAGATTGGCAGAAGATGCATTCTCTCTGTCGGTGTTCATCTGCGATTGCGGGCAGAGGACGTATAGGCAGCACTGCTGGATAAGAGTACCGTACATGATTAGCTGTGTGTCGTGTGTACACCGTTTTTCACTCATAAACAGGGGGAGGGGTGGCGGCTGGAATAACGAGCATTTGGCCTTTGTTGATGAGGACAGGCTGGATATATTCCATTATGTCTCCCCAGGCGATTGTCTTGGCAATTCAGCTGTGCCCTGTTGTTACCAACCACCGGTAGTACATATCAGCGATAACATAGCTAACAGCGTGAATTGGTTCCTCAATGTTAAATCGCACGAATTTATATTGTGGTCAAGGATATGTAAGATGGAATTATCTGTAGTGAGCCCTAAGCCAGTATAACTGTGTGTGGCACTCTGGAGTGATACAAGGACCAGTAACTGGCGTGTGATGACGAAGTGAAGGAATGTAAACTATCCATTTGAACCCTCGAGGATCGATCGTTAAGTGCCACTCGGTTTTATTTATGATTTGAAAAGGTTGATCTTCGAAAAAGAATGATCACAATACTCAGGACAGTTCTGTGGTTTAGTGAGTGAAGCATCAGAGTGGTGCCTCAATAACCGTCCTCTCTTAGATCCTCTTTGTAAGGACTCTTGCAGCTTTCACTCTTGCAGTTTTCACTCACAAGTTCACTCACAAGTTTACTCACAAGTTCACTCACAGGTTTACTCACAAGTTCACTCACAAGTTCACTCACAGGTTCACTCACAAGTTCACTCGCAGGTTCACTCACAAGTATCGTGCACAGACTCGGAGCCTGGCAGAGACCACATCCTGCTCACACTCGTGGCTCTAGAGGGAACACAGTGCTATGCACCAACACTGAACATCTGTCATCATGTCACAATCACAAAGTTACCAACAACACTATGCGACCCCTGGCCACAAAATAATGTATACAGTTACAATTATAAGAACTATGATAAATATCACTTCAGCTGGTCCCTTTGTCAGCTGATAAAGTTCATAACTTAACAAATAAATGTCACAACTCACACTCTATGACACAAATACACACACACACACACAATGGCTGCATATCAATACTGACCGCCCGTAATACTAAATCTTCAACATTCGACGAAGTATATTTCATAAATTAGCAAATAAATATGTCACTGCTTTCACTCCCTGACTCAGCAAACCCAATTACATCACAAACAAACTTTTTAACAATCTGAAATAGTAAACTTTAACACTAAATCCAACATCAGTTTATCCACAGCAACGTTTGGTGTGGATAAACTAACCACACATCGTCTGGTGTGGATAAACACTTACCCACACCACACATGAAGGAAATATCTTATGTAAACTGTTAACCTTCGAATTATCTCTGCGATTTATCTTCGTAAATTTATAAAGTGGTAATTATTGTAGTCATTGTATTTGTAAGTGTGTTCAATATTTTGTGGCCAATAGTTAAGTGTTGTTGATAACTTTGTGACTGTGATGTTATGACAGACGGTGGTGGCGCCACCTCTCTGAACTCTTGAACACTGGTAGGTTTACCTCTTGCTTTATGGCAGTCCGGCTCAGACCTCAACAGCGGCAGAGTTGCAGGCCTATTGTGTCATGCAGACTGCCTCGTATAGTCGTCATGTCGCTGCAAGAGTCTGACGTGGCTCCTGTAAGATTCTGGCGTGGCTCCTGTAAGATTCTGGCGTGGCTCCTGTAAGATTCTGGCGTGGCTCCTGTAAGATCCTGTAATGTCGGCTAATGCTGAGGCTTCCTCAGGTGTTACTAGGGGGTGTTTCCCCTCGGTGTTCGTACGAGTCCTCCAGTGTTCGTGGGGGGGGGAGGGGGAAGATAAGCAATTGGTGTTGCACTCTCCTCTTTTTTGTTGACTTGTTGCAGACTTCGCCATTTATTGCCTGGCTCTACTGTGCTGTGATCATGTTTATGACACTCTGGGGTTTGATTCTGTTATTACACTAATATATATTGGTTGTGTTTTTATTACTGTCTTGTCTTTGTACTTCCCTGTTTCTCTCTCTCTCTCTCTCTCTCTACTCGCCTCCCCCCTAATTATTGCCTTATTGCACTCTCTTCATGTATTGCACTTTCTTCGTTCACTCCGTTCCTTTGTGGTCTGAAGTGCTGCTCGGCGGAATTTTATTGTTTCTCAAGCACTGAACACTTGTCCTCGTGTTGAGGTGCATACTTGCTTCTTTGTCCCAGCACTTGGCACTCGTACTGTGAGTGCATACTTGCTTCTTTGTCCAAGCACTTGGCACTCGTACTGAGTGCATACTTGCTTCTTTGTCCAAGCACTGGGCACTCGTACTGTGTGCCTACTTGCTTCTTTGTCCAAGCACTGGGCACTCGTACTGTGTGCATACTTGCTTCTTTGTCCAAGCACTGGGCACTCGTACTGTGTGCATACTTGCTTCTTTGTCCAAGCACTTGGCACTCGTACTGTGAGTGAATACGCCCTTATTTGTTTAGCACTAGACACTCGCACTTGTACTAGAACTTAACACACTCTCCTTCATCCTTTCTGGGAACTAACTTTCTGACCCCTGTTTACTTCCAGCTTATCTCCATATTCTAACTTTTTTACCTTTTTCTTAAGGACACTTTGATATACTTTATTTTCCTAAAGACAATTCCCCGTTTCCTTCCAAGACTCACCTTCTTAACTTCCCCCTCAACATTTTTTTTTCTCCTCTAACTCTTCTTGAAGAGTTTCTTACTTGTTGTTGCCCCGGGGGACATTTTCTTTCCCTCACTACCTAAGGAACTTTTACTGCTTAATGAAAGCAGTGTTCGTAGATTTTCTGTATCTTTGCGAAGATGCTTTCCTAGAATTTCTACCTATTTTTTTGTACACATTTCCCCTCCTAAACATCTTTCCTTCCTTGTATTTCCCTCCATCTAATTTCCTTCTCGTCTCTTCCTACAAGTCTTGCTCTCCTCCCTGTCTTTCCTCCCTACCATCTCTGTCGACCCCCCTCCCCCTGAGTTCTTCACGAGACAGTCCTGTCAGTTACTGGACGGCCAATACCTTCCTGGTCTCCTCCGCCTGCGCGCGCCCGCCACAAAATCTCACTATAAATCCAACGCGAGGGGAAATTCAAGCCAATGACTCTCCCCTCAGTCGTCGACTCTTGAGCGTCTAATTATACTTCCCCTCTGTAACACCGGCCAATTAAGGTCATCCTCCCGGCTCTCGGTCCCTCCTCAAGCGTCAATTTCCACCTATAATTGGACTGGGTGACCTTTGGTAACTTGGTTCTTGTTGTTCCTCATTATTGACCTTTCTTCCTGACTATGTGGGGAACTAATTGTTCATGTATACTTTGGGGTATATTGGAGTATATATGAGGAGTATATATACTTAGTACAGGATGTATAATGTTTTAATATATAATGCATTTAATAAGAAAAAGTGCAATTCTACATAATTATAAACTACGAAATATTTCTTATATAGTTTTTTTTTGAAGATAAACTATGATAAATAATCGTATTGATTGTTGCTTCAATGATGATTGCTCTTTAGTCTGATTTGTTTTCTCCTGTTTGTGTGTGTGTGTGTGTATATACATGTAGGTATAGGTATCTATATACCTACTGATGCTTGTGGGGGAGTGAGCTGCAGTTCCTGGGCTCGCCATTCAACTCTCTATTGCCAGATACTTCCACACCAGGCTCTCTCTCTCTCTCTCGTGGTGTAGCTGTTGTTGTTGTTGTTTTAGATTCAGCTACTGGGAACACACAAGTTCCAAGCAGCACGGGCTATGGTGAGCCCGTGAACCTGGCACAGGAGGTGGGCGGTGACTGGAAGTGTATTATATTCACATTTGAGTCAGTCCGTGGAGGTGGCCTCCATTTGCTGCTCCGCCAGCTTGATACACCTGTTCAGCTCTCATATACAGAAGGAAGGCTTGCATGTATTCATACGACTTGCCAGTTCTTACAGCTTCCATCACTGTGCTGTCGTTCTCCTACCTACTTCTCCATTTTGGGATCCGGTCCCTTCCAGTCCATCACATTTCTATAGTGATTAAGATTCAGTTAAGTTCGTGTGTACTGGCACTGTACTTCCCTTGAGTGCTCGTGCCAGTCTTGAGAGGTATCTGGACTCTTCAAGAGTCTTTGATGGAGCAAAACAAGAAGGGGTGTTGACCGTGGTCCGGCACCTACTAGTGTCGCTCGCTCACAGGTGGAGTGTTATATCTTCTGTGGTGCATTACGTCATAGTCATGGAGGCTGACATGATGTCTGTTGGTTGTGCCCAAGTTGCTCATGTCACTCAGACTTTTGCTTCTGGTTGATACGTTCGTGTAATGACTATCTCCCAGTGTCTTAACCATTTTGTAGTTACCACCTCCACTGTAGTGTGCAGTTTTCCTTTTTCCTTCTCTTCATTTCCCATGCCCATTACACTGCATTTGTTCAGGTCTAAGTTCACTAGCCACTTATTTGACCAGTGTTTATTGCTGGATAAAGTCTTCTTGAAGTATATGGCTGTCTTCCTATGTAATTTTTCTTCTCGTCGGCCTACACCGTGCAGGAAGATGTCTGCTTCATTAGTAATATCTTCCCCTTTGTTCATGTGGGCCCTAGAGTGTGCATCCTTTCCGTTTTTTATTATTTTTTTCTAATTTATAATGAATCTCTCTGTGGACTCATCTATTTATTCCACATTCGCTGCAGGTTTCCTTTTGGTGAACTAAGTCTTCCAGTCAGCCCCATCCCCCCCCATCCCTTCTCCAGGCTTTACCTTACTATCTGCTCTCCTTTCGTCCGTGTTCCAGCCAATCCTCCAGTTATTTAGTCTTGTACTTTTAACTCTAATTGTATTCAAAGACCACGCCACTGTNTCATTATCAAGCAGAAGCTTTAGACCTATCATAAGGTTGATTTAAACATTCTATCATCTTCGATGTTTGGTACATATAATTCTGTCCGCATATTGAGAACGTAGTTGGTTACTGGACAACTAAGTATTGTTCTGAGGGCTTCATTTTGGATTTTTCTAATCTATCAGTATTTTTGCCATGACGTAGGACCTCAGGCCGGTGCATGGTAGTCTATCAGAGATCTTATATATACTAGATACATCATTTTTTTCTATTCTAATATTAATACCGTATTGTAACGGTACAGTGGGTACAGCCCCACTGTTGTGGGTGTGTACCCACTGCTCCCGTTGCAGTTCTGAGAGCCTCGATTCTGTCTTACATTGTTGATGTAATTTTTTGACTGGAGTGAAGGTACAATGTCTAAGACACCAAGGTACAAGGAACTGAGACACCAGTTTTTTTTAAGGAGACAATCTATTGGTAGGTTATCAACCTTAGTGTTTG
The DNA here is from genome assembly GCA_020271785.1 of Procambarus virginalis. NCBI lineage: Eukaryota > Metazoa > Arthropoda > Malacostraca > Decapoda > Cambaridae > Procambarus > Procambarus virginalis. The sequence goes on along the minus strand of WNGS01109635.1, from coordinate 9,543,656 downwards.
CGGTCCACGTATGTGATTGCCAATTTGTCTGTTAGATACCTTTATTTTTGCGGCGTTGATTACAAGACCAAGGCTCTCACAAGCTGTAGGTAAGCAATTTAAGATTATTTGCATTTCGCGGAGGGTTTTAGTATGCGCAAGGATATCATCTGCATAGCTAATAGAAATTTTTTAGAACAAGTTGTGATCGAGATAAGCCAGGCGTTGATTAAAACATTAAATTATTGCGGGGTTTACTACTCTCCCCCCCCCTTGTGGGGTGTCTAGTTGTATTAATTTAGTTTCACGTTTATAGCTTGTAACTATGTAAGTGGCTTCCGGGTGGTAAGAACCTTGTTATCATTGTATCAGTTGACCACCTATATCCATTCTAGCTAATTCATACAAATTGCTAATTCACTTTCCTGTTAGCATTATCAAATGCATTTTTCAGATCAAGAAATGTTGCGTATTTGTGACTTATATCTCCCCATGGACAGTGAAAAAGGTTGTGGTACAGTTGTGTGCACATTGTATATGTGTGCAGCCACTGATGTCAGGTGACATGTGCTCTTTAACTCTATACATAAATGAGAGCATTTCTATCTTCGGACTTCGCACGCAATTTCTCCCTACTTCTAGTTGGTAGCATTTCAAGCTGGAGACTTGAGCCCATTTTGTAATTAGCTGGTTGGCTGTGTGTAGCAGTTTTGGATGCGAAACTTGTTTATTTTTTTTGCCAATAATTTTGTTTATGCCTTTCCAGGCTTTGCTCAGGGGAGTGTGCAGGTTAACTCCACTAACAAAACCCCCTCCCATTAATTTTGTCTAAGTTCAGTCATTCTCTCCCTAACTGCTTTAAGCGCGGCTTGAGAAAGTTTCAATATTTGAGGTGTTCCAAGGTTCTTGTATGCTTCACCTGTTTGTCTAGTAATTGATGTAAGTTCTCTCAGTTTAGGGTCATCAAGGTACTGGTTTTGTCTAACTTGCTTGTCGTTACTACTTTTCTTTTTGGTTGAGGCAATAATTTTGATGGCCTCGTCAAGCTCGGTTTTAAGATCATAATTTTTTGTTTCCGTTTTCAGGCTCATAATTTTTATACCAGTTTTCAATATAGTATACATTGAAATATATAAACATATATATTATATATGCAAACAAGCCTGAATGGTCCCCAGGACTATATGCGACTGAAATGTCGCTATATGTATATGTACACTATATGTATATTATATATATAGGATGGTACCACCTCTGGTGCAATTATAGGGACCCACGACCTTAGAGAAGGGAACACAGAGCATTCAGGGAAAAACTTGCCATTTAACTCTGAATACATAAGAGTGTTCGCTTCTCCTACCACCCCCCTTTATATATATATATATATATATATATATATATATATATATATATATATATATATATATATATATATACATAATATTTATGTAATATACATTCATTGTAACTGTCTTCTTGATGTTAAACGACATCTTCAAAGCTTAGTACCAGGTAAGACAACATTAGAGACATGATGTTATCTGTTATTGCTAAATGGTCAGACATTAGGTCATCCACACTGTTAGTCTGACAAGTTGTGTATGACAGGTTAAAGCCAATACACTTATCCCTCACTCTCCTCAATATATTTTGCGTTGGCTCATTCATACCGATAATCTGACCATCACCATATGCATCGAGAACCGAGGAAACTTTCAATTAACGTTTTTCATAACGTTTTGAAACATTGTGAGAATTTCCTGCCCACCAAACCTTTCAGAGGACCCTTAACTTACTGTTGTTGAAAAAAAAAATCCCAAATCTATTATTTTTTTCATTTTCAAATTACGTCCACTTTCGGCCAAACGGGTAAACGACCAAAAGCGACGTTATTTTTAAGAGGACAGGTTGGAAAATGAACTGATCCCGTTTTGTGCTCAGCACTGAAGTCACTGATTAGGATGATAAGATCATGATGAAGAAAGTCTGGTATGTGTGTGTATACTGGAGGAGGTCAGTAGGTGTTTAAAACATTAAGTGTTAAGCTGCTAACGTGTAGCCAGATAACATGATATCTTCGATCAACAACCGATGTCGTTGTTAGGCGTAGAGGCGCTCATGTACCAGTGAATTTTTAACATGAAGTGTTTTTTTTATATATATATAATCTGGAATTATAACATTTGTAATGTGGGAAATTTTGCGGTGTTTTACCAGCAAGATTCGGGCCTTCTTGCAGGCAGACAATATCCATGTCTTCAGTCATTACCTTGTGATGGAGGTTGGTATAACGTTTCCTGAGAGAAGCAATATGTTCCAACTGAGAATCTTGATGACTCTAAACTTTTCTATGTTAGTGTTGGTGGCCGCCAGTGTCCCTTACTTTTATTTATACTCTTGTGTGTTTTTACGAAGTTTATGGCGCTCTGATATTGTACATAATGCCATTTTATGTTTTTTTTGCCCCCCCCCCTATTAGGTCAACCTATCGTCTGGCAGCACACACCTGAAACACCTTCCTGGGACGAGCCAATCAGAGCTTGGGTGATCATAGAACTCCGAGTAGATCCCCACCAACACTCCCGGCTGGAGTGTGTGTTTGTGTGGGGGGGCGAGGGTGGGGGTGTCAGGCGGGGTGCACTCTGCTGGGGTGAGCGCGGGGCTCAGGCCAGCAGGTATGGCGGGCGCTCATTTAATACTCATAAAGATTCTTGAAGACTTAATATCATTGCCTTTTGTTGCGAGATTTCCTTCCTTTGTTCCGTTATTTGTGAACTGAGTTTTTCCACGGTTTTCCTTTGTTTTTTTTCCCACAGTTTCTAAAGTTCTGTTGTTTTGTTTGCCTGATTCGGGACCCGTGGAGCAGCTTGTGTTGCTAGAGATTGTTCCCGTGTGGCATTGGTGGCCGATTGTAGTGTTGGGATTGTTGGTTGGCGAGAGGGAACTATGGCTTGGTGATTGTTGGGGGTCGTGAGGCACGTCGTTGTCTCGTGCCCCTTGTGGGTATACCCCAGGGTATACCCACGAGGGTATACCCCAGGGTATCCCGTCTGGAGGGGGAGCTCGGCACAGGTGTCACGCCAGGCGGGGTCACACTTGGTACACTCCGTCCACAGGACACGTGGTACATTCCGTCCACAGGACACGTGGTACACTCCGTCCACAGGACACGTGGTACACTCCGTCCACAGGACACGTGGTACACTCCGTCCACAGGACACGTGGTACACTCCGTCCACAGGACACGTGGTACACTCCGTCCACAAGACACGTGGTACACTCCGTCCACAGGACACGTGGTACACTCCGTCCACAGGACACGTGGTACACTCCGTCCACAGGACACTTGGTACACTCCGTCCACAGGACACGTGGTACACTCCGTCCACAGGACACTTGGTACACTCCGTCCACAGGACACGTGGTACACTCCGTCCATAGGACACTTGGTACACTTGCAAATGTTTCAACATTTACCGCTCCTGTATTGCACACAGATGTTGCGTGCCATTTTTGCTCGAGTAGCCACACCGCTCGTCATTGTTGCAACACGATTGCACCGTTGGCACTTGCAACACCTGCACCTAGGAGGGTGATAAGCCACCATTGTGAGCTGCCGGAAAACATTCGGGAGAGTAAATCTGTCCGGCGGCGCCTGATCGTCGCTGTGGTCCGGTGAGCGGGAAATGTCCTCTCTGACGTTTCTTCCTTTCGCATGAATAATGTGCTCGTGATGTTCTAAGAGTGTGTGGTGCTGGTGAGAGTCAGGTCCAACAATGTTGATGGTTGTCAGGTAGGTACGAGGGGGGGGGGGTAGGGGAGGGAGGAGGGGTAGGAAATGGACATTTTTATACCTGGCAACTTATTGGTACAAAAGTCTTGTACCGTCTACTCGGTATTGTTCGCGCGGACATAGTTTCTAAGTCTTCTTGAAAAAAAAAATAAAAATACCCACCACAGGGAGTGTCTTGCCTGCCTCAGCTAACCTTGTATATTTCGTTGCAGTGTGTGTGTCCTGGGGGGGAAATGCAGGTTCATTCTTTTTCACAACATTTTTCTCACTAATTGAATGTTTGGCGCCTCGGTTCTTTCTAGCATTCCTGGTCCCAACAACTGTCCAGTTGTGAGGATTTTCGTCACTACAGGGTTCAGAGAAGCTATTATGTGACTACTGTGAGGGGATACCAGCTTGTACCTGCCTCTTCAGTACCTGATGATGTATCAGGGTTAAAGGTGTTGTGGCTGCTGAGGTGAGAGTCTATTGTGGCAACGCCAGGTGTCTTCCCGCCAGGTGCTGGGGAGGCAGTCGCCATGCCCCCAGAAGCGCCTATACATGGTGTTCACAGCTGCACACACAGCATGTACCACACAGCTTCACTTCCGTAGCTGGGACCTCTCACACAACAGCACCAGGGGCTGCCAATCATAATGCAGGATCAGAAGGAATAATTCGGATACGTTACCTGCGTATGGCTGTGATATGACTCTTGGTGCCCCGCCTTCATGCCTCACTCCCTCCCCCACAGTCTCTGATAGGTAAGCAGTTTTCAAGGTCACACTCCGATCTGGCTTACGCGCCAAACGTAACTTCCAGGGCACCAGGGCAACGTTTTAATGTGCTCGACTCGTATTTCGAGTCCAGTGGAATGAACAGAAACATACACGGGCAACATACCGTTGTATTAAGAGCAAGAAGAGACGTGTATGTTATGTGGGTGGTCGTACAGGTGCGCCTCGTACAGGTGCGTCTGGCACAGGTGCGCCTGGCACAGGTGAAGCCAAATCGAGACTTCACATGGATCCCTAAAGACCTGAAGTCGTAAACGTGCCTGTTGTTCAGACTTTAGATACACCTTAAAAACGCCTCAAATCAAATCCGGATTTTTGCCCAAAACCACAAATTCCGGATTTGGCTTCGTTCCCTCTACTCTCTCGCTCTCTTCCTCTGTCTTAATCCTCCTCATAATTGTTGGATCATCAGCAAAGAATGAATGGAACGAGTCTGTTCCCTCTGAAAATCATTACAGAGAGAAACCTCGCCAGTCTGATATCTATTTGTGAGAGATAGGTTAGAGGGAGGAAGAGAGTGCGTGTGAGAGGTAGGGGTGACTGAGAGAGGGAATGTGAGAGATAAGGGCGAGGGAGAGAGAAAGAGGAAGGCATGAGAGACAGCGTGGGTGGGTAGAGGGGGGAGGTGTTGAGACAGATCAATATGGGTTGCTCTCTAAGTGGTCTTGCCCCCCCCCTTGTCTCTCCCCCTCATTCGGGCTCCGTTATCGGACTCAACTTTCACTATGACACCGGCACCATCACTTTACTTTAACGACCCGGTAACAATGGTCATTGATCACTGCTGTTGTGTGGGGAGGTGGGCGTATAACCTGGCGCGCCGGAGGGCCCCCCCCCACACGCCCGCACGCCTCACAAAACTCACCACTTTCAGAGAAGGGCGGTAATGAGGAACATTGTGCTAGGCGCCGTGACCGCGTGAGTGACTCGCGCGCGAGTGATTGAGAATGATTCATGAGGGATACTTCTACTTACGATGTAGCCTAATGTGTGGCGTGGATACTGTTAAAACATTAGGGAATGTTGGGAGTAGGACGTGTAGGGTGGTTACCGTTAGCTCCCGTTGAACAGTAGGAGTGAAGGGCGGTGGACATTAGCTACCGTTGTTCACTTGTAGTGAGAGCTGGAGGAGCTTGTGGTATATATATATATATATATATATATATATATA
>WNGS01109635.1:9443693-9457840 GCA_020271785.1 Procambarus virginalis | reverse complement strand
CTAGGGTATAGAGACAGATATTTTTAAAACCTATAGTATTCGGGAGAGATTCTGGCGGAGGTCGGACGTTAGTTCTGGGGCTCGCCTCTAAATGTCTACGTTGTAGATTTGTAACTATTCATCCAAAGCCATAATAATTAAAATAGTTATTGTCGGGGTTAATGTCAGTTAATAGGATTTAGCTTTTCTAGCTCCCAGGACCCAGGATTCATCGTTGTAAGTTTCGTAAGTATTTGATTATAATTAATCCAAATTGATAAATTTGAATGTAAGAACAGTGAACAAGATGTTAGTTCTTGGGCTCCGGCTGTAGTCTGCGTCCAAGTCATAGTTCCATCTCTATTGTTTGACACAGCGTACGTCGCACCAGAATTTTATAGGTAAGAGGACTTTGGTTGCTATAATTTGTAATGTGCAGCGAGGACAAGTGTCCAGTGATCTTATATATTGATGCTTAAATACATTAATTAATCATGCATATAGTGATTATGAAGTGATATTAAGAATAAGATGAAATAGCATATGCATAATCACTTGTGCTATAAAAAGAATACTGATATAGTATATGTATATGTATTTGTGTACATGGATGTATATATATATGTACATGTGTATGTAATATTAACAATTGTGTAGCTAGCTTCACAAGATTGTCACTTGCTTTGCTAAACGAACTACGGGGCTTCAGTTCCATGAACCCATTATGTGCCTCTTTAACCCTATACCCACCACCGCCCACGGGATGGGTATGGGGTGCATAACAAAGAAATGAATAACAAATCTATCCTTCAGTAATGTTGACAACAATCACCAAAACAGAAATGCCATTTGTGTTGTCTCCAATATAATTCTATACCATTTGAATATAATTAACATATCTCCACTGCACTCACTAATGTGAATAATTATTATTCACTAATTATTCACTCCGGGAATTTAAAGCTTCACGCCTTTAATGTATAGGTCGTAAACGATCCGATCCAAATATATGAATAATAATCAATAATAATTTATATAATAATAATATAATAATAATAATAATAATAATAATAGGCAAACAATGGGTGTGAGGTCCTGGGCGGGGCTGGTAAATACTGCCGTCCAAGTCTTGAGGAACAGACGGGAACCACATCCTGTCTACGGAGAACCGTCAATAACCCACAAGCGTATTTACAAAATACGTAATAAAATGAAATACGTCAACCCATCTTAAGAGAGTCGATGATTCTGAATATTGTTATCCAGATCCATCGATTTAATCCAATATATTTCTGAACTTAACCAAACACCTCGTCTGGATAGATTTAGTTTCACTGTTTAAGAATCTCACTGCGCTCAACCAAAATGTTTCCGCCAGTTGAGTCACCTCATTATTGAGCACTTTATTAAGGGCGAGCGTGTCTCAATGTTGCCTTAACGTTGATTCAACGGTGCCTCAACGTTGATTCAACGGTGCCACAACGTTGCCTCAACATTGCCACAACGTTGCCACAACAGTGCCACAACGTTGCCTCAACATTGCCACAACGCATGCCAATAAAGTTGTCATGCGTTGTGTGCTCCGCGAGAGCTTCCCAATGTCAGTAATAATATTCCGCAACACAACAACACTTGCCAAGTGTTGTCAAGTGCGGAATAATATTATTATATTCAAGTGCATGAATATCACCATGTTGTCAAGTGCTCAACATGGTGGGCTTAGTGCACTTGTTCCTGTTCTGGAGGTGATGGTGTTGTTAACATTATGTTTGTGTGTGTAGTTCCCCCGCGGCGCCTGGCGGTGTACACGGAGCTGGGCGTGGAGGCGCGTAGCATCGTGGGGCCCTTCGCCGAGGGGGACACCCCTCTCTCTCTCTATGTTGGGTATGGTGCAGACATCTTACACTTGTCCACACATGTTACGTATGTTATGTTACACATGTTACATATTGTTATGTTCGTATGTTGTGACAGCAGGTCACCCGAGTGGCAGCCAGGTCTTGGCTCCCGTTACTCAGTCTAACAGATGTCAGTAACCTAAGCTATATGATCCAGGATCCAAAGAGGGAAAACTCTCGTTGGTGATCCATATGTGTGTTCTGCCAGTCGCAGACACGTTTACGCCTGCATTACAAGAGCTCAAGTCTACCCCATGCACACGTTCTTCATGCTCCCCCTCCGTTGGTCTGGTCAGTCCTGACAAGTCAACTGGAACAGTTCTGGAAGCGACCCTGAAGGCGTGAAGCATTGTTGTAGAGTCTCCTGCTGTGTGGAACAAGTGGTGAGCCATCGCCACGTGTGTCTTGGTTAAAGGATATATTGTTATCTGTCATTTAGCTAGCTAGTAAGCACCGCTAGGATTTCGTTTATTTCTGTTACGTTAGAATTTACTAAGAAAATTGACGTAAATTCTTAAAATTTTTCTTTTTCCCTCGTCACCCTGGAAAGGGGAAATTGTGTAAGAAAGACCCCATGTGAATGGTATAACCCAGAGGAGAGAGACAGAAACAGCAGTGGTAAATGTTGAGAAACAGTCTGGAACTTTTACATTTGGAATCCCCGCCAGTATAATAGTTCTGCACATGCGCAGAGCATTATCATAGCAAGAAAGCGTCATCCCCAGAACAGTGTAAACAGCAATATAAATACATGTTTAATAAATACATTCAGTGCTGGAAAATATATAGAAACAATTGTTAAATGTTGGAAAACAGCCTGGAACTTTATAAAACATATAAATGAACTATTGGGAGGAGTGTATGAAACATTATTGGAACCGGGAGACAGCTAGCTAGCTGACAGACAGACAGCTAGACAGCTAGCACATCTGTGCTAGCTAGCTCGTCCACTTGGTCTTGGGTAGGGTTGGAGACCAGTCCGGTGGTCGCTTGTGTGACGCGTGACGGCCTCCTACACTAACGATAAGTGCATTGTACCCCATCCATACTATAGCGGTGCGTCCTCTTTGTATTAGTGATAGGCAGTTTTAAAACTAAGTTTATTTATAGAACCCAATCAATATTTATATTTATTATTATAAGTTTATGTAGGGTGTAGGTGGAATTTTGTGTATGTTTGTAAATATAACATAGGGTGAGATCAATGATTCCAGTTTGAATCTTCTCTATATTTCATAAGTTCTTCACTTGAGATGGAAGTTGAAAAATTAGCTCTCCAAAGTTCATTTTTCAGTTATATGGCCTGGTGCTAAGAGATGCATTTCGTTGAGTCTCAATATTCTCAAAGACAGAGGTGATGGCACATTTGTTGCCATACCGACTGGCATTATTCTCCATACAGGTATTACTCACCTGACTGGGGTATAACGTCTGGGTTCTTCTCATCATAGTCTCGTGATGATGGTGGCGGAGGCGGGATGGCGTCGCTGAAGGTGGTGGGGGACACCTTGGAGTGAGAGGCGGTGGTGGCAGCGTCGTCACGGCTGCCAGTCCCGGGCTCCTGCTGTACGTTGCCCAGCCGGCACTGGACGGCGCCTCTCCTGGCGTAGTGGACTCTCATGACAGCGCAGATGACAATGATCACCAGCAGGAGGCCGCCCACGGCACCCAACACTAATGCTATGATCGGCGTCAGGCTTATGTGATGCGATGACTTGCTCTGAGTAGGCGAGGGTTTGACGGCCGCTGTGACCGCAGGCAGCCATGGACAATATGACCAGGAGAGAGGAGAGAGACTGTCAGCGGTCAATATTTATGTTCAACCCGTCCTCCGACCCAAGTTATAAGTCAAATACTGTCTTGTATAGATTTTAATGTCAGCATTTGACATAGACCTGGCAACCAGTTGACAGGATGAATCTTTAGTGCAGTTTAATGACAAACTTTGAGATGCTCGTATGCAAAAATGTTTTTTTATATTATGGGTTTATGCAAGGCTAGGCAAGGTGTCTTTGGTGACGTTCACATTGAGAGCTGAAAGTGAGCGAAGCAGGTCTTGAGTTATAGCTTTGAATATGGTCATGTGGACTAAATGTCAAATCAAGACAAATGGATTTTAATGTCAATAATTGGTTTATACCTTGTGAATCGAAAGGACATTTATCTCAACGATGGGCTAGTTTCTTGACACATTGGTAGGAAATAGGTAAGCAGCAGCTAACCTCCAGGAATCTTGCTCTTAACAAAGAGTGTCTGGGATAATTTTAGTCTCAAAACTCTTTAAAAACAAATAGAACCCCATGTTGGACATATGTTTCCTAAAACAGCATTTTGTTATTGTTCTATCACCAGTGAACATCTGTGTTGAGAGCTAAAGTTTACACCTGAATGTGAAGCATTTACATCATAAATATCTACCAATTGGCTGCAACAAAATTACCATTTACACGAGTAAAATAGAATAGCCAAATCTACAGAATAAAACCGATCTCAATGCCAGCCAGATTGATCTATCCAAACTACTCCTTAATGTTTCCACTCTCGCCCTGGACTTGTCAACGACGGCAGGACCTCACCTGTGCGTCTCTCAGCCATATCCTTGAGGGTGAACACCTGGAGGCTGACCTCCTCGCTGCCACCCTTCCCATTGGTCGAGTACACAACACCTCGGAAGCCCAGGCCGGCCGGCAGACCTCCCACTGAAAACGTCGGCACCTGCAGCCATGGGAGAGACAGGTGTGTGTCAGTGGTGCAGCATGGGAGAGACAGGTGTGTGTGTCAGTGGTGCAGCATGGGAGAGACAGCTGTGTGTCAGTGGTGCAGCATGGGAGAGACAGCTGTGTCAGTGGTGCAGCATGGGAGAGACAGGTGTGTGTCAGTGGTGCAGCATGGGAGAGACAGCTGTGTGTCAGTGGTGCAGCATGGGAGAGACAGCTGTGTGTCAGTGGTGCAGCATGGAAGAGACAGCTGTGTGTCAGTGGTGCAGCATGGGAGAGACAGGTGTGTGTCAGTGGTGCAGCATGGGAGAGACAGCTGTGTGTCAGTGGTGCAGCATGGGAGAGACAGCTGTGAAGCAAAAACAAAAAAAGCAGGAGGGAGTGGAGGAAATACAGAAGGCAAAGGACAGAGGAAAACCGGAATAGATGTTTCCAGTTTATATCCTCTTCCAGAGGGTATAAACCAGAAATATTTTAAGACATTTCTTTGGGAATGTCTGAAAATATAGATGAATTCTTGTTATAAATAACATGCAAACTCACTGAATTGTGTTTTCAAGTTATATTTAATTCCACCTTTGTGGAGAGAAAAAATACACGTAAAGAGAGAGAGAGAGAGAGAGAAGAGCACTGACCGAGTTGGTGGTGTTGGCGAGGAGGGTCTTGGTGTGTGGCTGGTAGAGCTCCAGGATGAAGGTCTGGGGCAGGCCGCCGTCGAAGCCCGCCACACACCTCACGTTCACCACCTCCACGGACAGGTTATACATGGAGCAGTTGTGCACCGGATCGGGCTTACCTGCCGGTGAAATGCTTCGTTAACGCCACCTGCAGGTGCGAAACTTGCTTAAAGCCACGTTGGGGTGCGAAACTAGGTTAAATCCACGTCGGGGTGCAAAACCTAAAGCCACGTTGGGGTGCGAAATTTGGTTAATGCCACAGGGTTGGGATTACTGGAACAAGACACTTGGTTAAACCAGGAACAAGTAAACATGGCGATTAAGAAATTTGTCACCGAGTTGTCTCGTTATTCAGCATTACAAAAGCTTTATAGAATAACTCACTTTAGTATGAGTCTCTCGTGCGGACGCTATTGTGATCCTGAGTACCTCAGGCATTATATATTCTTTCTGTATCCGCGACTGAATTGCGATGTGTGAAGTCACTTAACAAATCCAGAGTCTCATATTTAGTGATTGTGATGCAGCAATGGAGAACTTGTCGGAGTACTTAGCCGTTTGACGAACACTAATTGTTGAAAAGTATACGGAAAAGAACCAACTACACAGTGGTTGATGTGTATAAGAAGGTGGCAGGATTGTGGAGATGAATAATGAATTGCGTGTAAAAAAAATATTGTTGAGAGATTATGAAGCTAATTTAATGTGTTTATTTAATTACCTTTTTCGTGAGTGGACTGTATATTGATTATTTGGTATTGGACTGTATTCTATAGGTATGTAAATTTTCACACAATTCCACAGTGGGGGGGGGGGTTATAGCGTTAGTATTAATTGGGATAAAGCAGACTTAGTAATGTTCTTATTTAAAATTATTATTAATATTTATTTATTACTTTAATTTGACAATTAATTTCCTACTCTATCCCCTTGTTATTAGTCAATAGATTTAACAGCTTAGCTGTTTAGTATATCCATAATCCAGTGTCTGGAGTGGCGCCATCTGTTTCTCAGGTCCTTGTGTATTCTGGAGGACCTCGAGAAGAACATCAGTAAGGCTTACTGGCCACCGTTCCTGCCGTGTCCGCCCTGCTGCTACCCAGCCTGGTTATGGGCTGCTCCGCGCTATCTTCTCCCGGGAAGCCTTACCTTAAGCTCGCGGGAGGAGAAAAATTGATGGTGAGGAAGAACCAATACATGAAGGGGATCGGGGGGAGGATGAAGGGGGAAAGGGGTGGTTAATCTGTCTAGCATTTTGGAGAAAACGTAAACTTGTAAACGGTGGTAAATTCCCAAGGAAAGATGTTTTAGGAGATAGTGATCATGAGTATAAAGCTATTTGGAACCCCAGGCTAACTCTAAACAAAGAGAGTGTTGGTAAGAAAATACTGCGCATATACAGGAAAATGCAAGATATCTCTGACCGTATATTTATCTCTACAAATTATATAGCGGGCAAGGTATGCCATGAGAGGAGAGCAGATGGAATGTCACAAGCACTAAGCCAAGGCGCAAAGAGTGTCAAGAGATATGAGCCTAAGCCAGTGTGGTGAGAGAGAACATTACCGTGACTGGGGGGCGTGGAGGGGGCGCCACTCACCGGCAGGGAAGACGTGGAACACACAGGGGCGGCGTTGCTGGCCGACAGCGTTGGTGCCCACGCAGAGGAGGGTGCCGTAGTCGAGCTCGGTGTTGGGGGTATAGCTGACCGTCGACCCGGTCTCCCACACTTGGATGTGGTCCTGCCACACACCGCACATTCCTTACTATATGTGCTCAATCCTAATGACTTAGTCTATTGGGCTACTCATGTGCAGGCGATGAGTCACAATAACGTGGCTAAAGTATGTTGACCAGACCACACACTTGAAGGTGAAGGGACGACGACGTTTCGGTCCGTCCTGGACCATTCTCACAATCGACTTGAGAATAGTCCAGGACGGACCGAAACGTCGTCGTCCCTTCACCTTCTAGTGTGTGGCCTGGGCTACTTATGCCCGTGCCACCTCTTGGCTGGCCTAATCTTCAACAATGAATCAGACTTAATCTAACTCACTGCAAAACTCACCAGTTTCAAATTGTTACTGAACTCTGCCATTTAAACCACAAATAATTGACCCTTGCTTTAATAACTTCTGAACACATGATTATTCAATATATCAATTACAAAATGTTGAATGAATTGAAATATATATAAATAAAAATAATAAAAAACTGGTTCTTAACTTATAAATTGTAACATATACAACTGCGTGTGATTAGTGACATTATACAGCATCAGTAATGGTAATGTCTTCTCACAGACATAATAACATGGGATAAAACCCACACTTGTGTATTTTGTGAAATTTATGTAAAGAATTTACACCAAGTCTTTCTCACTCTCCGGAGTGCTTGTCAAGGTCTGAAGGGAAGGGAACTTTCAGGAGAAAGCGCTAAGGCATCACGCCTATATAGCACTGGGAAGGGGTCAGGATAAGGATTTGGGATGGGACGGGGGAAGGAATGGTGCTCAGCCACTGGGACGGTCGGGGATTGAACGCCGACCTGCATGAAGCGAGACCGTCGCTCTACCGTCCAGCCCAAGTGGTTGGACTGTCAAGGTCTGAGTGTGTGGTATAGGACGAGACTTACATCTCAACGGCTAGTCGGCTAGTCTAATCGTTGAGACTAGATTAGATTGAGACAACGGCTTCATTATTTGTCATTGACATATTGAGATCTCGGTCTCATACACACTCAGACCTTGACAAAGCACTCAGGAGAGTGTGAAAGACTTGGTGTAAATCTTTACATAAATTTCACAAATACATAAGTGTGGATTTTTATCCTATTATACAGCATATAAACCTACACATACAATGAACACTGTAATATATTTCTTATAAATACATTACCATTATTAGTAATATATTTTAATATAATATTAATTATTATTAATTTTTATTATGAGCAGCAAATTTGACAATTAGCAATAAAGAAATAACGTGCTGATACAAAATCCGAGTTGGGGAAATGCATCTTGGTGTAAGGAGCAGGTGGTGTAAGGCGGAGTCAGGCTGGGGTGACGACAATCACTATGGTTGTGTCTTGGAAGCGCTTAGGTTATGTGCGCCAGTGATCTTATATTATATGGCGGACCCCTGTAATATGTTCATATAATATGTTCATATCATTCATTTAGATATGTTCATAAAAGCAGGATCCCTCTCCTGACCCCGTGACGCGAAGTTTATAAGCAGTTGTTCAATTAAGTCTTAACATGACTTGTTAAGTCTTAACATGACTTGTTAAGTCTTAACATGACTGTCGTAACATGACTTAACATGTACATGACGTACAGTCATCAGTCGAGAACTCCGATATGCAGTTTTTAAGATTAGATCTCCTTTATGTAGTCTTCCCACGAGTCCTCCATTGTGCAGTCATAATGCAACTACTGTTGTTGTTGTTGATGATGATTTAGGCGCGACGACGATCAAGGGATCGGATGCGCTCCGGCGTACCCGTGCTCCTTAAAGGTACCCTCCACCCACTGCCAAACTTTGTTTATCTCCTCCCTGTAAGTTCTTGATGCTGTAGGAATATACGTTGAAGGGAGCACCATCCTGAAGAGGGGAATCCGCTGTCGTCTGGTCCTCAGAAGGTCCCGCCTCTTTTGCTGCTTCCTGTAGAACCTCTCTGGGTTTCCTCTGTCCTTGGAAAATGACCAAAGTATATCCAAATCCTTCTTGAGTTCGCTGTCAACACTCGTTGACAGCGAACTCACACTTTATTCAGATGCCTGACGAGTAGGGGAGAGATCTCTGTAAGGATGTTGGGTGACAGGACGTATATAAGAGAGAAGAATGCAGGTTAGCATCCTTATAGAATACTTTAGTATGGAGTCTCATTTCTCCGTTCAGGTATCTACAGGTGTCGAGGAAGGGCAGCTCCTCAGGGCTAGATTACCAAATCTAAAGCCAAATTTGGGTTGGACACCATTAGCCCATGTGTGAATATTTTTAGACCTCTACCTCCCCGCGTCCCATTACTCCAAAAATGTCATCAATATATCTGAAGTAGAAGAGTGGGGCCGGGGGATACACCTTGCCTTGTTCCTCGCGAGCTGTGTGCACGGAGACCTCCGCAGTTACAACACTCACACTCGGGTAAGCTTTACGGGAGGTCTTTACGGTAAGCTTTAAGCTTTAAAACACCGAAGTGTGTCCTCTAGGACCTGCATGGCACTGTACCACTCTTGCCCTCTCCAAGGGACGTCTTCGGTGTCTCGTAAGTCGTCTGCAAGTTCTCCTGTGTGTTCCTCAAAGAAAGCTGCTACTTTACGGGCTGCTTCCACCTGGGGTATACTTGGATACAAGTCCGACACATCTAGTGAGAAAAGGTGGACTCCTTTCTGCAATGGTTAGTTACTCATAACTGTTTTGAAGCTCCAGTAACCTAATGTCCTAACTCACCGGAGGAATGTCAACACTCTCGCCGCTGTTGTTGAAGGTCCACTTGAAGGCTATGGGGCTCGGGTGGGCGTCTAGGTGACATGGGATGTTCACCTCCTCGTACCTGGCGGCGCCGTGGTAGGTCATCTGTGGGTTGCGACACACGGGCGCGTCTGCGGGGGTCCAGGAAGACTGTCACACACACACCAAAGTGAATATTTATATAGCACTGATGAAAGGGACAGCTAGGGGTAAAATAGTGCCGTTGTAGTATAGTGGTAAATAGAGATTTGATTAGAAAACGGCATTTTATTTTTTGTTTTAATTCGAGAGGTGGTTAAAGGAGAACGTTTGGAATATTGTGTTTTTTTTATGGAAGATTGAACTGGCTATCATCATTACCCCGCCTCCCGCTTCCAGGAGGCGGGCAGCCAGTTGCCCTGAGAAGATAAGAGAACAATATAGGATACCTTGGCTTCAACATTTTATAATTAACTCCTCTTACGCAGCTCTTTCCATCCTCGGTAATGTCTCGGGGACCACCACACTCACCACCACCACCACACTCACCACCACCACCACACTCACTACCACCACTACACTCACCACCACCACCACACTCACTACCACCACTACACTCACCACCACCACCACACTCACCACCACCACCACACTCACCACCACCACCACACTCACCACCACCACCACACTCACCACCACCACCACACTCACTACCACCACCACACTCACCACCATCGCACTCACCAGCACCACCATCACAGAGAATCAGCACCACCACACCTGGAAGTTATAGCACTACTTCCCTGTATGTTATAACATTACTTCCCTGTAAGTTATGACGATACGTCACTGTACTCTATGACGTAACCGGCTTCTACTTCATGACGTAAAATCGGTATTTTCTTCACTTAAGAAAGAAGCTTACTGTTTGTTTCATAGTTATGAATAAAATGTGTGTTACTGCAAGGAACACATTATAGACTTATTCCCACACACACACACGCAAGATTTCATTATATAATTAATAACATTCGAATAATTAATGTGAAGTGAATGTTTTATAATGTTGATGGTGAGAAAGAAGAGGAAAAACAGAGAGAGAGATACACGAACAAGAGAAAGGTGACTGACACTTGTATACGAATGAAGAGACACAAAGCTGTGACTCACACTTGACCCTTAGTTTGACGGGGTTGGACTGTCCGTCGCCCTCGATGTTGGAGGCGACGCAGTAGTAGCTGCCGGAGGCCGTCCTCGCCACCCTCTGCAGCACCAGACTCTGGTTGCTGATGATCACACCGGCTGACACGTTGTGCTGCAGCTCCTGGCCCTGTAACGAGACAGTGTGAACGCCTCTCAAAGATCGCTCAGGCCAGGCAATATATTGTGTTCATCCATGGATGTATTTTTTTTAATGATAAGGGGAAAATATGATTACTGATTCTCAGTAATTGCTGACCCCGTGTGATGCTGGAGATTAATGTTTGTGAGGGCATCTCCTTAGACCCAAAGCATATCATGGGTGGCAGTGACCACTTCTCTCATGGTGTATATATATATATATATATATATATATATATATATATATATATATATATATATATATATATATATATATAATATATATATATATATACAGTATCCACACCACAATTACTCTGGCCAAAATTGCCAATACATTTTGTCAACACAACTAATTATGTTACACATTGGTAAACAATTTTTTTTACTAAACGGCAGTAACATTTAAACATTAATTTACGGTAGTTTTTAAAATGAACGTTGCTTTAGTTCACTGTTCAACAGTGTGAGTGATTATTGGTGCGTTAGCAGTGACTTACCTCATGGAGCCAGACAATCTTGTAGACCCAGGGGTTGGCCTTGATGGAGCACTCGAAGTACACATCGTCTCCCTCTTCGATGTCGCTCAAATTGAGGTTCCGACCCGGGTACAACGTCGCCATGGGAACGTCTGGCGGGGCAGTAAACGTTAATGGAGAGGAACACGTATCGTACAGGGATATAGATGTAATGTCTCTAACAGGTATAAAGAACACGAGGGTACAGCTGATCTACATATTGTAAAAACACATCAAACTAACATGTTGTGTCGATGTCAACACGAGACTCCAGTGACAAGTCTCACAGGAAGCAATCGAGGGCACATAACGTTTGGTAACGTAAATATATAACAGAGCGAGGTAGGAGCCTTACCTTACCTTGAGGTTACCTTGAGATGATGTCGAGGCTTAGCGTCCCACCGGCGGCCCGATCCTCGACCAGGCCTCCTTCGAACATCCTGCCAGTGTTCTCAGAACGTTTGAACAGTTTGTTTATACGGGGCAAGTTAGCTGTGCAAATGTACAGGCGACGGTCTAGTTGTTCATATGTACAGAGGATGGGTTAGTTGAACAGATATCAAGGAGGCAGGTTAGTTATTCATGTGTACAGGGATTGAGTTAGTTGTACTAGTGTACAGTGGACGTGTTGTACAAATGTACAAGG
The DNA here is from genome assembly GCA_020271785.1 of Procambarus virginalis. Taxonomy (NCBI): domain Eukaryota; kingdom Metazoa; phylum Arthropoda; class Malacostraca; order Decapoda; family Cambaridae; genus Procambarus; species Procambarus virginalis. The sequence continues at coordinate 9,445,607 of WNGS01109635.1, read as the reverse complement.
GATAGATTAGTTGTATAGATGTACATAGGAGTGGTTACTTGTACAGGTAGGTGTACATGGAATGGATTAGTTGAACAGGTGAACAAGGGACAGGTTAGTTGTACAGGGGGACGAGTTAGTTGCACAGGAGTACAAGGGATAACTTATTTGTACTGATTGTGAGATCTTCCCTCAAAGCACAAGCTCATGCCTTCTCATGCTGTAAGGGCTGATTGTGAGGAGAGCTTCCCTCATAGCACAAACTCATTTTGTAAGGGCTGCTGGCTGGGCGCAACTTCCTTAATTCTCAGCCCTCTTGAGACAGTGGCGCCCCTGGCGGAAAGCCATTGAACTAACGATGGCGCGAGAAGCAAGAACAGGTGCGCGCACCAGTCACAGGCACATGAAGCCAACGCTAGGGAGGCCTAGTGCTGTGATTGGTCGTCAAGTGATGAAGTCACGGAATCCTCCAGGGGCATGTGGAGCTCCCCAAGAATAAGGCATTCAGTGCTAAAAACCCAAAGTGGAGAGACGCTGCCTCACAGAGCTCAGAGGCAGCCAATTTTCACCTACATCTGTAGTAATTAGAGACTTTTCCATTTTTAATACACCAGAACCGAATCACTGGTGATTGCAGGTGCGATTGGATTAACATCTAACAAGGATTTAATTGCAATTACATCGCCAACGGATAAACCGTCGACAACAGTGAGGGTTATGAGACAGTGGAAAGACCTGTTGCTGTTTTAGAGTAGCTACTTAGAACGAAGAAAAGACCTTGTGGAGCCACGTGTTATAATAGAGGACCATTGAGGTGGACCTCAATTACACAAGGTAGAGTCTATTGTGTAGGGACTCCTGCGAACTAGTGTCATATTTAACGACTCTTGGGACTCAGTGTCACGTGTTAAGTCTTAAAGCAAGTGTTGCCAGTGAAGCAGTGACACATAGCTAGTGACAATTGTTGTGAAGTTGTCCTTAGAGCTGTCAGTTGTTCCAAGTGAGGTGATCTTCGTGTGTGTAAGAGATCGAGGGGGGGGGGGGAGGTGTAACGCTTGTCTCAGTGAACTCTGTGTCACGCTTATTCTCATTAACTGTTGTGGCTTAGTAACACCGATGACTTTCCTTGTTGTTAATTTTGTCTGTGTGATATTGTAGCGACAAGTGTATAATTAGTTAGAATTATTGGTGTGTTAACGTAATTATTTGTGCTTGCCTTAGTGACAGTGATTAACTTAAATTAATTGAGTGTTAATTAAAATGTTAAAGTTAATGATTTGTGTATTGTTGTTTCAGTAAGTGTTAATTGCATTGTTGTTCTGATACTGCAAGTGTCAAGTGCCGTAAATGCCAGTGTTCATAAAGTGTTCATTCAGTTTACTATTGTTTATAACCTGTCCAGAGGTGGAGCCTAAGGTCTCATATCCCCTGTCATGGTGGGAACGGTGTTCTTGCTGCAAGAAGGTGTTGTTAGCTGTTGATGTGATACTGTGTTGCATCAAGAGTCAGCGTGACGGTACAGAGAGTCAGCGTGACGGTACAGAGAGTCAGCGTGACGGTACAGAGAGTCAGCGTGACGGTACAGAGAGTCAGCGTGACGGTACAGAGAGTCAGCATGACGGTACAGAGAGTCAGCTTGACGGTACAGAGGAGAGTCAGCATGAAGGGTTCAGAGAGTCAGCATGAAGGGTTCAGAGAGCCAACATAACGGTACTCACAGTAAACATCGAGGCGCCACTCGTCCAGGAGAGGGAGAGAGACGAGGGCCGGGGACTGGGCCAGGCAGTCAGCACCCTGCCGGCGTCAGCCAACTCTGTGTCAGCCGCAACTCGCTCGTCGTCACATTGCCCTCCTGACTCAGCTGACACACACACACGGGGGGTAAACTGTAATTAATCTGCTCGTAAATAATCAAGTGAATACATGCTCTCGGTA